>OZ038383.1:39603941-40301695 GCA_964036045.1 Eutreptiella sp. 'Long Island Sound 2002' | reverse complement strand
GGCCCGTCCCGGTCCGGTTCGGCCGCGAGGGGACGGCGTGGCGCTCCCCCCCGCCTCCACCAGGATTTGCCCCCGTGGATGATGCTCGGCGGGATTCGTCCCCGCCGAGCGGGGTGCGGGCCCCACGGCTGACCGCGGCCCCCCCGACACCTCAAGCGCCCCGGGCTCCCCGGCCAACTTTGGCCAGCCCCGGCCGCTCCTCTGCCCGGTCGGCCGCACGGTACGCTCTGCGGCTGAGCTCACCGCACCCCCGTCCCCTCGCGCGCGCGCCCACCCACCAGCCCACAGACCCCCCCTCCCAACGTGCACGCCGAGCCCCCACCGCCCCCCCACTCTCCCGCCCCTCCTCTCTCAGGTGGCGAAGCCCCCGAGGCGGGCTGCCGCAGCCGCCGACGGACGGCCGCCTTGCGAACAAGAGGATTCCCCGCACGCGGTGGGGGTCCAGGCCTTGCACCCCTTCCCCCTGCCACACGCATCATGGCGTTGCATGTGTCATACCTCCCTCCCTATGCGCCATGTGTCATGGTCGCGAGTGGCCTTTGCCCCCACTCCCCCACAACGAAACCGCACGGGGGGGGGCGAAGGCCCCTGGGTGGGCCCCCCAGAACCCCTGCAGCTGCACCTCACGACTGGAGGGTGGTGGGGCCCGCCGGTGCGCGGTTCGAGCCCCCGCCACCCTCCATCCACCTGCCGCGACCCCCTGACCCCCCCCCTGTCCCCCCCCTGTCCCCCACCCCGGCCGGGGCGGCGCGGCCCGCTCGTGCGGTTCGAGCCCGCGCCGCCCCTTGTTGCATTATACGGGCAGTGCGGGCCGCCAGGAGAGCGGAGGGGCCCCGCACTGCCCCGAGCGCCCCCCCCCCCCCCCCCCGACAGCTGGCGCTAAAGGCCAATAGGCGCCTGGCGGGCTGTTGTGCACGGGGGACGAGGCGACCGGGCGCTTCGTACCCGCCCCCAACGGGGGTCTGTACCCACGGCACCGGGCACACACCCCCGTTGGGGGGTAGCCACACCACCACCCACCACAGTACCACGGCCACGGGAGGAAGGGAATAGCCCCGGGCAACGGCCTCCCCCAGGCCGAAGGAGGGTGCCGACTGCCAGGCTCATCCTGGCCCCCCATTTCCTCTTCATTGTCATCCCCCTTGGCCGACCCGGCCCACAGTCCCCGCGGCGGATAAGTTCCTGGGGTAGAACCCTAAGAACTTGGGTGACGGAAACACAGGTCGTGGTTTCGCACCCGGCCGACGTGGGGAGCCTCCGCCCCCACGGGACCCCAGGGCACCCCGGCCATCCCAGCCGGGGATAACCCGCCGCCAGCGCCCCAGCCCCCATCCCCAGGCTTTCCGGCCTTAGTTCCCGTGCGTCTTCCTCGCCACATCCTCGTAGTGAACGGCTAGGTAGCAGGCCACACCCCCACACCACCCCACGGCACGCCCCCCACGCGCCCCACGCCGCCCCCGGCCTCCCACCAGGGGCCCGACTCTGGACCGTAGTCTGTCTAGCGGGGCCCCACACCCCCCGCCGCCCCCACGCCGCCCCTCCCTCTGCCCTACACTACAGCCACACGCCGCTGCGCACCTGCACAGCCCCCCGCTGCCGCGCCCCTGCGCGGCCCCACGCTGCCGCGCCCCTGCGCGGCCCCACGCTGCGCCCCTTCGCACCCCCCCGCTGCTGCGCACCTGCGCAGCCCCCCGCTGCTGCGCCCCTGCGCAGCTCCGCGCCGCGCCCATACGCGGCCCCATGTTGCGCCCCTGCGCAGCCTCCCACCACTGCGCAGCCCCGCACTGCGCACTTGCACAGCCCCCCGCTGCCGCGCCCCTGCGTGGCCCCGCGCTGCCGCGCCCATGCGCGGCCCCACGCTGCGCCCCTTCGCATCCCCCCGCTGCTGCGCACCTGCACAACCCCCCGCTGCCGCGCCCCTGCGCGGCCCCACGCTGCCGCGCCCCTGCGCGGCCGCACGCTGCTGCGCACCTGCGCAGCCCCACGCTGCTGCGCCCCTGCGCGGCCCCACGCTGCTGCGCACCTGCACAGCCCCACACTCCTGCGCCCCTGCGCGGCCCCACGCTGCTGCGCCACTGCGCAGCTCCGCGCCGCGCCCATATGCGGCCCCATGTTGCGCCCCTGCGCAGCCTCCCACCACTGCGCCGCCGCTCGCTACGCCCCTGCGCAGCCCCACGCTGCTGCGCCCTTGCGCAGCCCCACGCTGCGCCCCTGCGCAGCCCCGCATGGCGCCCCTGTACAGCCGCGCGCTGCGCCCCAGCGCACCCCCATGCCGCTGCGCCCCTACGCAGCCCCCCCACCACTGCGCCGCCCCACACGGCTGCTCTGCGCAGCCCCACGCAGCTGCACCCCTGCGCAGCCCCACGCTGCTGCGCCCCCGCGCAGCCCCACGCTGCGCCCCTGCACAGCCCCATACTACACCTTTGCGCAACGCACAACCCAGGCGCTGCCCCACGCTACGCCCCTGCGCAGCCCCGCGCTGCTGCGCCCCTACGCAGCACCAAGCAGCTGTGCCCCTGCGCAGCCCCACGCTGCACTCCAGCGCAACCCCACGCTGCTACGCCCCTGCACAGCCCCTCGCTGCTACGCCCCTGCACAGCCCTCGCTGTTGTGCCCCTGCGCAGCCCCACGCTACTGCGCCCCTCCGCAGCCCCACACTGCTGCGCCCCTGCGCAACCCCAGGTTGCTGCGCCCCTGCGCAGCCCCACGCTGCTGCGCCCCAACGCAGCCCCGCACCGCGCCCCTGCACAGCCCCATGCCGCGCCCATACGCGGCCCCACGCTGCTCCCCTGCGCAGCCCCGCGCGGCGCCCCTGCGCAGCCCCACACTGCTGCGCCCCTGCGCCGCACCGTGCTGCGCCCCGGCGCAACCCCACGCTGCACCCGTACACAGCCCCACGCTGCGCCCCTGCGCGGCCCCACACTGTTGCGCCCTTGCACGGCCCCATGCCGCGCCCCTGCGCCGCCCCACGCTGCTGCGCCCCTGCGCGGCCCCGCGCCGCGCCCCTGCGCGGCCCCATGCTGCGCCCCTGCGCAGCCCCACGCTGCGCCCCTGCGCAGCCCCGCACCGCGCCCCTGCGCGGCCCCATGCTGCGCCCCTACCCAGCCCCACGCTGCACCCCTACCCAGCCCCACGCTGCGCCCCTGCGCAGCCCCCACGCAGCCCCACGCTGCGCCCCTGCGCAGCCCCGCACCGCGCCCCTGCGCGGCCCCATGCCGCGCCCATACGTGGCCCCACGCGGCACTCCTGCGCGGGCCCACGCTGCACCCCTGCCCAGCCCCTCGCTGCGCCCCTGCGCAGCCCCACGTTGCACCCCTGCGCGGCCCCACGCTGTTGCGCCCCTGCGCAACCCCGCGCTTCGCCCCTGCGCAGCCCCACGCGGCGCCCTTGCGCAACCCCGCGCTGCGCCCCTGCGCAGCCCCGCACTGCTATGCCCTTGTGCCGCCCCAAACCGTTGCGCCCCTGCGCAGCCCCAGGCTGCGCCCCTACGCAGCCCCACGCTGCGCCCCTGCGCAGCCCCGAGCTGCGGCGCCCCTGCACGGCCCCGTGCCGCGCCCCGGCGCAGTGCCACGCTGCTACGCCCCGGCGCAGCCCCACGCTGCTACGCCCCTGTGCAGCCCCACGCAGCTGCGCCCCTGCGCGGCCCCACGCCGCGCCCCTGCACGGCCCCATGCCGCGCCCATAGGCGGCCCCACGCTGCACTCCTGCGCGGCCCCACGCTGCGCCCCTGCCCAGCCCCGCGCTTCGCCCCTGCACAGCCCCGCGCTGCTGCTCCCCTGCGCGGCCCCACGCTGCTGCGCCCCTGCGCAGCCCCGCGCTTCGCAACTGCGCAGCCCCACGCCGCGCCCCTGCGCAGCCCCGCGCTGCACCCCTGCGCCGCACCACGCTGCGCCCCTACGCAGCCCCACGCTGCGCCCCTGCGCGGCCCCACGCTGCTGCGCCCCTTCACGGCCCCATACCACGCCCCGGCGCAGCACCACGCTGCTGCGCCCCTGCGCGGCCCTGCGCCGCGCCCCTTCACGGCCCCATGCCACGCCCATACGCGGCCCCACGCTGCACTCCTGCGCGGCCCCACGCTGCGCCCCGGCCCAGCCCCGCGCTGCGCCCCTGCACGGCCCCACGCTGCTGCTCCCCTGCGCGGCCCCACGCTGCTGCGCCCCTGCGCAGCCCCAGACTGCTACGCCCCGGCGCCGCCCCACACTGCTGCGCCCCTGTGCCGCCCCACGCTGCGCCCCCGCGCAGCCCCACGCTGCGCCCCTACTCAGTCCCGCGCTGCGGCCCTGCGCAGCCCCACGCTGCGCCCTTGCGGGGCCCCGCGCCGCGCCCCTGCGCGGCCCCATGCCGCACCCATGCGCGGCCCCACGCCGCGCTCCTACGTGGCCCCACGCTGCACCCCTGCGTGGCCGCACGCTGCGCCCCTGCGCTGCCCCAGGCTGCTGCGCCCCTGCGTAGCCCCGCGCTGCTGCGCCCCTACACCGCCCCACACTGCTACGCCCTCGGGAGCCCTCGCCCAGCCCCCGGGGGCCTCTCAGGGTTCGCCCCCGAGCCCGCCCGGCCCTTCCACCTCCCCCCTCAGCAGCCGCAACCCAGGGGCCTGCCCGGTCTCCCCCAGCCCCGGTGCCCAGCCCCGCCCGCCGCCCCGGTATCCATCCGGCGTGGCCCGTCCCGGTCCGGTTCGGCCGCGAGGGGACGGCGTGGCGCTCCCCCCCGCCTCCACCAGGATTCGCCCCCGTGGATGATGCTCCGCGGGATTCGTCCCCGCCGAGCGGGGTGCGGGCCCCACCGCTGACCGCGGCCCCCCCGACACCTCGAGCGCCCCGGGCTCCCCGGCCGACTTTGGCCAGCCCCGGCCGCTCCTCTGCCTGGTCGGCCGCACGGTGACGCTCTGCGGCTGAGCTCACCGCACCCCCGTCCCCCTCGCGCGCGTGCCCAACCACCAGCCCACACCCCCCCCCCCCCCCCAACGTGCACGCCGTGACCCCAACGCCCCCCCACGCTGCTGCTCCCCTGCGCGGCCCCCCGCTGCTGCGCCCCTGCGCAGCCCCACACTGCTGCGCCCCGGCGCCGCCCCACACTGCTGCTCCCCTGCGCAGCCCCACGCTGCTGCGCCCCTGCGCAGCCCCGCGCTGCGCCCCTGCGCAGCCCCACGCTGCTGCGCCCCTGCGCCGCCCCACACTGCTGCGCCCCTGCGCCGCACCACGCTGCGCCCCCGCGCAGCCCCACGCTGCGCCCCTACTCAGTCCCACGCTGCGCCCCTGCGCAGCCCCACGCTGCTGCGCCCCTTCACGGCCCCATGCCGCGCCCCGGCGCAGCCCCACGCTGCTGCGCCCCTGCGCAGCCCCACGCCGCGCCCCTGCGCGGCCCCACACTGCACTCCTGCGCGGCCCCACGCTGCGCCCCTGCCCAGCCCCGCGCTGCGCCCCTGCCCAGCCCCACGCTGCGCCCCTGCGCAGCCCCACACTACTGCGCCCCTGCACAGCCCCACGTTACGCCCCTGCGCTGCCCCGCGCTGCGCCCCTGCGCTGCCCCACACTGCGCCCCTACTCAGCCCCGCGCTGCTGCGCCCCTGCGCCGTTCCACGCTGCGCCCCTGCGCAGCCCCACGCTACTGCGCCCCTGCACGGCCCCGCGCTGCGCCCCTGCGCAGCCCCGCGCCGCGCCCATACGCGGCCCCACGCCGCGCTCCTACGCGGCCGCACGCTGCACCCCTGCGCGGCCGCACGCTGCACCCCTGTGCAGCCCCACGCTGCGCCCCTGCGCAGCCCCGCGCTGCTGCGCCCTTGCACCGCCCCACACCGCCACGCCCCTGCACCGCACCACGCTGCGCCCCTGCGCAGCCCCACGCTGCTGCGCCTCTGCGCGGCCCCACGCTGCGCCCCTGCCCAGCCCCGCGCTGCGCCCCTGCCCAGCCCCACGCTGCGCCCCTGCGCAGCCCCACACTACTGCGCCCCTGCGCAGCCCCACGTTACGCCCCTGCGCTGCCCCGCGCTGCGCCCCTGCGCTGCCCCACGCTGCGCCCCTACTCAGCCCCGCGCTGCTGCGCCCCTGCGCCGTTCCACGCTGCGCCCCTGCGCAGCCCCACGCTACTGCGCCCCTGCACGGCCCCGCGCTGCGCCCCTGCGCAGCCCCGCGCCGCGCCCATACGCGGCCCCACGCCGCGCTCCTACGCGGCCGCACGCTGCACCCCTGCGCGGCCGCACGCTGCACCCCTGTGCAGCCCCACGCTGCGCCCCTGCGCATCCCCGCGCTGCTGCGCCCTTGCACCGCCCCACACCGCCACGCCCCTGCACCGCACCACGCTGCGCCCCTGCGCAGCCCCACGCTGCTGCGCCTCTGCGCGGCCCCACGCTGCGCCCCCGCGCGGCCCCGTGCCGCGCCCCTCTGCGGCCCCATGCCGCGCCCGTACGCGGCCCCACGCCGCGCTCCTACGCGGCCCCACGCTGCACCCTTGCGCGGCCGCACGCTGCACCCTTGCGTAGCCCCACGCTGCGCCCCTGCGGAGCCATGCGCTGCTGCGCACCTGCGCCGCCCCACGCTGCGCCCCTGCACCGCACCACGCTGCGGCCCTGCGCAGCCCCTACGCAGCCCCACGCTGCGCCCCTGCGCCGCCCCACACGGCTGCGCCCCTGCACCGCCCCACATGGCTGCGCCCCTGCGCAGCCCCTACACAGCCCCACGCTGAGCCCCTGCGCAGCCCCGCGCCGCGCCCCTGCGCCGCCCCACACTACTGCGCCCCTGCACCGCACCACGCTGCGCCCCTGCGCAGCCCCTACCCAGCCCCACGCTGCGCCCCTGCACGGCCCCACGCTGCTGCGCCTCTACGCGGCCCCATGCCGCGCCCCGGCGCAGCCCCACGTTGCGCCCTTGCCGCTGGTCCCGCATCCCACAGAGGGGCCCTCATCGGGCGCGCCGGAGCCCTTGCACACGCGCCCCCCGCAGCCTGGCCTGCGCGGCGCGCGTGCCCCCGGCACGCCCGCCGACCCCATGGAGTGGGGCTCTCAGGGCCGCCACCGACCACCGGCCGGTCCGCCCGCGCCGCCCCGCGGCCGCCACGGGCCCCGCACCCGCATGGCGCCGCTTCCACCTCGGCCGCCCGCCGCTACCCACGCGCCCGGCCCCGGCCTCGGCCCCCAGGCCACGCTTCCAGCTTGCCGCAGGTCCCGCGGCCCGCAGCGGGGCCCGCATCGGGCGCGCCGACGCCCTTGCACATGCGCCCCCCACGGCCTGGTCTGCGCGGCGCGCCCGCCCCCGGCGCGCCCGCCGACCCCATGGAGTGGGGCTCTCAGGGCCACCGCCGGCCGCCGGCCGGTCCGCCCACACCGCCCCGCGACCGCCACGGGCCCCGCACCCGCATGGCGCCGCCTCCGCCTCGGCCGCCCGCCGCTACCCACGCGCCCGGCCCAGGCCTAAACCCCCCCGCCGGCCGTGCCGCGCGGCCTCCCGCACACGGGACACAGGGACGGGCACCAGGGAATAGACCATACATAGTCCCCGCCCCCTCCACTCCCTTACACCACCTCCGCACGGGACGTAGCCCCCTCCCCTGTCGCGGGGGAGTGGCGGCTGGAAGCAAGGGGAACCGGGGCCCTGCAGGTCCCCGGACAGGTGGTCCCTCCATCCCGCCCCCCGTCCCGCCTCCGTTTCGCGCAGGTGCGCACGCCCTCCCCCCACGGCGGGGGAGGGAACCAGGGTCACACGGACAGGTGGTCCCTCTCACAGCGACGCGCGCCCCCTCCCCCCCAGACAGAAGGCGGAACCCCCCCCCCCCCCCCCCCCCTCGGTCGTTGTCGGCACACGCCCGGCCAGCGTGACGCCGGCCGACTGCTCCCTTGCGCCCTGCCCAGGGAGAGCGTGTCTGGCAATTTCTCCCGCCGGCACGTGCTGGGTGCCCTAACAACAACAACAACAACAACATACCATACCATACCATACCATACCATACCATACCATACCATACCATACCATACCATACCATACCATACCATACCATACCATACCATACCATACCATACCATACCATACCATACCATACCATACCATACCATACCATACCATAATATAATATAATATACCATTAACATAACATCACATCACATAATATTAACATAATATAAAACAACATATCATATCATAACACAACAGAACATAACGTAACATACCATTCACATTAACGTCACATAACGTCATTGAAGATAACACAACACAACATAACATTTGATAGCATAACATCACATCACATCCCATAACATAACAGTAACATTAGCATTAACATTGACATTAACAGCAACAATATGATTAGGGTTAGGATCAGGCATAGGTCCGTACAGGTTACCAACACAACAAACCCCACGGCACCACAGCACACCGCACCGCACCGCACCACACCACACCACACCACACCACACCACACCACACCACAACGCAACTCAACTCAACACAACACAACACAACTCCGCAACGCAATGCAACGCAACACAACACAACACACCACAACAAGGAAACAAGGAGACTGTTGATTCTGGAATTTGTGCCTGGCCCCTTTTCCTTTTCGAAATAACTCTCCTCTCAGGTGCTGCTGGCCATAAACCCCAAAAAGTGGCGGACTCAGCTCTATACAAGCCCTAGACAACGTCAGTCGACGGGTGCGTTTGATCACTCACCGGCGTCAATTGAATGCCAATTGCCGTCCATGGCACCCAACCTGTCATCAGTCACCGCCAATTCGAATGCTCTTGGGCAAACAATTGGCAGCGCGAGGAAAAACAATTGAAAAAACTTAACTTGTTCTGAATTCACCGGCTGCCACTCGCTGCATACACCCTCCACGAGCATCTCTTATGCACCTTGCAGCCAAAACAGCCAGAACCCCTTTTCACTGGACACCCCCGCCTTGAGGGGTCACCCGTTGTAGAAACGAGGGGGTTGGGGGGCTGCTGTGCATTTCATGGACGACATCTGAGGCACACGAGACAAAATTTGAGGTATTCAGGATGACATGTCGCAAATGGGGCGAGATTTGAGGTGCATGGGATCAGGGCACATGGTCTCAGTTGAAAGATGTCCGTTCTACTGCGGCTGAGCACAGCAACACCGATGTCCTGCCACCGCCTCAGGGCGCATGGGACCCCTAAGCACGCCCTGCAGCAAACTCACCTTCCAGCCGCTTTTTTGCACCAAAGGCCAAGGGGTGAGCGCCATGAAGACGGTCCAGAAAGAGCAGGCGGTGTGGCAGAACAACAGAAACCAAACACCGGGGCATCACCACCGCCTCAGAAGCATCAGAGACTAACATGTTTGGGAGGGGGCGGGGGGGCTCTTCCACTGGCTTCCGGGATGAAAACCCAACTGCACCAACCATAGCGGGTCTCAACGTTCCCGGACCCGTGACAGGCTCGTCCGTGGCTGTTACTGCGGTGGTATGTGAGGTGGTGATGGTCGCACCAGGCACATTGCTGTCCAGCCTAAATGCATGCACTTAGCGTGATGCTGCATTTCTGGCTCCACGGGATTCAGGCATCTGGGCTGAACAGGACTGCCACATGACTCTCCGAAACAAGATACCCCACCAGCCAAGATCCAATGCTGAACCCTACCCCTGCACGTCCGATTCGCCCTGCACATCCGATTCGAATGTCGAATGACCCGCATTGATGCATCAGAGCAGGAATGTGCACGCTGGGCCGTGACTATGTGGTGTGAGGTCCGTAGTGTGTGAGGGGGTCTGTACAGGATGCACCTTTCTCGTGCAGTCGCACGTGAGGCCCTGTATGTCCTCTGACCAAGACTCCAAAGACGCCATAGCTCGAGCGAAGCAGGTGACACAGAATTGCACTTTGCATGGATGGGTTCATGCGAGGGTGATGGGTGACATCAGCGACTGGGAAAGATCCAAAGAAAGAGAGGCAAGGCATACCCACGCCTTTTGCACTGCGGCAAATGCCTTCCCGGCACTGGGTCCCATAAAATTCATTGGGAAATTGCCCATCACGAGTGTACCATTCCTTCGTTCACAAACCCCAGAGAACTGCAGAAGGCAGCAAACGCCGATGTCAATGATACCCGACTATCCTTTACCATGAGTCTGATGCCACTGTCTATGATGCCTCCTAAGCCCTGCATGGCATTCCTGGGAGAGGCTCATCACGTAGTATCTGCAGAAGCAGGCATTACCGTGCCACGGTGAACACAAAACAACACCGGGGTGACATGGACTCGTTCTGTTCTTTTTGCTGCAGCACAAACTCTACAATCAGCAATTTGAAGCTAAACTCCTTTTTTTTTAAATGAAGAAAAACACCATTCTTACCACAATTGCTTTGTTTTGCAGACAACATGTAGCACCGTATTCTGGGCTTTTCTGTCGTTCTATTCTCAGCAGATCCAGCCTCACTGCTTCGCTTTCCTCACAGACAGTTAACAAGAGATCTCACAAGCATGAAGATGGATCTTGTAAATGTGCATAATATGCAATGGCGGAATAGGGCTTACAGATGAGAGCATGCCTGGTGGTACTACCAAAGCCAAAAGGCCACCTGAATGCCACGTCTTCCTCTTCAAAATGTACAGTCTTCCATCAGAGTGATCTATTGATATGTTGCCCAATTCTGCAATTGTGCATGCCCGAGAAGAATGGCACTTGGGCAGGTTCTTTCACCGACATTTGGTATCAAACCGCCACATAATTTGTCTCACAGCCTCAAAAGAAACCCAATATCATACATCTACTTGCATCAGATGACATAAGAGGGTGCTTGCGCTACAGCACGCTAGAAAGGAAAACAACCCGTAGTTGGACCCTGTAGGTAGGTGGTCTCCTCACTTGTAGGTAGGTGGTCTCCTCACCTGGCTGAACACTGTTGACGACAAACAGGTGGGGAGCCTGGCACCGGCCTTCCACCTCACCATGCGCTTGGCGGGGTGCGAGATCCCCAGTTTTCCGCACGACACCCTACGACACCAATGGGAGTGGCTCCGTGCTTCCCTGCCTTTGGCGCCAGCAGTCGCGCGGGCAATTGCCGAGTTTGTCAAATCCCATCCTCAGGATGCTCCTTCGACCACTAACCCCAGGCAAGGTCCTGCAGTACAGGCACAAAAAACCAATCAGTCCTTGGGGAGCAAGGGCTCAGTGGGGTGGGCACACTCAGATCCCGCCCAGTTCCCCGTGAGCTGCAACGTGCAATGGACTCCGGTGTCAAACCCTCCGTCCCAAAACATGTGTGCCAGAGTGCTAGGTGGTTTCCTGCATTCTCATTTCCACGACAATTTGTGCACCGTGTTGGATGAGTATGTGCGTGTGGAAGTGTCCTTTGCTAACCTCGGGGTTCGCAAGGAAGCCCGAGCGCTAGTGGAGCAAGGAGGCTCAATTACGCGAAGTGGTTGGAGGGTGTAGTGGCAAAAGTCATACAGCAGCCCTGCACCCCCTAGATTGGTAGGGGGAAAGGCGGATCCGCCCACCGGACATCCTCCGGCACGCCCGCTTTGCAGCCGGCCCGTGGAGGGGGCTCTACAGCCCTCGTGCCTTCCGCCGCCACCACACATACTACAGACAGTGCGGAAGATGTGGAGCAGAGACGTAATAAGAGGCCGTGATCCGAAGCACGGGGTCGTTCCCGTTCTCCCTCATGGGAGCGCCGACATCGGCGGCATGGAGGATCATTTAGACCATACTAGAAAGGGGGACCCGTAGGAGATGACATCGGGTTGCGCATGTAGTGGTCAGTGTAGTAGGAGTCTACATGCCGAGCCTACCGCGGAGGTGGGGATCGGGACCGGGACCGGCGCGAACCCGTTCAGTACCGGGGCTGAAACTTCAGGAGCACTTCCTGCATCACGGAGGCCATCACATGCTACTAAATCGCTTTGCTTCGTATCTCTAAATCGCCGGGGATATTTTTTTGAAAATGCCTAGGGCCATGCTCAGATATGCCTAGGAAAACCAACCATGCTTGGGGATTTCCCGGGCGGGCACCGGATAAATCCCGAGCGATTTTTGGAGCGCCCATGGCAAAATTCGCCGGCAACGCGCACGACGTACGGTGCGCCCCAAAACATCCAAAAACCTCTAGAATGTGCAAAAAAACGCACGTGTCGGCACGTGTCAGTCACCTCCGAACAGTTGGGTATGCAGCCCAGGTGCTGAAGTCCGACATTTGTACCGCCCCAGCCCAATTCAGGGTGGGTGTCATCGGTTTGGGTATACCCTGGCCGCACCAGGGACCTCAGGGAGTGGGTCCCTGAGGTAGAGGTCATCAACGGTTAACGGTTAATGAAATCAGTTGGTTAATGGTCACTTTCACGAAGTAAGGTTGCAGGGGGTGCGCTTGAGGATGTGTCATCCACGTCAATGCACTCAACCTTCACAGTTGGCTTGCTTGGGGTGCTACGGCGGCAAAACCTTTTCACAGGCGGTTCGACGGGAACGGGGGATTCACTACTACTGGTGCTGCTGTTGGTGGGGGTGGCTATACTCGTAGAAGCATCGCTATCGGTACGCGAGCTTGACTCACGGCAGCAAAGGAGGAACTATAAGAACTATCGGAAACTGCTGCGTCAGGGTCTGACGAATTACTCGCATCTACAACAATGCGCCTGTGCAGCTTGGCGACACGCATTGGTTGCGTCCGAACCATGCCCGGATCTGACACAGGACCAATATCAAAGGACGCGGCTGAGTCCTCGGCACAATTTGACACAACTGTCACCTTGATCTCTTCTTCCCGTCTCGTGCTACACGTCCCTCTCACTACCTTACCTTTCCGACATTCTTTGGCGAGTTCCTTCTGCTGCTTTTTGGTTAGGAAAAGGTTCGCACTGGCATAGTTGAATGTGGGCCACTGCCGTACCTCTGCCATGGTCGCAGGGGTCCATCGCCGCTACCCAATCCGCTCAGCGCCACACCGGCCACAGATGCAGTACACATCTATTTGTGGCCGGCAGGCGTCTGTAGTGATATATATTGACTGGGTGGCCACATGCATGTAGCATTTGAACGTGTTGTCCTACAACACTTTTCCAAGGAACCGCTCAAACACTGCCCTCCACATCGGGAAGGCACTCACCACACACTGCTCCAAGACAACCCCGTGCCTCTCAGGCTGCCACAAATGGACTTCAGAGCGCCGGGCACGGCGCCCAAGGAATTTCACATACATTTCATGGCCCAACGTCTCTTCAATACTTTTGTTCGCAACGGTGGACGTTAGGCTGGCGAATCGCTTGCCAAGCCTAAGATCCCTCTCCCCTGCCTCATCTGTACATCCTATCGGTAACCGAGGAAATTGGAAAACATGTTCCAACCCATGACAATACAGAGTCTGTGTGCTACCTTCTTCGTTGTATTCAAGGACCAGGTGCATGAGGAACACATGAAGCATGCCCCAGATGCGCCATTCCTTGGTGGCCATTTGCAGGGTACTACTGTAGATCAGAACGACAAGGTGACAGATCAATAGGAGCAAAACATGGTAAGGTAGCGGAAGAGCAACGTCTTGGGCCACCTGCGACGCAAGGTGCCGTGCCTCACGGCCTGTCAGCAACATGCCGGTCCGGAAGCGGCATCGCACCAACGAGTGATATTGCCGAGAGTCACCGGGCAATTTCGTGACCCATTTGCGGCCCATGTTAATAGGGTTGGTACCGTGGCCTGACGGCAGGCTGGGGTTTGGGTTTGGGGCGAGCCATCTGAGTCAAAGTGCGCGTATCCGGGCTCAACCGAAGGCGCCGCCTCACGGGGGTATGGGTGGGTTGGGGTGGTGGTGGTGGGTGGGGGTGTGATGGCATCGGCAAAGTCTGCAAGGGCAACAGCGAAGTTTGCTTGTGTGTCAGCACACCGGGCAGTATGGTCTGACCCGGTGGCAGAGGGACTGGTGGGGCAAGAGAGGGTTGCACACGGTGGGGGCGGGGGACCGAGGCGGCGAGGATGAGGCGTGCCCTCTCTAGACTACGGTCCAGAAAGTGACAGCGGGAAACCCGCTGCACACCTTGCCAGAGTGCTACCTGCCCCCTCCGGCGCATAGCGAAGTGGTACCTTGCCCACCCCATGTCAAAGTATCCATTCAAAGACTCCAGGGACTGGGTGAGCCACTGCTCTGTGCGGGGGGTGATGGGGTCGGTAGCCTTTGCCAGGGGGGGTGTTTCGGCATCTGCTGGTACGATCTTGGGTGGTGGGGTGGAGTAAGACGGTGTAGAGACTTGAGGTGGCATGGATGTAGGTGTGGGTGGCCAGCTGGAGTACCGTGGTGGGGGAATTTGGCTGTGTAGGAGGGAATAGCGTGGTCTGGACGGAGGTGTGGGAGGGGGGGTCAGAGTTGGTGGCGGGGAAGCTAGTTCCGAAAGGGGTTTCTCAGCGTCGCTGTCCCATGGGGAGGGAGGGGCATCACCCAAGAGCTGCAGCGGGTACCTCCCACTCCGACACCTAGTCGGGGAGGACGGGATTGAAAACCCAAGACATGGCGGAAATGATAAACGGGAGGGGGTGGGGGGAAGAAGAGAACGACAAGGGATGCACAAGGAAAAATATCAAAGGGAGGCGCCAACCTGCAACTACTTGGTGCTGCCACAGGGGGTAGCCTCACGCGCATTAGAGGCGTTGTGCGTTTGCGGGGCTTGCATGGCCCGTTCCCATGGGGCCCCGCGGATGGGGACTGGTGTTCCGGGGGTTCGCGTGGACCAGATCCGGTGTACTCAAACCTGACCTCTTGCGGTGTTTGCCCATCAGGACCTGACATCTATTCAAAATTTGGCACTTTGGAACGCCACCTGGGGCACAAAAAGAGGCAACGGATTGAAAGTGCACATGTATTGGGCAAAGTAATCACCCAAAATGCCTTGCTTGCACCAGCAGGCACAGCAAGACATGCACAAAGCCAAGCACAACAAAAAGGGGGCCGGCAATCAACTGAAGGTGGAGTACATCCAACACCAGCACACCACAAATACACACATTGTACACTCTCAGCCGGCCGGTTCGGGCAGACAGGGGACAAAGAGGTGCATGTAAGTGATCAATGGTACCAAATCTGTCCATGGTCCCCCATCCCTCCAGTGCCGTACAAATAGGCACCTTCATCGGACGCGGCCGGCACTTAAGGGTCTCTCCGGTCAACAAAAGATCTGTGAAAAAAGAGAATGGTGGTGGGAAGGGCACAGTGGGCAAGTCCCGTGGTGGGGGATTTAATGGTTTTGGGGTGAGCTGAGAACAGGTAGATATGTAACTTTTCCCAAGAACCCTAGAGATTACGCAAGCCGCGCGGCCCAACATCCCTAGGGAGGACCCTGAGCGGGCACCGGATAAATCCGGAGCGTTTTTTTTTCGCACAGAATTTGTCCTCCGCGTTTCGGGAGCAACGATTCCGAAACGCGGCCGCTATCGCCGGCGATTTGGGAAAAACCCCATGGGAAATCCCAAGAGATTTCGACATAGGAAGCAAAGCGATTTGCGACATGTATGAGTCCCTCCAGCCAAAACTGGAAGGTCCATGGCACCGCGCTGTGGAGCTCAAGGTTTTGGATCGTCTAGGCCCGTAAGGTCAACTATGGCTGACTTCGGAAGGGGCTTGGCGACCGGGGCTGCCGCCGGCAGAGGCATTTCCAGGGTCCACTCAAATTGCGCAGAGAAAATTTGCAAATCTTGAAAAGACAGGGAACCTCGCGACACCCAGGCCGTGAGTAAAACCGGCAGTGACGGGTACCATGCCGCATGGTGGTTGTCAATACGGGGGTAGTTCGCAGGGCGATCTGATCTAGAGCTGCTTGCAAGACATCAGGCACCTGAGTGCCCTGTGGGGGGAGCTTCCGGGCAAGGGAGAGCAAAGCATTTGTAGCCGGCTGGATACACGTGTCAACAGCCCCCAGATCTGCGTGTGCACTGCGCTTACGATCTAATGTCTTTACTAACCTCGTGACTTGGACTTGTAAATCATCAATTCTGGCTTGAAGGCGCCTTGCGGCATCCTCGTGAATCTTTTTTTGATGCGCCACGTCCCGGCGTGCGGAGTGCAGCGCGTCCTCGGTTGCCTGCAGTGTTTCACAAGTCTCACGGTGGCGGTCCGTCATTTGGTGTAGTTTGGCATCATTCCCTCCGGGGGCTACTGGCAAGACAGCAACTTCAAATTGTGACAATAGGTCGATGGGCACCGAATCTGCATCCACTAGTTTGTCTAGGACCTCCTTCGTGGTGCGGGCTGTAGAGCTGGCCGAGGGGGGGGGAAGGGGCATCATCCGTCAGAAACCCGCCGAGTGCCTTCAAAGTGCCACATCCGTCAGAAACCCGCTATGAGATAGGGTCTAGCACTAGTTTAGAAAACTGGGTGCCTTGGAATTCGGGCACTTGATCTGCTTCGGTGAGGCCCAGCAGCTGCCTAAGCCTCGTTTGGAACGAATAGCTGTATATTCGCCACAAGAAATCGTTCCAACGTTGTGGAAGTTCCCGGGAGGCAGCATCAGCGGTCTGCGCAAAAGCCAAAGGTGGCAAAGATTGAGCCATGGCCACCGGGCAATGCGTAATAATCTGCACCCCCGCGGGCGTCTTAACGTCGGCAGTGACGGTGATCAGCACGCTATTTATGGTCAACATCACATGCCAACCACTGACAGTGTATTAATCGCCCTCCAACGCAAGCCACCACCATATATCACAAAGATGAGTGGGAGCCTTGTCGGCAACCTCACCTAACGCTGTAATAGCCTCGTGAAGCGCTCGTAAAACGATATCCGTGGTGTAGTCACACAGAAGTGATTGCAGGCGTGGCTCCGTGCTGCGCTCCAATTGACGCAAAACCAGCCGGGAAGGTTAGTGAGAGACGCAGGTAACGGGGGCATGGTGAATTGAAAACAAGGACGGGGCAGTCATGGCGACACCTAATCCCAGGCAGGCGGATAGGCAACAGAAAGGTAAGCGACAAAGCAGGAGGGGCAACGCCGTACATATCCCCTGGCGACCCCGTGCCCCCTCCACGAAGCCACAGTAAGCGGCCAGGCCACCACACATGGCGGGAATGTGGGGGGAGTACAGGTCCCCAGTGGCGTCCGAGCGCCCCCCTCACAACACCGCCTCGCAGCAGACAGTTGCCACACAACCGGCTAGCAGCAAACACAGTCCAGCAGTGTGCGGGGTCCCCGGACGCGGACAAAGATCGGAAAGGTTAGAGGCCGGTGTAGTGATCCTGAGCGCACCGCTCACCGCGCTGACTGTGCAGCACTGGACAAAGCTGCACTCGGCGGTGCCGGGAAAAGAAGGTCTCAAACACTTTGGATGAGATGTGTCTTCCCTCGCAGGATAAAACACCGCTGAGTAGTGGCGTAGTTGGAAGCTATTACACTAAGGAAGGGCTCGGGGGACCGCGTGCCCCTGAGCTGGGCACGCCACAAGTCCGAGGCCCAGTGGCCTCCTTGTGGTTTGTTCGTGTCCAATCACATTACTGCGGCAGCAGGCCATTTGGTGCGGAGGGCTGTGACAAGCCACCCGCGGAATCGTTCGAAACACGCGACGGCGAATTTTCCCGGCACCAGAGGCTCCTAGTGGACTTGGAGTTGTCGTTCATCCAGTACACCGAGCATGCACAAGCTTCACAATGTTCTGCTGAACGTCGGGTGTCTCGGGCCTTGTGGCAGATCCAACCCTGCTCCGAGCGCTTCGGCTTGCCATAGGAGGCACGCGGCTCGGTGGACGGAACCGGGGAATCAGGCATGACGCGAAGACTGGAGTGAACAGACCAACGATAGGCATCATAGCACAGACAAGGGAACTAGACCAGCTCTGAAGGGGCAGCTTGTCGTGCGGCAGGGGCACTCCCCTCTGCAGACCAATCAAACCCAGGCGAGGGAGGGTCCCCGCATGGCAGGCGTGGAAGCCCCCAAGGGTCGAAGTGCACCTCTGGTACGAACCGAAGAGGGAACGGGGAAATACCTGTCTCCACACGTATTGCACGTAGCATGAGGGTGGGCAAACTGTGGTAGCTGGCATGGAGTTTGTTAGTTGACTGTTATGCGAAGCACTATGTGGCACGCATGTAGCTGTGCGCACGCGAACAAGGCAAAATTGCAGTTTGTAGTGGAACGTTGTCACCACACTCAGCTGTCCCAGGGTACTTGGCCAGTGCACTGCGGAGAGTATGTGCTGTGGGGCCCCGGGCAGGATGTACCCCGGTGTGTCCTGTGGGTCGGTGGTTGTGTTTCCGTGCGCCCACGGCATCGTGCGGTGAGCTACACCCCACAGGTGGCCTGTCCTCTTACCCTCCCGTGCCCTGAGCAAGCAGGGAGGGGTTTCCGACCTGGGACACGGTCCACGTCCACACCCCGCTGTGCAGGGTGCGCCCGGCCGGTGCCCGGGGAAATAAAGGGGGGGGGGGGGGTAGGGGCCACATGATGCGCTCGCCACAAAAGGAGGACTGAGCATGGGATTGGACAGGCAAAAGGTTAGTATATGCCTCTGTTGGGGAAAAATCTCCGCAAGTGGACATCCCAGGGCCCAAAAAACGCCGTTTGGGAGAGGCCCCTCACTGCCGGTTTGGGATGACCGCTTGGAGGCACTTGGCCAACAGTTTTTTTCCCCATAGCTCACCAAGAGTCTACTATGCAAAGGCAGATGACATGCAGCCAATTCTGATTTTGTCCCCTTTGTTGGGGTCCTGAGAACGCAACGGTTATGTAGCATTCCCGCCCACTGGTGGCCCCCGAGAAGGCAGGGGTGAGGCAGCCAATTCTAATTTTGTCCCCATTAAACCCCCTTAAACAAAAGTACCACCTACCATGCCCCCCCCCCCCTTGTTGCAATAGTTTTTGCCCCTACATCTGCACCTCCAAGTGATCAACGCAATGAGAAGGCCATTTCAAGCCATATATGTAGGGGTCCGGAGCCGCCCCCCCCCCCCCCCCACCTCTGGCTGGCCCCCTAACCCTCCCACCCTGAAAGTGGCACGGAAGCAGCAAGGAGTCGGCGTATGGCGCGTTGCTGCGACCCCCCCGTGGGCTGGGGTTGCACAGCAGCAACAAACTGGAAAGGAACCCTCAGTTTGGCATCCTTTGGGTTCATATACCCGAAACCCTTGAACAGGTCCACCACGTTGCTTTTTGACTCGGCCTGTTGCAGACCCGTGCTCACAGATCAACAAAAGCATTGCGTGCTGTCAGTCATTGCGTACTCGCAGTCAAACTTTTTTGACCTTCAATGAAACTCACTTACAGATTGTGGTGGCATTCTCTATATCGAGAGGCCAACAAAACATCAATAGCCTGAATGAAGCAGCACAGGCCTCACTCATGTCCTCCTCTTCCCCATCTGTGTTTGGTTCCCAGAAATTATCCACAACAAGTTCGTCATGTTCCTGTGCTTCATCAATATCAACAATAAAATGTTTCCGTGTTTGCAAGTCTGGGTGACAAAGAGCAGGGGTGGCAAAATAACAAGGCACACCAAATAAGAAGAAGCGGATGCTCTTGTTTGGGGCAGGGGTTTACAAGGAACCCTGTGCAGCACAATTGTCACACTGCACCTCGTACATAACAAGCATACCATGTGCAACATCATGTAATTGGCAGCCAGTCTGTCGCCACCCAGGAGATCGCTCAAAAAATCATGCAACGATGCTCGAAGTGCAAGTGCTTCCGTCAGCTCAAACGCACTTGGGGATCTGGAAACAAATGCAACCGAGCAATTATGTGGCTCTGTATGCACAGCACAGCGCACTTTAGACAGGGCAAGGCGAAGATTGACATTTCAAAAGGCGATTATGCCTTGAAATCACCAGGACTAGGACCAGTAATGGGGGTGGGGATAACAATGCTATGGCATGGGTGGGATCGATTGCGGCTACTTCCAGTGCTCACGTTGGTGCTGCGGAAAATATGGGTGTTGCTGGACTTGGTCTGTCTGGTGCAGGAATGCCAGGTTTTATGCAGGTGCTGAAGGAGCCGGAGCGGAAGGTACAACTGTGCGGGATTCACAGAGTTGCAAATGTGCACACGGCAGACGAGTCAGCTCATCAGGGTATGACTGATCAAACCCCAGAGGCTTGGATAGGTGCTACTACAACTGATGCGGCTGTTCTCGAGAGAGAGCCAAATCTTTGACCATTGCCACAGCAGAATTTCATGCTGGTGCTCATGGAGTAGAAATGGGAGATGTGAATGGACGGGGCCTCGCAGTTCCAGATGCGCAGCCAGAGCTGGGGCCATGGGTATGGCTGGCGTGAGGGTTGCACCTGCAGACGGTGGATCGGCAGTCGGTGAACTGAATGGCGTGCAGAACGCAGTGCACTGATCCGGCCACACGAGCGAACTGCTGATGATTCAGGAATCCATCCAAATCATCGTCATCTGCAGGGACATGCACGTGGGGCAGAGGCCCTTCCACGCCCTCTCACTACGCTTCCCAACCCCTGGGCGATGGCAATGCCCCACGCAATAATTCTACAGTGGGCAGGCCGTCCCTTGCTGCCATGGCTGATGGGGACGTACACCCTCAAAAGCTCCAATAAGAGACTGGATGTCAGGATTGGCAGGACACACAGCAAGATCCGCCAGCACCACTGGTCACCGCGGCACATGCCTTCCTTCGGGGGTGTTTGGTCAGACTTAACACCAGACGAGGTAAAACATAGTAAAATGTGGTAATACTTAGTGGAAACGAGGTAAAACTTAGTAAACAAAATTTTGTACAAATTTTTTTTTATTTCTACTGAGTGAAAATAGAAAGTTTTCATAAAGTTTTACCATTACCCCCCCCCCCATTTTTAGGAAGGAACTCGACACTTGGATGGTAGGTGGTACTTTTGTTTAAAGGCACAAAGCCCCTAGGTCGATTCCCCGCCACTTGTGTTATTGGCGCCCCACCCGGGCCAAACCATCATGCACACCAATTCATTGGCACTCGGCCAATATAACACAGTGTAACATAACATAATTGGGATGGGGCACTAGAAACAAAATCAGGCTCAAGAAAAGAGTTCTGGCAAGGTCATGGCCAACATCAGTGTAGCGGCACTGGAAACAAAACCAGGTGTAAAAGAAAGAGAACCCGGCAAGGCCACATTCAATGGCAGTGCCAACCACTTACAAGTAGTTACAAAAGACATGCTTGAAGGTCAAGTCGGCCTCAGTATCTATGTGGCTCGGTTTGCATGCCTCTGTAGGATTCATTGTGCACATCCCAAATATAGTTTTTTTCAATTCCTCTTGCAACTTGGAGCGAAATTCGTCGTCATTTCTCAGTGGACCATCACCATTTTGGGGGCATTGAGAAGGCACTAAATACCACTTGCGACACATCAACACACTGGGATGGGTGTTGTCAGTGGCGTCATCAACAGCAACAATAGCAGCAACAGCAGCAAGGTTGGCCGCCCAAAATTGGCGCAGTCCTACATATATCTCCAATTGACACAAGATAGAGGCATGGAAGGCACAATGAAGAACCTTACATTCGTGGCACGTTATGTGAGGTGTGCCATCACAAAAAAAGCATGTGTTAGCGCTGTCCGCAAGTTTGGGTTCGGTGTACACAATGCATTGTTGGGGTTGTTGGTGTAAAGACCGGCTTGGAACAATGGTAGTACAAAGTAGCTTGTGCCATGTCACGCAACAACCACAATGTATCCCGTGGCACTTGCAATATGCCCTTGACAATGCATTGAGACAAGGCAGAATGCAATGTGAAGAGACATGCCAGATGCCAACAAACACCATCCATCTGCCGGATGAAGGTCCATCACCCCAACTCAAGGGGCTACACTGAAGCATGGGAGTCCATCACCCCAACTCCAAGGACCACACTAAAGCGTGGGAGTCCATCACCCCAACTCGAGAGGCCACACCGAAGCGTGGGAGTCCTTAACCCCAACCCCAACAAGTTTTTCACTTAGTAGAAAAGAAAATTGTTTCTACTACGAAAATTACTGAGCAAAAACCCAACTCCAGGGGAAAAACTTAGTAACAAAATGTTGTTTACTAAAATTTGAAACTTAGCAGAATTTTTTTTAAAAATTGAGTAAATTTTACCACACATCCTTCCTTCGATGCCGCCGATATTTCACCACAGCACACGTCCATGATAGGGATACCACAAGCGGAAGTGGCGCAGCTGTGTACGAAGTCCGCAAGGTTGGCAGCCTCCATTAATGGTCCGGGAGACTTTGCCCGACCCTACAAGCGGCGCAGCTCACCAGTCGCGTGCTTGGAAGCTTCGCATTCAGTAATTGAAGTTTGGGGGTTGCTTCCACCGCATATGATGTGGTAGATTGTGACACAGGGCCGGGAGGCTTCGGATCATCATCGGTGGGCCACGGCAGTTCCCAATATTTGGCTCATGGTACCCTGAGTGGAGTCCCCTCCCTGTGTCATAGCAAGGTGCCTGATGGTTCTGTGCTGGAGCTGATAGTCGGTGGACTCTTCAGCCTGAGTGCAGAGGGTGGGTGGGGGCTGGGGGTCCTGTAGTGGTCAAGAATGTTTCTCTTCGCCGAAGTTTGCAGGACAATTCATGGAATTTGAGCCATGCAAAAGCCCCGCGAGACCCATGCCGGGCTGTACTATTGATGTGACCAATCCCACATCGCATCTCATCTCTGCATTCCACAGAGATCGGGGCGAGATCTGTCTCAAAATCTGCCCGACATGTGCCCCAGATCTGCCTCCGAGCTCCCTCGGAGCTACGGCAGAGCACAGAGCTGCCCGAGACCTGCCCAGGACCTGCTTCAAGAGGGAGGGCATCCTCTTAGGGGCGGGCTTGGCGTTGTCATGCAAGATCATACCGGACATGGGCTGAGCCATTTCTTCAGAGGCCAGACTGTGTGGCTGCAGAATCCCCACAAACTCGACCACCTGATTCAGACTCGGAAGATCGTCCCCGACGCGGTACATCTTCACCACACAATCGATGCCTGGTTGCTGCAGGCAACAAGAGTTTGCCACCTTCAGCAGGACCCGCGAAGGACCGAAAAGTCCCATAGACCCCCTGGCACGAAATCTCTAAGATGACACTAGACCATCGGAGTCTGGGCAGTTGCAGGAATCGATTCTGCAAAAGCCTGCGCTGTTCATGAGCCAGTCATGCTGTGGTCCCACCGGCCAGTTCCAGTGCCCACAACCCGTGTGCATGGTCATTGGTAGCCCGCCCCGCATCACTCCTGCGAGCCAATACAATGTGACGCCCCCTTGGATTCTGTTATCTTTGTGTGGGCCTGCCCATAAGTCCGAGTGTCGGCGGAGGGGAGGGGGAATGCCCCTCTTGGGGAAGCCGGGCAGTGTTAGGTGTCCTCCTTTACTACGATGCTCGCGCCCCAGCACACACTTACCACATGCCATGCCGCGGACATCCTGTGCTCCTTGCTCACGCTCACACAAAACTGGGGGCACAGCACAAAACATGATCGCAGATGCCCTTCAGTGTAGCGTCCATGCCGGTCGCAGGCACTCCCACTTTCTCATGCTTTGTCTCTGATGCCCCCCTGTTCTGTGCACGACATTCGCTTTCCTTCATTGCCAGGCACTCCTGCGCAGTGTAGTGCAGGGGCAGCTCCAGGCAGTGCACCCACACATACCCATGCGTGCGATGCCTGCAGTATGCGGGCAGGCAAACCCCCGGGGGGGGGCACTACCAACGGTCCTGATGCGACCACCCCCCCAGCTATCTGTCAAAACTCGGGGGGGGGGGGGGGGGGGGGGGGTCCAGCCGGGGGTTGGGGGGGGGGCTCCTGCCGGGGGTCGGGGGCGGCGTCCAGCCAGGGGTGAGTGGGGGGGGGGGGGTTAGGGTTAGGGTCACCGAGCTGGTGGAACCAGTCTTGGTTTTATAACCCTTTTTAGTGTCTAGGGTGGACCTACCAGGTTTAGCAGCAGCAGCAGCAAGCAGCAGCAAGCAGCAGCAAGCAGCAAGCAAGCAGCAGCACGCGCGAAATGGGGAAAAATGTAATCTCCGTCGTGGTGCTTTGGATTTGGGTGAAATTTTGGTGCATGATACCTATGGGTGTGAAGTACAATCACACAAAGTTTGAGCGAGAAACTCAACAGTGGCGGCCGGGAACGGGATTTGCAAGTGGCGGACCTGAGTTTCAAAAACTGCAGTTTAGGGCCAAAAACATCCATTTTTGGGCCAAAAAAGCCCTGGAACCCATTCCAAACGGCCAAACCAAGGGAAACGGTGGGTACACTCCACGTGCGGCTTGACTTTCCTGTGTCAACGAGCCCTTTGCGGCCCTGTAACTCCACCATATGTCCTTGAAACGGCCCAAAAAGACCCCAGAAGCCCCAAATTTTGTGCACATTGGCTGCCGACAGCCACAAACCAAGAACAGGCCATATCTTTGGCTACATGGTCCAAAACGCGATCCCGAGGGCACCTACTCCACCCGCAACCCCCCACTTTTTGTGGTTTCCACCCCTCAGAATTGCCCAAATGGACGCCTAGACCCCCATACATAGCCCCAACAGGCTGCGGCAAGCTGCAAGCTCAAGCCCAAACAGGTGGGTGCCCAAATGGGTCAACAGGGTCCAGTAGGGGCAAAAAATGACTTTTTTCAAAAATGATCCTACACCATGTGTGATGCTAAAACAAGTGTTTTTGGACTGTTTTGAGCTGGTGGTGGCCCTTTTTGGTCCTCCGAAAATTCCAAAATGCCTTGAAAATGGGCTGTTTTGCGACCAAAGATGGGTCAAAAATGGGTCAATACCGCATTTTTCCAAACCTATTCCTAGACCATTTGGGGTGCACAAACGGGTGAAATGAGTCCATTTTGAGCCCATTTTGGGGCATTTTGGCCCCTCACAAGTCCAAAAAGCCTTGAAAGTGGGCCTCGTGGTGATGGGGTTCACTTGCAACCTGATTTCACTTTGTCAAGAGCCATCAATGTGTGAATCATTCTTGATGTCCCTCACCAGTCATATCTAATGTTCCCTCCCCCACCAGCTCGGTCCCAATATTCAGTCTTGATTAAGGTCACCGAGCTGGTGGAACCAGTCTTGGTTTTATAACCTTTTTTAGTGTCTAGTGTGGACCTACCAGGTTTAGCAGCAAGCAGCAAGCAGCAAGCAAGCAAGCAAGCAGCAGCACGCGCGAAATGGCTAAAAATGTAATCTCCGTCGTGGTGCTTTGGATTTGGGTGAAATTTTGGTGGATGATACCTATGGGTGTGAAGTACAATCACACAAAGTTTGAGCAAGAAACTCAACGGTGGCGGCCGGGAACGGGATTCGCAAGTGGCGGACCTGAGTTTCAAAAACTACAGTTTAGGGCCAAAAACAGTCATTTTTGGGCTTAAAAAGCCCTAGAACACATTCAAAACGGCCAAACCAAGGGAAACGGTGGGTACACTACACGTGCGGCTTGACTTCCCCATGTCAACGAGCTCTTTGCGGCCCTCTAACTCCATGATATGTCCCGGAAACGGCCCAAAAAGGCCCCCAGAAGCTCCAAATGCCGACAGCCACAAACCAAGAATAGGCCATATCTTTGGCTACATGGCTCAAAACGCGATCCCGAGGGCACCTACTCCACCCGCAACCCCCCACTTTTTGTGGTTTCCACCCCTCAGATTTGCCCAAACGGAAGCCTAGACCCCAATACCTAGGCCCAATAGGCTGCGGCAAGCTGCAAGCTCAAGCCCAAACAGGTGGGTGCCCAAATGGGTCAACAGGGTCCAGTAGGGGCAAAAAATGACTTTCCTCAAAAATGATCCTATACCATGTGTGATGCTAAAACAAGTGTTTTTGGACTGTTTTGAGCTTGTGGTGGCCCATTTTGGTCCTCCGATAATCCCAAAATGCCTTGAAAATGGGCTGTTTTGGGACCAAAAATGGGTCAAAAATGGGTCAATACCGCATTTTTCCAAAAAATCATCCTAGACCATTTGGGGTGCACAAACGGGTGAAATGAGCCCATTTGGAGCCCATTTTGGGGCATTTTGGGGCCCCTCAGGAGTCCAAAAAGCCTTGAAAGTGGGCCTCGTGGTGATGGGGCTCACTTGCAAGCTGATTTCACTTTGTCAAGAGCCATCAATGTGTGAATCATTCTTGATGTCCCTCACCAGTCATAGCTGATGTTCCCTCCCCCACCAGCTCGGTCCCAATATTCAGTATTGATTAGCCCTAGGGTTAGGGTTAGGGTCACCGAGCTGGTGGAACCAGTCTTGGTTTTATAACCCTTTTTAGTGTCTAGGGTGGACCTACCAGGTTTAGCAGCAGCAAGCAGCAGCAAGCAGCAGCAAGCAGCAAGCAAGCAGCAGCAAGCAGCAAGCAAGCAGCAGCACGCGCGAAATGGGGAAAAATCAGAGTTCCGTCGTGGTGCTTCGGATTCGGCTGAAATTTTGGTGGATGATACCTATGGGTGTGAGGGACAACCCTACAAAGTTTGAGCGAGAAACTCAACGGTGGCGGCCGGGAACGGGATTCGCAAGTGGCGGACCTCGGTTTCAAAAACTGCAGTTTAGGGCCAAAACATCCATTTTTGGGCCAAAAAAGCCCTGGAACACATTCAAAACGGCCAAACCAAGGGAAACGGTGGGTACACTCCACGTGCGGCTTGACTTTCCTGTGTCAACGAGCCCTTTGCGGCCCTGTAACTCCACCATATGTCCTTGAAACGGCCCAAAAAGACCCCAGAAGCCCCAAATTTTGTGCACATTGGCTGCCGACAGCCACAAACCAAGAACAGGCCATATCTTTGGCTACATGGTCCAAAACGCGATCCCGAGGGCACCTAGTCCACCCGCAAACCCCCACTTATTGTGGTTTCCACCCCTCAGAATTGCCCAAATGGACGCCTAGACCCCCATACATAGCCCCAGCAGGCTGCGGCAAGCTGCAAGCTCAAGCCCAAACAGGTGGGTGCCCAAATGGGTCAACAGGGTCCAGTAGTGGCAAAAAATGACTTTTTTCAAAAATGATCCTAGACCATGTGTGATGCTAAAACAAGTGTTTTTGGACTGTTTTGAGCTTGTGGTGGCCCTTTTTGGTCCTCCGAAAATCCCAAAATGCCTTGAAAATGGGCTGTTTTGGGACCAAAAATGGGTCAAAAATGGGTCAAAAACACATTTTTCCAAAAAATCATCCTAGACCATTTGGGGTGCCCAAGCGGGTGAAATGAGCCCATTTAGAGCCCATTTTGGGGGAATTTGGCCCCTCAGAAGTCCAAAAAGCCTTGAAAGTGGGCCTTGTGGTGATGGGGATCACTTGCAAGCTGATTCGACTCTATCAACGGCCTTCAATGTGTGACTCATTGGTGTTTCTCACCATTCATATCTAATGTTCCCTCCCCCACCAGCTCGGTCCCAATATTCAGTCTTGATTAGGGTCACCGAGCTGGTGGAACCAGTCTTGGTTTTATAACCCTTTTTAGTGTCTAGGGTGGACCTACCAGGTTTAGCAAGCAAGCAGCAAGCAGCAGCACGCGCGAAATGGGCCAAAATCAGAACTCCGTCGTGGTGCTTTGGATTTGAGTGAAATTTTGGTGGATGATACCCATGGGTGTGAAGTACAATCACACAAAGTTTGAGCAAGAAACTCAACGGTGGTGGCCGGGAACGAGATTCGCAAGTGGCGGACCTCAGTTTCAAAAAGTGCAGTTTAGGGCCAAAAACAGTCATTTTTGGGCCAAAAAAAACCCTGGAACACATTCAAAACGGCCAAACCAAGGGAAACGGTGGGTACACTCCATGTGCGGCTTGACTTCCCCGTGTCAAAGAGCTCTTTGTGGCCCTCTAACTCCATGATATGTCCCGGAAACGGCCCAAAAAGGCCCCCAGAAGCGCCAAATGCCGACACCCACAAACCAAGAATAGGCCATATCTTTGGCTACAAGGCTCAAAACGCGATTCCGAGGGCACCTACTCCACCCGCAACCCCCCACTTATTGTGGTTTCCACCCCTCAGATTTGCCCAAACGGAAGCCTAGACCCCAATACCTAGGCCCACTAGGCTGCGGCAAGCTGCAAGCTCAAGCCCAAACAGGTGAGTGCCCAAATGGGTCAACAGGGTCCAGTAGGGGCAAAAAATGACTTTTTTCAAAAATGATCCTAGACCATGTGCGACGCTAAAACAAGTGTTTTTGGACTGTTTTGAGCTTGTGGTGGCCCTTTTTGGTCCTCCGAAAATTCCAAAATGCCTTGAAAATGGGCTGTTTTGGGACCAAAAATGGGTCAAAAATGGGTCAATACCGCATTTTTCCCAAAACTCATCCTAGACCATTTGGGGTGCACAAACGGGTGAAATAAGCCCATTTTGAGCCCATTTTGGGGCATTTTGGCCCCTCAGAAGTCCAAAAAGCCTTGAAAGTGGGCCTCGTGGTGATGGGGTTCACTTGCAAGCTGATTTCACTTTGTCAAGAGCCATCAATGTGTGAATCATTCTTGATGTCCCTCACCAGTCATAGCTATGTTCCCTCCCCCACCAGCTCGGTCCCAATATTCAGTCTTGATTAGGGCTAGGGTTAGGGCTAGGGTTGCTGTTAGGGCCTGCAGCCCTCCTGTAGCCCTCCTTCAGATCAAAATTTTTTTCTTGTTATTTTAATACAAATATGAATTCTCTACAAAATTTTGAGTATTTTGAGTATAAACACATAGTATGAAAAGAAAATTGGCGCCTTTGGCGCCGGACAGTTTTCTCTAGGGACACTTGTTGAGGGCCTACCCGGCACCACTATCTTTCAAACCCGGGGGGGGGGGGGGGGGGGGGCTGGGGGGTGGTTGCATACAAGGACCCGGCCCGGCTGCCCCCCCGGGGGCAAACCCCAACTCATTTGGCCTGCCTGGTGGCGGGCCCGGGCATCTGGAACCTCAAAACTCAACACCTCAAACAGCTCGGAGCGCTTCACTGGCTGGGATTATTTCTCTTGGCGGTTGTGCAGCTGCCAGATTTCCCAACGTGGAGAGTTGGAGAGCTTCTCTTTGGAAACACGGCATGCACTGCTCGAAAACTCAGACAATGCGCACCTCCTGTGCCTGATTGGAATCTCTGAGGATCACTCTGGTGTGTAGCAAGGGGGTTTTGGCACACCAAAAACCACAAAAGGGGGTCCTGGGGTGGCATCAGTAAGTGTGTCGAAAATCAGACTCCACAAAATATTTTCGACCTCTTCGGCACCCGCTAGTGACCATTTGGATGGCCTGGTGCCCATCTCTTAGATGCTCCTCTTTCTACAGAAGATTTCGAGGCCCATCCGGCAGATGGCGCCCCAATTCCCATCCGGAGCGTCTTATGGGTGTGACCACATGCCTGAGAAGTGTGCCCATTCATCGCGCTATGCGCCGCGGAGTCACTGTCGGTGGCGGGCACGTCGGGGGTGCCCATTGTTGATGTGCGCGACCGTTTACTGGGGCCATCCGCTCCATCATCGAACGCCGCCCTTTTCTTCATGACAACATTAGGTTCCGAGCACTGCATGGCATCAGAGCATGACGCATCGTCCTCACGGGACTGGCGTAGGGTCTCGGTTACCCAACTGCTCAGACCTGAGCGATAGGGCACAGAGCACAGAGCACAGGGCACAGGGCATGGTGCATAGGGCACAGAGCACTTCAAAAAGTCAGCTGACGGACCAGTAAGACTGGAAGCCCTGCAAAAAATCTCCCAACATCCCTCCTCCTGCCTTCCTCCACTGCATGGGGTATGGCTTGGGTCGTCTGGCCTGTGTGCATCAGACATAAATGAAATGAATCAGACAATGGCGCCATGTGTGCCCCAACCGCAACGCCGCAACCGGTGCCCAGTGCTACGTTTTTTCTGCGACATGCGCCATGTCCCACTACTCATAATCGCGGAGTACTGCCCATGGCGTCCACTCCCCTGTCAACCGCCCAAGATGGGTGGGGTTGGAGGGGCATGCTTGCTGAGGTGTATGAACATTCACTAATGAGAAGACACTGTGGGCGTGCTTCAAGAGTAACTGGACATGTAAATTGAGTGCAAACCAGTTGTATGGTGAGTAGCGTTTTTTTGCTGTTTAGGCGAGCACTTATCACTAATATCTCAAAAAGTCAGATCCCCCCCCAAAAATCCATAACGAGAGTGTTTTTTTTTCCCTGTCAAGGTGAGTAGAATTTTGTAAAGAAATGATGCTACTATTGCAATATGCCCGCTTACCAGTTCTGTATAGCACCCCATAGCAGCCTTGACAATAGGAAACCAAGTCCACAAAGTAGTAGTCTGTGCGGCCGACATTTAAACAGACCCAGCCAATCTACCAGGTTGATACATTCCATCCCTCTGGCACCCTAATAGCTCAACCAATAGCAGCATGCAAGTTTATACACTCCACCCCTTTGTCACCCCAAAAAGGTGGTACAGAACCCCTGCTTTCTCGGGGCTTGCAAGCGGTGCGGGATCAAAGTGGCTACATGGCCCCTGTTGTCTTGGGGCTTGTAAAGCAAGGAGGAATGACAGTGGTTACCCATAGAGCAGTAAGGAATCAACGAGCCCGAAGTGGGGAGGATTCACATGATGTATACCAAGGGCTGTAAAGGCAAGTTATTTTTTTGGTTGTTAACACAAGTACCTGTATCTAATTTTTTATCATTGTAAGACAAGCAATTTTGTTGGCTGCAAAGGTGATTGCCAATGCAGTTTTTTTAACTCTCAAAGAAAAAATTACTCGGCTTACAACATACACTAAGGAACCATGTCTGCATGGTGTGCACATCACATGCGGTAAAATCTGATAAATTTAAGAAGATCCAGAGATTTTTATTTATCCTTGTGCATCCATGAACTGGTGCACCCCCAAGCATGGTCAGAAACCCACATTGGACCAAGCAAATGATGCTATGCCATATCCTCAATTGGGAAGAACCTCCAAAAACACGTGATGTCAAACAATAATGTTGACCCCACTCCCACAAAGAATGGGTCTCTGTTATAGAATAGTATGAACAGCGGGCATAGTGCGCACACAGAGCACGCATGGCGCGCAACAAGCCCCCCAAGGATACGGTGCTGTTGTCTTTGTGCTCCCTGGCATTGTGTGAGGGTCAATCTGAGGGGTGAATGCCGTGTAGGTACCCAAAAGGCACCCAAAAGTGCACCCAAAGTGCACCCGTTACCTCCTACCTTCTTGCGGAAAACTTGTCCAGCCAGCCCACCAAGTTCCAATTGGTATAGGTCTGAAACAATGGCGTAGATTGCTCTGCAAATGGTCACATGATCAAGTAACTATGGCCAGTCACCCATTGTAGAGGTCCGCCAGTTACAACTCCCCGTACTTGTTAGTTTTGTAGCCCTCCCCTTACCGTTAGCCTTCCTAGTGCCCAATCCGGGTGCACTAGTGAACGTCACCCTGGTCTGCGGGTTGTTTGACTACACAGGTCTACGGGCACAATGGAGCTCCCATTGCGTAGTGTACCAGTTGTTTGGACAGGCTGCGGCACGTCTGCGCGACCGCTTTGCGAGAGAACACGTGTTCGCGCAACCGCTTCGCGAGAGAACCGGTGTTCCCCTTGGAGTCCGACCGTGTGTATTACCTCCCCCTTTGGGTCTTTGCACGAGCCCGACTTAGTTTCGTGCCCGTCACTACAGGGTCTCTCAGACTTGCTTTTGACGGTCCTTAACCGAGTAACCCTCCGGCGCCTGCTGCGGAAAGTGAGCGGACCAGTTAGCGGGTCTATCCGCAAATTGCAGGTAGCACTGTCTTCCTTACAGGATTTAGAACAGAGCCCCAGCTCGGAACCCGTGATTCCTGTGGACGCCCTAGCCGGTTTCGATTTGCTAACCCTCAATGTGGAGCACACGATGAAAACAAAAGTGGTGGCGCTTCGGCACCTCTTACAATGGTCCGGTTACCCCACTGTGGTGCTCCTTCAAGAAGTGGGGGCACTGCCTGCTCGTTTTGTGTTTCATTGCCTATACTGGCACACTTTCACCGTGGTTTCCTCTTCGTCGGCTAAAAACCTTAGCTGGCAAAGCGTAGAAGTCGCCGTGGACTATGGTTTTAAGTGGGACCCTGGCAGCCACATGCGGAATGAAGTCAACGACCCATTGCAGTTGGTCGTCATGCAGCCACTCGACCATGCAATACTCTACCAGGTCACGATAGGGCGTGGACCGTCGGGCCTTGCGCAGAATGCGCCTCGTGGAATCTATAGTGACTGCAAGGGGGGGCATGACGGCGCAGACTTCTGTGTCCGTGCAGTGGAGGATAGGGCGCAGGTGCCGGGCCCGAAACTGGTCGAGACCTACCGCAGCCTGTACCTCTGGGGGACTTAACCTCCCACTGACGTAGGTGGGCTCGATACGCGCAGTGAAGGGTTTCCGCAAGAGGCGACGGTAATTTGATCTCCTTGGGCCCGTAACCATCTTGGGCGAGCAAGAGGGACAACTTCTACGGATCGTTCCAGACCCACCACCTCCCAAGCTTGCCAAACAGCCTTACGGGCCGCGATGACTTTGTGCACTAAAGGCGCATTCAACCACCAGCGAGGGTGTGTCTTCACCAGGGTGTGTAACACACTTGCCGCAGAGGACACCAGCCCAGGCATGGTGTCCGGGGTGCTTAGGGGCCCGAAAACCGCCTCCGCCGCCGCGTTCATTAATGTCACAAAGTGGTGGTACGTGTCCATTAGGGCAGCTGGGGGCATGGAATACAGACAACTGCAGCTGTCTGCAAAAGCCTCCCGCTGCCATTGGCAGACACTCGACACTAGTTTGAAACGAGCTCGGGAAGCCGGATTACCAAGAGCTATCAGGGCGGGCAGAGTGAGAAGACGCAGTCCCACAGGATAATGATCTACTGGAAAGACGGATTCATTCTCAACATGAACCACACCTACCTCGGAAGACACACAATGATTGAGAAAGAAATCCAAAGCTCCTACAAAGCCCAGTGCACTGACCCACGTGGGTCCGCGCATGCCATGTGTAAACGGCTGCAAGTGCATGTCAGCCACAAACTCCAGTAGACCTGGAGCTATTTCCGTGTGTACTGATACACAATCCACAGACCATCCCGGGTTACACGGAAAGTCTCTTCCCAGGAGAACTAAGCGTGAATCTGGGGCGGCATATGCACGCAGCCATTGAAGTAGGGGGCGGTACTCCTTGGCGGTGCCTTTGGCTGACAGGTAAGCATTGACAACTTGTATTGGAGTGCCTCGATAGGTGAGTTCAAGCACGATGGCTCTGCCCTCGGAGTGGTGGGTGAAGTCACCAATGTGCAACTATGAATGCGCGTCCCCTCTTGAATTTTACCACGACGTGGAATTTAATCGGCGCCCACATTGCGATCAGTACGTACCGCTTCTGGCTCGTGCGGGGGTGTTGCCTTGCACGCAGTTCGCATTGCATCCCTCCTCTAGTGTGGCAAACCTGCTTCGAGTGTTACACGACTATATCTGGTTCAATTTTTTCGCCGGCGTCGCGTGTGTATGGTAGTCGATGATGTGTGACATGTGTATGGGTCGGTAGTGCATGATACACTGCACTGTCTATTGCGATTGGCAAGCTTCCCCACGGCTGCAGTTGAGATGCTACTTCTCGCCACCACTGAAGCCACTGTGCAAATGGGTGGTTCTGAGGGCGTCGGCGAACTCTAGCGCGGTTGCTAGCCGGAGTGGCACAACGGTGCCCTGCGTCTGCGATGGTGTTCAGTGTCATGGCAGAGGTGCGTGCCTTCCTGGCACGCCTCCGGGTGCCCCCGTGTTGGGGGCCCGGAGGCCCCTTTAACCGGTTAGGGTACATGGATGACACCACATGGTGTATCGACTCACTGTCAGATTTGCCGTCGGTGTTCGCAGCTAATCTACAGAAGGCAGGGCTCCTAATCAACCTTTTCTCGTCTCGCCCCATGCAGTTACTAGTTGTGGCCGCCTAGGAGGGCTTCCACGTTACTTTTCACCGGAGGACTGTGCACATGGGGGGGCCACGCATTCCCATGCATCAAGGGCCGGGCTACGTGCGTGTGGTTGGTCGGCATCTGTTCCCTCACGTCTACCACAAGGTAGACAAAACGAAACTCTTCAGTGTTAGCCGGCGAGCTTCGCGAGCGTTGGCCATGGTATGTCTTCCCTCCAATTACCCGTATCAGATGTACGGCGTTGTAGCCGGTGGACAACAACGCTGGCAGGCAGGAGTACACCCGCCCACATACAACTCCATGCGAGTTGCGGACCAAACAGCAGCCTCCGTCTTGCGAATGGTCACCGGTTGGCACACTCTCCCTTTTGCCCAATTTTCAACCTCTTGCCTCCGGGTGGGTGTGTGTCGATCCGGCAGCTGTGGTGGTTATCAACCAGTTTCTACAAGGGTATCACAAACAGTTGTGACACACCAATGACATGGTGTGCCGTAGCACCCAGCACGGTTTATATGAGGCTATGCAGCGTTTTCACCCCGACATGCCCTGTGTGCGCCAGGGTCTCTCTCGACACTGCGGAGCACGGATCACGACAAGTTTGTGTTTTACATGCACCTACTCGGCTTCCACATTTCTCTCCCTCTGGTCCGCCCGGAGCACGGGACACAACACACCATGTGCAGAGCTGTGCATGCGTGGCAGGCGAGTGCCATCCACGAATGGCTTTACACCGTTTATTTCAGTCTACGAGATGCACACACGGCCGACTGGCCGCTGGTTTCATGGCAATGGGAGTTGGAACACCCCCCCCCCCCCGTGGCACGTGGTATCCGTCCCATTGCAGCCGGCCTTCCCAGCTGGCCTTCCCAGTAGTCCAGTCCGTCCCCCGGCACGTTGCCTTCGTGATAGATGGCTCCTGGCTCCCGCCCCATCGTTGCGCGGGCGCTTTTGCGGTTGTGTGCCTGGAGACCCTCACGCGGGTCGTGTATCCAGTGCCCATCCCGTGCCATCTAGACAACTCATATGCAGTGGAAGTGTACACATCCTGGTCGCGTCAAAAGCATGCTCCTAGCCTTGGCCCATGTAGCTTGTGCTACTGCGCGCAGTCTGCGTGAGGGTGGCAATTTCACAGACTCCAAAGCGTTCATTATGACGCTCCGTAGCCGCTAGCCCAGCGAGCTAGGCACGGGGTTAGTGGACCTCTTACTGGCGGGCTGTATCGATCGACTGCGTCTTTCCCCCCACCTCAGCACCTATACATCCTGTTGTGCGGCATAAAGCTGGCGCAACCGCCGGATTTGGACTGTGCCGGTGTCATGCCACCACACCCCGTCTTTGCTGAAGCAGGCTGAGGAGGTTGTAAGTCTGCAATGTAACCTACAGGCATGGGGTAAGGTTGTCGCAACGCTTGCGCTTTAGCCGCACCGTCTACCTCGTCCCAGACTAAGTCTAGGAAAGTGCCCTCTTGGTGAGAGTAGAGTATGCGCCTGAGGTGGCGTCCTACGCTTACTACACGTCCAGTTTTGTGTCAGGCTCTCTCTCATGGGGTGAGCATTTACGTATGGTGTCGTTCCGCTACGGGCTGGACTGTGTTGTCTCAGTCCAATCTGCTTTTTGTGGTTGCAAAGTCACAGCAACTCATCTTCAGGCCGACTGCCAGTACAGCGGGCTGTGGGCCGCTATCCTGCATACACATCTATCCCATGATCTGCACTGTATTATACCACAGTGGGTGTGTCTCTTTGCTCACCTATTGGGGGGTATTGATGCAGTGGGGAGGGGCATATCTTGGTTTCACAGTAGGTTCCACCTCTTTATGTCCGGTGCAACATGTGTCCTGGATCACTTTGTCGTTGTCCAGCCGGCTGCTGCCTGCGTCCGAGAAAGCAATGGTGCGTCCCCTAAACAAGTCCGTGCTTTCTTGGTCGCTTTTTGGAAAGCTGTTTTGCGCATGTCCCGTGCTGCCCACCCCCCCCCAACTGCATGACGCTGGAGACTGGGTCCAGCCGGGTCACAAGTCCGTGGCATATGAGGCTCTGTACCCGACTCGGAACTTTCCGACGGCGGGGACCTGGATGGTACAGCTACCTGAATCGCTGGTGGTACCCCCAACACTGCCCCTGCATCTGTGGCACTATCTCCCCAGCACGATTATCTATGTTCCGCAACGGCGCATTGCGCAACCCGGCGACGGGGAGATGGTGTATTGGTTTCACCTTGGGGCACATTTGCCGGAACAGGCCAGGTGGCCGACCTTTTAGCGACAGCCCGCGTCCTGCTACATGATAGATCTACCTACTGCCGAGGCGGCCAGGGATCTGAGGGATTGCCACCGCTGGTTTGTTTTGAGGTATGGCACTGGGGTGCACCGCTACCTAGACGGGTACACCAAGTGTACTCCCGCGCCGTTGCCGGCTTGTGTTCATGGTGGTGGTGCGTCTGGCGCTACTACTAGTAACCAGCTGAGTAAGTCTCTACCTAAAGCCTACCCGGGCGCACGGTGGGCCACTAGGCCAATCAGGTCCAGTAACAGGTCTGAATTAGCAGTCTGCCACACAAAAATACCAAAACCTACTTGGTAGAAAACAAATGGTCGGGCAATAAATCGTCTTGTCAAAGGACCTCATGGAAGAACAACCCAGCAAAACAAAAGGGTCAGAGACAGCATAGAAACAAAAAAGATGCACGGTGTGTGCACGGTGTGTTCCGTTCCCGGTGTTTACACCCATACAACGACAAGCACCTTTTTGAGTCAGGGCAGACACGTCCGGCAGGAAGGGCAACAGGGGAGGGGCTGTAGATGGGGGGCCCACATCACCTGGTACAGTGATGCAATGGAATTTGCACCGCTCGGCATATCCCGCCTCTTCGTCGAGTTCGCCAACAAAAAGGTCCGCAAAGTCCTCCCGGTACAAAGTATTGCAACTTTGCTGCGAGTTCACATACACCTGCAGATCGCAGCAGCACAGAATCTTCCAGTGACCACCACCAAGGGATATGTATTCCATGGTGTCTGTATTTAGAATCCGGAGCTAACAGAGATTTACCGATACAAAAGGGGTTTGTAGAATGAGTTTGATGCCCTCCGGAAGCTCACCTCTATTATCGGTTTGTTCATCTGCAGGAAAATAGCTACACAGGTCAACATGCAGGGATTGGTAATTGGGCACCAACGCCCCCAACCGACACAGGATTTCCCCGACCCTCTCACTGGCAGGCCGGAAAACAATGTCAGGCCCTCTATGCTTCAGGAAAAAAAAACAAGAACATACAGGTTTAGCGCCAGCATTGCTTGAACAGATTACCACTCCGGAAGGGGATGGCTTACAGGTGATATGGATGGGTCAGCAGACACTCACCCCATGCACATGGTGAACGTTCAGATTCCTGAGCAGGAGTGGGAGACAGCTCTCAGGGTATACCCCTGATACCCCTTGACATCGTTGCCACATTGAGAAAATGAGAAGAAAGTTCGCCCCAGGCAGATGGCAACGGGAGTACAGGCAAGTTTCTTCGTTCTTTTTGTGCAAACAACCGCATGAGGTGTCCCAGTGCTATAACAAAAGGCCTGGTGGCCTGCAAGTGAAACGCCGCCCTGCAGTTGTATACAGGAAGGAAAAGCCCACGCTCTTACCACTGGCAGTAGACGCAGCCACACCTGGCACAACTCGGTATCAGTGCTCATGTCTTGGATCATGCCACAACATCGAACGAGGCTCCAGGGCGCCAAACTTGCAGCATTCGAAGCAGAGAGAAGCGGGACAGTGCTGACTTGACCACTGTCCTGTGGTGCAGGGTGATAGTACACAAAGGCCCAGTGTTACAACGGTGTGGCACAAGCGTTCTTTAACCTCTGGAACAGCACATGCAGGCCATAGAACAGCGCATGAACACGTCGTCAGTGCATGGCCCAGCCCCCAAACAGCGTGGTCATAATGCTACCATAACCATCAGCATAGGGCCATGGGCAGGCTATTGCTTAGGCTCAATCATGGTCGGTAACAGATCCTGGATGCCCCCGCCCAGGCAATTCCAGCCAATGTTCCAAGTGTCATCAAGCAATCAAACTGCTATGCTGCATCAAGTCGCTAAGATACAACTTGATATGACACAATAGCACAATAGGACCTACAATATAACTCATGAGAACCTCCATGTACCTGACAACATAGCAGACAAACAACGGACAAAACACCTGCACAACACAGGGTGTAGCCATAACCTGTTGATGGCCGTCACCCCCGGTATCCCACGGCAGGAATCAGGTAAAAGAAGAAAAGAGAAAAGAGACCTGTTGGCGCCATAATCTACATGCCGGGCATCGAACCTAAGCCCTCCGAGACGAAGCTCCCGTGCACTTCCAGTATACTGCGCCACCAATGTGGTTAAATAACCGACATCGAGCCCACCACCCTACACCGCATTTTCCACATCGCTGGTGTCAGTGACCTCGCGCCGTCGCCACACCAAGAGCAGCAGCTCTTTAGCTCTCTATTGCTTAGTGACCCCCCGGGGGGGGAGGTGAATTTGGGCCTCGGCTAGGGCTCAGCCACCCACCCACCCACCAATCCATCCACCCACCCACCCAACCCTACCTACCTACCTACCTACCTACCTAAGGGGGGGGGGGGGGTCTCATCCTGCATCCCATGTCCATTGCATACTGAAAATTTCGAGGAAACTTCAGTGATCTGAAATGTTAATGTCGGCACCCTGGGATTGATCCCATGTCGGTTTCTTGTGAGACCAGGGTGTAAACCACGAGACCATCTGCTGTCACTGCTGCAGTCAAGTAGTGTGTACAGCGTGACGTCTAATTTTTTCTTCCCAGAAAAAATGTTTCTACAATGGTAAACACAACAAAAGAGCGACACAACCAAACAAATAAAGCTCAGAAACCCTTCACAAACCCAAGACCCAGGAAAAGCGCACCCCCCCCCAAGGGGGGAGGGGGTATTTTGCCCACTAAGCAATAGCCTGGCCATGGGCCTGACTTCCCCTATCCTCCAAATGTGCATGATGCACATTGTAACGCATGATGTTTGGGTTGGGTAATCTTTTGGATGTTGAGTGGCAGTTGTGGTATTCTAACAAGAAAAATAGCACACCAACACAATGAAGTCCACCCTCCATCAGCCTGCTCGCTGCTGCATTGGGGTGAACTCTTCCCCCCTCACTCCCATTCCCGTGCAGCATTGGTGGGCACTGCACACGGGACATTTTCCGCCAAATTTTGAGGTTGGCAAGCACCCATTCAGCCTTAACTGAGCCTTACACTGTGGCTTCTTTTTTTATCAGCAGGATGTTGCTGCACATGTTGTGTGGTGGTAGCAGAAGGGGTTGTGGGGTACTGCGTCAGGGGCAGGGATTTCATATGGCACCATCAGAGAAATTGCAGCAACCTGCAACAAGCGCTTAAAGGCCTCCTCCACTTTCCCAATTGTGGACATCAACTGACCGGTATGATGCTCGAAAAACAGTCGAGTAAGCACAGCAAACGGGTCTTGTATGACATTCTCCATGTGGCATGAAACAACGCTGAGAGGTTTACAGTGAGGGCCATAGTTGCACATTGCGTCGGCTTAGTTGTGATGTGGTGGAACCCATACCATGCCCCCCACCCCATGTCAATGGCCTGGGCCATGGAGGAGTACTTGCGCCCCACGTGCACTGCGCGATACTTTTGCAGCCCAGTATACCCAGAAATTTTTAGCCCCAAAATGGCACCTAAGGAGAGCAAACCCATTGGCCACAAGACTTGTGTAAACACCTCTCCTTCCCACAATCAAGAGGGCAATACAATCAACTACTCTGTTGCTTGTGCACGATGTGAAGCTGGTGTTCATGTGACGTGTGTGCCAATTGGCATGACCATTGGCAACAATTTGCCCAACAACAACAACAGCATCGTGTTTAGTGGGCAACAAATTCATAGTGCTTTCTCCTGCCACTGTCCGCTTTGTGTGGATGTTTCTTCTGCCACCGTCACCAAATACTTCTGCTTGGCTGCATCTGGTCCACCTTGTTGAAGGGGGCAGAGTCGCCCACACTAGAAGGGGGTCCAAAAATGCGGTGTTACCATTGTGGGTTCGCCAGGTGCCATGAAATACCTTGACTCATGCACATCAAATGTTGCCCCCTTAGGAGCAAAAATAATCTTGTACCCCAATCCCCTGCAAGAGCAACGGTAAAATTCCAAAAGTTGTGGAAACACTACCTCATGTTGTTCTGACAAGGGTGTTGGTCTCACAAGGGGGGGGGGGGGGGCATGCCCATCTGCTAACACTATAGGCCATGAAACAAGGCAAAAATGGACGACATTAGTGATTTGCAGTTAAAAAAAAAACCCTGGGAGGGGGGATTGATTCTTCTTTCCAAAGCCCGGGGGGGGTGGATGGTATGGTATGGTATGCCCTATGGTATTGAGTGAGGTCCGTCGGCCTCACCCTCATGCTCCCCGTGTATAGGGCTGGGGTCGGGGGGTAGGTAGCCGCGGCACCGGCTGTCCCGCCTCCCAGAGTTGGGGGGGGGGGGGGGATCTAGGCTGCGCGTCCCGTCCCATGCTTCACCCCCCGTACCCTCCCATGTGCTCCTGTGGCTCTATTGGTCTCTCCCGAGTGCGCGTGTGCCGCCCATCCCTGTGTCCCTTGTGCCCCCTTCAACCCTGGGTACAAACATGCACTAGTCTGAGTCGACTTTCACGGTGATGGCATGTCCGAATCCATAAGGAAAGATGAGTCCAGTGGACCGCTATCTTGGGGGTGCAAAGTTACCCTTTTCGGGGTAACTTACTAAAGGGTGGTTTGGGGGCACCACGAACACCCCTTTTTTCGTAACAAAATCTCAGGCGTGTGTACGGACTGAAAAATGAATTTTAAGCTTCACAACACCCCTGCTAGAACCACATCTCCGACGCCAACATCCCGCCTGTAGAGGATGGAAAACATTAATGTGTGAGGAAATGGTAATCGGAAAAGGCGTTGTTACAAGGCGTAGACACACAACTTGGTATGTGGACGTGGTACGGAACAGTAGAAAGCAAGCATGCACAACAGTGTATCCTCATGAAAAGGAAACATAGCTGCAAGTCTCATACCAGTTTCTTATAAAACGGTACCTATTTTTTTACCGTCGGCAGTAGAACCTGCACCACAGAAACCGGTTACGAGACCTTTTTTCACCACAGACCTATGGACGTCCTGACTTGAGTAACAAAGGGAATGCATCACAGTCCAAGTGCACAAAAACACACAATGCAATGCCACCGGAACGCAGGACAGTTGTGTGGTGCAGGCGGCACGATGCGTGGCTTATAAGTGAACACATATGACGAAGGATAGCAGTATGAGGGTACTACTGCCAGCGGTACAAGTGACCAGAGAAATACTGTTACAATGTCGGAAATAAGCCCGGAAGGTCCGGGACATCAAGGGCAGTGCGTGTGCAAGGGTGTTGCAAACCGGGTAACAGAAGTGGCAAGCACACACAAATTTTCTTTTACTGCCAGCAGTAGAACACAGTTGCACACTGACACGCAGCAAGGGCCCAGTGCAAAGCAGCGCAGTTTGCCCCACACACAGGGCACCAACCCATCGCAGTGCCAGGCGACAACCAGTATCCACCAAGGGGGGGGGGTACTGCCATTAGTAGAACACAAGCATGCATCAGACTGTGTGATTACTTCTTCTTCCTCTTACCCCCGCTCTTCTCGAAAAACTTATGCATGTCCTGTGCAGTGGGGATCTTGGTGGCTGCAGAGGTGGAACTACTGGAGCGTGTTGCCGGGCCTGTCTGTGCTTCCTCTTGCGTATTAAAGGGAGGCCTTGGCCTCTTCACTCCGCGGGTCTTTCGCTTAACCTCTCCAGTTGCAACCGTGGCCTCTGGAACATGAGCAGACTGGGAAGCACTGGCAAACGGCTTGGTTGCAGGGCTGGCCTTGGACTGTGACGCCTTACTGTTTGGAGTACCAGCAGCAACTGGCCCTGTCGTGTCGTGCCGAGAGTTCTCATCCGGGGCAGGCACGGGAAAGGGGCTCTTCATCAGACGTGACGATTGGGATGATGCGCTGGTCCTCTTGCCGGCTGCCTTCAGTGTACTAGCGACCTTGGTAGCTTGCTTGGCCTCCTGCTTGGCATCCTGCTTCATCACCTTCTTGTCTATTTTCTTTGCTTGTTTCGTTGTCTCCTCAAGGCGCTTGTCCAGGGCCTTTACCGCAGCCGGGGTCACCGGGGTCCCATTGGCAAACAACGACAACTCACCTTCAAAGTCTGGCGGCAGTGCGTTTTGTGTGGTGGTCACCTCCTCCGACAGTACCTTCTGCATGTCTTTGGGTGGCAGGCCCGTGCAATCCCAGAAGTGGATGGTCCATTGCACCCAGTAAGCCAGAAGGGCTGACACTGTCTTCAAAATTTGTTGTGCTCAGCGGCAAGACGCAGGAAACCCCAACATCATGGGCTATGCTGGATCTGCTGGCACATCCATCCATGGGACCAAAAATTCATACCACCAGCGGAACATCGAGGTGCGCCATGGGTAATTCACAACCATGTATGGAGGATGCAGGATGAATTTCTTGGGTTGCAGGAACACGCTGTACAGAACACTGCATGTGAACTCACTCCGACAGGCCTTCGCAACCATGTCCGTTTCTCCTGTACTGTAAACCGCAATCTCGGTCTTCTGCCATGTTGCAAGTACAGGCCGCCTCTTTTGTAGGGATGCTGCCTGCTCCCTTGCGTTCGGTCCATACACAATGCAGGGGGTCCCATCAGCCACCAACTTACCTCCCAGCACCACAAGGATCGTGTCCATTGGTTCCTCAGGCGCAAGCTCAATGTATACCGCGTGGGCTGCACTCACAGTTCCCATCTTGTCCTTGTAATATCGCAGTGTCCGCATCTTGTTGTTCACCACCACCTCGACGACTACATCCTATATATGCGGCATCCATGCTCATGGTACCTTGTGCAGTCATGTTTGCGAGCAGACTCTTCCTCAACCCCTGGTGTGCTGCTTGGGTCCAGAACTTGGGTAAATCCTTTGCCTTCACGTGCAATCATTCCACTCTCCATAGTGCTGCTGCTCGTCCTCGCAGCCCCCAACTCCACAACCGGTTGCCCAAAGCCATCAGACGATTCACCGTGCTCTCAGTGCCTAAGAAAATAAGACAACAGGGTTCCAATTGGACACAGTGTTCTACTGCCAGCAATAAAAGGCACCTACATTTGTATGCACGAGGCCTGTCGCATCGAAATGGTCGGAAAGATCACTCGGAACTCAGTTCTACTGTCAGCAGTAAAACCGGTGTACAAGACAGCAGATTGCCCACAGAACGTGCATGACATACGTTGCGAGTCATGACTTGGCAAGTCTAGGTGGTATACATGGGTGTAGATGCCCTGAAGCGGGCGCAACTCCTTCAATTTACGGTTCACTGTGCTCACCGTAACATTTTTTGTCAACGGATCCGTCAACCACTCCATGAACTCCTTGCAGTACCAGACCTGCATGTCCCCCGCGGACTCTTTGAGCGCTGCTGGACCCGTGACCCTTGACTCGTCAAATTTTTCAATTGCCGGCAGCAGATCGGAATAGCCATACATTAGGCCAACAAAGTTTGCAACTCCCCGCCACTGCGTCACTGCCCGCTCTTGTTGTGACAATGAGAATGGTAATGCATGTTTCTGGCTCAATACCGAGGGTCACATCGTGGCGGTGTCCATACAACGCACAGGGTACCATGAAACTTTCTACTGCTGGCAGTAGAAAATACTGTTTTTTCTGGTGTCTCATAGTCCTTGTACTCCAAATCTAGATCTTGAATGATGCTCCAGATCTCATCTCCATCGATTGTCACCTTTTTTTGGCTCTTCCCTCCTCTTTGTTGGCAACCCTTTGCCAGGCTTCCAATGATCTCGCTGAAGGTGGTCTCCTCATGACTCCGCTGGGCTCGCTGGTGGGGGCCTCCTGCCATCCTCAGCACGGCTGTCGGGGTGTTTGGTTTCATCACCACGGCTTGTGTCTGTGTGTAGGGCCTCGGCAGGTCTGCTTCATCAAACCTTGCCCATCCCTGTGCCAGTAGTGCCGTCTTCTTGTGGAAAATGTTGCGTACGCCGGCGGAAATGTGCTCACCCGCAATGGGGAAGTACGTGGAGTCTGTGAATACAAAGCGCATCTTTTTGCTGTCTCCAAAAAAAAAATGGTAGCAGCCACTTGCTGGTTGCCTCCCATCAACACTGCACAGCTCGGAAATGATTTCTATTGTTAGCAACAAAAGGCAAACGACATTGCTGCACCGCAGGCGCAAATACCTTGTAGGTCAAGTAAGTACGTCTGCACCTCCGCCACCAGGCCTCTGAGTCGCAGGCTTGCCCTGATCTTGTCCAGTCGTCTACTGCTCAACGGACGTGACTGTCCACGGCATCGCGCTCCACGCCACACCAGCTGCTTCAGTGGTACGTACCACTGCCATGCAATCCATTTGCGGACCTCTGTCAGTGCTGCTTCGGCCTCTTCGACCGTCCAATGTTGCGTTGCGTCCACTGTCTCTTCACGTCCACTATCGTCTTCGTCGTCATCATCCTCCTCCCCGTCATCCTCATAGTCATCGCGTGCTGGCTCCACATCCCGGTCCTGTCCTGTGCCACTGCCAGGGTCCGGTGGTGCATCGATGCGCACTTCCTCAATGTCGTCGTTGGAGAGGTCCATGGTAGGATCACGCAACGGAACGGTTGGGGCAGGGGAAGTCTCTGAGGGGGGGCTGCTTCTGCAGGCGTGCCCCGTATCCTACGCACCCCCGCGAGCACTGCCATTATCAGAAACCGTTTCCCTACAAGTGGTCCCATGAATAGATGCGCAAAGAAATAAAAAAAAAGGGCGAAATAGCCTAAATTACAAGCAAATTTGGCACTGTAGAGACTATGTTTTGGCACATCCCTCATGTACTCATTTGGCCTCTCCCCTACGTGGCTGGACCCTACAGATTCAAGCTTCCGTGCATCACGCGTATCGACGCACGACAACCCTAGGCGCTGCTTCCAAGAATAGAAATGTCACAATCCTTATTGCTTGTGACGCAAAAGAGGTATGCAGTGTTTCCCTAAAACACAGGTCACAAAGACTCATAACCCAGGTAGAAACCTACATCTCAGAGCCGAAAATCCATTTACTGCTTGCTACTTCGTGGCACATTTTACTGCCGACAGTAGAACATCAGGCAGTAACTTTCTGCGGGACATATAACCACTCCATGCTGTGCTGGTGTTGTACAGAAGGGACATCGCATGGCGCAACAGACATTGGCGTACGTCGCAGTTACCCGAAGTGACTTCTACCGCTGGCAGCAAAACACTCTGCAAACTCCATGCACAAAACACACGAAAGCAGAGCACACCGGCACCATACATGCTACTGCTGGCAATAAAACAGTGGGGCTAATCGATAACAGTCACAGTGCGAACCCCGTCCGAGCTGTCACTGTCCACAACAACAAACGTCAAGCTCGATACATCGGATGATGATGCATCAATGCCAGTGGCATCATCAACATCCAAAATAGGACCCATAGGGTTCCGTGGTGCAGGCTCGGCCGCAACACGACCGGGTACAAGGTGGGGGGGGGGGGGGGGCAAGGACCCCCCCCCTTTGCCGGTGCATCCGGGGGGGCCGAATCCCCCACAGCATCCCCGTCAGCAGGGAAGGGGTGCGTGCGTGTATACCCAAAATGGGCACAGAAGTTCATGAACCGCTGCTTGAACTCGCAGAACGCAGGGTGCACAGGCACCTTGGCCACGTCGCAAGGTAGATGTGCCCTTGCTGCATGAAACTTAGGCTGACTTTCTACCCTTGTCTCACTAAAAAAAAACACATCCAGCGAACGTACAGCAAGGTTGCATCTGCAACTTGGGTGTTGAAACATGGTGGAAAGCCTAGGTCCTCAGGCCACTCCATAGTAGCCTACAGGGCATTGGCAGCCCGGGCACGCGGCTGTGGCCGAGCAGCCACTATTTTTACAAACGGCACAGCACCGGCATGAATGCATGTTAGCAACCGTGTAAGATGCATGCGCACAGCTCGTACTGACTCGCGGGTGATGTGGGGGCTTGTTAGGGGCTTCCGAGTACCGGGCTGCTGGTGGCGTAAGGTAACAAAAACGTTGTGGTAGTCATCAACGCTGGTAATGCTGGTGTCCTCGCCCACTGCGCGACAACAGGGCCTCACCCTTCTCCTCCACAAAGGTAGATGCAAGAAGGGAAGATTGGTATGGGGACCATATTCGTAGTGCTAAGTGCAAAGCTCGCTTGTCACCACCGTCTCTGCGCTATGGATTCTACTTGTGAGTCAAGTAAAGAGAAACATGTAGGCACCGCCTGGCTGCTTCACCCGCACCGGGTGTACGGTGGTACCGCGAACAATCAGGAACCATAATACCAAGAAGAAGTAAGGCTGGGGTGTATTGGAAAACAAGACGGTATAGCCCTGCTAACAACTGATCTTTAAGTGTTCTACCGCTAGCGGCAGAACATAAGTGAGCACGTATACCTGGTATGGAGAGGGAAAAAGCCAAAATAAGCCGCTCCTTAACAATAAGGGAAGGACATGCATACGGTCGTCCTGCCGCTGGGTTTTGAAGGAACCCTTCGTATTCAAGTGCCACCATGAAAGGAAGGAAAGCACTGTACGTGTGATCAACACAATACTTATATGAATGCCAGATACCGAAAAAAGGGACAAACGGAGACATACACGTGGCGCAGTGGGTGTGGCTGCATCAAGTAGCTGTACAACATTTTCAAGTAGTTGTAGTATATCATGATGTTGCATGACATTAGTAAGACTGGTGCCAAACAGTAGTTAGCCAATTGAAGTACACCGTACATGGCCTCTTGAAACCCAAAGGTTGCGGAGATAGGCACATCCCTAATAGCTAAGGGATACCACGGAGTAACCTCAACGTCCTTGCGGCGAACGCCCAACGGGCACCGTACCGCCTCAAAACCCATGTGTTGACACACAAGGTGCTTTGTCGTGGCCGTAAAGGACACCCATGCAACCTGTACGTCCGTCCCTTGGTACACGCTAGAGAACCCAATCTCGTTCTAGCCTAGAACGCTCTAGCTAGAACGTTCTAGCCTAGATTAGATCAACACTAGAACGATATAATGTCTACCAACATATCCCAATTTCTTCATTGTTCCGTGCGTGCATGCTTGCTTGCTATTGTTCGTAGTGCATTGTTCCATGCTTCCTACTTTCCCGCTTAGATATTGCACATTTCTTTGCAATGAAACGCCCCGCCACTACCCCCCTTGCTCCCTCCACACCCGGGAAGGATACTTCCCTCTTGTCCAAGGCACTACGGGAGTTGAGTGGGGCCTCAAACCTCAAGGATGAGCGGGTGGGCCATTACTTGGCCACGTGGGCGCTATCATGCCCCCTAGCACGGCGGCAATTCAACAACGCCGTCCAACATGTGAACTCCGCCACTTCTACCCACACCACGGGTGAGGCATGCAAGGCCGCCGTTGAGGCATACGCCGCCTCCCTACTTCCCCCCACCGCCATGTCTGAGCTAGTGCTCAACATGAGGGCCCCCAAGTCCTCGTGGAGGACCCTCTTGGAGCTCTACACGCTCCGTAAGTTGGAGTATCACCGCACCGTCCCTAGTCGCCCCTACTCCCGTCCAATTTGTACGGAGCGGGCTTTCCAAGCCCGTTGGAAGGAGTTAGTCGCCCCGGTGCAATTGGACAACCCCGTTGCCACGGTGTTGCCCAAGGCCACCGGGATCTCATGGCCCTTCGCCTCATGGGTCACATACATCATCTCCCGGCCGGGCTTGGTGCGGTCAATCAACCGCACCTTCCCGTTGACGTTCATCGTCCGGGGAGATGCCTACCCCGTGGCCGGGGGCAATTGGACCCAACTCACCATCTCCTTGGCCAACTTCGAGCGCTTGGTCCGCTCCCCAGCGGGCCTTTGGGTGTTGAGCATGGCCAATGGCGATGACAAGGCCATGGAGACCCTTGGGACGTTGTGGAAGAGCAATTGGGAGGTAGTCCTCTCACCTAGTGCCTTTCACTCGTTCTAGTTTTGATCTAGTCGGCCTCAAACACCGCTCGCTAGACGCTAGATTCGACTAGACAAGAACGAAATTAACCACCCCCCATGTCTCGTGTTTAGGTGATTCAAGAGATCATCGACACGGGGCTAGTCCAATGGGGGGCCTCCAAGGAGGAGGCAAAGGTGATCCTCGGGGGGATCAACTGTGGACGCGACGGGTGATTCCAGTGTCCACATGCCCCCAAGTGGGCTCCATGTTCAATGAGGGCATATGGAATGCCCCAACGAAGACTTGGGAGGGTAGTGCTAACCCCCGGACCATGGAGGGTGATGAGGCCAACTACACAGCCTTCCTCCTTGGGACGCCATCCTTGCAAGCCGCCGGCTGCAGTATGTAGCCCATTTTGAAATTGCCACGTGCTTGGGTCGTCTTGTGCATTTTGCACTTGACAATGGCCATGCGCCGCTTGTTGGGGGAGTTTGTCGATCGGGAGGCTAGGTTGGTCACCCCTGCGCTCCGTCGAGACCTGCAAGTTCTCCTGTCGGAGAGGCGTGCAGGTTGGAGCGTTTATGGGTCAGCATCCCCGCATGGGGAGGAGACGGCCAATTGTTTTGACGCATGGCCGGATATTGCTAAGTGCCTCGGCATTAGGCCAAGCACGGCCAAGTACAAGGCCATCGCGAACATGTGGGACCTGCTGCAGGCCCTCTGTTGTACATATCAGGGCCCTAACCCTTTGAATTGTGCTGCGGTTGCGCGCGATTTCCGGTGACACTGCACTGCTGGAACAGCATCATGGTATCTACTGAGCCTTGAGCAGGATGTAGATACCATGTTGCAGAACATTAAGCCGTTTGGCCCGGCTATGTTCTTCGGTGACGTTTCGGAAAGCATTAACCGCTTTCTGAAACATGGTCACAACGAGCACAGCAACCGGGGGGGGGGGGGGGGGCTGTCGGGTGGAGGGGGTGGACGAGGTTACGGGTCGTCAATTGTCCGCCATCCGCAGGGAGGCCAATGTGCAAGCGCAGTGCATGACATGGTTGTTTGCGTACTTTGACCCGTCGTGGGTTGTGCATGGGGGGCCGCGGTCACAAGTGCCATGCTCGGGCAGGGATGCCATGGAGGTAAGGATGGGCCAGGGTCACATGCAGGCTTCCCTGAACCAGAATATTTCAATCCAAGATGACTACGCGGGAGCAGTTGGACGAGCTGGTGAGGCAGGTATATTTCGTGCTGTGTGTTCTAGCGGTGATCTAGGGAATCGTTCTAGTCTTGATCTAGGCAGCACGATCGGCCGTTAGACTGTCGCTAGAACGCCGCTAGAACAGTTGCCTAGAACGCCGCTAGAACGCTCCTGTGCTACAGAACGCAGCGACCCAGGCGCTGATTGCGCAAATCTTGGACGCGGACGGGCGTGCGGCGGAGGAGCCGAAGCCCGGGCAGGCCCCGGACCGGAAAGCCCCCCTCGCCAACCCCAAGCCCGAAGCCCAAGCCCAAGCCCAACATCCACCGTCGCCACCCCCTCCCCCATTGGTAGCCCGGAAGGGGGCGGCGGCGTTGGAGGAATTGGCGGACGTGGAGGAGGCGCGGGGAGAGCTCAAAGGGTTCTGGGATTCCCGCGCCGCCTCCAGGGCGGCCAAGACAAGGGCTGAGACGAAAGTCTCGGCCTGGGAGGCAAAATTGCGCAGCCTCGTGGAGGAGGGAGCGAAGGAAGAAAGGGTGGAGTGGGCGGAGGCCAACCTTCGCAAAGCAAAGCGAAGGTGGCCGAGAAGCAGGTGGCGGTCGAGGGGTTTGATCAGGCGGTGAGGCAGAGCGAGAGGCAGTTGGCGGCGGTGGTGGCGAGGGTGAAGGACGAGGAGGTGGACGAGGTGGTGGAGGTGGACGTGCATGGCAAGATGGAGGAGGAGGCGAGCGTGAAGGATGAGGAGGAGGAGACCAAGGTGGTGGAGGCGGCGCCGGCGGGGGGGGGGAACGAGCGACTGGTTCAGGGGGTTGATGGGGTCGAGGGCTGCGGTGGCCCTCCAGGACCTGCCATGGGACCCGGCAGTCCAGGCTGGCCCCCACCCCCCAAACCTGGACACCCCCCTCCTCGTCGCCCCGGAGAGTCCGGTATGAACTCTCCGGTTTTTGTTGGTGCGGGTGCACCACCGGCTGTTGGGGGCGGGGCGGTGGGTATGGGTGGACGGGGGGGGGGGGGTTGTCCACCTGGACAAGCCCCTGCGCCTGGGGGTGGTCGAGGGGTCGTGGGGGTGGCAACGTGAGTTGGCGGGGCAGGGGAATAAGCGGTGGGGGGAGGTGGCCCCCCCCCCGAAAGGGGGGTGAAGATGTTTGAGTTGGCACAACAACATCTTCACCCCCGAGCGGAAAAAGGGGGGGGCCACCCACTGGCTATTCGTCGCCCACTGCTGGCAGGGGCTGGGCTTGGGGGGGGTTGAGTGGGTGGGGAAGGCCTGGGTATGGACGTCGACCTGGTCGACGCTGCTGGACTTCGGGGGTCACGGGGGGGCGACTACAACCGGTCCTGATGCGACATACCCCCCAGCTATCTGTCAAAACTCGGGGGGGGGGGGGGGGGGGGGGGGGGGGGGCAGAGTGGGGGGGGGGTCTGGCCGGGGGTCGGGGGGGGGTCCTACCAGGGGTCTGGGGGGGGGTCCTGCCGGGGGTCGGGGGGGGGTCTGGCCGGGGGTCAGGGGGGCGTCGGATGGGGTGAGGGGGGGGATTAGGGTTGGGGTTGGGGTTAAGGTAAGGGTTAGGGTTAGCCCTAGGGTTAGGGTTAGGGTTAGGGTTAGGGTTGCTATTAGGGCCTGCAGCCCTCCTATAGCCCCAATATGAATTCTCTACAAAATTTTGAGCATTTTGAGTATAAACACATAGTATGAAAAAAAAAAATGGCGCCTTTGGCGCCGGACAGTTTTCTCTAGGGACACTTGCTGGTGGCCGACCCGGCACCACTATCGTTCAAAACCCGGGGGGGGGGGGGGGCTGGGGGGTGTCGCATACAAGGACCGGGCCCGGCCGCCCCCCCGTGTCGGGGGTTTCACCCCCGAGGCGGCGAACCGGGGGGTGTATTCCGGGGTGGTGCACGGCATCACCACCCGGCCCAAGGGCAAGCCCAAGCCCGCCGCAGCCCCCGCTGGCGGCCCCCTGCAGCCGCACCCACCCCAACCCCGCGGACGCCTTCGCCAAGGCACTGGGGGCCATCTCCCCCGCCCTGGACCGCCAAGGCACGGTATGTCGATTGCGTTCTAGCGTTGATCTAGCGAACCGTTCTAGCGCTGATCTAGCCACCGCCGTGCCGCCGCCGCTAGAACGTCGCTAGAACGCCGCTAGAACAGTTGCCTAGAACGCCGCTAGAACGCTCCTGCATTTCGTTTGTCTCTTCAGGTTGTCAGCGTGCAGACGTGTGGAGGCGACCCCCGCGGGGTGCGCGTGCAGTGGCGCGATGGTGGAGGGCGGACGCGCCTCGTGGGGGTCACCGAGTTGAGCCGGATGTTGGGGACGAACCCCAATTTGGCCCTCTCGGTGCTAGAGGGTTTGGGTAGGTGGGAATCGGGCAGGAGTGCGGGGGGCATGGACCCGCAGCGCAAGGGTTGGGCAAGGTTGCAGGACCGGGGGGGGATGACAGCAGCAGCAGCAGCAGCAGCAGCAGCAGCACCAGCGGCGGGGGGAAGACACCCCCCCCCACGGCCACCAAACCCCCGCCAAGGCCCCCAAGAAAAAACCCCGCCACTTCGAGAGTAGCGACGAAGAAGAGGCGCCCCCCCCCCAAGCCCAAGCCCAAGGCCAAGCCGCAGGCCAAGGGCAAGGGCAAAGCCACCCCCCCCCCAAACCCTAGCCCCCCCCTATGCAAGAAAGGGGCCGGGACCCCTATGGGAATGTGACGGGTGTGGGGGACACCCGGTATGTCCCTTGGGCGGAGGGGGGCAATCGGGGGACCGTCAGCCAAGTGACGGTGTTGGGGGATTGGGATGAGGAGTTGGACCCGGGGGAGTGGTGGGTGGTGTCGCAGGGGTCCAATGGGGAGGGGGAGGGGGGGAAGAAGGGGAAGAAGGGGAAGAAGGGGAAGAAGAGGAGGCGGGAGAAAGAGGGGGGCACCTTCCGGGTGGCGGGGGACCTCCTCTTCCTCACCCGGGAGGAGGCGGAGGCCCACCTCCGGGAGGCCTTGGAGGCCGGGGACGACGGGGACGACGGGGATAACGGGGATGACGAGGGGGACGAGGGTGGTGACAAGGGGGAGGGGGGTGACAAGGGGGGTGAGGCGGGGGGTGACAAGGGGGGTGAGAAGGAAGGGGACACGGGGGGTGGGGGTGAGAAGGGGGGTGCCGGGAGCAAGGATGAGCCGCGGCAACCCCACACCACGCAGGAGGGGTAACCTGCGTGTCGCAACTCGCGAATGGGGGCTTGGGGGGGCAGGGGGGCTAATCGGGCTAACCGGGCTAATCGGGCTAACCAACCACCAAGTGACCCGGCACCGGCCTGCCAAGTGACCTTCCAAGTGACCTATGGGGTGCAGTGCAGGGCTAACCGGGCTAACCGGGGGGGGGGGGGGGTGGAACCCGGCACTCCGTGAGTCGGGTCCAGCATCGGGACCCTGTGATTGACCACGGCTGGCCATGGTAGCTGGGGCAGCTTCTCCTTGAGGAGTGGCGGAGCATTCATATATATCGTTCTAGCGGGGTTCTAGCGAACTGTTCTAGCGGCGTTCTAGCGACGTTCTAGAACGCTTGCTAGAACGTCGCTAGAGCGCCGCTAGAACGAAAATTTTTTGGCCTCCAAAGTCAGGTGAAAACAGTGAAATTGTGAAAAAAAAGTATGGGCCCCCGAGTATGGATAGGGGGGTCCAGGTTAGACACCTCATCCCCCCCCCCCCCTGCGGGGGGGTATCCCCCTCTTTTTTTCGTTCTAGCCGCTCTAGCCGGTTTTAGGCTAGAACGAGATTGGGTAGTCTAGCGTGTACCAAGGGGTAACACGCTAAGCCACGTCACAATATAGGGAGTCAAGCGTGGGGTGCCCCGCAAAATGTCCCCTCAAACTACCAGCAAGTATAAGTGCCATTGCCGTTGTTGACAATGATGTGTCGCATCGAGTGGCCGGGTTTTTGGAGTACCGGGCTTTGTTGAACTGATCTACCCAAGCAACAAGTGTTCCCCACCTCTGTTGCAACATCCGTAGAACTCCTGCTCAATAATATCTACCCAGGTCGCCACAGGCGCCTGACGGCCTGACACCAAACCACACGCGGCAAGCTGAACACGAACCCGTTTGCTAGCCCTTGATGTGTCTTGAGGCAGGCGTGCACGGGTAGTATCCTCATGACTGAGCTTAAGCAGGGTACGTAATAGCATACAGATGGTTGGTATCAACCTCCGTAACCACGGCTTCCGTCCTCCGTCCTCCCACTCCTGCTTAGAGTTGTTCAAAGAATTCTGCCGGCAGGTCTTGGGGTTGATGCGCGGCTGCACGCAGAAGTCCACGAGGAATTTTGCCGGACCGCCGTCAACAGCATCCCCACATAGATCCTCGGCGGATTGATTGGGGGTCTCCATGTTAAGGAGACTAGGCCACATGTCTAAGTCAATGGCACCGGAGGGCAGGGTACAGGACATGGGTGTATTGATCTATGTTCAAACATTTGCCAAATACGATACTAATGCAGAGGACGGCATAAAAGTACCCGTGACAACAGTCTTCGGTGTATGCTGATAAGAACACAAGAGGGCAAGTACGTACAATGGGACGGGAACCATACATCGACAAGGCCTGTGTCGCGAAGGGCAGCAGGGTATAACATGAAAGCAATGCAACACAAAATGCAGACAGCACACACTCAAGTGAACAAGTGAATAGATAAGGCTCCACAACGTAGGAATCCATGGGGCAACAATAGAGCGCAGCGCCATGTTGTGACCCTTGATGGAAACCGTGACTTGTTCTACTGCTAGCAATAGAATCATTGTGGGAATTCTCTTGCAGGCCTGCGGCAGGGGGAAATGCAAAGAAATGTGCGTACGGGGTGCTGTATAGCAATTAAAGAGTGGTCATGACCCGGGAAGTGTTGCACTTGTCACATACGAGGCTGGAAACGGCGTTTTTTTCGAATGAAAACAAGTTGATAAAAAATGGAAACCGGAAATCCGGTACCCGGTCGTCTAGTGCAGCGGTATGCATGGTGGATCCTCAATTGTGGGCACAAGTTCCATGCCCACTACCGTCAGCATGCCCACCAGGTGCATACCGCACTAGGACATGGTCCCCCACTAAAGGGGCATATACCCGAGTAATACGGGCCACAGTAGGGGCATAGCCCATAGTTTTAGGGTCTTACACTATGTATTAGGTACCATGTATTGCACTGCGGCAGTTCTATTGCTGGCTGGCTGTAAAAGGACACAGCAAAAATGGGAAGAAGCCTGCTGGGCTATTGATGCAACACTAGTAGCCATGTGATCCGCCCCCAGTAATGCATAACCGGGTGTACTCTATAGTACGAGCCGTGCAGATGGAAAGAAACAGACAGTACCAAGGAGTACCTCCTCTTTCACCCGCCTAGAAGGCAATATTCCCTTCCGTAATAGGCACAGGACACCTGCGTGACCCTGTTCGGTAGGAGAAAACCCCATGCACATGTACACAACCCTGCGCCAACCCCTCCCCCCCTTGAAACGGCCCCAAGAACACACTTTTGACACTGTTGGACATAGTGCCTTGGGGGAATCTTTCCACTGTGTGCGCACTGCGCGCTACTTTTAGACTATGGTCGCCCCAAAGAGGCCCCAAGCAAACCCCTTGGAAACGCCCTTAGAATTGGGCGACCCAAACTGCCCCAGCTCAAGAAAGTTGCTAACTACCTTCCCTTCACATAACACTCATCATGCACAACTGGAAAAACCATGAACAGCGCATTGGTCGCCACCCTCAAGAACACACAACTGTCTTTCTGTTCCATTGTCAACTAAGTACACATGGACTCCATCTTGCATTGGCGATTCACCACCAAGTACACATGGACTCCATCTTGCATTGGCGATTCACCACCCGTAGTGCATCTTGGTAGTACTCCAAGTGGATGAGCCCATCCCATCTCCCACCATCCCAACCACCGTGGTAGGAACTCGCACCCCGTTAGAGCGGGTGTAGAACACCCAATCGCCAAGACTCAAATCCATGAAGAAAGTGTGTCTAAGAAAGGAGGAGGGGGGTATGAAGTCCTGTAGCATATGTGCAAGCACGATAGATCAATGTGTGCACATGAGCATTGCGCCTTGCCATGCCTTGACACAACCATGCTACGCCTTGCAAAACCTCCGTTAGGGGTCACCACGATGCCCCCAGGGGCCCCTAGTATCTCAAAGTATGGGTCTCTAGTACGGCCAGACGCCAAAATAGTTGCACTGCGCGTGCACTGTGCGCGCGCTGCGCTTAAGGCCCCCCCCTTGACCCGCCCATGTTCTACTGCCAGCATTAGAATAAATTGCTATTGGTGCTGTGGAATGCCTGCTGTCAAGCATTTTTCAAATTGGTTTTCTGTGCACACTCCTGAGAGACTGTTTCGCCAAAACGGCATTTTGGGCCCGTGAGTAAGTTATCATTTCCGAGGTAACTTTGCAGCCCTAGGGCTATAGGTCCCAAGGGGTTTGTGCGTCCTCTAAATGCGCAGACCCTAGACGAACGAGCCGGGGGAGGCCCATAGCCCAAGGTGACGCATGGTAGAGTGCAGACTAACGTCCAAAACCGGCGCCAAAAATAGAGCGTGGGGCCTAGGGCGGTCAGCAATAATGGCTAGCGTGCGGGCAGCAGCTGCCCTAGCAAGCACTGCACATATATTAGGCCCCGCTAGGCCCACGCAGCAGGCCACATCAACCTCACCATCGATCCCCTGGTGGGCTCGCGAGGCGAGGGGAAAGACCGACGGGCCCGGCACGTAAACCGTGCACCGCGTGGTGCGGAGTACACCAGCCGGGACCATTGATCGCCACGGGCTGATCTGCGGTGTGAGACTTAGGCCCCGGACCGCGTGGGGGGGGGGGGGGGGGGGGAGGGGCAGCCACGTGAGTGGCTGGCCGGCTAGCGTCTCAGGTATTGCCTCCTCGACGAGATCAAAGGAGGGCGGCGCTACCAGCGGGCCTCTGCCATGGCCAAAATTACGCGGACATGGTGCTGCAAGGTGGCTGTGGCTGCGGACTTTGAGCAAAGAGGCCCTCGACCGTGTAAGCCATCCACCGAAGGCGGGCCGTAACTCCAGTGGGTATGGCCGTGGGGCGGGGCAGCACCGCCGGCGCAAAATCCAAGTGAGACCCAGAGACCATAGCGGTGCCGTTATAGATGGCCAGCTCCGCATTGGGGGTAGGGATGGGTGTGGGCGGCCGCAAAGATTCCGTAGACGGCCGCGGAGTGCAGCAATAGGGACAACAGGTGGGACACACACTCCCATGCCTCATGCCGCGGCAGGTGAGCATACACAAGCCCGCATAGCGGGCACTAGGGAACGCCGAATGTTGGTGGGGACGTGGCCCATGTGCACAAACCGTCCCTTGCCGCTAGCAGCCCAAGTCCGAGCTCATCAGCCGGGCACCTCAGCCCCCGCCCTGCGAATGGAGTCCATAACCAGCGCCACACGCACGCCCTCCAACCTTCCCAAGGACCCGGTGCTCCGACTTCTCTGCAGGGCCTGCCCAACCTCGTCGCGCGGGTGAGTAGCGCTGTTTGACCACGCACCGACCCAGCTCCCGCTCCTGAGCTAAACAGCCCTTGTCGTGTTAGTCGGCAAAGCCCGCTTTCTGGCTACCACCCTGGACAACCTTCCCGCCATCCTTTTCGCCCTTTCGACTAGAGGCCTGCTACATGTTGTGCGGGCGGTCCTTGCCATGGCTCAAACCGGCATCACCTCCGTGGCCATCTTGATCGTGCAGTACGCCTTGTACAAGGGCTCTGGTGCCTACAATGTGCTCAAATCCTACCGCCCGGTGTCCGTCGGCTCCGCCATTGCTCGTGTGGAAGGGGGCTGTGTCCATCGCCACCTCAACGTCACAACCAAACTAGCCGCCACGCTGACCCCGGACCTGTTTGCCTACCGCCATTCAGCAGGCGTTCGTCGCCTTGGCCGCATGCGTAGCTACCATGCTAAGCCTAGCCTGTTTCCAGACTGTCGCCCTAGCTAAGTGGGACGACAACGACCCGTACTTTTGGGTTGTCAGGGAGCACAACACGCAAGTCATGCAGCTGGCGGCCCCTCCGTGGGACTTCGGGGTCTGGTCCATTCAGTTCTGCGGATGGTAGCGGAGCTGCCCCGTGACCTCCGGCAGCCTTCCCAAGCCAATCACCCCCCCGGAGGGGCACAACCAGGTTGCCGCATGGGGGGAAGGTTTCAACTCCACCCAATCCGTGAACGGCGCCTTGATGGCACAGCTGGACGACATCAACATCCCATCCCCCAGGGGCCCCCTCCGAGCCACACATTTTGGCTAAAGTGACGACCGACTCTTCGTCCGGCCGTCGTTGCTACGGGCCGAGCACTCCATCGGCCACTGCTTGACCGCCTCCCGCGCCATGGCCCGCATCCCCGGCATGTTGAAGCTGCAGTTCTACGCTTTCAAATTCAATGGATCACAGATTGGCCCCTTCCGCCAGACCGTTGAGCTCATTGGAAAGCCCGCGGACGCCGGGTCGCCGGAGATGGCGGGCATCCCCATCTTGCACCTTGTTGCCCCCACCAAGCGCTTGGGCAAGCCCCTCGCCAAGACCAGCGAGTAGTGGAGTCCCTAAATCACCACGACCCCCCACTACCTCCCTTGCTGCGCTTCTAGTGCCTTCATGCTTTCGTTGTGGCCTCCGTCAATTTCGTTCTATCCGGGGTCCTCCTCCGCCCCGAGCACCTGACGGCGATGCAAGCCCACGTCAACAGCGCGTACCGCCGAGCCCTTGGTGCCCCCAAATGGGCAACTGCCGATTTCTTGTACGGCCCAGAGAGTCCATGGGCGTGGGCAGCCGCTCCTTAGCTTGCACCACGTCGTCTATTTGGCCTTGTCGTATGCCCAGGCAACGGCGTCCCGCGACCCTCTCATCAAGCACGCCGCCCTTGCCCTCACCCGGCTCCAGCATCCCGTGTGCGAGACCGTTGACCTGCAGCAGCGCTTGCACCCGTTGGGCGTTAGGGGGGGGCCTTGCACTGCGCGCTACTTTTTAGACTAGTTTCTCACTAAAGAGCCCCCAAGCACACCCCTTCCAAATGCCCTTATATCACCCCTGCCTCAGGAGCATGTCCACTGTAGACTATGGGAGACCTCCTTTAGTGGGGGCGGGAGGTGGTCCATCTTCCAGGAATGGGGGTGGGACGATGGACCGGGGGAGTGCTGGGTATGGCCGTCTAGCATAGCCCCACTGCCGACCGTCTCGGGATGATGGTATGGTAGCATGAAGGATCGCTGGCGTTGATCAAGCCCGTGAGGTCACCTTCGATTATGGTACGTGGACGTGATACAGCACTTGGAGAGGATGCCGCATTGTCCCTCAGCCTTGATCATGATGCTGAGGTCCGACATCAGCCGCACCTACTAGGGGGTCACCATGATGGGGGGGAAACAACATAGATACATCACCTCGGCCTTCTCGAGGTCCCATGGTGGAAAGAAATCAAACTAGGAAAGAGTGGATGTGTTGGGAATGAGCAAAAAAGTGTGAAAAAAGGTGGAAATGGGTGAAACTAGGTGAAAATCCAAAAATGCCATATCCCCAATGTGGAAGAAGTATCAAAATCTACTCCCCAACAACAATGATGCCCCCCTGGTATCACAAAGTATGGGTCTCTAGTATGGCCACGCGCCCAACTAGTTGCACTACGCATGCACTGCGCGCGCACTGCGCTAAGTGCGCCCCCTTACTCTTCACGCCCTCCCGGACCCATCCATTGAGGCTGTGACCGTCCACATCACAAGGAGCCTGCTCCAACAAAAACCGTCAGACGTCCCCTCGTACTTCAACGTTGACGGGGCACGCACAGACCCCGCCATTGCCAGCGGCTTTGTTTTGTGGCACCCGGTGGCGAGGAAGTGCCCCTTGCCGCGTTTTGGACCCCGGTACAGCACCGGGGCCTCACGTCCGGCCCCATCCCGGACCTCAACGCCCTGGCCCATGCCGCCGCCACCGACAGCCTTCGCTTGGCCGAGCATTGGAGCGTCCCCCCGGGCACTAGGCTGTTGGACTCCATCGTCCTCATGCGCCATGGTGCTTTGAACCTGCAGCTACAGGCCTCCTTGTATGCAGCCTACCGTGCAGTCCATTCCTACACAAGCATACAAATGTGGATCAGTTGGACTCTGGGATTGCAGTCCATAGCACAGATAAGCACCAACAAGCATGATTCAGGTCTACCAGTTTTTCAACAAACCAGTTCCAAACTCGTCCATAATAGTGCCCATGGCACGTGAAATGCTGCCTTGTCAGTTCCTCTCACCAATAACGCATCAAATGCTGAAAAAGTGCCACAAAAAACTCTGCCGGATCAGACAACAAGCAAAACCACAGTGCTGTACATGGCTGTGAAAGAGAAATGCCATTCTTGGACATTCTGGCATCCTTGCAAAAAGGGGGGCAGGGGCAAAAAATATTTTATTTTTGCGATTTTTTTTTGCGGGACCCATATTTGCGTAGGGCATGACGCCAAAAATTAATCTATTTTTTGTATTTTTTTCTTTGCGGACAACAACACCTTGTGGCGGGAATTAAATATTTTCGTAAATCTTTAGGATTTGTATGGTACCGCATCGAGGTCATCCAGGCTCCATTTTGGCCAGGCCGTGGGCCCGTGGTCCGGTGCGGCGCTGGAGCACTTGTTCATGGCCGGCAAGGTTTCCTACAGACGAGCCTGCAGGCCACGCGCAAGCGCAGTCGGCGATGGCATGAGCGGCGGCTATGCAGACGTTGGGGGCTACTGGGGTCAGCACCACGAACGCCCAGTCAACGTCCAACTGTCCTGCCACGCGGCTCAAGGCCGCTGGCTGCAGGGCCCGCCAGCAGTACCAGGGAAAGGGGGGCGGTAGTTGCAGGGGAGATGGTACAAGAGACCTTGGCTGGTTGAGTGATGACAGCACACGGCTCCTCCAGCCCATGACTACTCAACCGGCGCCAATTGGCCCCTCCAGTGGTATGCACCCCTCCCTCCCCTTGCGTGGGCACTGGGCTGCTAGAAATAATGCAGCAAATGCCCGAAGCTAGGCCCATCAGCGCAGCGCAGGGTTTTCGGTCGCCACAACGTACCCCAACAGGATCTTACCCTGCAGGTATGCCCCCTGTGGCGCACATGCGCATTACACAGGAGTCAGGGGCCTACAAGGTGGCAATATGGGGTGGCAGCGCACCGAAACCTTCCTTCAGCAACTTTCAAGACATAACATACCCACAAGATAGCCCCATGTCACGTCTGTACGACGAAATTCGAGGTGTGTAGCAGGCCTACGAATTGCACGCCATCAACCTCTCAACAATCAACCCACTGTAACTACCAAAAACAAATTGATGGAACACCAGGTGCCCATAATGCAACTCAGTCGATGTGGCAGTGGATTGGAATTGGTGGAAGCACCATCAGAATTTAATACTCAACATTCCAAGAGCAAAACAAAACCCTACCAAAAGCAACAAAGTGCCACATTTGGCAAATCACAATGGCTTGGAAGGTCTGCAGATATGGTCATCACGATGTGCGATGTTTGGGCAGGTTAGTTGTGGCCATCTGGTTCTGAAATCAACTGCTCTTCGCTGCAGAAGTGTTTGTGAAGGTTCTGATTCACTGTAGCCAAGCCTTGCCATCCGATCCGCAGAAGAGATGTGTGCCCAGGGAAGCCAGGTCTTATCCAGGGTGTCCAACAAAGTGGGCCCATGAGCCGTCTTCTTGGTGTGCAAAATTACCATTCACAGGCAAACATTGCAATTCTCAAGCACACCTGAGTGCCAGCGGACGAGTATGTCTGATTGAACATCCTTTTCAATGGGACCAAGGAGGCCATGCCCAGATGAGACTGTTAACAGAACAGACTGTTAAATAATGACCAACGCTAATGACCTGAGCCCTGTACATGACTGGAGGTGTGCGGCGGCAAATGCTCTTGCGGGAGCGACTATGACTGCGATTGTGCATTTCTCTATGTACTAGCTCGTTGGGGTCCCCGTGGGTCTAGGGGTGTGTGGCAGGGTTGGACTGACTCCGCCCCCCCCCCCCCCAAGCCCAGGCTTCACTTGGAAACAAGAGGCCGTATGGGGACAAGATTAAATTTGGTACTGCATCCGCAAGGGCAGAATACAACCTCAAGCCCCATATTCAAATTCGGTTAGATATGGCGGCCCGGCAGACAGCCATTGTGTACACAACGTCCAGTAGACTGCCTTTGTTGCACAGAGCGGTCCACCAGGAGCCTCAGGAGCCGCACCCCCACCCCCTCCCACCCACCCCATAGCCACCCCACAGCCCGGGACTGGGGGGCAGAAAGAAATGAATCCCACGCCGTTTGGTCTGCACGTTTCACTCCAAATATTTTTGAGGGGGCAAGGATTCCACACGGCAAAATATCACCTCTGCGAACAAGTCAAAGGATTCCAGCATCCACCCAAAAGGTGCTGATAATGGCGGTAACCCCAAGAATGCGTCACTACAAGAACATGCGCACAACTTCACTTGCAGGTACTTCTCTGCAAAGCTCCAAAATTATGTTTTTGTTGTACAACTCAAGGGGGGCGCAGGAGATTTCCGGGGGAGGCACTACAGCAATGGGCGCATGTTCTTGGGGCGGGGATTTATGTGGTCGATGCAAAATGGCACTGCAGGAGCATACCCCCCAAGGCACGTGACTTTACAGCCTCCTCTCAACTGATACCCTGCACGGCCAAAGTCCAAATACAGTCCAATACACTGTTGTGCCCCCGGGGCCTTGGGGGGGGGGGGGGGTCGGCACCAATGACAGCCACCAGCCATCACTGTCACTGCCTGTCATGTCTCACACGTGGTGTCTGACAGTGCCGCTGGTATCAGTACTTTGAGTCGTCTGACGTTAGAAAACTGAATGTGACAGATCCGTCGCGTGTGCACTGACCTGCTCTGTGACGCCCTGGACCGAGACCGCTGCGACGACCTACTGCATGACAAGACGGCACTTCGGGATCCTTTTCCGGCAGCCCCAAATGATTCCAGGGACTTGCCTGTTCTACCCAGCAACTGACAGTCCGCGACCAAAGGGTGGACATATGGGCAGGTTAAGCTCGGCTGCCAAAATGTCAAAGGCCAAAGGTCAAAGCGTGGCCTGCTTAACTGCCGCCCGCCGGTCTTCCTGCCGGCAGGAGCCCCTTTCCGCACCTGCCTACTTAGCACTCTACTTTGGACACGTGCATGGGGAACAGCAAAGCAGTAACCCCATGCCGCCACTCTCCCTTCTACCGCGTGTGTGAACTTCAAGACACGAGGCAACCGAGCCCAACTCCAAATCTGACAAGATATGTGGACTCAGAGGAGATGGGAGAGAGGCCTTGGCCCTTCGGCTCATTGACAGTGCTGCCTCTGCTTTCTCGCCAGTTCGCCAACATATGCAGCAACTGCAGGGCCCTGTGACCACTCGGTTCTGAACCGGCTTGATCCTGTAGCTTCTCAGCGCCACTGTTCACAGCCTCACTGCCCCTGCCACAGGGCCGCCTTCACTGGCGGGACAAACCCTGACTTACTCCCTCGAATTTCTTGCCCTTCGTCTTGAGAGTTTGTCTTCGCATTCACGGCTGACCACCAATACTTGCTTGGTGTCAACATGATACAGCAAGCCACCCATCTTCTCTGCCTCCGCTTTGCATGTCCGGTAATCTGGTTCACTTTGGAAACCTTTTAGCAGTGCACCCGACTGTGCCGTGATCCGGTTTCGTTCCTTTTCCCACAAGCGCACCTGATCCACAACGGTCTCCGGAAGCACTGGATTCTGAAGGAAAAGGCATCAAAGAGGGATTGTGGCAAAGACACGGATGTCATGCAGGAGCTGAAAAGCGTCACGCAATATCTATATACTACTACACCCCTCTCCCCTTAAATCTACCTAACAACAAGCAAGCAAGCAACAAGCAAGCAACAAGCAACAAGCAACACTTCTCCTTTCCGTTTTGGCTATGACTTCGTTCTACCGCTTCGGGCTCTACTCTACTCTAGCCATCTCATACCCTAGGTGGTGGCCTTGCCAATTCCAAGTTTTGAGCCAAAAACTCACCGGTGGCGCCCCAGGGCAGAGGCACCAAGTCGGGACGTGCCCTCCCAAACTTGCGCATTTGGTGCCCCAAAACAGCCTTTTTTGGCCCAAAACGGCACCAAAACCCACTCAAACCGGCCAAACGAAGGGAAACAGCTGCTACACTCCACGTGCGCCTCGATTGCCCCGTGACGAAGAGCCCTTTGTTGCCCCCTAACTCCACGATATGTCCGAGAAACGGCCCAAAAATGGCTAAAAATGGCCTAAATGTGCGCCATTTGTGTCAAACAGGCCCAAAACGAAGAACGGGCCGTATCTTGGGCTACGTGGCTCAAAACCGAATTCCGAGGGCACCTAGTCCACCCGCAACCCCCCACTTTCTGTGGTTTCCAAGCCTCAGATTTACCCAACGAGACGCCTAGACCCCCGTACCAGTGGTCACTTGGTGGAGCCGGAGGGCAGCCCGGCCCGCGCATGCTGGGGGCCAACGGTGGGTCCACCGGGGGCCCCGGGGCGAAAAAAATCATTTTTCCAAAGTTGTTCCCGGACCACCTAATATGCTCAAACGAGTGTTTTTAGCCCGTTTTGAGCCCGTGGTGACGCGTTTTGGGCCATGGAAAATCCCAAAATGCCTTGAAAATGGGCTGTTTTGGGACCAAAAAATGGGTCAAAAATGGGTTAGAAACGCATTTTTTCCAAAAGTGATCCTGGACCACTTGGGATGCTCAAACAAGTGTTTTTAGCCATTTTGAACCCGTGGGGACGCGTTTTGGCGCGTGGAAATCCCAAGCGCCGTGCTGCCCCCAACACTAGACCTCGGTCGTAGAGGTACGTCAAGTCTTCGCTATGCCAATCGCCGTAGCCTTAGGAACACGCTAGAAGACCCAATTTCGTACTAGCCTGGATGGCGTGAGAAGGCTGGAACAAAGAAAATGGGGGGTGACCCCGACCGTTGGGGTTAGAGGGTGGGCAATATGAGGGGTGCAACTTGGACGCCCCTATCCATATTCGGGGGGGGGCAGGGTATTTTTTCACGATTTCACTGTTTGGACCCGAAAATGGAGTGGAAAAAAATGGTATTCTACGGAGATTCTAGCGACGTTCTAGTGAGTGCTGCTGGCGCTCGCTAGAGAACGCTTTGCTAGAACGACGCTAGAACCGGGGGGGGGGGGGGCGCACCTGCGGAGAACGACGGCATGGGGGTTTTTACATAACCCCCCCCCCCTTTTTCGGTGGCCAAAACTTTACCCAAAAGGAAGGTTTTCGTATAACCGAAACCACCCCCTTCTTTTGGGTGAAGGTTTACTCAGTCCACCTCACACTACCGCACCAATTGGAGAAAAGTTGCCCCTTGTGTTGAGGATATGGACTTTTGTAGCCAATGTACCGCTTTTGGGCCACTTCGGATCGGGGCGGTCCTTAAGGAACCAAAATTGTTTTCTTTTCAGGGCCGCCCTTAAGGACCACCCCTCAGAGCATTTTACCACTGATGACCTCACGCAGGGCATGCTTGTCCCCTTTGATGGGGACCCCCGAGAGTACAGGGGTGACGTAGCACTTCCGCCCTCATTTGGGCCCCCAAGAAGACAGGGGTGAGGCAGCCACTTTTGATTTGGTCCCTTCGATGGGGATCCCCTAGAACGCAGGGGTTACGTAGCACTTCCGCCCTCATGTGGGTCCCTAAGAAGGCAGAGGTGAGGCAGCCACTTTTGATTTTGTCCCCTTTGATGGGGACCCCCGAGAACGCAAAGGTAACGAAGGAAGTGGTTGTCGCGACGGGACAGAAGAAAGTGTACAAAAAGACCCCCAAGCAACCCTGTGGGCAAGCCAAGCAGGCGCAGAGTGGGAAGACAACGGTTGCAGCTTCATCGGCATCGAAGCGACAAGCACGAGAACGGAAGTCGAGTAGAGACCCCAAACGGCCACGTTGACGTGCACAGGCAGGTGCATACGACGCTACGCTATCGCGGGCTTGGGACGATCGTAGTGCAAGGCGTGCATTGGGGAATGGATATTGTAGTGGAAGTCGTAGATGGATCTATCCCCTAGGGAGCTTGTTTTTTTGGGGTGCGAAGTGCATGCGTCAAGTGGTTCCGCGCATTGCCGCGAGACATACAATACCACACAACCATAGCCCAACATGGGATGTAGCGTTGTTGGCACAACCAAAGTTCCGGGATTGGGCACCCCGTGAAACACGGGAGGACTCGAAACGACCGCATTATGGGGTCGGGCTCCCCATAAAGCGGTGCTCCGAAACGCGAAACGGTTGGAAGCCACCGTATTGTGGGTCTTGGTACCCCATGAAGCGGTGATGCAAAATGCGAAACTTGACGAAAGTTACGCCTTGCAGGCTCGAGCACCCCTGACACACCCGATTCGGTGTTGGGCCGCGCCTGCTGAAGGGCATGTCGCCACCAAGCCGAAGCGTAGCTTAATAGACATTACTCTTAAAAGCAAGCAAATGACAATGTGGTAAGCAGGACCCAGGTCAAAAATAGGTAACAACCACAGCGAAAAAGCAGATTCTGGTGCCCACCTTGGGCAACCTCTCAGAACTCTTCATCTGCGATACCACGTGCATCCACATGCGTCAAAACCTGTGCGTCAAAACTTTCAGCCAACAGCACAAGCTTAGGTGCACTCTCATCCCACTCAACAGCGATGACCCCATGTCGCAGCACTACCCCTCGACCACCCCCCCCCCCATTTCCGTCTGCACCCCGCAAGGCTTGACAGACAGGGACTCGAGCAACAATCTGCCCCCCCCCCCCCTCCCCCTTGGCCGCTGTCGCGCAGGCATGTAGCGCTGTTGTCCCTTTGTCCTGCTGTTGGAAGGGGGACGTGCACATCCAATGTGGCCGTCAACTCGTCAGTGACGTCACTGGGGGTGACCGGTGTTTGTAAGCATTTCAGAGCAACGTCTGGAAAATGGGACTGGGGGATGCATTGTGATGGCTCTGGCGGAAAATGAAAATCCTCAGGCCAGACCCAAGAAACCGCAACCTTTGCCTTTTGCGAGCTGCAGCGCGCAAATGGCACAACATCCTGCCTAATTGGTTGTATCAGCGCCCTCACATTCCTCTCAAAATGAGGAACAGTGCCGGCGGGGATACTAGACGGCAGCCTGTTACGCTCCTCGGTGCTAGCAGGTGCAACCAGCAGATACTCGTCAAATAATGCTGAAACGTGGTTGCACCCGCGTTGTACACAAGGCGATGCACTACCCGACTCAACAATGCCTCACAAGGTTCCTGCTCAAACGCTTGTGGAGGCAGACCCTCATGCCACTATGAGCAAAGTAACCAGGCAACCATTATTGAACGAACATACTCGATCTTATGCTCGTGGCACAGTCCAAGGTGCATTTTTACATGCGGGGTCCCATCCAAAACATTGCACGCAGTCCAGCCAGTACCGCAGCCCCAGTAGTAGTCACGGACCTGCAACCCAACCAGAAACAGCGCAGGTACATACTCATACAACAGGTGCTTTACCGCAGTCACTTGTCATAATTGCAGTTGGGTGGCAACGGAGTGCGGCCGGCCCGCGTAGAAATGGCCATAAATTGCAGATTCAGCACATCTTGTAACTACTTTGCAACCACAAGGAGGGAGGCAAAAAGTCTTTTCTTGAAAATCAGTTTGCGTGTTGTTGGTATCTCATTTCCCTCAGACAATTTGCCATGAACAATGTACATCATCGGCGGACAAAACACAGAGTAACACCTTGTTACTGCATACTTGTAGGGGTGCCGGATGGCATACACGGGTGGGAGCCGGCCCAGTAAGATACCTAGGTTCCAGCGTGCCTAGGATTGCGCATAGACAATCTTGCAAATGCAGCAATAAATAATCTCGTCAAAAGGTAGTGGCGGATTACAAGTGGTGTGTTGTTGAACATCGTGCAACATGTGCAGCGGTAGCACCAAATCCCCTTGTGCACCAACCACCAACTTTGACAACAGAAATGCTCTCCATGGGTGGCTGCGGACATGTGTCCGGCTCACATCAAGGGGACATCAGATGTCCGTCACCAGTACTGGTCTTTTAGCAATAGTCTGCGTAGCAATACAAAATCGGCAGTGACTACGCTGCAATCCAACTGATACATCCCCCACATTACTCAACAGTGAATGCAGGGACGGGAACCCAGTGTACATATCAAGAGGCCGAGGCATAGCTAGAACGGTAGCAACCGAGCAATTGAAAGACACATCATCGTACACAAGCAGCGGGCGAAACCGCCGGCGATAAAAATTGTCTAGCCAAAGCACATGCTGTGAACCACTCAATTGTTTGCAAAGCGCTGCACCTACTGCACAAGCCTTTCGCCCAGGAAACGCAACCCCGGAAGCACAAACGCCTGCTTTGCGGAGACGACATCTCTCCTTGCGACCAATACCACTCACTGTCTCCAATGGACGCTTTGTCCGTGGCAAGTACCCTGCATGCATGAGCCTCCAAAGATTGAAAGGTTCCTGCAGGCTTGTGTTGTACCAAAGAGGAGGTGTGAACCCCAGTTGAACACGTTTCTTGTGCTGCAAAAAATCACCCAACTCATATCTGGCACGTTTGTGCCTACGCAACTGCAGTGACTAGGTAACAAAACCTCCAATAGGGGTGCCTGGCAGTGCCAAGCATCAGCGCAGGTGAACACTGACTCTATCGGAAACTGACAAATGGCACAACATCCATTGCCCACGACAGTAGACAGATGAACAAGGAGTACACAAAGTGCTGTGCGTACTGCCGTATGCAGTCAGTGGAGTTCGATGTATCCCGTTAGCATGACACTCACAAAGGGCATGAATTTTGTCTGCATCAAGGATTCTAATAATCAAAATAAAAATCAGTGCACCCAAACAACAAATACAGGTAAATACACACACAAACAGACAAACACACAGACAGACTGCGCAACAGCGCAGTGCATCACAACCATGTTTGAAATTTCATACCAAGTGGGCAATTAGTAATTCATCAACATCTGTTCTCCTGAATGACAGGTGTGCAAGACAAAGAGAGGGGATAAAATGGAGAAAATTTGAAAAAAGCGCGCTGCAGCGGAGTTTTGTTTCAGTCTAAAAAGCCTCCAAAACCATTGAGTTAACCGACAATTTGAAAAAAAGCGTAGGTTGCATAGGAAAACCAAACCAAGGAATGAGGTCTGCACGAAAGGGACGCTAGCACAAAGGGGCGGCCACACTAATATTAAAAGGGGGGGGGGTCCTAGACTGCACTGCAGACCCACCAACCCAAGCTATCAGAGGGAGGGGTTCCCAAAATTTTGAACCACCCACGCAGGCTGGGGCACCCACCCAGACCCCCCCTATCAATTCCTTATAAAGGATGCCTGGTTTGTAGACATCGCAATTTGCCGGTTCCACTGCAGGACTACAACTCCGCTACAACTCTGCACGTAGTGCTTTTTTGCCACACAGTGTAAAAAGAATGCTCTACAAAATCCTTGCCTTCTCGGGGTACCCGAAGCTGGGAGGAATCAAAGTCGCTGCATAAACCCTGCTTTCTCAGGGTCCCAAGGGTGGAGAGAAATTGAAAGTGGCTTTCAGAGCTTGTGCCTTCGTGGGGGGCCCAAAGCGGGAATGAACCAAAACTGGCTGCATAACCCCCTATGTCGTGGGGTCCCCAAGATGGGGAGGAATCAAAATGGCTATATGGCCCCTGCCGTATTGGGGTGCATGCAGCACATAACAGGGTGCACACAAATACGTACATAGAACCATTCACCCCTTTTCAAGCGCCCTATGGCCACCACGGTAGAAATAAGATGGCACATTTACTTGAAAGGTCACCATGGGCACATGAGACTAGCAAAAATCCTCGCAATGATAATGCAAAATGAGACAGCATGATAGGTGGCCATCTGTCGCCCAAAGGGCATTGGCCTCTTTCCCTGCTCTGGCCAACATCAACAGCAAACAAGCGTTTATTGAAAACACAGCCTGATTGGAAGTCCCCTTGGACAGCCGTGATGACCTGGCCCAAAGGCAGGGTTCCTACAACTTTCTCTTCTTGCGTTGAGGGGCTTCGGGGCGCAGCTGTGGGTGTACTAGACAGCCTCAGGGTTGTACTTACAGTTTGGGGGGGGGCGTTGTTTCTCAGAAATTGGATACCATGCCCCGTTCTTGACCCCCCCCCTTGAAATGCTCCATGCGGGGGTTTTGACGGTCTTCTGCAGTTTTTTTTTGAAAAGTATTTCTAGAGACAGCATTGTTGATCTCTGCTTGGGGACCCCAACACAGCGGGGCTTAGGTTGCCATTTTGATGTCTGCCCTCTTTGGGCTTGCGGACACTGTGAGACGTTACCCACAGAATACCCCAGTTTCTCTTTGGCCAGTGTCTCACAGCTGCTTGGTCCAATTGGGCGCCTTGTTCACAGGTGCACCAAAGTGGCCACAAACCAAATCAGCTCAAGGCCAGTAGTTCCACACATACGTTGCAACCAGCAGAGTTGTGCTCTTGTCGTGCCTCTTCATAGTCTGTCTGTCTGTCTGTCTGTCTGTGTGCCTGTGTGTCTGTCTGTCTGTCTGTCCATCCGTCCACCCGTCTGTCTGCCTGCCTGTCTGGCTGGCTGGCTCTGCACCGTTGAACCATCCATCTGTGCTTCTGTGTCTGTGTCTGTCTCCAACCCGCCTCCTGTCCTCCTCGGCCTCTGCTTCTGGCCCACCCACCCACCCACACACACACCCTCTGGCCTCCACTCAGGTGCATACGTTTTTCTGCATTTCTGGATGCGCCCTCTGATACAAATAGCCCAGCAGCTGAGTAGAGCTGATGCCCACACGAAGCGCATTGAGGACACTTTCGCGGGTAATAAGCCCCACTGCCAAATTGGGCAGGCAGTACTGCACGTCCACAAAGAGATTCAGCAGCGCCACTTGCAATGGGTTATTACGGGTGTCACAGTATGCGTAGACACGGTAGTTCGTCTCCACGATGATGTACCCACTGCGCAGCAAAGACAAGAAGAGGATGGGTATGCTTTTCGTGGTGTGTCCCATGTTGTTTCAACCTTGCGCACCTTGCAGTTTGCCTTCCCCCACCCCCAAACACACACACACGCAAACACACACACACACACACACGCACAATGGGAAGTGCAGCAAACTACAACAAAGCAGCAAAGCGGTAAGCTCCAGGGCAGCCCGAGACATCTTCCGTTATGTGTGAAGAAGAAGTGACGAGTTCGCCACAAAGCCACATAGCCGAGGGCCGTTGCAGCCCTACAGAGCAATTGGACTGACTGATGACGCGACTCACCCCCTACCAACCCAATCCGAGGAAAGCTCGGTTGCAAAAATAAGCGTAAATCTGTTTTTTTTTTGGCGTAAGTTGCCTATTTTTTGTGTAAATGGCGTTATTTTCTGACGAAAACTGCTTTTTTGGTCTAAATCGCTTGAACGGGCAAAGCAATGGAGTCGTGGCGTGAAGGGCGATTTTTATACTCATCGCCAGCACATGGCGGAAATAACGTGCAACACACCCATATGACGTGCTCGTCATGATCGCAAACGAAAATGCAATTTGCCCTTTGGCCTTTGGCAAGCGGTATCAAATTGACTATATTGCTGCCCGCGCCACCGGCTACGAAGCTCAAGCTAGCGATACCACTTGAGTGTAGTCACCTTGGGTCAACTACATTCTTTGCATGCGACCATAATGGCGTGGAGCCCACTACAAGAAGTCAACGAACACACACTCGTAAATGAAAGCAGTCTTCGTGTCTGATGGCTTCAGCTTTGCACGTGGATTGCCGTTCCGCAGACAAGCGTCACGGATATCCTTCGAAAGAAACGGTTCCAGCTCGTGAATAAACCGTTGGTCGTTCACCAACTGACCCTCTGCGCCATTTGGGTATGCCTCAACACGCTTCCCACAGATGAGCACATATGGACAGGCGTCATCACTGGTGGGGGGGTCAAAAGAGGCAGTGGATTGCACTGTTTGTGGAGGGCACTGGCTTCCCATCCGGGGGCACGTCCTCGGAGTTGAAGGTTGGCGCGGCAGGCGATTCTCCGGCTATTGGCTCTGAGGAGGTAGCAATATTGCCCTCGGGTCGCGAAAGAGGATCCTCTTCATCAAAAACGAGGGCGGGGGTAGATGGGGGCGGGAACTCAAAGTGGCAGGCTGGGGCAGGAGGAGATTCTCTAGGCTTCCAGCAACTCACTTCCCCCTCCCCTCCATTCTCCGGGAGTGCCGGGGACTCGGACGGAGCGATCCGGATTGATGATGCGCAGCGCTTCCTTGATGAATCCTTTCGGCAAAGGTGTCAAGATAACAACAATGTCCTCCAGGCTTCCCTAATGAAGATGGCCAGCAACCTCGCCACAAAGATGCAACGATGCAGAGCCACATGACCAATCATCCTTTTGAAAACCCAAAGCCCGAACATGTATGGAAACACCCTTTGACTGCAGGTGTTTCAAAATTGGCCAGACGAAGGAAGTACTAGGAAGTGGCTCCCAAATGTGGACTTTGAAGGCCCATGCTGGCACTCTGCAGTCCATGGCAAAAACAAACCAATGGAGCCCTTCGCAATCGGCACTATTAACAATAAATATGTGGCGGCGCCTCCAAGCCAAACCAACGGTTCTTTGATTGGTGCTTTCGTACTTCCTCACGATGTTCAGGTAGGACACAACGTATTTCACCGCCCGTGGCTCACCGACCTCATGTGGTACAACTTGTGGTTAAGCCACGCAATAATGTCCTTCGCGCTCAACCAATATCCCACAACAAGCGACTTGGTTTCATTGACACGCAAAATCAAAAGTGGCCCACAAGTGGGCCTTGTGGCTACATCACCCCTGCCATGTAGGGGGTCCCCAACACTTCAAAGCGGGGGAAAAAGTGGCCCACAAGTGGGCTCGGTGCAGAAGTGGCCCACAAGTGGGCAGATTGGCTACATCTTAGGAGGCCCATAGTGCCCCCTATCGTTTTCAAAAAAAATTGATGTTGTGCACAGAGCCTAGCCTTTGTCCTGCATAGCCAAGCGTAATGGAGGGGTTGCTTCCGGTCAGGGTGTATGGGGAGGAGCAGCTGTGAAGTAGCAAAAAAGCAGCATTTAAATTTTGTGCCCCCACAGCCCATGAGTGCAGCCACTGTTCTTTTCCATTTTGGTGGTATGAAATACGAAAAATGGACAAGCACCGCCGTAAAACTATGTTTTGCGGTATGATATGACAAACGGAGCACGTGTTTGTCAACGGCACGTGGCGTAGTCGTCTTAGCAACCGTCGTAATGTGCCGCCAATGATGACCATATTGCGTCCGCCTGTGAAGACCGGTTGCATGGTGTACCCTGGGACAACAAACAACAACACATGTGACAAATGAGGGTGCAAACAAGCATTTTTGGTAGGCCAAGCTGTGCAAAGCCCAGACCAAGGAAATTCACTAAAAACTAGGGTACTATTACAGGGATGTATACCAACACAACAATATACAGGCAAGCAGGTAGTAATAGGGCCTAAAGTAGGAAATTCCTACTGGTTGGGCTCTGCAGAGCCTAGATCAATAGAAACAACAGAAAGCACTGATGAATGAAGATAACTATGAACACAGCCGGACCACTAGTCGGATGTGGTAATGGATACCATCAGCGGCGCATTGTATGGTCCTCCCCCCCCCACTGCACTCCTTGCATATACCAAAGACCACCGGTCATGAACAAATCATGGTAGCATCATACATACTAGTTGACTAGTGTGAAGCGCATACACATAGAAAACAAAGCAAGCAAATGGTAAACACCTTCACATGCGCTGTAGGAGGTCTGTCAGAACTCTGGAATTGCTGCTGTACTGACTACAGATTGATGTGTCCCGGCATGTGGTTCATAAGCACCTACTGACTCCTGGACACACCATAGCTGTTCCCCCTTCTAAATCTTGAGCGAATGAGGAAATATGATGAACCTCTGGGCCACACCAACGAAAACCGGTCGCAGATGACACCAAAAAATGTATCATGGCACAGTGAGTCGTGGTAAAGCAGTGCCGAACATACGCATTGTCAACCACCGAAGAAATTAAAAAAAAACTCATCAGACAGACCAATGAAATTGGGTCACACATGGCAGCGCAAAATGTACCACGGCCCAGCCAACAGTGGCAAAGTTGTGCATCGCACTCTCGGTACATGGGGTAAACTCTAAATGACAAACACATTCGCCTGAGCTTTGCAGGGCCCACGAACAAATAACAAACAATGTGGGGGCTCAAATGAGGGTACATATTGAATCTGGGGTGTGCAGTGCATAGGCTGTTGAAAAATTAGCACATAAGTAACCCCCCCCCAAGTTAATGTACCCCCCCCCCCGTGTTAATGCACCCCCCCGAGTTAATGTACACCCCCCTGTGGGACCGGTCAAGGATGAAATGTTGATGTACCCCCCAAAAAAAACTGCCGAATTCTGGTTGGACCCACATCGCGGCAACGTGCACCCTCAAAGCGAATGAAAGTTGCCCTGCAAAACGTGGCACAAATGTCACTGAAAGAAGCTGGGGATGCCGAGTTGCTTTTGACTCTTGGCAGGAGGCTCCTTATCTGATGAGGAGCAAAGGAGCAAGGGGCACGGGAAACATGCATCAAACTGCCCCCCCCCCCCTGTTAATGTACACCGCCCTGGGGCTGGATACATGCCGAGAAACTAATGTACACCGGGTGTAAATCAACGGGGGGGGGGGGGGGTTAGAGCAGCTAGGATTCACAGACACAAACCGGGCACCGTGGATCCAACTAAATCATGGGCAAACACGGCAGTTCATACACGGTGTCAACAAGGGACATGCGAAAGAAATGCTATAGCAGAATGTGGCGCTCTTGCAACCAAACTCACAGGGACAATGTTGGATTGTCGAGATGAGGGCAACACCATAACCCTCTGAACACCATGCAAATTTGAGTCAGACAGTATGCTCGGCTCTATAGAGCCCCACAATACAAAATTCGTCATATTTGGGGGCAAACCAATCAAATCTGAAAGGCTGCAGAGCCAAACTCCATGCAAAAAGAAAAATTGACCTCAAAATTCAATCACAAAGACATACAGAGACAAACACGGCACCTCACTTACTGTCCCATGGATGGAAAAACTGTTTGGGATTGCACAGGACAAGCCCACTCATAGCAGGCATTCAGAACTCCAGCACAGTCACACAGCTTGTGTCAATGGTCATATGTCCGTTATGGTCCGGTGACAGCCATGCCACTTGTGGTATGTTGGGGTTCCACTCACTTGCCGTTGGTCTTGCCACCACTCTTGGGCAGTCCAACCCTCACGCGAGGTGCCAAGGTAGCCTGCAACCGCTGGACTGTGCGTGTTTTTTTGTGACGGGGAGGCCGCTACTGCTACCGTTGCCTGCTTGTCCTCCTCTTCCTTCCTGTTTCGGTTGGCTCGTTCATCCTCTTTGGCCTTTTTCTCCTTCTCCTTCTCCTCCCTTTTACGTTGCCGCTCCCGCACCTCCTCCTGCTTCTGCAACTCACACTCCGCCTTCTCTTGCTCCTTCTGCCGTTGTTTATTGGTTTTCCCCTTTGGCTTGGGGGTCTGTGGACCCGTCACCTCCTCGATTTCTTCCTCACTACTGTCTGTGTCACCTCCCTCGTCAGGGTGCTCCTGCTGCTGGAACGGCTGGCCCGTGCTTGCCCACTGCATGACACTCCGCCACTCAACATCCTCATCCGTGTCCCCTTTCGGGACGCCTGTCTTTAGTAGATTCACCACATCAGCTGCACGGTAGGGACCCTCAGACAATACACCCCATGCACAATTCAAGGAGACAGGCAAGTGGATACAGCCAAGAGTGATCAGGTTGGGGCAGCGGCCGTAGTATAGTGCCCACAGGCAGCGCGATGCATCTGTATCCATGGTCGTGTCTTCCGAGTCGTCGTTGGAGTCCTCGAGCAAAGTCACCAACCACTACAGGATAGCCACACCCAGCCACAGCCCTTCAGTGAAGGACTTTGGCGTGAGGGAGTGCGGCACAGCAGGGCCCAAACCATGGGTCTTCACAAGCAACAGAGTCGACTGCTCGAACAAATACGGTTATTCTCTGCGTCCCAGATGGTAGACAGCCATGCGCAGAGTTGTGGGATACAAATGTTCCCTTTGCGAACGTAGGTGCTGCTCCACAGCGACGAAATCCCCAAGGTGTCCATGAAAGGCGCCAAGTACCCCTTGAGACAACAAGCGCACGATCTGCGCACAAGAAATCCGGCCTCCCCGCCAGGAGACTTCCAAGATGACGAGATTGTACTTCAGCATTTTTATCTCATTGGGTCACTGATCTATCGTACGGCCAAATTTATCCAGAATCCGAGCCCTTGCCGACATTGACCTTTGCCACCCCGCCACCAGACACCTCAACAGACGGGTTCAATACTGGTCTCACGAACAGTTGGCCATGTGCTTCAACATCGTCTCGGTCGTTGACCCACAGACCTGCCTTCAACAGGGCCTGGAGCGGTGGCCATGGCGTGGACTCACTATACTCCCAACTACCTTGCCATGCACCAAAACTCGCCAGACGGGCGCTGAACTTCTTCACGATGGGGGCCACTTCAATCTTAGTGCTTGTGTGCACATGAGAGAAAGAGGAGAGCACGTTGCAACAAGATTCAGCGATCCACCAAGTCACGGTGATTTGGCACAACGTAAATTCGCATCCCATGGCATCCTGGGCTGTGCAGAGCCCAATACTCCCAATTTGGTAATATGGTAGCAACATTCTCAAATTACCGATGTCACGGTTGAAATCCTCCTTGCACTCCACCCGAGCCCGAAGAGTCCAGTTTGCCCAAATCAGTAAATCTGAAATTCGGGGTGTGTGGGGGGGGGGGGGGGTTCTTGGAGATCATCAGGTAAGGTTGCACCAGTCGGCACCACTGAAGTTGCGGAAGTTCCAACAGGCACAGTGGGTCCGTAGCTCCAGTGAATTTGCATCCAACCGTCTTGTGGGCTCTGCAGAGCACAACATCCTCAAATTGCTGAAGTTAGGGTTGAAATCCGTCCTTGCACTACATTTGACCCCTGAAGAGTCCAGCTTCCCCAAACCAGTAAATCGGAAATCAGGTATGTCTGAAGGGGAGGGGGGTTCCTTGGCCATCACCAGGCAAGGTTGCAACAGTCAACACCACTGAAGTGGCAGAAGTTCCAAGAAGCACAAGGCTCCGTGGCCCCAGTGAATTCACATCCGATTGTCGTTTGGGCTCTGCAAAGCCCAGCAGATTGAAATTGCTTCGTGTCATATTGTAATTGGTCCGTACACTTCATCTAGGCTCCCGGTCCCAGCCGCCCATTGAATCGGAGTTGGATTACAATGTGTCATAGTGAAAGGCAACAGGCTCACAAGGCAAGAACATACGCCTTCAAGGGTGGATGCGCTAAATCGGCATGTTGGGGTGACCAAAGTGATAGCACCACAATTCCCCGGCGCGGAGCTTCTTTGCCAGCTTTTGGCAGCTTGGCACCGTACTCTTCGGCGAGGCCATGTAGTTGCATACACACCACAAATTTTCGGGTTGCATTCCAGCGAAGCATCGCATCGGGAAAAGGGCAATCACCTGCTTGCGTTCAACCATCTTGCTGAGTGCGTCTGTGAAAGTGGTGCCACACGTCAAGGCGATATGGGCGGCTGACATCATTTGCTTGACGATCGTCTCCGTGTTGCCCGACTTCGCGGTCAGCCCCGCCTCCACGATTGCCACACACATCAAAGTGACAAAAGTCTTCTTACGCTGTGTGTCCTCGGCCGCCAGTTGTAGGAAATTGTTCAAGAGCTGGGGTACACTGTGCTCGCGCCCACTGTGTTGCGCCGTGTTGTGTTGTCCACCCAGCTTTCGCCTGATGGCAACGGATGTATCAAACTTGATGATGCGCACCTCAAAGTTGGTCACCTAGTCCTCGACCTCGCCCATCCTTGCTGTCACATCCTTGCTAATTTCATCACACGTAGCAATGCTATGTTGGCCTCCGATCACCCCTAGGGCTCCACCGGATACAACAACATCGCACATCACACAGGGCAGGCATGGCAGCCCGTTACGTCAATCGAAGTGCGAAGCGGCATTCCCATACCTTTGTAGTCCCAGACCAGGAGCTGCAGTCGGGCATCAGGGGGGGGTTTGCAAGTAGGCCCTCCTTCACCTCTACCACAGGGTCCCAATTGATGAGCCGTGATTGCCCATACTGCATGGTTCTGTCGATCTTCAATTCCTTCCGATTCACCTTGGTTCGCCGCAACTCCACGTAATTTGCAATGGCCGGCACACTTGTCGAGTCCTGATACTGCCCATTCTCCGTGTCACACGAGACTTGTTCCCCGTTTGAGAGGGGGATTGACCGGCTTGGCTGGCCGCAGTAATTGTGGTGCCTTGCACACCTTCCCCAAAGGAGGGCTCTAGCAGCGCGCCCGTTTTCTCAGCTTCCCATGCATCCATCCCTGGTGTCTCGGTAAGGTTACCATCCATGGCAATGTTGTTTGGTATGTTCGACAGGTCTCAAAAGCACATCGACTTTACACAACGAATCAGGTCAACAAAAATAGCACAACAATCACACAGTTGCAAAGATCAATGATGGCAAATGGCAGATTTGGACATTAAACTAGCGGAATCATGCATTCAAATCGGCACCCACAAGGGTTGAAATAGGCAAAATTGTCGTAAAAAAACCAAATCACTACAAAGGCGTCTCCGATGCGACGTCTAGTGCAAGATGATAGTCAGGGCATTCAACAGGCCCAACAAAACGTCCCTCGTTGAAACAGGTGTAGAGTAACAGCAAAATTGAGCCTGTCCAATGACGCTGCGAACGGCCTGCGACACCAGATCCAAACTTGCCTATGGCATTTTAGCGTTAGACAGTGTAGCAGTGTAGCAATGCAGCAGTGCCAGGCACACCTCTTAGAGGGTCACACAAGCTGGCGCAGCGGGTGCACACTACAATGCAAAAGCAGGGAGATGTGTGCACAGATCACAGCATGAAGATGGCATGGTCCGGGACTAACCCAACCCTAAGAAAGAAATACGAAATGACAAATTTTATGCAAATATTGGGCAATCGTGACACGCTGGGCTCTGCATGGCCAAGAGCAACAAGAACTAGCAATACAACCCCTCAAACTTGGACTCAACCAAAGCTGGGCTTTGCACAGCCCAGGCCTTGGGGTGAACGCAATAATAAGGGTGTGCACATTAAAACACTCATTGGGCTGTCTGGGGGGGGGGGTGAACATTGCTAGCCCCCCTCGCGTTCAATCCACATCTATCAGGTCAAACTCACGCAACTCCTCACTTAGCACAACAGGTATAAGGCCATCAGAGAGGGTGTTAACATCTACAGCATCCGGAGCCCGGATCACAGGTACACCATCCTCATGAGGGGCGCGCACATGATCAACCAACGTGGCATTTGGCATTGGTAGAACAATCTTCTCCACTGCAATTTGTCCGAACCCAGCTGTTTCTACAGCTACCCGAGCCTCACGGCAGTTCACAGGTGGGATATGTCGCCGTATGCAATCCATGGCATCATCCCGGAGCCCTTGTCCCCGACTAATGTGCGCTGAAAAACCTTTAGAACAGACTTCATGAACGCAACAGTTAGCGTACACCTGGTTTCCTTTTCGAGTAATGCATATGTGGTGTTTCTTTTTGCCTCGACCACACTAACTGGACGAGAGGACCACCGCACACTAGGAACCTCCTCCCGTGTTGCACCACACATCAGTGCCCATGCCCTATCCCGCACCTCAACACACACACTTTTGGAGACGGACTCCGTTGCACGTGGTCGTTGACGGGGGGGGGGGTGCATGGTGGGCAAGAGGTCACTAGCCTGATCTGCTATGTGCTTGTCGAGGTGTTGCTTGCACCGCGCCCGCAATTTTACGAGCATCCCCACCGCGGCCAGCAAAGTTTGTCCCAAAGGACCAACCAATCCCACCAAAGGCCTCCCTCAATGACCCATTGACTCGGAAGACAATGGAGTTGCCGAGGCACAATAATGGTAGCAAGGCACGATGGGTTGTGCAATAAATCAGGGGGCTTCACGCGCGGTTCTGTTTCGCATTGGGGAATGCACTGCGCAACTCCGTTGTCACATGGCAGCAAGGGGATCCAATATGCCGGTCCCATTTTTTGTAGGGCAGCGAGCAGCAGACTGCATTGATCTCGCATACACTTAATCCAGAATCACGTCCCCCTTTTGAGTCCTCTTCCTATCCCCATAATCCACCTCCTCACCCACTTCCTTCCCCGCATGCCGACCAACCCACACTCACTCCAATTGATCACCATAACTTCGATCGCCGGCACATACAGTCACGTGGACCATTTGTGGAAGCAAACCACAAGGGAGGGCATTCGGAATATACCATGTTGCCACTTGTGCCTGTACCACATGGAAGCACGCCCCCTCCCTTGAGTCGACACCAATCAAGTGCATTGCTAGGCGTTCAGTTAGTGCCCCGCTACCCCTACCTCATACTGCGATACCCCCAACGACTTCCCTCCTGCCACCCTCTCGGCGCACTTCCCAGCTGCCCAAGCCGCTATTGCGGACAATCAACACACCCCGAGATACTCACTGTTGCCACACGCGCATGTTGCATTGTCGCCGGACGTTGCTCAATCTGCGTTCCCACTACCATCTACTGTCCCAGTAAGAGAGATGGTCCGTATGGGCCATGGTGGTCATTACTACCTGATATGCCAGCGGCAAAATGCCGGAAAAGTATATGATTTTTGCAACCCTTAAGTAGTTGGCCTAATTCCCATATGTATGTGGTGCACCCCACAATTGTCACTTTTCGGGAATGTGGGCTCTGCAAAGCCTAGCGTGCGCCAAATGCTACTTTCATTCCTTCTCACTTTCTTGTCCGTAGTTTCCTATGTCCCCTACGTCTATTACATGCCCCGCCATTACCAATTTCCAGAGGTTGGGCTCTACAGAGGCCAACCAACTGTCATGCCACTTTTTGCAGTGCAAGTCCGCACTTCTCTTGTCTCACATCTGAATTTAGCCTGCACTGTGCACGGTACGTGCTAGTCCACGCCCCATTGCTAATGGCTTGTTCTTTGACGTTCACGGTCACTGTTCTGGTTGCCGCCCTTTCTTGTTGTGCCACCCAAACTTTCTTTTCACGGTGGCGCCGGATTCTGTGGCGTTGCTTCTGAGCTACATGCAGTCCCTTTGTAATGTCTTTTCACCATGGCACCGGTTTCTATGGTGTTGCTTGCCAGCTACAAGTGGTCCCTTTGTAAAAAGGAAGGCCCACTGGTCCCCAAATGGTGATGTCCCTGTGCGACATAGTGTGGCGGAGAATTTCGTACAATTTTGTGCGGGTCTTCGTGTTAACGAGCGGTCGCGTGTTACGCTTGACCGCATTCGCATAGCAGTAGCACAAAAACAATGGCCGCGTTGGCTAACTAATTTTTCCGAGGAGGTTTATTATGTATGGCTGGGTATGTGTCGCATGGTGTTGCCATAAGGTGCCGTCCCCAGTGGTGAGAGCACAATTGTTGTCATGCGGGCAGACAGTCGCAAGCTGGTGCACGCAGGTCTCACCAAGCCATCCCGGATGTCTATTGAAGACCAGGGGGCAAACTGGCGTAGCATTGTCCGGCGTTATATTGCGTTGTGGGTGGACAACTGCTGGCATGCCCAGTTTCGGGCCAATCTAGTGAAACCTATTATCCGTCTAGATGTCACCGCAATAGCGGTCTTGCTCACAACTGCCCTCCCCCTTTTTCTTGGTCACCCGAGTCTGCAAGACCTAGTACACCGGGTTGACACCGTGGCCATGGTAGTTGTTGCACGACACAGGGAAATTTTGAAATGTTGAAGGTGTGCACTGTTGTGTGCAATGCACCCAAGTCTGGAGAACCATCCGGGTCCCCGTCAACATTGCGCGGGAGGCTGGTAGATAGGAACTCTTTTGGCAGCCATTTGGCATGTATGAGTCCCGTACACGTCAAAACCAAGACCTCTTGGATCTGCTCAACATGGTATGCAGCACCCAACGGCATGGTCCGAACCCGATGGCATTGCTCGTTGATTGCAACATCCACTACCGGGTGCTCAAATCTTTGTACTCCAAAGCAACCATTGGCTAGAATTTTCCGGATTGTTTACGGGGTATCCCCTTGACTTACGGTGTGTGGCACCCCTATAAACACGTTTGCAATATCATCTTGCGTAAATTCTTGACTCTGTTTGCGTACATCATCACCCCAAACTCATTGTCATAGAGAAAGCTCTCGCCGCCCTCCTTCTCGCAGCCCCGGACATACGGCGTTGTTGCGGCAATAATTGCCCACTTGAGGGACGTGCCCACCAAGCAGCCCTAGACACGCAGGACGGGTAGCGCATTCTTCATGGACTAGATGCTCTCCTTAATTATTACCAGCCAGCGATGTTTGTCGTGGGACACTTAGTGCGTAGTTGCACTTGGGCTGGGCAGGCCTATGCATCACGTATAATAGCCATGTGTGCACGTCAGCGATGTGTGGGTCTACTCGTGGACTACTTGTGGACCTTGCCGGTCCAGCCACAGCAAAAATGGTCTATGTCCGCACCATGTGCTGCGCACTTCTCTACAATACGCAATGGCACTACAACACGCCTCGTGCCGCCCATGTGGAGGAACGTTGTGAAGCCATGGGGGTGCTACCCAGTGAACATAAGCGCCTCTTGCAAGGCGAGGGTAGCTGTAGCACATGCTGCCGTTTCTCAAGTCAACGGGACGAGTAAGGGTACAGGTCCTACAACCTCATCTCCTTCGGTATCGTAGCCGCCACCCGGCACATCCACCTCCATATGTCTAACATGTGGAAAACCAGCCATAGCTATTGTAAAAAGAAGATAGGAAGTTACATGTATTTAACACATGGGACACAAAACCACATAGTAATTTTAACAGCACCGCACAATATGCACCAAAGTCAGCTGCAAGGGACTAGGGGGTATACTTGAGACAATGTGTCCTGAAACTCCAATTGACTTACGCACACCAAAACAGAACAAACATCGCATGACAAAGCCGCAAATATACCAATGTGCAAACAGTCTAAGGCTTGCTGTATAGTACTCCTAAACAATCCCTAATTGTGATACTTACATAATACCATCTTGGCACCATTGTACAACAGGATACAATAGCAACACAGCACAAACGCATACAAAACATATAACTACAGACCACTTGTAGAATAAGTTTCAAAGTGTCGTAGTGCTATTGTGTCACACAACACGGGGCCAAAATGGGGCGAGCAGAACCATCAGAGAAACCCTAATATAGTACCCGGTATATGAGTACTAGGGTTTGCAGAGCCCAGATTGTTGGAAAGTCCTCATACAGGCGTGGTTTTGCCATTTTCATCTACATGATGTGGTGCGTGGTGTAGCATGTGTCTTTCATCATTGCCCAAAAGTCATGTATGCAGGCGTTGTATCCTTGAATTCTGTTCCTGCTGAACACAATGGGGACGTCGTTTAGATTGGCCGTGTTACATCGGCGGGAAAGGTACACCATTTCAGCCAACGCCATGTTGCGCGGCCAGTTGACCATTGTATACATGGGCATATTGTTGCAATGGGGGTTGGCACACATGGAATAACTTGTAGCCTGGGCTTTGCACGGCCCATTAATCTATAATGTGTAATATCGGGGCCTAAAATGACTTATACAACGGATCGGGGCTCTGCAAAGCCTAGCTTGGTACAAAAATGCAAATTTGCGCGCCCATTTTAGCATATGCAAAAAACCACCTATCACCCCTTGTTTCGCTAAAAGGATAGGGGACGCTATGGGCCTCCTAAGTACATCACCCCTACCGTCGGAGGGGGTCCTCAATGCTTCGGAGAGTGGGACAAAATCAACAGTGGTATTTTTTTGGTTTTTGGCATGGGTCACGTTCCTTTTTTAAAAGGGCGACTCGGTTCTTTTTTGTTGTCGGTGGCGTATCAAAAATTGCATAGGTCGCGTCACACAAAAAAGTGTAAGTCGCTTTTTTTGAAAAGCGTAACTCGTTTTTTTTTGTGGCCGTACGTTGCATTCAAAAAAAGGATAGGTTCCGTAAGAAAAAAAGTATAAATCGCCTTTGTTTAAAAAGTGTAAGGCGCGTACCTTTTTTTTTCCGGCATAGGTCGCGTCAGAAAAACAAAAGCGTTAATCTTGTGCCATAGATTTTCAACTTTTTTTGTCCACAATCGGCTTGCATAAAAAAAAACACAACTTACGGCAAAGAAAAAAAATAAGCAACCTGCGCCTAACACATCCCCACGCAAAGCAAATGATCTGCAAGAGAAGGTTGCTATATGAAGTTGTGTTGGATGATACCATTCAATCACACACACACACACACACACACACAGAATTGGCTAATAGTGTTTCGCCACGGTCTACAGATGAAGAAAATCCGTGGACTAGTGTCACATATAGCCTTTTGGCTGACACAGTAGGGGAATGAAATGGTCCGTACAAGCCAAGCCATGCCGTCACGCTAACTGTATCAACAAATGCTGAAGCAGGTGACCAACAAGAGCCACAAGCAAAAGATTCCGAATACAAACACCCTACGTGCAAACGGACCATGCGGCTAGGTGCCCTTTTGTAGAATAGGGGAAGCGAGGGCAACGTCAAGGGGTACATCCCATTGTCCCTGGTTGCACATCATCTTGCTATCATGCCTGGCCCCGGCGGCGCACAGGCCTGAAGCAAAGACACATGACGTGTAACCATGAGTCGTGCGATAGTTAAAGCATGCAGGCATGCAGGGAACTGTGTTCCCCCGTACCCCTATGTCGTGTATCCGCAGCTCCTACGCTACCAAAGGAGGGGTTCAATTTCACATGCAAGCCGGTCACAGCGCATACCTGCCTATTGTTAGTTGCATTGGTAGGCCACCAGTAATCGGGTAGGTACACGCACACACACAATTTGCGATGCACAGCACAAAGCGTTATTGGCGGAGTGAAAAATCCTCGTCGGTTGGTCATCACACAAGACAAAAAGAGCATGTCTGACGCCAATAGGCGCCTTCCTGCACGTGCATGAAGAAGGAGATGTTTGGCTGCAGCCCGCCTCAGCGTCAGCTGTGGAGACGGGACATGCTGCACTGCCTTGCCTAGCAGTGCCAGCTATCGTTGGGGTCAGATCAGCCCGGCCCTGCCTAGCCCATTCGGTAGTCACCTGCCCAGCCCGGCCCAGCTCGGTGTAGGCCCGCAGCCCCATCTCTGCTCCTGCCCCCACTATAGCCCCTCGAGGAGTGGGGTTTACTGAGTTTTGAGCTACGAATTCAATTTTCAACATACACAAACATACAACTGGCTCCACTGCACTGTAACCCATGCACTACACACACACATTATGCTGCCGTTGGCAGGGGCATGCATGGTCACTGCAAATTGATTCCCGTAGGGGTTGAATGCATGCAATGCCATCATTCCATGCCCCATTGATACCATCTATGGTGAGGTCAAGGGGTAGCACCCATGATGTGTATCTCTTGCCCTCCCAGATGGCATGTTTTTTGAGGCACATGTGCAGTTTGGACAACACAACACACCACTTTGTTGGCATATGATGCACAACGGAATGCACGCACTTTACCGTGGCTTGAACTGTGTGTGGGCTCGCTTCGTAGGCCCGGTGAATGCCTTTGTGTATTGCGCGCATGGCTACTGGTTTCTTGTAACCCGACATAAGCATCACTTGCACCCAAGCCAAAGCAAACATTAGCCGGCCCAGCCAGGTTCTGCTCCATGGTGGACCATTTTTTAGTAGGCTAGTCATGATGTTTCCAAGCAGGCGGTCATGAGGGGGGCTTGCATTTTGAGGGACCGGTCTAGCGCAAGTGCTGTTGCATCTACAAACGCACATCCCTCCCCAGGTGGCTGCACAACCATGACTAACCCCACCGCTTTGCGCAATGGTGCGCACTAGTTCCCTGTGCATTCTTTCTGCAGCGGGCTGATGCAGTCACACTCTACTTCCAGATTCCATGCAGTTTTCAGCATGTCGGACGAATTGCATCCCCCTGGGAGGTCCGGTCAGCTCACAACGGGCCGATGTACACTCACTGTGAAAATTGTACTAGCACCCACACCTACTCCGATCCCTTGGGTCTTTCACAGTTTCTCCACGGGGATTTCTTCTATGGGAAGGCAGGTGGGGAAGAGTGGCAATGTGTCAATTCCGCGACAACATTTTGCTTGCTACACACTGCCCGAGAACCGACCATGCAGCACTAGTAGAGCATATCCGGCACAAACGTTGCCTGCTGCCCAACATGCATTATTGTGGCTGAGCTCGTGTTGCACAATCCAACACAACCGGTCATGAGTGATGTACCTGAACCAATATGCACTGGCTTTTGCTGCTCTGTCTAGTGTGTTGTGCATGTGGTGTACCGACCAGACGACCTCAGACATTCGCCATCGGCGTTTACTGCGAAGCCTGGCGGATGCGTTGACGATGTGGTCCTGAACATCTCCTGTTTGGACAAAATTGAATTGTTCCTTACATTCTAGCTTAGTGATTGTGTGCAACCCCTGTCCCCCACCCCAGTGGAACCATGACGCGAGGCCCGTGACACTGAGACGCGAGATTGAGAGGGGCAGTTCTACTGTTAGGTACTTGAGAAATCTCGTGAAGGCGCGTGCTGCTACTCTCAGCTGGGAACAATTTACGATGGGGGAGGGTGAAGCAGCAACTGGGCGCCACAGCCATCCCTTACCTGCCCAGAGGCTCTACGCTTTGCCAATGATATACAGCCTGCACAGTTTTGCCTGCTTGCTCTTGGACTAGCCAACTCTTGAACCATCTGGCTTACCTTGAGCACAAAGTCCTGCGCTGTCCCTAGGAAAGGTTTGTATCCCCCTGTTGTGAGAAGCTCGGCGACTGGTTGCCAAATCCACTGTTTGCGAAAACCCCGGAGTACCCCGGCGCCCTTATCTGAGATGCGCATGTAAAAGTCAGCACTCAACAGCTGTGAGGCCTGTTGCACTTTCTTCAGTGTATTCCCTGTGCAGGGAAAGACAGACGGAGGGAGCAGGCTGTGCAAGTTTGGAACTGTGCAATTGACATGTTTAGCAAAAGCCTAGAGTGCTTTTACTCCAGCCTTGCGTGCATGCGAGCCAGGAACAGGGAGGGAGTCTTTAGGACGTAGATCCCGTCCATGCACGCCATACACAGATACGGGTACTAGGGCTACATGGCCACCAGTGTCGGTCATTTTGCCATGTGCTGGACGGCAGCTACGTGATGGGTACAGGTGCAGGCAGGTGCTTTACTCGCCCAGTCCATTCTTTTTGCGTGTTTGCTGAAAATCTCCTGCACTATGTGTGGGCAGGTTCAGACGACCCTCATTACCTTCTTAATGCCTTGTTTTTCCCATACTTTGTGGAATGTGGACCTCACGATGTACCGTATGACTCTAAGGATGGTTGTGACGTTGGTCTCCTGGACGGTCGCACCGTGTACCAAAGGAATATTGAGTTCCGCTGCCAGCTCCTGGAGTTCCACGTGCATGGCTTTTGCTCGTGCGGGATTTGCATCGTATTGGGCCTGTTCATCTCTTTGATTAGGCATAATACCTTCTGGTTGAGCCGGTTGTTTGGCCACTCTGTGCCCTGTTGAGCAATTCCGGGAGGCACATCGTTTACTGCCCGTCTTTTCAAAACGAACAAGCAGTGCCTTTCCCGAACCCCTGCCCACCAGCTGTTCTGTACGTATTCCACCACTGCTATTCCCCAACCTACAGGGTTAGTGCGCTGTATGTACACGTGAAGGGAGGAGCCGTCTACTGCTGCTGCTGCTCCAATCATGTGCTTGCGCAAACGCTCAATGGGAGGCATCTGAGTCTGCCCTTCATACAAAATTCCGAACGTGATGTGGTGAAGAGCATATATTACATAACCAGGCGGCATCACACTAACCCTCCATTGATGAACATAAGAAAGACGATGTAACTCCTGCAGTGCCTTGTGAGTTGCATACGGCAGGTAGGTGTTGCGTTTTTGCATTAGTGTAGCCCACTTGCCCACGTTTTAACCTTCCAGTGCTATGGACATTTGTAGCGTCAGCGCACTGCGAATGCTCACAAACCGCTTGATCTAGAGATGGATGGTCCCGTAAGCTTGGATTAATAAATGCAGCCGCAAACCTTGCAACGCATCCACGTGAGTATACATTGCAGTGTCAGCGAACAGGGACCAATTCTTACCTGCATGCTGGATGCCTCCGAGGATCTCCATGCTGTCATATGCACTGTGTAAGAGAAAATGATTTTGGTCGGAAACCGGAACCCGAAACAAGTGGTGTTTCAGTGTGCTCGGAAGGTTTGGGGTGTTGTGGTGTGTGCCCTTTCCTGCAGCCCGGGCATCCGCCCATTGAGTAACCGTGTGTGGGCTCGTGTTGGGATTACTGCCGAGACGTGTTGTTTCATGTAGGGGTTGATGATTGGTTGTGACTAGAGCTACTGAGCTGTACCGAAGACACGTGCCTGCAATAGTGTGGAGAACCCTCCGCTGAATGTGTAATGTGACTACACACACACACACACACACAAGAAGCTCCGTGGGGAGGGAACACGTAAAGGAAGGGATGCAAGATCAAAGGAAGGAAGTGAGATCAATGTAAGTGCGTCGGCGCACCATGCCCCCATGCACCAATTCGGGCATAAGCGTGCCGGTGGCTCCCGTGCGGTATATTCGGACCACCTCCAATATGGATTCTTTGAAAGCTAGCGGAGACAGCGGAATCGTGGCAACAACGGCAACGAGGAAAAAATTGAATTTGCTGGTGCACAAAACCCCCTGATTTCTCATATGCATGGGGGGTCACACCATACGTTTTGCTCACAACACAATGTGCCCACCTAGAAACCTGCTCACCATCATACCCTGAAAGGACGGCAACCTGGCACCCCGCACCAACACGAAGAAGCTGTGACGCCCACGTGAGGCACCACGGACTGCTTGCAGCCAGTGCACTGGTGATAATGGCTGATCCATACCCTGGGTGCTGTGCAATCGAGGATTTAGAGGGGGGGTCCTGCTCGAAATTCCAATCCTAGTCCAAGGCGCTAGGGTGTAAGTAGGCCATCCCCTCCTCCCCCTTCAGTTCCCAGAAAATGCAAAAACCAACAGTTGTGACTGTGGACCTGTGGTAGGTGTGTGTGCATGTCTTGTCACACTCACATAGTACCGGCCGACCTCACGCCTCAGCCAGTAGACTACATACCCTTGAGATCAATTGTTCATGGGCACTGTCGGGGTAGTTAGAGGCTACCAATATGTTTTCGCGGAAGTGGCATAGTGTGGCCACCCTGCCATCCTTGCCCTCCTAGTATGAGAACCTTGCTTGTGTGAACTTCAGCTCAGCCAGCGACCGGAGTAGCTAGCGCTGTTCGTATAGACCCTAGGCATTGTGGAGGTCTGCACTTTGCGCTGGGATACTACACCCTATGGGTATACAATGTGTACGCTACCACAGACCACCTATTGCACACACATTAATGTTGTGAGTCATTCCAGGACTTGCCTCAACTCATCGTGGTTCATACTGCAAAATTCTCCCGAGGTCCCCTAGCCAACCCTGTCCAATTGCTTTCATTCCTTGTGTGTGAACCAAGCGAGCTGTTTTACCCTCCAGCCGCGTCTTTTGGAAAGCCGCTAAGACGCTGTAGACATGTGTTACACGACATTTTTCAGGGGTATCTTAAATTGGTCCTTGCGGTGGATTTTTGACATGTGTGTGATGTGTAGCTCATCCAGCGCAACATACCACTAGCTGATCTCTTTGACACTGTGAATGAGAAAATTGCATGGGATTTCTTCACCGAGATACCTTAGGAATCATGTCATGGCCTTGGCGCCTACTTGAAGCTATTTCTTGGTCAAGAACGGAGCCAGAATAGCGCATATGCCTCTCCACAACCACTCACCTTTCTTGAGACTCTTACTCTTGCGTATGAGGTATAGGGAGCAGAGGCTTCCCTTCAGGTTGCAGTCCCAACCCTTAGTAATGCCTTAGTAATGGCACCCTGCAGGGCGGTTTTTACTGCACTATCTGTAACAGAACAAGCCTGGTAACCTTGAGAGGCCGGGAATTCTTCTAACTGCCCTGATGCCCACCACTTACAGAAACCCCACATACTGCCCAACCCCTTGTCGACAATTCTCACATACAATGAGTCACATACGGAGTTACCTTGCTCACGCACATACGACCGGGTGTCACCGGACTCTGGCCATAGGCTTTTGGGTAAGGCAGTGATTCTCGTGTGTGTGTGTGTGTGTGTGTGTGTGTGTGTGTGTGTGTGTGTGCATGTGTGTCGGTGTGTGTAGCTACCTGGTTACCGGCGACCTACCAATCCAACTAAAAATAGGCAGGTATGCGATGTGACCGTCCCGCATGTGAAATTGCACCCCTCCTTTGGGAGCGTAGCAGCTGCGGGTACAAGACATAGGGGTACTGGGGACACATCTGTGTCTGCATGTCTGCATGCTTGAACTATCGCAGGACTCATGGTTGCACGTCATGTGTCTTTGCTGCAGGCTTGTGCGCCGCCGGCGCAGGCCATGACGACAAGATGATGTACAACCACCGACAACAGGATGTACCCCTTGACCTTGCCCTCGCTTCCCTTATTCTACAAAAGGCCGCCTAGCCGCATGGCCTATTTCACACACTCCATGTCGGCCTGGCCAGCTGTTCTTGACTGTCCAGTGCATTGCCCTGTTTGGTCCAGGGCCAGGGCACTATGCCGGCATGGGAAAAACAAGCGCCGAACCAAAGGGTACGTGTCGTGCGCATGAACCCTCACACGGTACGACGAGTCTTCGAAAAGCAAGCTGCCAGGGCATAGATCAACATAGACCGTCCAGCTTGAATGTGCCACACCATCAAGACACCTGGGTACCGATTGATCAATGGACATGTTGCTCTAGTGCCGGTGACTGCTTTCTATGCCGATGGAGGCGCTGCGCGCCCCAGCTATCCCCTCCCCCTGCCTAGGTGGGTTGCCAAGTTCCAAGCAGTCAAATGCATCAGGAAGATTTGCTTTGACCTGCAGCTTCCCTATCCCAAACTATCTCATTGCGAGTAAAAATGTGCACGCAGATGGCACACAGCCAAGTCAAATTTTCCTCACGCCAATCAAACAGTCAAAAACATGCACCCATAAGACGGCTAAACGCACTTCTACATGAACAGAACAGTAAACGCATGTACACACACGCAGGCATGCACTCATGAGTGTCCGCAAATGACCTGGGCCCTGGGTCCAACCCCTTTTGCGGTCACGAGGAGGTTTTCTCTCAGAGGGAAACAAACGCACCGCGCGCGCACCGCGCGCTCGTTTTTGGGTTGTTGTTTTACGCACCTTTGGCTGATTTTCAGTGTGGTAGAGACGCGGTGGCTTCAGGGGTTCACATACAACAACGGAGGCCTCCACTCCATCCTCCTCACCATGGCAATGGTGGTTGTAGCTGCCCACACCCCCTGCCGGGAGGGGGGGGGGGCGTTGAGCTCAAAGAGACCTCCTCGGCACGGCCCACCACCGAAGAGGGTGCCCCGCATGGGTGCCCAAGCCTGCGGAGCATTCGTTTCGACACGTTTCGCGTTTCGAACCTCACGGGGTGCTCATTCCCGTGAGGTGCCCCATAGGGTGCCCAATCCTATGAAGCATTCGTTTCGACACGGGGTGCTGATTCCCGCAACAGGTCCATCAGTCGGAGTCCTCGTCCTCATCAGAAGTGAGGGACGTGCCCGACGTTGATTCCGTGTCGGATGATTCCGAATCTAACGCCGGAGGCCTGGTTGCCTTTGGCTGGCCGAAGATCTCTGGCAGAAAGTGATCCCATTCTCCGTAGGGCCATTCTCCGTAGGGCTCATATCCCACGTTGCGTGCGTTCAGGAATTGTTGGATGTGCACCGCGGCTCGCACCATCCACACCCATCATCGCCAGGGGCGACGGTCTCTAGGTGTGCCTCCCCTTGCCGAAGGAGGTGGGTGATCACAAATTTTTGATCCCGCTGCCCTCCCACAAGCTCTACTTATGCTTGTGGGAGAGTGGTGTTTACAGCCCACAGTGACTGAATGAAAAAATGGTGGGTTAATAAAACAATGCGCACCAAACTGTGCACACCGCGCGCACACCGCGCATAGCACCGCGCGCACCGCGCGTTCGTTTGAGAAAGCATTGGCCAAAGGGGAGCATTACAGCGGATCCGCATCCTTGTTGGGTTGGGTGAGACCAGAATGACAAAATGGGGATATGCCGTTGGGACTCATGCACCGCATCCCATCCCCTTCCCCAATGCGCCAGGGTTGCCCCCTGGGAAGGCAACATAGCCTCTCCTAGAACACTGTATGTGCGACCTCCCAGCAATCCCTCAATGGACGTTCCACACATGATCAGGGGACACAACAGACCATGCCTTGGACTTGAATGGTGACCTTACGTCTGCACTTGACCCGTCAAGATGGCTTGAAGGACGCAGAAGATGGGTCTGCATTCTGTCCTATTCTGCCGCCCAAGTGCACATGGGGGGCATGTACTGGACCAAGGAGGGGGGGGGGGGGGTCCAGCCCACTTGCCACAGCCCCTCACTCCCTCCCTGCCTCCCTCCCTCCCTCCCTCCAAACAGGCCTCCGTGACTGGAGCTGAAAACAGGCCCTGAAGATGGGCATTCAGCCGGCACCCACGTCCTCCCCCATGCTTCATCACCCAGGGTGATCAGTGCGCCGTGGGCATTATGTTGTAATGTTAAGTTTGGCTACTCAACCCCCTCCTCTGACCACCTCTGCGGCATGGATGGAGGGACGTGACACCTACACTGTCTATACCATGAGTCAACTTCGCAGTATGAAAGGAGCCGTTAGGCCCGTGGTGGGTGTTGTTACTTGGGGAGAGGGGGGGGGGGGTACATCCTTGGATGATATTTGCACATGAGAGAAGTGACTTTTCCATCAAAAAGTTGGGAGTCCCCTGTGATGAGCCTCTGCAAGGGCACAAGCAGGGACAGGAGCAGGGCCAGGGCCAGCCAGGGCCACGGCAAGTGCACCTGGTCTCTTGTTGGACATCGGGATTGCGAAATAGAGGCCGCGCTTTGGACTTAGACGTCAGGTGGAGGCCCAGCGGCGTCACGTAGTAATGCTTTTTGCTCAACTCCTGGCTCCCTGGCTCCATCGGCGGGACGTACACGATCCCAAACAGCCGAAGCTGTGCCCGCATGAGTCGGTAGACCACCGGGTCTAAGGCCTTCGTGGGATAAGCCTTGCCCACTTTACAATAGCCCAAGTGGAAAAGAAATTGCAGAATCTTCAATTTGTCGAAACCTGCAAAAAGAAACGGGCTGTCGTTGACAGTCAAAAATCGTTAATGCAGCTTCCATTATGCCACTGCCAACAACACCGCCCTCAGCATTGGGTCCCATTGATGTGCCTCAAAGCAGCTGTCCAACCATTGCTGTCGATGGTCACCGAACCACCGTCAGCTTCAGGTTGTTCCAAAGAAATACACACCAATTGACATGGTTCCTAAAAGCCAGCCCTGGAACAGAGGCAGGTGTACAGGTACAAAAGGGGGCGCAGCTTCGTGCCTCTCGCACCTGTGGCGAAGACCTCTGGCCTGCTTCGTGTGTACACACACATACTCGTTTTGTTGTAGATCTGGAACAGTGTGGCATTGCTGCAGAGATAACTCATTATCAGCACATTGAGCATATGCATAATTCGCATTAGAAGGTAGTTTTGCTGTCAGAGGGATTTCTGAAGGATTTTTGCTCCGGGACAGTGTGCCAAAATTTTCGATTCTGTGTGACCCTCATCCAATATGAGCCCCCAATCATGCCTGAACCAATCAGCCTCCCCACACAGAGCAGGACACTTGTGTCACCCGCCAACAGCTGTACACCATCCACCCACCGCTGGGGGCTAGACCCTTTCCCCACAGACACAATGCCTCTGTCAGCTTTTGCCTTCCTGAATCATTTTCAGTCATTCATGATGGAGCGTCACATCAGACCAGCAACTTAAAGATGCACCCTGTTCTGAGCAAGTTTGTCCGAACCAAGTCTTGGGACTTTGCCCTGAAGCCCAAAGAGATTTCAACACAACCATAGCCATGGGAGAACGCGCTGCGGGGATAGGGTGGGTGTTGGGGGGGGGGGGGGTTCAATTGCACAAACCCAAAACATCCAGGCACGGCGCAAGTGAATGCTCAACAAGCACTTCTGCGGGCTGGCATACATGCACATTTATGCACATGCACGCGCGCGCACGCACAAACACATACACACACAAACACACACACACACACACACACACACACATGATAAGAACTGCAAGACACGCAAACAAGAGCAAAAAAGAGTGCACAATGTAAGCTGCATACGAAAGAAAATGTCAAACAATATCTTGTTTTTCTGTCACCGGGGTACACTCGTTCTCCTATGTAACCCACGTACCGAAAAAAAGGGGGGGCAGGATTCTCCAGAGACTCCAAAGCAGAGAGGACCCAAGTGGCTATGCAATCCCTACCGTTTTGGGGACTCCAGAGAGGAAAAGAGTCAAATGGCTGCATAACCCCTGCCTTGTTGGAGACTCCAAGGAGGAGAGGACTGAAGTGGCTGTATAACCCCTGGCATTGGGCACTCAAAAGTGGAGAAGAGTCAAATGGCTACACAAGGCCGACTATATTGGGGATTCCAAAACATGCATTGGGGATTCCAACACAGATAGGACGGATGGCTGCTTTTGTTGGAATTTACCTCCTTTGGGAAAAAAAGGCAACCCGAGTACTATGTTTTGTACTGTAACCATGCATACACACTTGTGGTTGCATCATTTTCACATATTTGTACACTTGGGTTTACACAAAAGAAAAGTGAACTCATATTGCACCCAAAACAAAATTGTAATCAGGTTACATCACAAAAAGAAGTGTATGTGGGCTACGTAGGAGGTTCTCTAAAATGCTTTGTGGCAAGTGCCAAAACTTTTCACTTGCAACAACACCAACAGTCAATTCATGATGCGCACACTAAGTAACTTCAGATCGTCTCCAATGCCGTTTTTGGGAGAGCCATGATGTTGATTCTGTGAAGGCATGGAAGGGGTGTAGTTGTCGAACTGTAGTCTGCCCTTGCAAGGCTGCGTGTCCCTTTTTTGGAGACGAACTCAAACCATGCAGAGAAGTTGCAAGTAGCTCTCAACTAGAAAGTATTGGGTATTCTTTGCATGTCACATCCGAAAGAGTGTGGCCATTGCAATGCGCAACTATTCGCAAACTAGTAGGGGGGGGGGTAGGTGATGCAAATTCCGCTTCAAGCATGCTGCCCTGCGGTCACTGCCTTGGCTTTTACTAGAACATCCAGAATGCACACCTTGCCATTGGGACTTTTTTCCAACTCAAAATTCTATTGCCTTCGGCAAGGCACCTCGAAGAGATGCTGATAGTCAACCAATCAGTCATTCAGTCAGGCAAGCAGTTACTCAGGCAAGCAGTTAGTCAGGCAGTCGGTCAGGCTAGCAAGCAAGCAGACAGGCAGGCAGAAGCACACAGCTTGGGTTTTTTTTAAGTGGCGGACTGCAATTACAAACAATGGGAAACCGTAATTCATCACGAAGGATCAGTGGCCGAGTGGCAAAAACACTGGGCCGGCAACTTGCCTGGTGTGGGGTTGAATCCCAGCCGGCGATCGCTAGCATGAGGCGATCGGCCTATCATTCTTTTTTTATCCCCACCCCCCCCACCTGTAAAATGTGATATCCAATTTCAGGGGGATATAGGCCTCGAAATTAAAAAATCCATCGGGGGATTGTTTTGTGAAGCAAAATAATGATCTTACAAGGGGTTAGACATCCAATTTCATGCCTTGGGGTATGCTGCGTGAACGACCCCCAAAAGGGGGAGGTGTATGGCGTCCATGCCTGCCCTTGATCTAACAACCTCTCTTCGAGGTGATTTGTCACAACATTGCTCATGTTATGCTGCCAGCAGGCCATATCCCATGCACCATCAAAAAAAATGTGTCATGGATCATTAAGCTTTTCAGTTGGTACTGCACCCAAGCAGCACTATGGCCCCATATCTCTCCTCATTCATTCTCAACAATGCAAACATACATGTACTAGGCAAACAACCTTGCCCTGTTTGGCTGCCTGGATGCAAGCCACCCCGTTGGAAGTAACTAGACAAAGCACGGGCCTGCCAATGTGCCAACTGCCGCACAGTTGCTTGCCTCAACAACCGGGACCGGGACAGTGCATTTTCACACCACACTTCTAACGCACACCGCATTGCACTGTTTATAATTGTCGATATTGTTGCCTTTGAAAATGATTGGCTGTGTCGTAAAACAACTATTTTCAAATTTTCAAAAAACCACTATGTCACACAGATACTGATTTGTAGACTTGCAGAGGCGAACTTGACATGAACTGCAACTGGAACAGTCATACACATAACAAACATGAGTGAATACTACCCTACCAGTCCTAAAGTTGGCTTCCGTTTTTCGCACACACAGTCTTGAATAATAAACAGCTGCCACACAAGTGCCAACTCCGGACGGGCAATCAAATATTGTAGAACCAATTGACACTCCCACAAACCTTTCAATGGTCATTGAGATACCAACGAATTGCTACTACATTGCTGCGGCCTAGTTTGTTGTCCATTGTGTACCCTGAGTCATGAAAAGGTGACTGATTCTACTGCACGAATTTTGATGCTGTTGAAAAGGAAAATGTATGGTTCCGTCATTTGAGGAAACATTTTTTGACAGACACAAACCCTGGTGTTGTGCTTCCTCTATTCCTGGCGGTAGCCACTTGGAAAGATATGCAAAAAGCCATTGAAGAAAAACAAGTAAAATTGGTTCAAGATAAAGGCACTTGTTCTGCATGTACAGTTTTGTGGGGATGTTATGCACGTTGTCCTGGATTTACCACCAAGAGAAACTTGGAGAGCCTTTACCTTTGGTTCAGTAAAGAGCCCATTCAGGGAAGATGGAGGGTGGCTGCAAGCAAAAAAGGGGAGGAACAGGGACACTCAAGCGGGTACACAAGGCAGCAGGCAGATTTGCTAGCACTTGCTTTGCCTAGGACTGGAAGAAGATCATTTGGGCACAGCTTCTGGGCAACCCCCATGCTTAGCTGTCAGGGTGCAATGGCCGCATGGCCATTGGCATTCAGAAAATGACTTGATCGTTGTGTGGTGGTGAGAAACAGTTTCGTTGGCAAGTGGGGCAGGTGGATTGTTGGAATTGGGCAATTAATTGGTTTGAAAAGAGTGACCGGACAGTATGGGGTTTGGAGCAGGCCTTTGCTTAGTGATACTGGGGGGGGGGGTAAATTGGCCCTCCAGGGATTTTGGCTGACCCCCCCACCCACTCTCTGACCCACCCACCCACCTGCCGGATACCCTGAGGGGGGGGGGGTGTCACAGAGCAATTTCAGACCCCTCCATAACACGAGGTAAAACTGTGCACAGGAGGGTTGGAACTCACAGGTTTCATTTGCGAGACCTGTGCTATAACCACTGGGTCACAAACAGTCCCTGCCATCCCTCTCTTGAGGACCATGTACAAGCTGAAGTGAAAGTGGTGACCATTACAAAAGTGTACAGCAAAACAGGTCTGCACAAAGTGGCAGCACTCCCATGTGTCACAATGTGCCTCGGCCCATGAACAATGTTCGTGATCTACCAAGCTCAGCAACACCCACCCACCCAACAAAGCGGACACCCCCCCCTGGGGGGGTACATGCATTTTTCCCAAGATTGGGGAAAACCCAACCCAGACAAACCCACCCACCCATCCTCAGATCCCCCCCCCCCCCAGTATAGTATCCACCAGCCACTAAGCAACGGCCTGGTTTGGATGAACAGCACAAACCATATGGTGGAGTGTCTGGTGTTCGTATGCTTTGGGAAGGGAGGTACACAATACCCGCCGGGTTATATTTGTGACCACAATTTTCTGCCATGTGTTGAAGATTGGCGCTACAATGATACTAGCCTCATGGTACAGCATGTGCATCATTGCATGGGTGTGCTTAAGAAGTATTTGTGGGCGTTTACTCATTGCATATCGTGTAGCTAGTTTGTCTATCAGATCTCAGTGAATGCATTCAAGATTTCTGTTTGATGTATGCCCTCTGCTTGTGCTAGTATCAGAGTCTCTGATGCAAGGGGGACGGGGCCTGCTTGAAATATAGTGGCAAAATACTGTACAACAGTCATAACCCAGCGCACCAGGTCTGTGGTAAGCAACAACGCATAGAATGTTGCAGAATCTTAGCCGCCTTGGCATCAGTATAATGGTATATGGGGGCTTGTGTGGTCTGACCCACGTAAACTGCCCTTGTTCGCAAAGTCACACACACGTATAAACATTATAATCAGGGGGAGGGACAAGCGGCTGTAGGTGTGTTTCGCCTGAGCACGTGCAGGGCAGGGTAGGGCAGGGCAGGGGCTTTTTAAACGGCCAGTACGGCATACTAAACTATATCAGTTCTGCCCACTTCCCCAATTTAGATGGCACAAAGCTTCTTGGGATGAAAAATGGATGCAAGCAAGAAAATTAGAAGAATGTGCAGGGAAAGCGGGTCGGGACCTTCCATACTCTTCAAACAGCTGAATCAATCGCTCTTGCTGGATGGAGGTGAGGGAGTTTATTGCCCAGGACGTTGGACAGAGGGTGCATTGCTCGATTGTGCCAAATGGCTGGGAATTTGGAGTGAATTTAGTGACCTCCTCATTGCTATCAGCCCAAACCAACAATTTTGTGTTGTGTGATACACCAGGTAAAGATGGAGGGTACAGCATTAGACCAGCAAGCAATATAATGGGCGTTCTGGAGGGGCCTCAGGAGGGGGCACCACGGTGTTTCCGAGTCTGAAGACAGCACACGTGCGCACTTGCACGCATGCACAAACCAGCTTCCTTCTGAGTTTCCCCATATTTCAGAAACTCCTTGATTACAATCCACAGCTGCGAGTACACATCTTTCAGCAGAAACTGGAAGCCTTCCTGTGTGATCTGATGTCCCCGGCAATCGTTGGAGCTTCCGTTGTCGGACCCCTCTTTGATCAATTCAGCATTCTTCAGCAATTTCATTATGCCTGACGAACATTGATATCGCATATCTAGGCTCTGGAATGTGTTGCACATTATGTTGGTCATGTTGATGGAAAATTTTGATTTCAGTCCTTCCAACATCCTACCATCGGGCATCGTGGGAAAATTCGGTGCAGGGCAGGGAGGGGGGGGGGGGTCTGAGGCCCAGGGGTTGGTGCACCAAAAAATGGGCCCAAAGCTGTGATTGGCCCAAAAATTTGATTTTTCCCGTGCAAATTTCCTGTTGGCACCCGGGGGGGGGGGGGTTCTTTGTCAAAAATTTTTCTAAATAAAATGTCACTGGATGGTGGGGTCAGGTTGGGTTGGGTCAAGGCCCCCCCAGGTGTGGTCACCCAGGCCCACAGCTAGTGCTGCCGTATTTGCGCAGCTCGACTGAGGTAGTTGATCCTAGCTGTCCGGTCGCAAGGCCTGCTGGGCTACCGACAGCTCCCTAAACCCACGGTCGCACTTGCACGAGGGAGATGCCGCCGTGCCGTGTGTCCTTGGAAGGCAGGACCACCTGTGCAGGGTACCAGCGGCTCCTGGTCCCCTTTACCACTGCCAGGCCCATGGTTGTATGCTGAGGGGCAGGAACCAGGGGGGGCAAGGACTTGCAGGCTCCATTCTGCGTCAGGGGTTGTGTGTCTGCTTGGTGCCCCAGGCCCTGCTGGGGCGGTGGAACCTTAAGTTGAGGGAACCTGGGGAGCACAGAGCGCTGCCCTGCCCTGGGACTTAAACCCTCCCCCCAAATCATATTCACATGTGAATATTAAAGTGCCGTGAATATTAAATGGGGCTGTGAATATTTAATGGGGGTTGGTTTAATATTCACATGGTATCGTCGTGCATTTAGCTTTTGTACACAACATGGATGACGACGGGTAGTGAATTAGTACTGCAGAGTCACAAGTTGAGCTTATCAGATTTCAACATGTCAAACAGTGGCAGTGATAGCCGTGTCCGAAAGGTGCAGCTTGCGTTCGCCCCTATGTTCGTATGAAATTTGTGTTGGAACCTTGGTTTTTTTCTGTTGCACAGGCCCCTATGCTCTCTTTGCAGGGCCCCCCCTACAGTTTGCAGCCGAAATTGGTCATTGCATAATCAATCACAAATTTCTTTAAAAGGAAGGGGCTGCACAAGCTGCACCTCCAGGTGACCAGTAACGTATGTGTCCATCACACAGTTACAACTAGCTGTATTCTTCGGTACAGAGATTACATTGTGTCACAACAAGTGCAATAGTCCACCATGCAGCTTGTGTTGTGCAGGGCTTGAGTTCATCTGTTGCATGTGAATAGTAGTTCTGCCATGAATATTAAATGGGGGTGTGAATATTAAATGGGGGTTGAATATTAAACCGATGTGAATATTATTCATTGGGGGGGTTACCCAGGTGCGCCAAGGGTGTGGTGCTGCTGCCCGTGTAAATGGGGGGGGGGGCAGAGAGTACAACACCCGAGTGACCCCTCTGTGCCGTGGGGGGGGGGGGGGGGGTTTGAGGCTAAATCAGTGTGACGGCTGGTACTTCCAGATGTGCACATTAGTGTAAGTTTTGGGAAATAAATTGCATCAGTTGGTTGTCCCCAGACAGTGGAGAAACACATTTTCGTACAGGTAGAGGGGTGGGAGGGTCCATCCGGGCTCCAACGACGGCTCCAAGGGCCGGTCGCCTGGGACCTCAGAAGAGGATTCCGGGCAGTGGGGGTGGGTTTTGGGGGGGGGGGGGATCCCACATGCATGCCTCAAAATGATGTGCTCATCATTTTTGAGGTATGTGATGTCGCCTTAACAAATCCCTAGAGACCTACGTTACAATCAATTTGCTTAATTTTAATTTTTCATATGTGAAAGGGGTTAAAAATTGGCTTGCCAAATATTGACACGTTAGCCCAATTTTGGGTCATTTGCCCCGCTTTGCTTGTGCGCGCACTGTGCCCATTAAGGGTTTTTGGTTGGTCAAAGGGTGCACAATGGGGTGGTAGAGGGGTTCCATACTCTTTGAGGTGGTTACATAGGCCCACATCCTTCTCCCAGTCCCCCTACTCACACCACTCCCAACTACCCTATTCTATTGTGTAGCTCTTGTTATGCCTTTCTCTCGGGACAACATTCTCAAGCTAACTATGACACTCATGTGTTTGAGTGGGGCCAAGAGTTTGCGTGACCCTTTGGTCTCACAACTCCTTGGTGAGTGGGTGGCCTCATCCCCTTTGGCCAAGGCCCGTGGGTACGAGGCCCCCGAGGTTGCCCAACTCCCCCTCATCAGCAACAAGCAAATTGAGGCCGTGAAGCAATATGCCTCCGTCCTCTTCCTGGCACCCAAATTGATCGGGCTACTTATGGACTTGAATGTCCCCAAGTCCGGCTTCCGGCATGTGTCGGAGTTCATGACCCGCCGGGGGGGCACTTACACCACCTCGACGGGCCTCCCATTCCCCTGACACATCCCTTCACGTGAGCACTTCATGGACACATGGAAGCCCGGGGGGGGCGACCCCTCGGCTTTGGATGCCAACTAGCCCCCAACTAACTATCGGCCGGAGGCCCTTGGGGGGGGGGGGGGGGGGGGTTGGAGGGGGGGGTTCTGGGAGGGGCGCCGGGGAGGGGGGGGGGGGGTCGGGCACCTCCGAACAGTTGGGTATGCGAACCAGGTGTGATCCGGCAGTTCGCACCGCCCCTTACCACAATGGAGGGTAGGGTATCATCGGCTTGGGTATTCCTAGCAACTCTGGGAACTTCAAGGGAGTGGGCTCCTGAGGTGGCCATGGGATTAGAGTTACACTATGCCACAAGACATACATACATACATACATACATACATACATACATACCGCGCTGCGCCCCCGCGCAGCCCCACGCTGCTGCACCCCTCCACGCCCCCATGCCGCGCCCATGCGCGGCCCCGCGCTGCGCCCCTGCGCAGCCCCGCGCTGCGCCCTTGCGCAGCCCCACACTGCTGCGCCGCTGCGCCGCCCCACACTGCCGCGCCCCTGCGCCGCACCACGCTGCGCCCCTGCGCAGCCCCGCGGTGCGCCCCTACACAGCCCCGTGCTGCGCCCCCGCGCAGCCCCACGCTGCTGCACCCCTCCACGCCCCCATGCCGCGCCCATGCGCGGCCCCGTGCTGCACCCCTCCGCAGCCCCACGCTGCTGCGCCCCTGCGCAGCCCCGCGCTGCGCCCTTGCGCAGCCCCACACTGCTGCGCCCCTGCGCCGCCCCACACTGCCGCGCCCCTGCGCCGCACCACGCTGCGCCCCCGCGCAGCCCAACGCTGCGCCCCTACTCAGCCCCACGCTGCGCCCCTACTCAGCCCCACGCTGCGCCCCTGCGCAGCCCCACGCTGCTGCGCCCCTTCACGGCCCCATGCCGCGCCCCGGCGCAGCCCCACGCTGCTACGCCCCTGCGCGGCCCCACGCCCCGCCCCTGCGCAGCCCCACGCTACTGCGCCCCCGCGCAGCCCCGCGCCGCGCACCCGCGCAGCCCCACGCTGCGCCCCTGCGCAGCCCAGCGCTGCTGCGCCCCTGCGCAGCCCCACGCCGCGCCCTTGCGCGGCCCCGCGCCGCGCCTATGCGCGGCCCCACACTGTACTCCTGAGCGGCCCCACGCTGCGCCCCTGCCCAGCCCCGCGCTGCGCCCCTGCCCAGCCCCACGCTGCGCCCCTGCGCAGCCCCGCGCTGCGCCCTTGCGCAGCCCCACACTGCTGCGCCCCTGCGCCGCCCCACACTGCCGCGCCCCTGCGCCGCACCACGCTGCGCCCCCGCGCAGCCCAACGCTGCACCCCTACTCAGCCCCACGCTGCGCCCCTACTCACCCCCACGCTGCGCCCCTGCGCAGCCCCACGCTGCTGCGCCCCTTCACGGCCCCATGCCGCGCCCCGGCGCAGCCCCACGCTGCTACGCCCCTGCGCGGCCCCACGCCCCGCCCCTGCGAAGCCCCACGCTGCTGCGCCCCCGCGCAGCCCCGCGCCGCGCACCCGCACAGCCCCACGCTGCGCCCCTGCGCAGCCCAGCGCTGCTGCGCCCCTGCGCAGCCCTACGCCGCGCCCTTGCGCGGCCCCGCGCCGCGCCTATGCGCGGCCCCACACTGTACTCTTGAGCGGCCCCACGCTGCGCCTCTGCCCAGCCCTGCGCTGCGCCCCTGCCCAGCCCCACGCTGCGCCCCTGCGCAGGCCCACTCTACTGTGCCCCTGCGCAGCCCCACGTTACGCCCCTGCGCTGCCCAGCGCTGCGCCCCTGCGTTGCCCCACGCTACACCCCTGCTCAGCCCCGCGCTGCTGCGCCTCTGCGCCGCCCCACGCTGCGCCCCTGCGTAGCCCCACGCTGCTGCGCCCCTGCACGGCCCCATGCCGCGCCCATGCGCGGCCCCGCGCTGCGCCCCTGCGCAGCCCCACGCTGCGCCCCTGCGCAGCCCCGCGCCGCGCCCCTGCGCGGCCCCATGCCACACCCATACGCAGCCCCACGCCGCGCTCCTACGCGGCCCCACGCTGCACCTCTGCGCAGCCTCACGCTGCGCCCCTGCGCAGCCCCGCGCTGCTGCGCCCCTGCACCGCCCCACACTGCTGCGCCCCTGCACCGCACCAGGCAGCGCCCCTGCGCAGCCCCACGCTGCTGCGCCCCTGCGCGGCCCCACGCTGCGCCCCTGCGCAGCCCCGTCCGCGCCCATACGCGGCCCCACGCCGCGCTCCTACGCGGCCGCACGCTGCACCCCTGTGCGGCCGCACACTGCACCCCTGCGCAGCCCTGCGCTGCGCACCTGCGCAGCCCCGCGCTGCGCCCCTGCGCAGCCCCACGCTGCTGCGCCCCTGCGCCGCCCCACACTGTTGCGCCCCTGCACCGCACCACGCTGCGCCCCTGCGCAGCCCCTACGCAGCCCCACGCTGCGCCCCTGCGCCGCCCCACGCTGCTACGCCCCTGCGCCGCCCCACACTGCGCCCCTGCGCAGCTCCTACGCAGCCCCACGCTGCGCCCCTGCGCAGCCCCGCGCCGCGCCCCTGCGCCGCCCCACACTACAGCGCCCCTGCGCCGCCCCACACGACTGCGCCCCTGCACCGCACCACGCTGCGCCCCTGCGCAGCCCCTACGCAGCCCCTGGCCGCGCCCCTGCGCGGCCCCACGCTGCTGCGCCCTGCATCGCCCCATGCCGCGCCCCGGCGCAGCCCGACGCTGCGCCCTTGCCGCTGGTCCCGCAGCCCACAGAGGGGCCCTCATCTGGCGCGCAGGCGCCCTTACACAGGCGCCCCCCGCAGCCTGGCCTGCGCGGCGCGCGTGCCCCCGGCGCGCCCGCCGACCCCATGGAGTGGGGCTCTCAGGGCCGCCGCCGACCACCGGCCGGTCCGCCCGCGCCGCCCCGCGGCCGCCACGGGCCCCGCACCCGCATGGCGCTGCTTCCACCTCGGCCGCCCGCCGCCACCCACGCGCCCGGCCCCGGCCTCGGCCCCCAGGCCACGCTGCGCCCTTGCCGCTGGTCCCGCGGCCCGCAGCGGGGCCCGCATCGGGCGCGCCGACGCCCTTGCACATGCGCCCCCCACGGCCTGGCCTGTGGGGCGCGCGTGCCCCCGGCGCGCCCGCCGACCCCATGGAGTGGGGCTCTCAGGGCCACCGCCGGCCGCCGGCCGGTCCGCCCACACCGCCCCGCGACTGCCACGGGCCCCGCACCCGCATGGCGCCGCCTCCGCCTCGGCCGCCCGCCCCTACCCACGCGCCCGGCCCAGGCCTGGACCCCCCCGCCGGCCGTGCCGCGTGGCCTCCCGCACACGGGACACAGGGACGGGCACCAGGCAATAGACCATACATAGTCCCCGCCCCCTCCACCCCCTTACTCCACCTCCGCACAGGACGTAGCCCCCTCCCCTGTCGCGGGGGAGTGGCGGCTGGAAGCAAGGGGAACCGGGGCCCTGCAGGTCCCCGGACAGGTGGTCCCTCGATCCCGCCCCCCATCCCGCCTCCGTCACGCACAGGTGCGCACGCCCTCCCCCCACGGCGGGGGAGGGAACCAGGGTCACACGGACAGGTGGTCCCTCTCACAGCGACGCGCGCCCCCTGCCCCCCCCAGACAGAAGGCGGAACCCCCCCCCCCCCCCCCTCGGTCGTTGTCGGCACACGCCCGGCCAGCGTGACGCCGGCCGACTGCTCCCTTGCGCCCTGCCCAGGGAGAGCGTGTCTGGCAATTTCTCCCGCCGGCACGTGCTGGGTGCCACAACAACAACAACAACAATACATACATACATACATACATACATACGTACGTACCTACCTACCTACCTACCTACCTACCTACCTACCTACCTACCTACCTACCTACCTACATACATACATACATACATACATGCATACATACATACATAGATACATACATACATACATACATACATACATACATACATACATACATACATACATACATACATACATACATACATACATACATCCATGCATACATACATACATACATACATACATACATACATACATACATACATACATACATACATACATACATACATACATACATACATACATACATACATACATATTCTGGGACACCGCCCACTTGCCGTCAACCCCCCTCCCCCCGTCCCCAGCGTACACTCGCTCGTCAGGCCCGACCTCAGCGTGGGCGCTACACCCCGCCCTCCCCGACGCCCCACTCGTCACCTCCTCCGCTTGCCCCGACTGTGGACGCCCCACGCCTCACACCGCCTTCGTCGACCTCCCCGCATCGCCAACCAACCACTGGCCTCACTTCTTCTGCACCTCCCCCCACAAAGCCCCGCCCGTGTGCACTCGTGACACCGCCGCCCGCTGTGTGGTCGGCTTCCAGGGCATGCTACTGCCCGGGGCTGTCCCCGTCTCCGCCATCCCCTGGGCCACCCCCTGCGCCCCCCCTCCCGACCGCCTCCTCCAGCCGACCCCCGCCTTCGTCCTCTCCCTCCCCGACCCCCGTGACCAGGCGTCCACCCCCCTCCGCGACACAGCCCTCACCTTTCTCACGCACAACTGGGGCGGCATCGCCGGCCAAGTCTCCCTCGCCCGCACCTGGCTCGAGGCCCTGTCCCCCGACGTAGTCGCCGAGCAGGAACTTTGGGACTTGGCCGCGGCCCGCCCCGCCCTCCCACCGCGGTACGAGGCCCACTACAGCACCGCATCCGGCCACGGCTCAGGCCTCCGCAAGGCCTGGCTCCGGTCCCTCCGCGCCCCCTCCCAGCCCGCCGACCTCGTCTACGACAGCCCGCACTGGATTGCCTCCACGGTCCCCCTCTCGCTAGGGGGCCGTGCCCTCCTGTTCAACGCCCACCTCCCCCCACGCCTCTCGTACTCCGAGTGGGTTTCCGAGGTCAAGCTCATGAATCACCCCCGCTCCTGCATACGTCCCGACCTGTGCGTCCTCCTGGGCGACCTCAACAGCACGGGAGCCCCAGGCACCCCCCTGGCCTCCGCGCTCGGGGCCCTAGGCCCGCTCTCGGCCTGGCACCGCCTGGTCCCCCCAGCCACTCCCACCAACTTCACCACCCGCCACGGCTCCCCCCGGTCCACAGCCATCAACCACATCTTCGCCACCGGTCCCATCGCCTCCCACACTCACCACGTCCTCCCCTGCCACACCTCACACGCCATGGTGCTGGCGCAGGTCACCCTGCACCACCGCTCCTGCGACGCCCACTCGTGGCGTCTGTTCCGATGGCGCCTGGCAACTATCGAGGACATGGACTCCCTCTCAGCCGCCCTTGACCTGGCGTGGGGCTGGCTCTCCCTTACCCCCTCCCTCCCCGACCACTACATCGCCGCCCACCACTCCCTCGCGCACCAACTGCTCCCGCACCCGCCTGACACCCCCACACTACTACGGTCCCTGGCCCGGTTCACCTTTCCCCTCTCCACACATGACCTCGCCGCCCAGTCCACTGCCCTCCAGGAGGCATCGGCCGCCCGCGGCTACGTCTCTCGCGCTGCAGTCCTCTCCTCCCCCTCCATCAGCTCCGCCACTCGCACAGTCCTCCGGCTGCCCTCCCCTCCCCTGGAACCGTTCCACGGCATCCTCCCCCACCCGGGGGCCACCCTCACGACCCGCGAGGAACGGCTCGCCGAGGTCACGGCCCAGTCCCGATCCCAGACGGCCAACCGGCACGTCTCCGTGGACCACGCCTTCTTCGCCGCCCGCTGCACCCCGGACCCCTGGCTCCCCCTCCTACACGCGCCCACCGACCTCACTCTCCCCCTACTCCGCGACGCCCTCCGCGCGAACGCCCGACCAGAATCCCCCGCCTCCCTCGGGGCGTACACCCTCACCCGCCAGTCCCCCCCCCTCATCACCACCGCCTCCCTCGCCCACCGCCGCATGGGCAAGCGCTCCCTCGCCGTGTCCACTGACAACGTGGCACGCGCAGCGCTCTTCCGCAGCGGCGGAGGCGTCCACCTCGGATTGCTGCACCTCCTCCTCCAGCTCGAATCCGGCACCCCGGGCGTCTCCAACGAGACCGTCCGCTACGGCCTCTACAAGGGGAAACCCACCAAGCCACTCCCCCGGCACCTCACACGCTCCTTCCGCCCCGTGGACGTGGAGTCGGGCGTCCCCGGCGCAGCATCCGGCATCGCCACGACCCGCCTAGCCGCCGATCTCGAACTCACCTCCACCTACACCCCCGCCTCCTTCGCCTACCGCCCAGGCCACTCCGCCCTCGGCCTCGCCCTCGTGGCCCGCGCCGCCGCCTACATAGCCCTCTCCACCCACGGCACCTGCGCCATCTGCGACTGGGACGAGTCTGACGCGTACCTCAGGGTACTGCGCCAGGACAACTCCCGCCTCTGCTCCCGCCTCCGCGCCACGTGGGACTTTGGCCCCTGGGCAGACGGCTTCTACAGCCGCCTGGTCATCCGCGTGGCCACCCGCGAAGGGTTCGCCCACCCCTTCAGTACTGAGGAGGGGGGCAACCAAGGCGACGGGTTCGCCCAACTCTACTACCAGGCCCCCAGCCTGGCCATCACCAGGGCCATGCGCCCCAATACTTCCATCACCCTCCCCCTCACCATCCCCGACCACTCAGCGTCCCTCCCCGCCACCCACCTCTCGTACAGCGACGACCGCCGCTTCATCAACCCCTCCCTCACGGACGTGGCAGCCATGGCCACTGACTGCCGCGAGTGCTCTCGCCGCGCAGGCCGCATCATACACCCCGACAAGCAGGAGTTCTCCCTCATCGACTCCCGCCCAGGCCGGCCCACCCTCGTCACAGCCGACGTCCCGCAGCACACCGGCACCACCACCACCGCCCCCCCGGAAGTCGTCGGCATCCCCATCCTCCCCAAGCTCCCCCTCCTCCGCGTCATCAACAAGTCCCGCGCGTCCCTTGACCGGGCGCGCAAGGCCAGCCGCGACCGCGAGGCCTGCCCCATACTCCAGCCCCGCTCCCTGCACGCCTTCGGCCTTCCCCCCCCGACTAGGTCACCTCGGGCGTCCTCGTCCCCCCCCTCCCTCCGCCCCCATCAGATCGCCATCAACAATGCATACCGCCACGCCTTCCGTCTGCCCCCCTGGGCACACTCGGCCTTCCTCCACCTCCCCCTCCAGCAAGGCGGTCCCGGCGCCCCCCTCCTAGCGTACCGGGCCCCCCTCAACCTCCTCCGCACTTACCTCCGCGCCTCTTGGGGCCCCAACACCCTCGCAGCAGCCGCCACGGCGTCCCTCATCTCCCCACGCCGCCCCACCCCCTGGCTCACCGAAGGTCCCGCCCTGGCACAGGCGCTAGCCCCCCTCGACATCACCGTCCACCTCCTCCCCTCCCCGCACGTATGCCCCGCCCCGCAGCACCACACCGGCTCGCTGGCCCCACTCCGCTCCCTCCCCTATGTCGTGGTCGCATGCGACGGCGGCCAAGAGGGCACCCGCCTCGGCGCCGGCTTCCTCCTCTGGCACACCCACCACGGCACTCTCTACCGCGGCGGGCTCGGCCTCCACGCCCTCGCCGGCCACTCCACCGACGCAGAGTGGATCGCCAAAATAGCCGCCATGTGCGCCCTCCGCGGCTTGTCCGGCGAAGCCCTTTTCGCCTCGGACTCCACCGCCTCCCAACTCTGCGACCTCACCCGCGGCCCGCCCCCCTCCTCCGCCCTCTCCATCCCGTACCGGGCGGCCCTCCTCTCCGCCTCCTTCCGCATGCACGAGGCCTGGCTCCCCGCGCAACACGACTCCGGCTCCGCCAGCCACCTCGCCACCCTCAACGCCGAAGCCGACAGCCTAGCCCGCCGCGTGCTCCTCGCCGCCTCCCCGTGGACCCTCCCCTGGTCCGCACTCTTCCACGGCCGCATCGTGGCGCTCCATGAGGGCGCAATCTTCCTTAGCCCCGCGCGCGCCGCAGAGGCAGCGTATGCGGCCACCACCGCCCGCACCCACACGCTGCACCTCCCGCCCTTGCCCCCAGGCTGGTCCTCCCACCTACTCCGCCTCGCGTATGAACGTGCCGAGATCCCGGCGCTGGCCCTCCACCGCATCATGCACCTCCGGCTACTGCACTCCCAAGACCACCCCCCCGGCTACGGAGGCGTGACTTGCCCCTTCTGTCACCGCCCCTACCCGGACTCTGCCGCCCACCTCCAGTACCACTGCCCCCCCCACTACGCCCTGCAGTTACTCCTCGCGTAGCGCCTGTTCACGCACCGGCCCATCCTGGCAGCCACTGCCGGCCACTCCCCCCGCCTCGTCACCCCTTTAGAGCTCCGCACGGCCACCACCGCAGTGTACCTCTCCGAGCACCCCCCAGCCGCCCCGCGACCCGGCCCCCCGACGCAGTTGGGGTTCAGTCTGCTTGGCATGTGGCACTCCACCTTCCCCCACGGCACCCCCCCTCTGCTGGACAGCGCCGGCCGGGAGGAACTCCTCCGCGAGCTCCTCTCCACCCTCAGCACGACGCACACGTCGCTAGCGTCACTCCTCCGCGGTGCCCCCTCCCACGTCACCGCCCCGCCCCCCCCCTTCCCGCCGCACGTCCCCACGCCGCCCTGCACCCAGCCCCACACACTGCGCCACAGCATCGCCCTAGTCTGGCTCCTCCGCCATTGCGCCACTTGGCGCCTCACAGTAGACCGCCGGCCTGTGGTCCGGCTCCCCCCGGCGCCACTCCCGGGGCCGCACCCGGCCCACGTCGTGTTCACCCCCACGTTGCGGGCCGCGGACATCCTCCCACTCCTCGCCGCAACCCCCCCGGGCAACGCATACTGCTTGCCGCCAACCCCTCGGTCCTCAGTGGGGTCCTCATCGGGCACGCCGATGCCCTGCACGGGTGCCCGTTGCTGCCCGACCTGCACGTTGCGTACGCCCCCGGCACGCCCGTCGACCCCTCCGTGTGGGACTCTCAGTGAGGCCACCGGCCACCGGCCGGCCCGCACGCACCGCCCCGCGCTCGCCTCGGGCACTCGTGCCCGTGGACGCCGCTACCCAAGCGCCCGGCCCCGGCCTCAGCCCCCAGGCAGCGCTTCCTGCCAGCCGCAGGTCCCACGGCCCGCAGGGGGCCCCCGACAGGCACGCCGACACCCTTGCGCGTGCGCCCCCCGCAGCTTGGCCTGCACGGCGCGCTCTCCCCCGGCACGCCCTCCGACCCCACAGTGTGGGGCTCTTGGGGCCTCTGCCGACCGCCGGCTGGGCCGCCCGCGCCTCCCAGCGACCGCCACGGGACCCGCACCCGCTCGGCCGCCCGCCGCTACCCATGCGCCCGGCCCCGGCCTCAGCCCCCAGGCAACGCAACCTGCTCACCGCAGGTCCCTCGGCCCGCAGAGGGGCCCGCGCCGGGCACGCCGACGGCCTTGCGCACGCGCCCTCCGCAGCTTGGCCTGCAGGACGCGCCCTCCCCCGGCACGCCCACCGACCCGACTGTGTGGGGCGCTCAGGGCCACTGCCGACCGCCGGCTGGACCGCCCGCACCCCCCCGCGACCGCCACGGGCCCCGCACCCGCATGGCGCCGCGTCCGACCCGGCCGCCCGCCGCTACCCATGCGCCCAGCCCGGGCCTCGACCCCCCGCCGGCTGTGCCGCGCGGCCTCCCGTAAGCAAGACACAGGGACAGGCACCAGGGGACAGCACCTGAACCGAACACCACACGCCAGCCACTGTAAACCCATGTTCGTGCTCTTGTGCTCCCGCCCTTGTGCCCTCCCTCCCCCATGACCGACGCGCGCGCGCGCCCGCACTACCGGGGACGAGGCGGCCACACCACAGCACAAGCAAAGGTGACTAGGCGCCGGCGACAGCAACTCCCAGGCCTCCCCTCGCCCCCGTAGAAGGCTAGAAGCACGGGCCAGCGCCCCCGGCCACGCCACGGCCGCACACGAGGAACGGCCACCTCGGCGGGATGTTCGGGCAAGGCGCGGAATGTCCGTGGACCCGGGCGTGCCTTCCCCACCCCAAGGTCACCGCCCCGCTCTCCACCCCCACCACAGCCGCTTCGCACAGGACGAGTAACCCTCCCCAGCTATGGGTATAAAGTCTGAAGTCTGAAGTCTGATTTGGCATGTCGTGTTGCGGAACCACATTAGAGCACATCCAAGCAAAAGTCTGATAAAAGTGCAAAAGTGCAGCCCCCCCCCCCACACACACACGAGAACTTGGGTTCAGGAAAATGGTTATAACAGTGCAGACCCCCCCCCCAAGACACATAGCAACTTCACAGGAAAATGGGGATAAAAGTGCAATACCCCACCCCCCATAGACACAGAGGAACTTCACCTCGGGAAAATTGTGCGTCAGGGAAAATAGGTTGGAATGGAAAATGTGGAGAAGGGAACACTAGGAAAAGTTTGATACAAGGCCCCGCCCCCAAAACACACAACCATTCAGTTCAAGAAAATGATGGGTTGGGTTGGGGGGAAAACGGGGTTTGAAAATGCGGAAAAGGCAATTATGGGAACAATGTAGCACAAGTACCCCCCCCCCAAAAAAAAACACCCATACCTCTTGGAAAATGGGGCGTTGGGGAAAATGTGGGAAAAGGGAAAACCAAGGGAACTGGTAAAACGTTACATACTGATGCTTGCTAATGTATCAATGGACCTGCAGAGAAGGAGAACATGGGGATTGGCACAGCAGGCATGCAAAAGCACAATACCACTGCAACCCCAACACTGTCATTCATCAATGAGTCCGTCCATGTCATCCACCGGCACTTGGGAACATGGTTGTGAGCTGCTGGGTGGTGCAGCAGAACGGGTAACACGATCCGTTGGGGGGACCCAGTCACAGTCCATCTGGGCTAGCAAAGGCAACAACTCTTGCATAGCAAATTCTCGGGCTTCTCCCCGGGTCTTGCTATTTGGCACCTTCACACCCATGCTTGCCAAGCAATCACAGATGCGAGCGCGTGTCCAGTCACGCAATGTGCCTGATTTTGCAGCACATACCAACTTGGCCTGTGCACGGGCCAAGGCACGCTTTGGGTCGGACTTCCGTGGTGCCACTGCCTCCTCTTCACTATTGTTTTCAGCAGCCTCAGCTGCATCATCCACAACCTGCACCACTGCCTCACCACACGGTCTTGGATCCTTGACGAAGCATGTATGGCAAACCAGACATGTGTTGCACCAGATGCGCACAGATTGCCTGCACATTGCACAGTCCATGCCCCTTCGGAAAGTGAAGAAGTCATGGTTGCCACCATGCTGAGCAGGACTACCATCTGGTTTGACCAAAGTGCCCTCATTGTGCTCAGACGGGGCTTGTCGGTCAGCGCGTCTGCGTGTTGCGCCTTGACAAGCCAGTGGCACTTCCGACCCCCCAAAAGATGGCAAAATGTCACCATCGTCTGCCACTGCAGCCTCCCCTTCTAGGCACTGCAACATGGCCGCTTCCACTGATGTACGTGGATCAATGCGATGCGAAACCCTATGCCGGGGACGCACATCGAAGCGTGCATTGGCTGCCAGCTTGCTGGCTACCTCGACACCCTGCCCCTTCGCCCACTGCCGCAAAGGTGGCAGATTACAATGCAAAGCCATGCACATGCTAAGGACATGTGTGTCCTCCATATCATACATACTGTTGGTGAACCTCCCACGCAACGAAATGGCACGCTCAACAGCAGCCTCAGCAGGGCAATATGTGCGCAGCAATGCCAAAACACGCCAAACATTCACCCATTGGACATGATCCCGCTCCGGCGTCAAGGCCTCCCACATCCGGGACATGGGGGTCTTGGCGAAGGTCCGCACGACATGCTCCTTGAAGGATTCCCACTCTTCCAATGCACGAGCAGCATTAACATGCGCAGCTGCCAGTTCAGCATGGTGTGTGCCCATGAACTGCTCCAGCAGATCCACTCCAAATGTGGCTCGATCAGCCGCTGGTAGAGCGAGCCAACGGCCGTGGTCAAGCAACACAGCACACTCAAGAACACCCCGGGGGTCAATGGTACCCTGTCCCTCCCTGATGCCAGCAAGCAGTGTGTCTGTGACTGCCCGTGCCTCTGTGGCTGGAAAAGGGGGGCTGGTTGTGCACCTCTGGCCATCGGCATCAAACCGGACCAATTCAACGCCATGCCATGCACCTGTCACAGTTTGCTCTTTCAATTGAGTCCACCCTGGCCCCTCCTCCCTCGCCACCTTTTCCACCCGTGCCTGTAACATTTCGGTTGCCTTGGTCAAGTGGGCACCTGTTGGTGCATGCAACTGTGCAACGTTGTTGAAGCTGCGCGTACCATGTAGTATGTCCCCATATACCACTGCCCATGACAGCAAACCTGCATCATGGCAATCCTCCCACACATCCTCCTCCTTGGTGGTGAGGTGCGTTTTGGAATCCAAATGCCTCGCCACCCATGGCACATTGGCCAAGAACACCTTGTTGCGACGGGCATTTGCCTCGGACCACCGGATACGGTGACTAGCAGGGATCAAACGCAGCCCGCTGCGTGTATCTGGTCTGGTGTTCTCTTGGACACACCTCTCGAGGTCCTTCCACTGGCGCGCACCGTTGTACAATGCACGTTGGCGACCCACAGCTGCCAGGTAGTCAGCATGCACTTGGCCGGCAGCCTCCAAGGCAAGGCCTAGCTTGCGCTGGACCACGTGGCATGGCTCACCCAAGGGGGTTAGCAAGGACAGCCACTTCACAAGCATGGCAAACACATTGTGCTCCATTGCCGACACCTCAACAGCTTGCCTTGCAGTGGCACCACGCACACCAAGGTTAGAGGCACCATCCACCGCAAAAGCCACAACCTTCTGAGCCCACCAGGCACGATCAGGCATCCAGGACAGCAGCACTGCCTCCACCTGTGCCGTCACCTCTTGTGCCTCCCCTGAAGCTACATCCACCACACCAAGGAACACCTCACACATTCCCCCCGGCCCAGTGCCTGGAAAGAGGAGCAGGATGGCATACTCATTGATGCGATGCCGTTGCCGGTCAGATCCATCCAACAACAAGGCAATGAACAATGCTCTTTGCAAGGTCTCTGACACACCATCTTGCATGGCGCCATGCATTGCGACCATGGCCCTCTCAACTATCCATCGCCGAGAGGCATGATGGCCCGGTTCGGAGGTAAACGCACAATGCAGAAGAATGCGTTCACTGATTGCACGGATGGATGTGCACATTCGGAGGCCAATGTACACCTCCACCAAGCGCGACAAAATGGCTGCCACCGCATCGCTCATAGGTACACCGAGGTCCACGCCCTCACCCCTAATGAACACAGTGCTCCTCTCTGCCACATTGACTGCACATGCAGATGCAGATGCACTGGGGCACAGTGCCCGAAAACGTTCTGCACAATGCACCCGGAAACTCTCCTCGGCGGCCAAGTGGTGGCGGCCAGGATTATCAATTTTCTTGCGGCTGCTAGTCGTGCCACGTGACACACCAAGGTGACCCTCCAGGACATCTTTACGCCATCCCTTTGGTGTAGCAATCATCATACGCATGCCCATGCCATATGTCCCATTCACCAAGGCTGCAGCAGCCTTCGGTGGCCGCTTCACCCCAGGACAGTCCGTTTCAGCAGCCCACGAACAACATATGCACATTACACCCCCTTGAGCAGTGAACTGCAACTGCCAATGCTCATCCACAAACGCTTGCAGTGTCTTTGGCCCTGCTGTCTGTTGCCTGGGGGCTGCCCCCATCATCACAGAAAAAGCATTGCTCCCCGTTGTTGCCAATGCAGCAGATCGGGCTCCATCCTGTTCTATGGACTCGGAAACAGACCGGTGTGACATGCCCTGACCTGCATGCCTCTCATCCCACTCCTTCTCATGACGTGCCCGGAGATGAGCCTGGTGGGCTTGCACACGGACCTGCTTGCTGTTTCACCCGTACCCTTTGCTTTTGTACAAGCTTTGCCACAGCTTCAATAAACTCGGGGGTGGGCTGCACATCCCCCACATGTGTGGCATATCCGGGGTCACCCGTTGGCAGCGCCATGGCTGGCAACTGGGTGTTACTTGGCACGCTCGGGGCATGCCTGTTGACAGTTGGTGTTGCAAACTGTGAGGGGGAGGGTTGTGCGTCCCCAACGTGGTTGGTAGACTCTGGTTCACCTGTTGCCAGCGCCATGGCTCGCAACGGGGTGTGCCATTGCAGTCCGGATGATCGGCCAACGTCTCTTGGACTGTTGCTTGGTTGTACGGCTCCAAACCTGGGGGGGTCCGGCCCCTTGCAGCTCGGAGCCGCATCCAGGGCACGGGGTGGTCCTTCAAGACCGCCTTTGAGAAGACAAGATCCTGGTCTGCCGATTGGATCACCCGCAGCATCAGGTTGTCGACCTGTGCGTTTGTTGGGGCCGTGACCAAGATGCATGCCCGAGGGGGGTTGTCGGTTGGCCCCCCCCCCTTTCCTGCTAGTGTGTATCAATTCTGGCGCCTTGGGATTCGGGATGCATGGGTCGAAGTGCCCCTGCTGCCACATCACTGCCTTGATGTAGGCCACCAGGGTCTCCGACTTCCCCGTGCCGGCCCCCCCAGTCATGGAGGAGACAACAGCACCCTCATCCAAACATTGCCGGACAGCCAAGGGTTGGGAGGGGTTCAGGTTATGATGCTCCACAAGGTGACGCAGGATCTGCTGGTCCTCGGCAGGGAGGCTGTTAGACAGCCGTGGTTCTTGCCGGGTGGCATTGAGCAACGCGTTCCAGGCCTCCCCCGTCCGTATCTCCTCACGCAACGACCGGAACGCTGCCTCGTCAGGCAGGACACAGCACCACTACATGCGGATGTGCAAGATGGGCGGTTTGTTCGCACAAACAATGGTCACCATGTCACCAGAGGTGCCATCACCTTGCACCTTGCCAATCCAGTCCGGGTTTGGTGCCACGTCAAGGGTGGCGACATCTGACCGCTTCATGTCCCATCCATGGATGAGATCCCCATCGATCAGCTCGTAGTTGCCCCAAACTTCGAGCTCAGCAGCCCATTTTATTACCTTGACCATGTTGCCATGCTTGTCCTCCTTCAGCGTCTCAACCCTCTCAAACCACAGCTCCCTCTGGGCACCTTGGTCCCATGCCCACCTCCGGGGAGCGGCAATCTCATGCACGGTGTGCACCAAGGATGCCTTGTGGACATAGGCATCGCGATCAGCCCAACGGGTGGTGAATCCCTCGGTTGGGTTCGTGTCGATGTCATAGTCCACGTGGGCAAGGGTTTCCGCAAAGGTCCGGGCCTTGTCTTTGGCTTGCGGCGGGCCTTGGCCTGTGCCTTGTGGTGGGGCCTGACCTTTGTCTTGCGGCGGGCCTTGGCCTGTGCCTTGTGGGGGGGGCTGACCTTTGCCTCGTGGGGGGTCATGGCCTTTGCCTTGTGGATGGGCTTGGCCTTTGCGTGTGCCTTGCTGGGGGCCTTTGCCTTGCGCAGGGCCATGCCCTTTGCCTTGTTGTGTGCCTTTGCCTTGTGCAGGGCCATGCCCTTTGCCTTGCTGAGGGCCATGGCCTTTGCCTTGCTGAGGGCCTTTGCCTTGGGCAAGGCCATACCCTTTGCCATGCTGTGGGCCTTTGCCTTGCTGTGGGCCTTTGCCTTTGCCGTGCTCAGGGCCTTTGCCTTGCCAATGGCCATGGGGCTGTGTTTGCCCTCCGTTTGGCATGTTGTCTGGGTCGGGGCGCTGTGGCCGGGGACCGAGAGCGAACTCCTGCGGCTCAGAGGCCTGCAGTAGGTGAGTTGGGGGTTGAAAGACGACCCTGGTCGGGGCGCTGTGGCCGGGGACCGAGGGCGAACTCCTGCGGCTCGGCGGCCCGCAAGGGGTGGGTACGGAGGGGAACGACGACCCTGGTCGGGGCGCTGTGGCCGGGGACCGAGGGCGAACTCCTGCGGCTCGGCGGCCCGCAGTGGGTGGGTACGGAGGGGAACGACGACCCTGGTCGGGGCGCTGTGGCCGGGGACCGAGGGCGAACTCCTGCGGCTCAGCGGCCCGCAGTGGGTGGGTACGGAGGGGAACGACGACCCTGGTCGGGGCGCTGTGGCCGGGGACCGAGGGCGAACTCCTGCGGCTCAGCGGCCCGCAGTGGGTGACAGAGGGGCAGGCCCAACTCAGATGTCTAGGTCAAAGACGCAACGGTCTAGACCCAAGACGCACTTCCTCGCCTCAAGGGAGAGGTTGGAAATAAAAGAGTGCCCTATGTGTAAGAGACGCCCGGTGCACACTTGCCGAAGAGCTGGAAATTGGAACGTTTCGCCGAAGTCTGTGGACGTTGCGGGGGGGCCTGCGCAGGCAGCAATGACCCAAACTGCGGCCTCTCCGGCGGGGGGGCGGACTGAGACGCACGGCGCTGGAGCAAAGAACCGTACTGCGGGGTGGGGCACGGCCGCTTCGGGGCGGGAGCCAATGGGAGGAGGGAGGAGCGGCGGTGCCTGCTATACTGGGTCAGTGTCACCTGATCATTTGCTGGAGGGGGCAGTGGCCGACGAGGCACATGTTGTGGGGCTGGCTTGGGGATACGGGGGGGTTTTGGGGTAGCACACAGGATTTCAAGCACCACTGCTGCATGCTCCTCCTCCCTGGAAAGGAAATGCGAACGACTAATTTGCATGCCCTCCTGCCACACCCGCAAGGGGTTTTTCTTGGGCTGCTGAACCGCAAACCGGTACATCGCACGGCGGTTCAGCACCCCGTCCACGAAATACTGAACCCCACCCCCGTGATTCTCCCGGATGAGCTGCAATGTTTTGGCACTGTAGGGCCCGTGAACAGTGGGTTTGGGAGGGGTGGGGGGGTCCTTGGGTACGTACTTGGGGGGTTGTGGGGGGGATGGCGGTGGAACGGCAGTGCACATCAGGGCCTCCTCCACGGCTTCCAGGGCTACCAGATATGGGGTTGAGGTAACGTGGGGTCTCGGTGGAGGACTTACTGGCGTTGGAGAGGTTGCTGGTGAAGGGGGAGAGGGGGGCGGTGTTGGCAATGGAGGCTGGGGCGAGGCCAGTTCGCTAGGAGACTTCTCAGCGTCAGAGTCCCACGGTGGCGAGGGGGGTTGGTCTCCAAACCGCAATAGCTCCGGCAGATCCCCCCAACCACATTCCGTGAACGAAGGGCTGGAGGGGACGGAAGAGGCCACGCTAAGGGGGCTAGACGACATGGCAAACTGCGGCGCGCAGCGGGTGGTGGGGGAGGCCCAACTCCAATGTCTGGGTCAGAGACGCAGTGGTCTAGACCCAAGACAGACTTTCTCGCCTCAAGGGGGAGGTAGGTAACAAAAGAGTGCCCTATGTGTAGAAGAGGCCCCGTGCACACGCGTCTCCAATGCAATACACGCATTTCCCATCAAATAAAATAAAAACAAAGCAAAACACGAAGCATCAGCAAAGCAGACCATCAAATAAAAAAAAAACCAACCAAAACACAAACATCAGCAAAGCAGACCCCCCGTCTCAGTATTAGCAAAGTAACCGAAATGCGTTCTGCATAATGAGCACATTCTGATCGGATGCAGAAACAAACATGTCAAAACCCCTTCTCAGCTGTTGGCAGCATCATCACTAAAGGGGTATATGGTCGTAGGCGCCAAGGCCTAGACCACACACAACCTGAACACCTCCAGGGTGTTCTACATAATCATTTTGAAACAACAGCAAAATGTTTGTGTCAGTGTGCTAGCCTTAGGTCCTGGAGCAAGCTGCAGAAATGGTGTCCTAATTATACCCAAGTCTGCACCCTTGCTAAACCCGGCGGATGTCTTACCGGTGCCACGGGGTACGCCCCGGGTCTCTCCGCCCCTAGGTGCCCAATTTCTGTGCTGGCACCAAAAATGCTTGGGGGAATACCCAGCGATAACGCCAAGGTATTGGTTTTCCCTACCTGCCTGCCTACTACAGGGGAGGGGTGGCCAAAAGCTATGAGGCATGAAAACGCCTGTTTGCTGTGTGGCCAAAACCTAGGCTACCACTGCCACTGCCCACCGAAAACCCTGTTAAAATTCCAGGAAACTGGCAGGACAGTGACACACACATTGTAGGTCCTACACACCCTACTGTGGACCCAGCCTTCGAAGGATGACGTCATCCAGGCCTTCCACTCCTACACGCACACGCTACTTGGTGCTGCTGTCAACGAGGTCGTAGGCCCTACTGGCCTTCCTGTGAGAGAAGCAAGCAACACACAGCGCTGCTAAGCTGCTATGGCCTGACAGGGGCGCCATTACGCGTACCCCTGCCAGGGCTTGGAGGGAAGGAGTGCACTGCGGCGCAGCGTGAGTACGTGTCGTTCATGGCGGAGTCGTTCAGCGTCTTCTTCGGTGGTTCCCCATTTCTTTGGTGTGATCCGCGCCCTTTTTGCTGGGCAAAAATTTGTGCCGTCGAAGACAGCAAAGTGCACCAATCTCCTTGACCTACACCACCTGAGAGGTTCACATGCAGGCACTGTTTTGGGCTGAGGAACCTAACCACCCTCGCCGTATTATACGGGTCCTCGAGTGGAAAATAATACGCTGTCCCAAAATAGGTCCTTCCAAGAAAGCAAGCCTAAGGGACTCCGCCCGTTCTCTTATAGAACGTAGGGCGGAGCCCCTGGGTAACCTAAACAAGGGTTTACCGAGCGCACCACGCGTGGCCTACCCTTTAATGCGTCATGTGAATGCACAGGATACATAGCCGCAATGACTCTACCAGGGGGTGGCCCCTCCTGGGCTTACTCACCTTACCTACCACAATGTCAATCTCAAACATGATGACTCTACCAGGGGGTGGCCCCTCCTGGGCTTACTCACCTTACCTACCGCTGCAAGCGAAAGGAGAGCAAACACAATGACATGCACACATGCGGGCATATTTTCCCCAACCCGGCATTTTCCTGAAGTGAAGTTCCCGTGTCTCTGTGGGGGGGGGGGGGGGGGGGGGTACTGCCCTTTTATCCCCATTTACCTGAAGTGAAGTTCCTATGTGTCTGGTGGGGGGGGGGGCACTTTTATGATTCGAAACAGGCGGGGGGGGGGGTACTATGCTTTCCCCCATGTCGCATGTTGAACGTTTTCCGAGGTTCCATATTTTCCCATTTTCCACTTGTCCACTAGTCTGATATTGGAGGGGGGGGGGGGAGGTCTATCATGGGGGGCTTGGGTGCTGGGGGTTGGGGGGGATGGTCCATAAAAGTCTGAAGTCTGAAGCCTGATAGCCCATTGGGTTACTATACCCATAGCTGACCCTCCCCCCGCGAGACGGGAAAGGGCTCCAGGGTGACTTCCACAGGTGGCCCCACCCTTCTCCACGCCCCCCCCCCCTCCAATCCACGCCCCGCCCCCCCCCCCCCCCCCCTCGGTCGTTGTCGGCACACGCCCGGCCAGCGTGACGCCGGCCGACTGCTCCCTTGCGCCCTGCCCAGGGAGAGCGTATCTGGCAATTTCTCCCGCCGGCACGTGCTGGGTGCCTTCACAACAACAACAACAACAATACATACATACATACATACATACATACATCCATGCATACATACATACATACATACATACATACATATAGCGGAGTCCCCCCCGGCGAATCCGAGGTTCTTCCTCGAAGGGGCCCACGGGCCCAGGGGACGCCACCGGGTATTTTCGGCCAAGCCGGACGGAGCTCCCACCGGCGACCCCCCCCCTCATGGGAGGGTGCACACAACGACCGCCAGCCCCCCCCCCCCCCCTCAGCCCCCCCCAAAAAGGGACTCCGGCGCGGAGGGTTGGGGATATAGTCCCATGCCGCGCGGCCATGAATCGACATGGCCCTACACCGGGCGATACACGCCCTCCCCCCCCCCTCGCTCAAGAGGGGCCCCCGTCGTCCCCCGGGCAGGGAGCAACCCCCCCCCCCCCCCTCAAGGAGCGGCCGCCCTCGGAGAACCTCGCCCAGCCCCCGGGGGCCTCTCGGGATTCGGCCCCGAGCCAGCACAGCCCTCCAGCCCCTCCCCCCCCCGGCCGCAGCCCTAGGGCCCGCCCGGTCTCCCACGCGCCGGCCCACGCACTACCGGGACCCGGGCCTCGGAGCCCCGGTGCCCAGCCCAGCCCGCCCCCCCGGTGTCCCTCCGGCGGGGCCCGTCCCGGTCCGGTTCGGCCGCGAGGGGACGGTGTGGCACTCCCCCCGCCTCCACCAGGATTCGCCCCCGTGGATGGTGCTCGGCGGGATTCGTCCCCGCCGAGCGGGGTGCGGGCCCCATCGCCGTCCGCAGCCCCCCCGTCACCAGCAGCGCCCCGGGCTCCCCGGCCGACTTTGGCCAGCCCCGGCCGCGCACCCGCTACGGACGGCCACACGGTGACGCTTGGCGGCCGAGCGCACCGACCCCCTTCCCCCCGAGCACGCGCGCACACGCCCCTCCCACGCCCCCCCCCCCCCTCTCCCCGCACACGCCGCCCCTCCCTCCCGGTCCCCTCCCTTCCTTTTCGCCTCACAGGTGCAGCGAGAGAACCCACCTCGCGCCGTGACGTCAAGACAACTACGGGCCCCCCACCGCCGGCGGGGGTCCCAGGCCTACTCCCTCACTCCTGCGCCCCCCCCCCCCCCTCGCCCCCAGCACGCCAGGGCCGCACCAGCTGTGCTGTGCAGGCCCCACAGGCACCCCCGCACGCCAGGGCCGCACCAGCAGTGCTGTACAGGCCCCACAGGAACCCCCGCACGCCAGGGCCGCACCAGCAGTGCTGTGCAGGCCCCACAGGGTGCAGGCCCCACAGGAACCCCCGCACGCCAGGGCCGCACCAGCAGTGCTGTGCAGCCCCCACAGCAACCCCCGCACGCCAGGGCCGCGCCAGCTGTGCTGTGCAGGCCCCACAGAAACCCCCGCACGCCAGGGCCGCACCAGCAGTGCTGTGCAGCCCCCACAGGAGCCCCCGCACGCCAGGGCCGCACCAGCTGTGCTGTACAGGCCCCACAGGCACCCCCGCACGCCAGGGCCGCACCAGCAGTGCTGTGCAGGCCCCACAGGAACCCCCGCACGCCAGGGCCGCGCCAGCTGTGCTGTGCAGGCCCTACAGCAACCCCCGCACGCCAGGGCCGCACCAGCTGTGCTGTGCAGCCCCCACAGGAACCCCCGCACGCCAGGGCCGCACCAGCTGTGCTGTGCAGGCCCCACAGGAACCCCCGCACGCCAGGGCCGCACCAGCTGTGCTGTGCAGGCCCCACGGGAAACCGGCAGCGCCCCCCCACGCCCGCGCCCGTGCGGTTCAGGGGCACGCGGGCAGATTGCCCCCTCCCCTGTCGTGGGGGAGCGGCGGCCGGAAGCAAGGGGAATCGGGGCCCCGCAGGTCCCCGAAGAGGTGGTCCCTCCATCCAGCCCCCCCACCCCGCCTCCGTCACGCACAGGTCGGGTCACCCTCCCCCCCGCAGCGGGGGAGGGCTCCAGGGTAACACACACAGGTGGCTCCTCCCTCCTCCGTGCGCGCGCACCCCCCCCCCCTCCACACCACGGCGGCCCCCACCCCCCCCCCCCCCCCCTCGGTCGTCGTCGGCACACGCCCGGCCAGCGTGACGCCGGCCGACTGCTCCCTTGCGCCCTGCCCAGGGAGAGCGTGTCTGGCAATTTCTCCCGCCGGCACGTGCTGGGTGCCTTCAACAACAACAACAACAACAACAATACATACATACATACATACATACATACATACATACATACATACATACGTACGTACATACATACATACATACATACATACATACATACATACATACATACATACATACATACATACATACATACATACATACATACATACATACATACATACATACATACATACATACATACATACATACATACATACATACATACATACATACATACATACATACATACATACATACATACATACATACATACATACATACATACATACATACATACATACATACATACATACATACATACATACACACATACATACATACATACATACATACGTACATACATATATATATATATATATATATGTTAGCTAAATTTAAGGGGAGAGGGGTGTAGTAATATATAGGGGTTGGAATGCAAATGCAACAGTGTGGTCATAGCAACTCGGGGCGGTGGCCTCGGACGACACCGCCATGATGGTACATCACCCCTCCCCGCTTACACCATACTTGCACCAGCCTTCTCCCCAAACGTTTCGAGGAATGAAAAAGAAGGGCCTGAGACCAAGGTTGACTCCTTGGGACACTTTCTACCGATCGACCTAAAGAGGGAGGGGCGTAAGACCAAGAGTGGCTCCTTGGAACACTTTCTACGCATCGACCTAAGAGGGCGAGGGGCCTAAGACCAAGAGCGGCTCCTTGGAACACTTTCTACGCATCGACCTAAGAGGGGAAGGGGGGGGGAGGCCACCGGCAAACAAGGGCACAAGAAAAAGCCCTTACATAAATAACTCACCTTCACTTGATGAGCTATCATAATCATACGCTGTGGTGGCGGACCTCTTCTTTGGCTGCCAACTAAACACGTGCTTCCTCCTCCCTACACTCTGCAACGGGCGAGAACGCTCTGCCTCGGAAGATGCCTCGGAGGAGGAGAAGGAGGAGGAGGAGGAGGAGGAGGAGGAGGAGGAGGAGGAGGAGGAGGAGCCGGAGGACTTCATCCTCTTGGGGCTGGCACGGGGAGGGCCCTCAGCCACGTCCCCTCCATCCTCAGCATCCATCTCATGATGAGACCGCTTGCTGTTGTTCTTCTTTCCCGACCAGTTCACCACCATTTTCTTTTCCTCTGCCTTGACGCACAAGGCACTCAGAGGTGCAAAATTGGCATGCTTTGAATCAAAATGATGGGCCATGCCATACAACCAAATGGTATCTCGGCACAACACGCATTGCATGGGCCGGTTGGTGCACGGATTTCGTGCACAGCCACGCGCCATTGCACCATACCGCACATTTGGGGACTCCAAAGGACAATTTGTTACGATGACCGACACAAGCCTACCTTGCGTATTGTGCAACAATTGCGTGGTGCAATCATGGCCACCACAATAACCACAGACATCGCGAGCGCACTCTCCAAGGAGGAGGTGCCTACCAATGTGTGTTCGCATGGAATGCATGGGTACATTCTTTTGACACACTTCACACAACCCTGAGGTTGGTGCTGCACTCCCAACCTTAACAGAACATGCCTCATCATTCTGATCAAGGAAAGAGAGGTTGGGGTACGGGTCAATCCGAAGGTTTGGGGCACTGTCGGATGGTGTGAGCAATTGCTCTTGCGTCAAAGCAATGACGCCGTCTGCTTGTTCGTACCACATACGGTCAACATTGGACCTCAGCTTGACGAACTGGCAATCTTGCCCTTTGAAATTCACTACTTTCTGTATCAACCCCTGTTGCAAGCATTCAGCTTTGGGCTAGGGTACTCTTGCATGCACATGAGTTGTCCATGGCACATGAACACACTGGAGCTCTCAACTTGAGCTGCTGACAAACCATTGACATTGCGGCCGCGCTCGGAGAGTGTCCGCAAGCAAAATAGGCCGAGAGACAACTGTCCTGCATACCAAACCAGTGTGGCAAAAGTGTCGCCAACAACTAGTCCATATTTAGAGTAGGCTGCACGGGGCGGCCCGGGCGTGAGCCTTGAGTGGTACGCATCAAACAGTCTCGTGGATGTGCAGCAGTGCCATCATTGTGCAACACGTTGAGCAGGTACTGCTTAGACCTCCCTTGCCCTTCAAAATCCAACAAAATGGGTGGAGAAGCAATGGAGGCAACCCATTTGGCAGCCCGCCTCATTGGTGGCGCCCATTAAGGATTAAGGACTCTCAATCCACGCTTTGTTGCGTCGCGATTTTCCACATTTTCTTAGGTAAGCACGTCAAGGGGCGGTTGCCTTTGCAAAAAGTCATTCGGCCACCACCGTGCCCAAACCCAGACCCGTGTGTGCCGAAACCTAAACCAACGCAAATGCAGTGGCCGCGGAGAAATGGAAGTAGGCACCGGGGAAAGCATTCGCCGCAGAGCGACGGGAGTTGGCACGGTGAGACTGGCGAGGCGGCTAAAGTATCGTTGCACGAAGATATCTTTTCCGCTGGTGCTGCCTCATCTTCCACCCCTCTTGTGCTGCCCCGTTGTGTTTTGTTTAGTAGACATGCCTGCAAACAAAGCAAAGAAAACTCCGGAAGAGAAAAGGTTGTTGGTCGGCCCTTGCCACATTTGTGAGAAGAACGGCACACTAGGGGCTGGCAACCCCCGATGACCAACTCATTGCACACCCACATGGTTGCCAAGTAAAACTTCTTGCAGCCGCCAATAGGCTGCAATACGTGCAAAAAAAAAAGGAATCAATTTTTGCATTAAATTTTCCAGATTGGTATTAGATTAATTTTTTAGTCAGCGTTGATATTTGCGAAGTGCTTCCAATATTACCCTCGAGAAATTAACACAAAAACAAAAGCGAAACGAAACGGCCGTATACCTGCAGGTTTTTGGACCTTATCCCCGCATGCGGCCATCCCAATCACCCATAGGTAGGAAGGTGTGCGGGTCCGTGCACCATGGTTGAGGAGACCAATGGATAGTTGGGTCCAACTTCCGCCGGCGCACAGGTAAGCACCCCCCCCGGAGGAGGAAAGTGAGCGGGCTCTTCCGATTGATGGTGTCCACAAGGGGTGGGCGCGATTGGATGTAGCGGGCGCAAGATTGTAGGTGACACGGGTGGATCTAGCGAAAGGGGCTTGACCAACTCCTTCCATGCCCGGGGAGGGTGACTCCGCGGGTCCTAGGACGCCAACTACCCCCCCCCCCCCCCCAAGGGGCCTCCGGCCAACAGTTAGTTGTCAAAGGCACTCCCAGGTTGCCACACGGCCACCAAACGTCGGTGGTCACGCGGCTCCACGCTTCGCCCACACTCATTGCTAAGTGGGGCACTGCTGGCATAGCAAGGCTAGCGGCTCCGCCTGGAGAGTAGATGGATCGGACACAATGCTCAATGTGGGTGGCGGCGGCCCGCGCTAGGGGTCCTTGGGTTTATACTCCTTGACCCCAACTCACGGGACGACGCAAAAAAGCGTGGATTGTGAGTCCCTAACCCCGACTTGAGGGGCCACGCAACAAAGCGTGGATTGTGAGTCCCAAACCCCAACTCGAGGGACCACGCAACAAAGCGTGGATTGTGAGTCTCTAACCCCAACTCGAGGGGCCACGCAAAAAAGCGTGGATTGTGAGTCCCTAACCCCAACTCGAGGGGCCACGCAAAAAAGCATGGATTGTGAGTCCCTAACCCCAACTCGAGGGGCCACACCACAAAGCGTGGATTCACAGATTGTTGCGGTTTCCTCAATAGCACCAGAAGGTTGGGGCCCAAAAGAGGGCGCAAATGCTACGTCATCCTGCATCCTTGGGGGTCCCCAACAAAGGGGACGAAATCAGAAATCAAAACCTACGCCAGGGGTCACCATGATACTCCTCGGTTGTGAAACAAACAAACAAACAAGTGTAACACCCCACATTTCACGTTGTGTACCACAATTCCAACTCACAATCCACGCTTTTTTGCGTGGCCCCTTGAGTTGGGGTTAGGGACTCACAATCCACGCTTTTTTGCGTATATGCGAAACATATAGGTTCTATGCACCTTTTCGTGGTGTGCTCTTTCAAGAAACACACACACACACACACACACACAGAGAGAGAGAGAGAGAGAGGGAGAGAGAGAGAGAGACAATGATATTGGCACCCCGACAAACCCATTGCCTCCCACACACATCCCTCTTTCCTCCTTCCTCTATCCTCCCTTTGCCCAAGCGGTTAAGGTCCGGGAGGGTATGCCCTTTTCCTTTTCCAGATTCTTTGCAAGTATTTTTAGGATGGTGGACATGAAGATTCACCATGGAACAAAGCGGAAAAAGTTGTAGGTATGTGTGTGTGTGTGTGTTCATTGCATGCAGATTGCCCCAAAGCAAAGAAAGGGGCTAGACCTGGCTTCATTGTTTACCCCCCCTCTTGGTATTGTGGTGTGCGAGGGGGTGAGGCCTGGGGCTATGGGGTGTGGGAGTGTGGGGAGGGGCGCTTTGGTGTGGGGTGTGTGGTTTCTGGGGCTCGGATGTGTGGGGGTATTTTTTTCAGGGGTTTGGGTCAAAAAGCCTCCATAACCCGCCCCCCCGGCAACCCCCTCCCCAAATGAAAAACCCCCATCACCCCCAGCGGGTTGTAATATGCGGATCCGCAACCCTTGGTATGCACCCCCCCCCCCCCCCCGGAGCCCCCAAGAGCCCCCAAAATTCCTCCCCAGACCCCCAAATGGTGCGCAAAGGTATGTGTACCCTTTGTGAATGGGCGATAATAATCCTTTTGAATGGGCGTTGAACCTAGTGTGAATGTCGCCATGTTTTGCCATAAAGTCAACCTTCCTGCCCCTCTTACAAGCTAACTATGTGCCCAAAAATCCCAGAAAAATATTTCCTAGAGTAGTACAAACAAGGATGACCGATCCGTGGTGCACTATAGCCGAATTGTCCCCATTTTTCTTCCATTCACACGGGTCCAAACCTACATCGTCCGTGTTAGCTTGTGAATGCGAACTTCATGTGAATTTCGCGCGAATTTCGCGTGAAATTCGCGCGAAATTCACATGAGGTTCGGTGAATTCCCACATCACAAGACAAGACACAAGACAACAAGGTATGCGAAACATGAGAAACCATTTCCTAATACAGTTTCCTATGCCAACGCCGCGTCTTGGCGGCCCGGAATCGCTGCTGCAAAGTCTTAACATAGCCGAGGTCACTAAGTGCCTTTGGGCGTGCTCGAACGGCAAGGAGTAACACACTTATGGGCCCTTGGCCGCACATGCTCCGCTTGGAGGGATCCCATCCCACGCGGCAGAGTTTGTCATCAATGGTGCGGTTATCCACAACCGTCTGCAGGCCCAACCTGCCACGCAAGAGGCTTAGGCCCCCAATATTGCGCCACATGCACTTTAGTCACTGGTGGCCCCCCTCCATTGCAAAACATGCAAATGTGGAGAGAATTTGCCACCGGCCAGCAAAAAAATACATGTGGTCTGTCCACAAGTGGGACCACAAAAGTTTCCCCCACTGCAACGGTAGATGGGCTTCACCCATTGCACTACTATACTCCCTCAACCGCGTTTATGACACCACCAGTAAATCACCGTGTCTTCCATGCAAACAGACACATGGCACAAAAATTGGTCCACCACTTGCGGCATATGCCCATCAAGAGTTGTCTTGCAACACGTCCCCCTTCCATCCCCCCTATGCATACATACTCATCTATTAAGGTTTCCCACCCCTTGTTTCTCATAAGGTGCACTGCTGCAGCACACTCAAGTTGGACCTCCTCCTTTTCGTTGCCCCCCTCACAATTTACAGCCCCTCGCGTACATGTTTTCGCCGGCAGCCGGGCCACGTTTCATACAGGTTGGAGGAGGGTGCGGGCCACCACGGCTGGCGACTTGCCAGTGGCTACCACTACACAATCTCTCATACCATTTATACAACATATACAAACCCACATAACACCGTGCAACCCGGCATGGGGGATGCGCCGTGCGGGTGAGATGTGCCGGTAAATAGCACTAATGGGGAGGTTGGCATCCCACATCATTTCTATTGTTTGCTTGGTGCCAAAATTGGCCAAGAAATCCGCCCTATTAAAACCACATACCCAACACACGATTACGAGTGGGGATTCGGCCTTCCAATTGTTGCAGCCACTTGGTAAGATTTGTGCCTTTCCATCGGCGCAAAGGAAAAAGAGGGGTTGTCGTGTTGCCTCTACAGTGTCTACGGTGGTGACCTTCTTTGGGTCAACGAGCTCCTGGTGGAAATCCACCTCTTGCGCCAACGCATAGATCGTACTCCACTGCCCGGAGCCTCCCATTAGCCACCAACTTGCTAGCTCGTCGGGAGTAGTGGTAGCCCCTATTGTGCAATGCATGTAGCCAGCCTCGTGCCGGTTGGTGCCGTCAACGGCTATGGGAAGCCAATGGTACCGGGGGGGTGCAAGATGTTGTACATCTATAGGAGGTACGGGGCGGCACTCGCACCAATGCCTCACCCGCGCGGGCAGAGGGCATGTTGCACCGTTGATGATGGTGCCGTTCCCATTTACCGCTTCGAGGGCTCGAGCGGCTGGTTGATTGAACTGCCGTAGGGTGTCGCAGACGTCAAGCCACGATACGCCCGTTGCTAGCCGCGGTGTGAGGTACTAGCCCTCCGTCTGCGATAGGTGGGGTGACCGGAAGCGCCATACCGCGTAGACGGTCTTGTCCCATAGGGTCGGGTCCGTGGCTGAATCTGGCGACGTGCTCTCCTTCTCGGGTTAGCACTAATTTGGCCCGTCTCCGGGATAACTTGGCATGTGTAAGGGGCTCCAAACTCCTTCTCAAGTGACTTCAGTTCGCGGTGGATGTGGGTTCGGGAACACACTGTGTGGAAGGTACTAGGGGCCTTGCTTGTAGTGCCGCGGGGCATTGTGCATACATTGAACAAAGCAGAATGCAATGCGGGTCACTGTCGCAAATAGTTGGATGCCTGTCCTGCACGAGTACTGTTCATCACAAATGCCCTGAAATCATGGTTCCGTGGCTTGAAAGATCTAGGAGGAAAATCGACAAATGATCATTAAATTCGCGCAAAACTTCGCACCAAATTCACATTGACAGCCACATGCGTGCACAAATGTGAATATGTTGTGGATGTGAATTTCGTGCAAATTTCGCACGCATTTCGCGTGCATTTCGCACGAAAATGGTTCACGCAAATGGATACCATAGTGCACGTGAGTGGCTCAGTGCCTCGCATCGCAGCGGGCCCGACTGGTTTTGGCTCCCCGTGACGTGGCTGCATGCTGCTTGCCTGCTGTCACACCCCTGGCTCCCCGCCAGTGGGCTTGTCGCTCCATGGGCATCCTGAAACTGGGGTCCGTGGCGGTTGCTACTACACGGCCCGGGGTGTAGTGGGCCTGGACACGCGCATGCGACTCTATCGCAGCCCCTACGTGCGGCAGAACGCTATCGAATGGCATGTTGGGGCGGGTCCCTGGCAGCTGGAACCGGACCAACCCCTCCCCTGCGGCCGGCTGCCCCCCAATGGTCTCGGCCGCCTCCATCCATGCCTGCGTGCTCGCAAGCAAAAACCAAACCCTTTGGAAGTCGGCGGTAGCGGGGGTGGTGGCGCCCCGCCCGCTACCGCTCCTGCCGGGGCTGCTACTACTGCTTCTTTGCTGCTTTTGCCAAGGACGGGCGGAAAGCTGCTGCTTCAACGTGTCCACCTGGCTGTGAAGCACGTCCCTCTCCCCCTCCGCCACCGTCCGCGCCGCCACGGCCACTTGCGTCTCCCTTCGCGAGACCTCAAGCTACTTGCGCAAAGATTCCAAATCATTGTTGCGTTGCTCCGTCTGCTGCTGCTGCAGCTGCTGTATCCAATGGGTGATGTCGCGGTGCAGCAGGGGTTACCGGGGAGCTGGGGTGGATGCTCGGGGGACTTTCCTTGGCTGTCCGGGTTTGCCTGGTTCGCGGCTCCTCGCTCCACTCCCCCCTAACGACCAAAACCTCGCATCATCATCCCCCTCCCCCTCTTCTTCCCTCCCCTCGGCGCCGGTGCGAGTCCCCCAACCGGCATGGTTGCGCATGCACAGTCATGCTATGTGCGGCGAATCATCATTGCTTGGCCCCCAATGCCTAATGGCATTCAAGGGCAAGACACTAGCCCGCTGCTCAACCCCCCAGCCCCCCCGGACGGTGAATGGCGGCATCGACTTTCCCACTTTCCAGTGGCCGCTCATGAGGCGGTACCCAAACCAGCCACCAAAACCTCAATCTTCCACGCCCACCCCATGGCAAAACCCTGCTTCATGGTTACCAGACCGGGGAAGCTGATGGTGTGGGGGGCATTGCCCTCTCCCTGATCTTGGGTTGTGACATTCAAACTCCAAAAATCTGCTACCAAAAAATCACCACGACCCCCCCTCCCCGGGGGGCAAGGTGCCTTCTAGGCAAACGGCGTGCCATGGTGTGGGCGAACACGCGGTCTCTCGAACTGGGGCGTGATGTACCTGATCTCCCCAGTGCCACCATTGGGCATGGGGATGATGGGGATGTGCGAATCCAAGCTAGGCTGTGGTTCGTACTCGGCCCAGGGCTCCAGGCCGGACTGCGACGCCAGATGGGACGGGCTGGAGCTATCATGCTGCTGCGCAGGTGTGGGGCTTGAAGCGCCTCTCAGCGTGGAAGGAGCTTGAGTCACGGCTCCAGCAAGCGAACTTCTGTTGTGAGAGTTGTACAGTAGCCATGTGAAATTGGAGTGAAATTGGTGCGAAATTCATGTGAAATTTGTAGTACAATACATTCGACTCAAAATTCGGATTACGTGGAATTGGTGCGAAATTCACGTAAAAATAGCGTGCAATGTGTGTACACAACCAAGTATGCAGCCCAAAAGGATACTGCACGTCACATGCGCATGCGATAGACGACAGCCACGATTTTCCTTCCTTTGGGGGCCTCCAAGCTGGGACTGCGTTGATGAGCTTCCATGCCATTGCTGGGCAGGGTGGTTGTAAGGACACCGCCAAGAGCAAGGCGGACAGTGGCGTCCGCGTCGGTGGGCCTGGTCTTGCGGACCTCGCGGTGGTAGGGTCCCCGCCAGAAAATGACTTGGCCTTCTCGGACCGGGAGGTGGGCGATGTGGGGGCTGCTCCGCGAAAAGAACGCGGGGTGGAGCTCGCACGTGTGGGCAACAACGGGTTCCATGGGATTAAAGATGGCATCCATCATATCCTTGTTGGCAAGACCAACTGTTGCCTCAATCCCCCTCCCAAGCCACAACATTTGGTGCTAAGTTGGCACCAAGTCTTGATCTAGGGTCCCCGTCAAACCCTTTACTGCCGGTACCGTCAAAAGGTCAAGATGGGTTGCATTCTCGACGATGTGCCCGTGATGCTTGTCCGGCATCCATTCGGTAAAAATTATCCTCCGGCGTGGCAACCCACTGCGGGGGGGGGGGGGGGGGATTCCATGGTGGCGGCACGTGGATGCCGCCACCGGCAGATCACCCTACGTTAGGTGCAACTCATCAAAGCGTGCCTCGCTGGCCTCACCATACGCAGAGCCCGCTTGGACTGTGATGCGGTATTGAGATGACAACACAATGAAAATGGAAAGATGACAACAAGACACCTGCCCGTCAACAAGGGGCAGCACACAGGCCCCTGAGAGGGGTCCCGGGAGGTATCATTATGGTCAAGTTGGTTAGCGGTATCATGCGACACAGTCACTGGGGTTGGGGTCATGTGGTGGAGATTTGCTAACGCCCAAATCTGTATGGGCAGTCACTCCACCACCTTGCGCGGAAGTGCGTAAGTGAGGGAAGCCGAATAGCTGGGCCTCGACTGCCATCTGTGTGGTATTTTTGGCGTGCGGCATTGAGCCTCCGCAGACTTACGGTAGAAAATGTGGTCAAAGGACCGCACCCCTTTGTCACTCCGTCCCTTGAAACTTTTTTCTACTTTGGCTGATGTTGGGCCACACTCCCCCTCCGACAGCAAACCCTTCACAACAGTGTACCCCACGCCGTCCACGAAACTGTTGGAAAGGGGCGGGGGGGGCTATTTTCGCCAGGGCGGGGGGGGATAAGGGGGGGGGGGGCAACGGGCTTGTGCACAGAGGGGGGATTGCAGTGATGAAGGGGTGGGGAAGGGCCAACCCTCAATATGTCAATACCAGCCTTGGGGTGTGGTGGTGTAAAGGGTGGGGGTGGCAAGGTCACGAAGGGGGTGCTCGGGGGCAACCCATGGGTGGGTGGGGGTGATGGCAAGATCATCCCACCAGTTGGATTGCGAGACCTGCCAACGAAAGGGGACGGTGGAGTTGTTGCCCCCAAGCATTGTGGCGATCACTTGCATTTCCGCATTTTGGAGGCATTTTTGAGTTCTCCGTTTCATTCCGAACATTTTGAATATACACAAGTGAGGTGAATTTTTGTTTTACCACTCACAGCAAATGAAAAATGGTACCCTATTCTAGCAGAGGTAGTGTCCAAGCAGCAAAGGCATTCCGGCTAGCACAAGTCAAGTGGCAACATCAAAAAACTGCAACTGGGTCCATGCTTTCGAATCTAGCGTCTTCATTCCATCCTTACAAACACCACAGCCAAACGCATATACGTCCATGGTGCAAAGGAACAAAGTGTGGGAAAGAGAAACAAGAAAGAAAGAAAGAACGCGGTACGCCGTCCGCCCCTAAAAGAATTTGGCGCTGCACTTGGGCCGCGGTTTTGCTCGGATTGCACGATCTTCACTTCGCAACAAACGACATTTGTACAACGGTCTGTCTTCCGTTGGAAAGCACTTCGCAACAAACAGCATTCGTATAGTGCCTCGTCTTGCTAACCTTCAGCTAGAAAGCACTTCGCAACAAACGACAATTGTGTATCACCTCGTCTTGCTAATCTGGCACTCAAAAGCACTGATGGTTTGATGAAAAAGAAGCATACACTAAAAAAAGGAGGCACCGTTGGCGCCATGCGAAAAAAAAGTGGGTGCTGTTGGCGCCATGCCCCCCGGCCCACTAGAAATGACCCATGTGGGCCAAGTGCGAAACATCCAGGTTGGCCGTTCCAACAACATTCTAAATAGTATGGGCCGGGGGGGTCCGGAGTGGGGGGGGGGGGGGTTGGTGTCAAGCCTCATACGTAAGCACCCCGTGAGTTCCACGCGCCACTGCCGCCGTGCATTGTGGCGCTGCATGACAGGAGTTGTAGTGCCCATTGCCCCTTGGCAAAGTGGCAGTGCATTGCAAGAGTTCTAGTGCCAATTGCCCCCACACATTGTGGCGATGACTTGCCCATAGGCAGTGTGGCGGTACATTGCACAAATTCCACCGCCAGCTGCCCATAGGCCGCTTGCCGGTGCATTGCAGGAGTTCCACTGCCCACTACCCCACACGCAGTGTGGCAGTGTATGATAGCAATTCAACTGCCTAGTGCCTCAGTGCAGTGTGGCTCTGCATGGTGTGAGTTCCACTGCCCGGTGCCCCCGGGCCCTGACAGAAGCCATCCTCTGCCTGTTGGTTGCCACAAAGGGAGGGATAAAAATGCTTGGGACCGTGGCCTGAGTATGACACGGCTACGAAAGCGTACCCCTTCATAGAGGTCCATGGACGGACTTCGGCTTCCAAGTGTGTGTGGCGGTGCATTCACGAATTCAGCTGCCCACTGCCCACAAGGAATGTGGTAGTACATTGCACAGGTTCCATTGCCATTGCCCGTAAGCAATGTGGCAGCAAGTTGCAAGAATTCGGCTGCCCGCGGCCCACAGACAGTGTGGCGGTGCATTGTAGGAACTCCATTGCGCAGTGCCCACACACAGTGTTGCGGTACATTGCAGGTGGTCCATTGTCCACTGCCCCAATGCAATGCAATGCAATGCAATTCAGTCGCAGTGCATGACATGAGTTCCAATGCCCACTACCCGCCGGGATGGCGGTGCATCGCAAGAGTGCCAATGCCCACTCACCACAAGCACTGGGCCGGTACATTTCATGAGATTCAACTGCCCACTACCCACTAGCGGTGTGGCGGTGCATTGCAAGAGTTCCACTGCCCACTCCGCCGAGGAAGTGTGGCGGTGAATTGCACCAATTCCACGGCCCACTACCGGTAGGCAGTGTGGCCGTGAATTGCGGGATTCCCCGTGCCCCTTGCCCACGGGCAGTGTGGCGGCGTAGTGCACAAGGTCCACTAGACCCTTGGGTAGGGTGGCTGTACATTGCAGCAGTTCCACTGCGCATTGCACACACCCATTGTGGTGGCGAGTTGCAAGAGTTCCACTGCCCACTGCCCACAGGTAGTGTGATGGTACGTTGCACGAGTTACAATGCCCACAGCTAGGGTGCCACCTGCCAACCTCGTATCTAGCCCGGCAAACAAAGACACACACCTATACTGAGCACACTGCCAGTGGGCAATTGGCAGTGGCACTCCTGAAATGTAGTGCCACACTGCCGGACACTGGGCAATGTAACTCTTTCAATACACCGCCACACTCACACAAAAACATGGTGTCTATCATTGTGGCAACACACGAACGGGTTTCGAGAGCAACCTCAACCTTGGTCTGTGATGTGCATGGATTTGTGGTAGCGTGTGTAAACGGTCGCCACGGGCAGCGTCATGGTGCGTTGCAGGGGTTCCACTGCCCAACGCTGACACGCAGTCTGAAAATGCCTTTCAAGAGTTCCACTGCCGATTACCCATGGGCAGCGTTACGGTGCATTGCACGAGTTCCACTGCCCACTACACGTAGGCAGTGTGGTGGTGAGTTGCACAACAGTACGGCTTCCCAGTGCCCATGGGCAGCATGGCGGTGCATTGCAAGAACACCACTACCCGCTGCCGATGGACAGCGTGAAGGTACATTGCAAGAGTTCCATTGCCCATTGGCCCCAAGGAGTGTGGCGGTGCATTGCACGAGTTCCATTACCCAGTGTCGCCAAGCAGTGTGGTGGTACATTTAATGAGTTCCACTGCCCACTACCCAATGGCGGTGTGGTGGTGCATTGCAAGTATTCCATTGCCCACTGCCCAAAGGCAGTGTGGCGGTGCGTTGCAAGAACTCCAACGCCCAGTTCCCCCAGGCGGTGTGGCGGTGGATTGCAAGAGTTCCACCATGGGGGGCGCTGTGGTTCAGTTCTGGACACCAACCCCGGCGGCATGGGCGGGAGGGGGGAGGGGTTCCGGAGGGGGGGGGGGTTCAAAATGTCGTCTTGAGGGCGGTGCTCCAGGATAGATATGGCGCCCTGTATAGGGTCAAGATCCTCACTCCATCACCCACTCAGTCATCATTATCGCTTGTCCTCGTCTCGCCCCATATCTAGGTCACAACAAACTGCAACAACATTTAGGCCTCCATCCCCACGCCTTCTCAAGTTTACCCGGGGATCGTGTAGAATGGCTTGGAGAAGTGGCGAGCCCATCTCAAACGTTGTTACGGCCACGAATCCCCTCACTTGGGCATCCCTGGTGTGGTAGGAAGTAACCTATGGGGAACAAGCCATGAAGGGTGATCACGAAAGCCCCTGCCAAAACCCTACGAAAGCCCTACGAAACGGTAACCTTTCGTACGAAAGGGTCTATGAAAGGACTACAAAAGGGTACTCATTGAACCCTTTGCGTAGTCCTTTGCGCCAAGGAGGAGCTCTACACCACCAAGCATGCCTTACGTCCTTTTGAAGTGGGCTGCTATGACCATAAAGGTCTAAACAACACGTGCAAAATGTAGGTACCAATCGTACTGGAAGGGCCGATACCGTAGATGCATAATGTCGATGATCCGTGGTGTCTCGCAAATTTGCTGCAGGGTGAGTGTGGGTGAATGCGCCGTGTTGTCGATTCCATCTAGAAACTTGTCGAATGTTGTGCCGAGGACAATCACATTGTGGGCTGCATGGTTCAAAGGGGGCAACGGTTTAGGGTTATCGAGTGTTACCTCACCGAGAAGGGCTAAGGCTTTGAGGAGGTCATATGCAACCTCCACTTCGTGCTTGTCCTCCAAATATGGAGGCAACTTTGGGTCGGGTTCGCTGCAAAACGTGTGCACCAACCATAGGACATAATGGGACACCCGCCTTGCATGAGCACATGGGATGGCTTTGTCACGAAGTGCGATGGGTTGAACTTCCCACACATTCGGACTTCATCAGCCTGGAAATCAATGTGCGACATCTCCGGCATCCATGCCTCGGTGACAGCCCCATCCGCATAAAGGGTAGCGTGCAACTCCTGGGAGCTTCGCGAGTCCCAGTTCGTGTGTGCCGAGGATGTTGTGGCCGTCCTAGAGCGGGGCAGTGCTGCAAAGTGTGGCAACATGCAGCCGCACTGCAATGCCATTTCGATGCCAACTACCCCCCCCCTCCCAACGAACCGTTGGCCGGAGGCCCCCCCAACGGGGGGGGGGGGGGTTCGGAGGGCAACTTCCGGGCGCGGTGATTGGGTTGGGCGGGGGGGGGGTTGAGGACAGCTTTGGGGTGGGGGTTCCATGGGGCTCTCTCGGGGGGGGCTCCATGTGATGCGATTTGGGGGGTACATACCCCCAAGGCCAAGTGCTGGTGAATCACATCCTACTCTCAGCTCCCCTTGACCGCCCTGGAACTCAGCTCCCCTTGACCGCCCTCGAACCATAGCATCACCCTAAGCCTAAACCTATCCTTTGCAGCAAGCTCGTTTGGCATGGCACCAATGTTGATTAAGCTGATCAAGATAATGGTTCCCGATTGCCACATCATTGCTTTGCTTTTTGGACCTGAACACTAACTGTGACCGTAACCTAGGTTTACAGCTAGGGCTAGGGTCACCCAGCTGGTGGAACCATTCTTGGTTTTAGAAACCTCTTTAGTGTCCAGGTGGGACCTAGGAGGTTTAGCAGCAAGCAGGAAGCAGCAAGCAAGCGCAAAATGGGCAAAAATCAGAGCTCCGTCGTGTTGCTTCGTATTCGGCCAAAATTTTGGTGCCATGCTAGCTATGGGTGTGAGGGACAACCACACAAAGTATGAGCCACAAACTCAACGGTGGCGGCAAGGAACGGGTGTCGCAAGTGCCCGACCTCCATTTCAAAATCTGCAATGTAGGGCCAAAATTAGCCTTTTTTCGCCCAAAACCGCACTAGAACCGGCTCAAAACGGCCCAAAGAAGAGAAATTGTGGCTACTGTACACATGCAAGCTAGCCTTCACCGTGCCAAAGGGCCCTCCTGGGCCCTCTAACTCCACAATATGTCCGCGAACCGCCCCCCAAAAAACCCCCAAAAGCCCCAAAATTTGTGCACATTGGCCGCCAGCAGCCCCAAACCAAAAACTAATCATATCTTGGGCTACGCAGCTCAAAATGCGATTTCGAGCGCACCTAATCCACCCGCAACCACCCACTTTTGGTGGGTTCCACGCCTCAAAATTGCCCTAACCGATGCCTAGACCCCCATACCTAGGCCCAGTGGGCTGCGGCAAGCTACAACTGGTAGCCCAAAGAGGTGGGTGCCAAAATGGGTCAACAAGGCCCACCCGGTGCAAAAAAAAATGTGTTTTTTCAAAAATGATCTTGGACCACATGGAACGCCACAACAAGTGTTTTCGGCGAGTTTTGAGCTTGTGGTGGCCCGTTTTGGCTCTCCTAAAATCCCAAAATGCCTTGAAAATGGGCTGTTTTGGGACAAAAATGGGTCAAAAATGGGTCAAAGATGTATTTTTCCAAAAATGTTCCTACACCATTCGGGGTGCCTGAACAAATGAAATGAGCCCTTTTTGGGCCCATTGCGAGCCATTTCGGCCCCTCCAATGTCACAAAAAGCCTTGAAAATGGGTTGTTTTGCACCGAAAAATGGGTCAAAAACGGGTCAAAAATGTGTTTTTCTAAAAAAAATATATATCCTAGGCCATTGGGGGTGCACAAGCAAGCGAAATGAGACCCTTTAGAGCCCATTACAAGCCATTTTGGCCACTCCAAAGGCACAAAATGCCTTGAAAATGGGCTGTTCTGGGACAAAAAAACCAGTCAAAAATGGATCAAAATTGTGCTTTTGCAAAGATATGTTTGGACCACTGGGGAGCCAAAACAAGTGGAACGGGCCCATTTTGAGACCATGTTGAGCCGTTTCGGGCCCTCTCAAGGCCGCAAGGGCCTTTGAAATGGGCCAATTGGGACCACAAATGGCTCAAAAATGGGTCAAACCCATGGTTTTCCAAAAAAAAATGATCCTAGTCTAGCTGTGGTGCCCAAACGGATGAACACAGCTCATTTTGATCCCCTTTTGAGCCGCTTACATCCACTTTCCAGTGTGTACCTCATTTGTCATTGAACTCTGCTGGACGAAGTTCCTTCCCCCACCAGCTGAGTCCCAATATTAAACCCTCGTTAGGGCTAGGGTTAGGGTTAGGGCTGGCACCAATGGCACTTGAAGAGGCAATTTTTGTCCAACTTGCATCCCAACACTATTCTTAAAGCCAAAGTTGACCCTAACCCCCAACTCAACCCTATGCCTAGTCTTGATCCCATTCCTACCCCTCGCCCGTACCCTAACCTTGCCCCAGGGGCTGCCGGATGTCAAACCAGTAGGGCATGAGCACTTGTGCGAACATAGTTGGAGAGTCTGGTTTGCTGGGGCAACACCCATCTTAGCATATCATACCAGAAGCACGTTGAAAGTGCTCGGAACCGTACGTGTGGGATTAGGCGACACCGGGTGCTGTTTTGGCAATTGCCTCATTTCCGGCCTTGGCAGGGAGGGAAATGAGTGCTTGCATGGCCCTTTTTGCGGCTGCTCCTGACGGGGAAGGTCGGCCCTTGCCTTGTTTCACTACATTTTATCTATCACACTACAAATCCCACATCTGCGTAGACCATGGTGGTCCCACAGATACCCAGGGGGGGAAGGAATAAATTCTCTCACGGTAGGTGGTACTTCCGCCCGTAGAGGGGGGACAACTGTCATAGTTCAAAAAAAATGGCAGGCAAAAGTAAAAAAACTGACATGGGCGGGAAGATTTGTGGTAGAAAAAAGTGAAAAGCTTTGTGACTTTTTGCTTGTACTCAACCTCGTTGCGGGGGGCAATACCGTGCGAATCCTAATTATTTGCAGAATCCTAAGTTTTGCGTTGGGTGTTTTGAATTTTATTTAGGCAAAATTTTGCGGCAAAACTTAAAACGGGGGAAACAAAATTTTGTGCGATTTTTTTTGCGGAACCCATTTTTGCGGAGCGTATTGAGACAAAAGTTTTTTTATTGTTGCTTTTTTTTGGCGGAACCCATTTTTGCGAAGGGCCTGGGGTACCTTGGACTCTGGGATTGCAGTCCAATCCTACACAGGCATACAAATGTTGATCATTTGGATTGTGGGATTGCAGTCCAATCCTACGCAAGCATACAAATGTGGATCAGTTGAACTCTGGGATTGCAGTCCATAGCACAGACAAGCACCAACAAGCAAGTGTTTCGGATGCTTCAACCTTACCAGTTTTCAATGAGATACCTGACGCTCGTGGGTACCCTGCTTCATAATACATTCTCTCACAGCACAGCAAGGAGGAGAATGGGGTCTGGGAAACACAAGGGTGGGGGGGTGGGGCAACAAGTAGTGGGGCAAACACAACATATGTCCCGCAATTGTGGTATTTCTGCAAAGGGGGGCAGGGGCAAAAAATGATTGCGAATTTTTTTTGCGGAAACCCATTTTTGCGAAGGGCACAAAGCCAAAAATCAATATTTTTCTGCGTTTTTTTTTGGCACAAAACAACACCTTGTGCCGGGAATTAATTATTTCCGCAAATAATTAGGATTCGCATGGTATGGAGAGGTGGTCGCCGAAAACTTCCCCTCCAATGTCCCTAGGGCAGCAATTTAAACAACCATTCTCGACATGATGATTCGCGTGAACAAAAAGCTGGATTTGCAAGCCGCTGCTTTGGCAAGGGGAGCCTTGGGGGGGGGGGGGGGACTCCGCGGGGCCTGGGACGACAACACCCCCTCCCCCTGTAGGGGGCCTCCGGCCAACATCTAGTTGTCAAAGGCGCCAGTCATAGGAGTCCATGGGCGCCTTTGGCGCCCGACGCTCCATTGTGTGATGCATTGTGTGATGGTGCCGCCGTGGCATCTTGCCACATCCTCCTTACGCAGCCTTCAACAATGCAGGGGTGGCACGCTTGCTAACTTGGACGGTGAAGTAAATTCTCGCCTAAGCCCCTCGAAAGACCCACCACACCGGGAGCCGGACCAAAAGCCCAAAGAAATTATAGCGCGCAAAGGCCGGTCAGGCCGCAGACCTCACACAACGAGTGATTTTCAAGCATGAGGTCCCAAATAGTCCAAGCGGCAACATCGGTCGTGGCGCACGAGCCACAAAATCCGTCTACAACCCGGTACACGGGGTTTGTAGGCAGTACCTGAGAGGGAACCCAAACCATGTGCAGCACAACACCAGAATTCTAAAGCACTCCGCCCAAACTAAAGCGTAGAAACCGTCGATGGGTGCAGCGGCTTTGGGCACGAAAAAGCACCACCTAGGCGATAGCAACCTCGCTTTCAATGAAAACCATCAAGGAGGAGCGGCCTAGCTTCACTGCCAAGGGTACTGCCCAAGCAATGGCATGCAACCCAATAGTTCGTTGGGATGCAAACCCCATGCCTGGTGGTCTAAATACCCGCACCACAAGGAAAGGGATTAGCGCTTCCACCCGCTGGACTCCCCCATTCTTGGCTCCGTCCACGCACAGTCACGTTCCCTGCCCATATATGATGGGGGTTCAAGCTTACCCTTGCCCCAGACCGAAAGTGCATGAGATGGAACCATTGACCGTGTGTAGAGGCGCGCCAAAGGTCATCCGCAAAAGCCACCAACGTACCCCGGCTATGAAGCACTTTGAGGGGAATTCCCTGGCCCAAAAACCGCTGTGCTTCTTCAATGCGGCCCCCGCAAAACCGGGGCTGCACATGCCACCACAGTTACATCCTATGATATGAAGATGAAGATGCCTACCTTGCTCCCCATCAACAGCCAACCGCAAGCAGTGTACCAACATCCGCAAGAACGCTTGGGAGTGCCTCAAAATGACGCACCCCACTGGAGCCAGCGACTTGCCAAGGAAGCAAAGCAACTGGTCTGGCTTCAACGCACTTTTAGGACTAAACAAGAACCCCACACACACAAGTGCACCGAATGTGGTGATACCGAAAAGGGGGTAGCGGGAACCTCCCCCCCCTTTTAGGATTGGGTTGACCCCGACTCCAAACCAAACACATGTAGGTGGTCCAATTGGACGGGGTGCCTACGTGTGAAATATTTTCCGTCCCGGTCCAAACGGCCCAAATGAGCCGTTTTTGTATTTGCGTTCTCGGAAATCCCCGGGGGGTTCCTAGAGGCACTTTTTGATTGGGAACCCCTTCTTAAAATGACTCCTCGGCCTACTTTTTGGTCAGGAACCCCTTCTAAAAATACCGACTACCCACGGAAACTATTTTGAGTGCTATTTTGAGTGTGCACTTTGTAGGCGGAGTTCTTCCTCTCCGTCGGCACCGAACTAAAGAAGTACATTGTGTGGTACTTCCGCACAAACCATCCACTATGGCACACTGTCCAATGCACCCATACTGTTGCCTTCCACCCCATCAACTTCCAACATTGCCCCAATTTTTTGACCCTTCTTTCGGCTTCCTCAACCTCAATATCCCTAAGGTAGACCTTTTTCCTCCACCAAGTGTGAAGGTGGGTTAGGGCAAGCAACATGGTGTGCACTACGGTGTACACCTTTATTGCCCCATTGGGGTCTTACGATTTGGGTAGTACTCCTTGAGTACGTCAACTACTCTTTTTTGGTATTGAGTGTCATCTAGAAAGACACACGCGGAAGTTAGGTCAACGGCATCCTTCTTTGACGGACACAAGGCCACACGGTCCGCTTGAGAGATGTTTTGTGAGGCTTGCATCAAGTCAACCCACACATCCTTTAGGCGGCCAATCACTCGCCGACCGTCTCCTTCTTGCACCCAAGAGGAGACATCTTGTTGCAACCTGTTTTGGGTTGCATTGCAAAGACGGGCAGTTGCATGGGCATAGTCCCCAACACGCCGCGGGGGCGGGATGGCCCAGAGGAAGGCCCCCCACCTCACTTGTTCATTAATCCCCTCTACCGGTTCCAGGCTATCATGGTCGTCACACGACCAACACTTTCCGTCTGGGGAGTAGTTGGCGACCTGCATGCCCTTGTCGTCACCCGTCATGCCTACCTCATACCCCAAAACCGTGCCGTCCTCCAAGGGCACATTGCAGTTCGACTGCAAATGTTAAATTTGGGCGTTGAGCCCTGCCTCGGCGTCCATTGCACATAGATGAGGGTGCTGACCGTGCGGTGCGCGCGGTGCGGCGTGCGGTGCGGCGTCAGCCCGGCGCGGGAATATATGCTCACACTTGTTGAAACGTGGCCAGTGTGCATTGTATGCAATGGTTGGGTGATGCTATTGGTGTGCATGGGTAAAACACAATTTGGGGGCATTATCTAGGGGGAGGTGATGATCTTGCTTGCACAAAAGTTTCCCCCACCCCCACCCCTGTCCCTCAAAACTAAAAAAATAGGGGGTTTCAAGTGCGGTGGGGGGGCGATGCTTATGGAGCATGCATTTATTGGACAAAATAATCACTTTACAATGGGTTAAACAAACAATTCAACCCCTTGAGGTAGGGTACGTAAATAGGCCCGAAAAGGGGACGGGTGGTGATTCCCCCATCCAAAGTGTGTTTTACCCATGCACACCAATAGCATCACCCAACCATTGCATACAGTGCACACTGGCCACGTTTCAGCAAATTCTAGTGTGAGCATATATTGTTCGCGCCGGGCTGACGCCGGACCGCGCGGTCGGCACCCTCAAGGGCTTTACACAGGGCACCACACCCATGCCTCCCGTCACCACTCCACGGCCAACGCTCCACATGCACGCACCAAAGGTCCCCAAGAAAAAATTGCTGTGCTACGGCATGCTTTATGCCGCAAGTGGGGGGTACCCAAATTTTCCAAAAGCTACAAAAGTGGCAAAACCCACAACCAAACACAAAGGAATGCATCTCCTGACACCCTGCTAAGATGAACACAACAGAATCATTTCATGGGTGGTCATGTTGCTACTCCTCCTCCTCATATTTCCGCTTTTGTCTATTTCATTGACATATAGGATTGACAAATGCCACAAAATCTTTACTCGTATTGAGATGGTACACTACAATTTCCCATTTTGACCTTCACCCTGGGTGTCTGTACAACATAGGTACTGCCCGATGCTTTCTCCAATTGCCCACTGCAAACAGTCTGTAGTACTCCTGGTTGTCTCCTTGTTCCTCTTGGGTTGTGTTGTCAGCTCCTCAATGGGTTCAACAGTAGACATCAGAACACAAAGTGAAGAAAACAATAATCTGCCAAAGCACAGCACAGCCAAAAAAAAAACAGGTTGGACTGTGTGCCCCTGTCCCTGCCTGGCTTTCAGTAGATTGCCAATCCCAGGAATTGAACCATAGACCTCGCAATCACAGATGCACCATCTAACCACTAGAGTACGTGCCATCTCTGACAAATGACTGCTCAGGGATGAAATTGATATCTTTGTCCAATATTTTTGCCCCAAAAAGTCAGTGTGCTGCAGCATGCTGCGGCATGCTTCAAAACAGCCACCAACAGGCCCCAAAAACAGGTGCTGCGGCATGCTGCGGCATGCTTCAACCGTTGGTGCCTGGGACCGCATGTGCAGCACCCACCGTTCGACCACTGTGGTCGTAGACACACCTGAAAGGTCGTCTTTGTTGCCAGAGGCATCAGGCGGGCGGTGCCGCACCATGCAATTCAGAATATTCTCCCACACCATCCATGCAAACTTGCCCAAACCCGCCGCATCTTCAGTCTTGCGCCTTTTGGCAGAAGGCACAGTGCTGTCTCCTACGCAGGATGGGCAGGGCAGGCTCAACACAGATGGTGAACTGGTTGTGTGCAAATGATGGCATGACCTGAGGGTTGCCAGACTCTTTTGAATTTCTTTTGGAATTTGTCCAGATTCTTTTGGCTTTGTTTTGATTGTTTTTTCAGGTTTGTTTGCTTTCGGAATTTTGGAGAATGCAATTTGAGTTCCCAGCCAAAAGTTTGCTGGGGGGATGGCACTGTGGCATGAGGTCGCAAGGGCTTCACCCAGAATGGATCCGTTGTGGTGTATGGGAATAGGGTGCCGGGCCCGGTGCAATGAAACCCCTCCAGCCCTCGTCACCACAGTTCCCTGCTCTTTTGTGGTACCCTCACACATTTCACTGCATAGGGGATGCTTGTTCAACAACACAATGATTGGACACGGTCCTACTGCATCTCGAGAGTATGACAGATTTGGAGCACTTCCCCAAAAACAATGCATGACTTACCCTTCAACTGTCAGAGACGGAGAAAAATGGCTCTTCTGAGCAGCTGCCGTGCGTCTACTGCACACCCTCCAGTACCCGGAGCTCGCATGAAAGGGCGAGGGGTTCAACATAACCCGCTTCCTTGAACGACCACTCACCCCCCTGTGCCGACTGCTCTGTATTGAATGACCCCTGCCCCTTTGCGCCCCTGGGGCTGGGTGGCTGGTCCATTTCTTGTGCCCCCACGCTGGCGCTTGCCACAAAAATGGTTTCACGAAAACTTCAGCCCTCGCTGCTCGGGCATAGGGTCTGGTGGCTGGCTTGTAGCTGGTGCCCCTGCTCCGGCGTCCACAGCCTTTGAAACCCCAGCCCCCCCCCCCCCCCCCACCACCGCCTACACTGCCCCTGCACACCGTAGCCCCATCTTCCCCTGAGCACAGCACACCCCGCCCCCCGACATTGTGGGGAGGACCACCTTGCCCCAATGTGTGCACGCTCAAGGCCGCCTGGATAGAGAAGCTCATTGCCCAGTGCCCCTGTTCGCTCACAGGGGTCTGCGTCACATTCACATTGTGTATGGCATGGCATGGTATGTGCGGGGTATGTGGCGCGAAATGCGGCGTGAAACGTGGGGTTGTGTGGGGCGAAATGTGGGGCATGGCGTGGGGCGTGTCGTCCGCCGTTTGGTGTGTGGTGTGTGGTGTGTGGTGTGTGGCCTCATGTGCAGGGTGGTGTGTGGTGTGTGGCTTCGTGTGCAGGGTGGCGTGTGGTGTGATGTGGCATGGCACGTGCGGTGTGGCGTGGAATTTGGCGTAGCTTGTACAGCACGGCACCCCTGTCACATGGATCATCGGATAAACCGACGAAACCGTACTGAAGGCCATCCTGAAATGGAGGCAGTGCGTTCTCACCTTCAGCTGCATTTGCAATGGATGCCCCTTACCTTCTTCTGGATGGATGTCATACCAGTGCAACAGGCCCTTGGAATGCGCTGCTGCACCGTCCCAATGCCACACCCGCCACGCGGAACGCCACATGCCACACACCGCGCAACATACCACGCCACATAGCACTCCATGTGCCGCTCTGCACACACGACATGACGATGACCTGGACATTGACCATGGACTCGGCAAGCGCACCGGGCAATAGGCAGAGCACTGGGCAAAGAGCTTATCGCATACACACGCGACACGCCACGTGCGAAGAGGAGCAAAGTGGTTGCATGAACCCTGCTGTTTCGGGCTCCCCAAAGCCCAGGACTGATGTGGCTACACAACGCATTCTCATTGGAAAGAACGGAAACGAAATGGGTGTACGAGTGGGTGGGGGGCTGGACCTGAACAAGGCATTCCCACGTGATACAATTGTAATTAAAACACAAAAAGGGTGCAATCCGGCTCAGAGACGCACAACGTACTGTTTCCCTGAAGGCTCTCTTGCAGGCGCGCCGCAGGATGCACCGCAGGCACCGCAGGAAAAGCGTTCTCACATGCCACGCCCCACACCTGCAAGACCCTGAATGAGTGACTTTCGGAACGGAGGATTGAGGCGCAAGTCAGTGTCCTGTGTTATACAGACCCGCAGTTTCTCCAGCGGGTCCAGCTTATCCTTGTGCTCAGTCCAGAACTTCCGCCACTGCGGCACGTCTGCAGGCCCACAATTTAAGGGCGACTGATGGACTGCCAGTGCTGCAGAGGCGGGGCAGTCCGGCAGCAGCATTCGAAGTACGAGCTGCTGCGCCAGCGGGGCCAATGACCGGAAGACGGACAGGCAAGTAAAGACGTCATTGTACAGTTGGTCCTTCTCATCCGGCGCAATCTCCTCGGCTATGTATGAGAACAAGTCATCGCCGCTGGTCATCTACCCCCCAGACATGCAGAGGAGCGCAGTGCGGTCTAGAAAGCAAAAGAACAGGGCCTTGGAGTGCGTCCTACCCTGATGTGAAGTGACCATACACACTGCCCATCGCTTCCGGCAACCACCAACGCTGTTGAATCACCACCAACCGTCGTCCATTGCTACCTGCCATCAGGTCACCACGAACGGCCGAGAGACTTCGGTGTGTGGATTGACTAGGGCGGGAATCTTGGACCTGACGACAGGGGGCCCGAACCTGCGGTTCAAAAGCTGAAGGACCCTACCTAAGCCACTGGCAAGGTCCAGGGCTCGCAACAGAGTTATGGAGCCACCGTCTGTGGTGTACCACGAAGTGGCAGGAGCAAGGACTCCACATAGGTGTCCGTTGCCTCAAAATAACCAACCGCTTTCAACCAGGCGTCACCTATCATCAGGTGGCCACCAATTGCACCGGCGACAAAACTGCTGCAAGCACAGATCAAAAAAGTGCTTGACGAGTCTGGTGTCTACCGCACGCAGCCTTCCTTCCGACTGTGGTGTGCCCCTGGACTGTGCCTGAACTTGTTGAAGGTGGAGCCAGAACACTGGGACCGAGACGTGGGTTCGGCGGCACATTGGCTGCACTGTTTGGCTGCACATGGTCCCAAAACAAAAAATGCTAAACCCTGAAAACACGGGTAGTTCGGTCGTGTTCGGCATGTTTACAGCAATCGCATGCTAAACACTCATTGTGCTGATATCTTCTGTGCCTTGTCCTGCTCATTTTATGAATTTTTACTGTGTACTTGCTCATCCTCTGCACGGTGCCTGTGCAACAAACTGTGGCATAAACGGCGAATGTAACAGCTGAGCATAGACCGTTCATGCCTCCAATCTACGTCAATGGTGTGGGTTGTTTCCACTCCCGGGAAGGTGGATCTGCCGGGTGCAGAGCACTCGGGGCCCAAAAGCAATCCAGGTGTATGCCCGCACACAGGAGTACATGTTGGAGCTGCCTGGAGGACGCGCTGCTGCACTGGGTGGCAGGAGGCTGAACACAACGGTCCGGCATGGTCGGTCCTCAATCACTACACTGACTAATTTTTCCTTCCTACTTTGTTTTGTGCTTGCCCCTGAGCTAAATGTCACATATCCCCGCATAAGACCACAATCGAAGCGCCCATGTGGTTTGTGGATGCAGCAGGGTCACATTTTGGATTTTGGTGTGCGTTGTGGAGCCCATATCTAGGGGCGCACCAATCCTCAAATTTTGCACGTCATGCTATTTTCACTACCTTTGATATCCTCTTACCCACATGCACCACTGTCCGGTACCACTATCCTTGGTGAAGCTGACGGTAACCACATTGGTTCATCCGTTGGTGCTGACCCAAATGTGGTGCACCACTGGGTATAAATAACCCTGCTGAAGGTCCTTCAACTTCCACTGGCTCACACCGCCTATCTTACCAGCAACAACAGCCATCACCCACATCGCCATCTGCCGCAAGCGATCAGCCGTACTCGCCAGCACTAGGGGCATGGGCCCGTCCACTAGAATTCGGATGTACGAGGCTAAGAAAGCCTGAGGGGGGGAGGCAAATATGGGGGGGCTGGGGGCGGGGGCAAGGAGCGCCTTCTCCTTTTTCAACCAATGTTCCGAACAGTGCACTTGGGCCTCAGTTAAATTGTATGCATGTTCCGGCTCGTGATGTCTCACCTAGTACTGACATGATTGGCCTGTACTATCTACGGGTTAGGCTTATGCAACATTCAAGTCGGGCCAGTCACATCCCTCACCAATGGTCCTGCCACTTCTGTCCCGTGAGCAAGAAATACTGTATTGTTCACCATGTCCCCCCCCCCCCCCGGTTGATCAATATAGATGGTCCCGTAGACTTGCAGAGCTCGTGTCAGAGTAAATGCCATGCCACCTTGGACCCTATGATCATCAGCATGCCATGCCATGTGTGCATCGCTACTATGGCCCAATCTGTGAGCATATTTGTGGCTCATACCGTTTGTCTTTCCATATTGCCATTCCCATGGACAACCGGATCATTCATGCCCATTTTTTCATTGGCACACACCCTGTTACCCTTTTATACCCTTTTGATAGTGTGTTTCTCCTGCACCGTCCAACGGACATGTGTTACTCATGTTCGGATATCCCTGTTGCAATCTTATCGCCACTTGGGGGGACAAGGAACCCCAAAGAGAGAGGGAACAGGGCAAGGGGCAATAGGGCATGAGAGCAATGCAGTTGTTTCAGCCTTGTTCAACTTTCTCATTGGCTCAAGCGTCTTAGAAGGGGAGTGTTCTGTCGGTCGTGCGAGTGAGCGCAATGCATCAAGACCAATAATCAATGCAAAGACCAGAATGCAGGTTCCTGTGTGATTCTTCTTCTGTACCTGATATTCACAATGAAAAACGGCGAAAAAAATTTCTTCTTCTGCACCTAATATTCACAATCTCATCTGTTTCTAGCTATTGTAGCAGTGCTTACCCAATGTATCATACATCGGACATAGACGGGCGGGTGGGCGGGAGAGTACACGTGAATGAAACACTCACAATGAAAAAAAAAACGGCTATACACAGTGGAACAGAATAATCACATTTTCTTTACCTTTTTTCCGCTCCCTCGCACGCCCTCTGAGCAGAACTTTCGTTCCTTGTGGAACTTCAATTCTATCGGTCGTGCCAGTGAGCGCAATGCATCAAGACCAATAGTCAATGCAAAGACGAGAATGCAGGTCCTTGCGTGATTCTTCTTCTGTATCTAATATTAAAATTTTTATCCCAGCGTATGGGAGCGTATGCGAGCCTAACCTCCCTGTGCAGATGACCCTCCATATACGGATGGATTGTCATTGACTGGCGTGATGTAGTTGAATGGAAAGCTTGCTGTCTCTCACTCTTGACGTCATGACTCAACATCAAAGATGACCGAGTCACGCGTTGGGAATTCATGTACTCTGCTCAAGCTGTCCGCTGGATTTTTCGCGGACGTCACTCGAAAGCAAGCCGTATCTACATTGACCCAGGCCCTGAGACAAAACAGTTTGCGGAGAATGCGCTGCTAAATATGGTAGGCGTGGTTGAACGCATGTAGGTGACATGTGCACGTGCAGCGTCATTGTCTAAACCTAAACAAATGGCGTGCTCCTACCTATATGCTACTAACTTCACTTTACATAATGAATGCAGCATATAACTCCGCCTGCTGCAGCGACGTAACCCAAGATGGGCACAGTTCATGGCGGTACACACCGGGGCAGGAAACAACCCCCACACGGAATCGCGAGCCGCATGGTGCTGCATCGGCGAAGGTGACTACACGCCGAGATGGAGATGTGGAGAGGGTATGGGATGGAAATGCAAACAAAGTGATGTAGTCGTGGCCCTGGCCAAGGCCCATGAAAACACGTTAATGCGTGCATGCATGGCTGCATATGCGCCAGCCAAAAATGGTGAGGAGGCGCCAATAGGATGTGAGACCCACCGTAACCGACCTAGAAGCCGGGCCATGTCACGTGGATGAATTCGCCCCCGGCCCGCTGGTAACAGCCATAGACACATAGTGGAAGCCAGCATGGCAGTTTCATAGCTGATTGCATGTGTGTGCAAGTCCAAAAACTTACCCAGGAATCCCATTTTTGTTTGTGGCTGTACAATCGATTTTTCGTTGATAATGAACCCGGCAGCCTGCAGAGCATGGATGACAGTTTTAGTGGCAGCTTGGCTTCTGGCACGGTTGGTGGAGGAGATTAAGATATCATCAAGGTAGACATCCCAATCCACCGACCAGCCTTTTAGTGCAGACTTTACAATAGAGGACACTAGTCGTTGACAAATAGACAGAGAGTATTTCCAGCCAAACGGCAACCGGAAAAATCTCCATTTTGATCCACCCCCCCTCCCCCTTGCGCAAGCACCAGGAAAGTCAGGAAATTGACGGTCAGACCGGGTCCTGGTGCTTAGACAAGGCGGTGGTAGCGTGCCACTCGCGGTACCAAGCCACGAGTAACGACGTTAGTCCTGGCTGAAAAACAAACCAAAACAAAGAGCAGTGGGGTGCAGTACCAAGCACAATGTTGTTATGAGCAGGTTGACTCATCACAAGGATGACATAGCCCCTCTTTCCCTCTACAATCGGCACACAATCACGCTTTGCCTAGTTTCTGGCCATAAAACTAGTGGTCAAAAAATTTGGTGAAAGCCACGGTCAGACCGGGTCCCGGTGCTTAGACAAGGCGTTGCGTGCGCAAGGGGGGAGGGAGGGGGGGGGGGGTAGTCCGGTATCGACACAAAACACCCAATGCCAAACCCGCGGAATTTGGAAGCTCCAATATGTGTTTTTTAAATCAAGTTTGCAAATGTAAATGGGTCTTGAAGGAGACCTTTGGAAGCGCTGATATATAGAAGACAAAGCCGGAAACCGAATACGCGGCGGCTGACGACTGTCACACGCATTCAGCTCTGTAGCAACGAGCACACAAACACACACACCACATACCCCAGCAAGGATTGGCGGGGCACAAGCACCACAAACCCCAGCAAGGATTGGCTATGCACAAGCAACACAAACCCCACACAGCTGCGCGGCACAAGCACATACACCACAAAACCCAGCCAGGATTGGCGATGCACAAGCAACACAAACCCCAACCGGGATTGGCTGGGCACAAGCACACACACCACAAGCCCCGGCAAGGACTGGCGGGGTAAAAGCACACGCACCACGTACCCGAGGCAGGAGAACGAGCGGACAAACACACGCACCACAAAACCTAAGCCAACAGTGCCGGGGAACAACCACACGCACCACAAACCCCAACCACGACTGGCGGGGTAAAAACACACGCATCACGGACCCGAGGCAGGAGAACCGGCGCACAAACACACGCACCACAAACCCCAGCCACGACTAGCGGCGTAAAAGCACACACAGCACCGACCCGAGGGAGGAGAACCAGCACACAAACACACGCAAACCAAATCCCGGCCACGACAAGCAAGGCACAAGCACCGCAAACCGCAGCCAAGAATGGCGGGGCACAAGCACACGCACCACAAACCACACCCAGGAATGGCGGGGCATGCCCATTTTTTCATTGGCACACACCCTGTTACCCTTTTATACCCTTTTGATAGTGTGTTTCTCCTGCACCGTCCAACGGACATGTGTTACTCATGTTCGGATATCCCTGTTGCAATCTTATCGCCACTTGGGGGGACAAGGAGAGTGGACTGGCCAAGGGGAGGGTGGGGAACGGGAGGGGAACCCCAAAGAGAGAGGGAACAGGGCAAGGGGCAATAGGGCATGAGAGCAATGCAGTTGTTTCAGCCTTGTTCAACTTTCTCATTGGTTCAAGCGTCTTAGAAGGGGAGTGTTCTGTCGGTCGTGCGAGTGAGCGCAATGCATCAAGACCAACAATCAATGCAAAGACTAGAATGCAGGTTCCTGTGTGATTCTTCTTCTGTACGTGATATTCACAATGAAAAACGGCGAAAAAAATTTCTTCTTCTGCACCTAATATTCACAATCTCATCTGTTTCTAGCTATTGTAGCAGTGCTTACCCAATGTATCATACATCGGACATAGACGGGCGGGTGGGCGGGAGAGTACACGTGAATGAAACACTCACAATGAAGAAAAAAACGGCTATACACAGTGGAACAGAATAATCACATTTTCTTTACCTTTTTTCCGCTCCCTCGCACGCCCTCTGAGCAGAACTTTCGTTCCTTGTGGAACTTCAATTCTATCGGTCGTGCCAGTGAGCGCAATGCATCAAGACCAATAGTCAATGCAAAGACGAGAATGCAGGTCCTTGCGTGATTCTTCTTCTGTACCTCAAGTTCTAATTCTTTGTCCCCGCGTATGGGAGCGTATGCGAGCCTAACCTCCCTGTGCAGATGGCCCTCCATATACGGATGGATTGTCATTGACTGGTGTGATGTAGTTGAATGGAAAGCTTGCTGTCTCTCACTCTTGACGTCATGACTCAACATCAAAGATGGCCGAGTCACGCGTTGGGAATTCATGTACTCTGCTCAAGCTGTCCGCTCGATTTTTCGCGGACGTCACTCGAAAGCAAGCCGTATCTACATTGACCTAGGGCTTGAGCCAAAACAGTTTGCGGAGAATGCGCTGCTAAATATGGTAGGCGTGGTTGAACGCATGTAGGTGACATGTGCACGCGCAGCGTCATTGTCTAAACCTAAACAAATGGCGTGCTCCTACCTATATGCTACTAACTTCACTTTACATAATGAATGCAGCATATAACTCCGCCTGCTGCAGCGACGTAACCCAAGATGGGCACAGTTCATGGCGGTACACACCGGGGCAGGAAACAACCCCCACACGGAATCGCGAGCCGCATGGTGCTGCATCGGCGAAGAAGACTACACGCCGAGATGGAGATGTGGAGAGGGTATGGGATGGAATTGCAAACAAAGTGATGTAGTCGTGGCCCTGGCCAAGGCCCATGAAAACACGTTAATGCGTGCATGCATGGCTGCATATGCGCCAGCCAAAAATGGTGAGGAGGCGCCAATAGGATGTGAGACCCACCGTAACCGACCTAGAAGCCGGGCCATGTCACGTGGATGAATTCGCCCCCGGCCCGCTGGTAACAGCCATAGACACATAGTGGAAGCCAGCATGGCAGTTTCATAGCTGATTGCATGTGTGTGCAAGTCCAAAAACTTACCCAGGAATCCCATTTTTGTTTGTGGCTGTACAATCGATTTTTCGTTGATAATGAACCCGGCAGCCTGCAGAGCATGGATGACAGTTTTAGTGGCAGCTTGGCTTCTGGCACGGTTGGTGGAGGAGATTAAGATATCATCAAGGTAGACATCCCAATCCACCGACCAGCCTTTTAGTGCACACTTTGCAATAGAGGACACTAGTCGTTGACAAATAGACAGAGAGTATTTCCAGCCAAACGGCAACCGGAAAAATCTCCATTTTGATCCACCCCCCCTCCCCCTTGCGCAAGCACCAGGAAAGTCAGGAAATTGACGGTCAGACCGGGTCCTGGTGCTTAGACAAGGCGGTGGTAGCGTGCCACTCGCGGTACCAAGCCACGAGTAACGACATTAGTCCTGGCTGAAAAACAAACCAAAACAAAGAGCAGTGGGGTGCAGTACCAAGCACAATGTTGTTATGAGCAGGTTGACTCATCACAAGGATGACATAGCCCCTCTTTCCCTCTACAATCGGCACACAATCACGCTTTGCCTAGTTTCTGGCCATAAAACTAGTGGTCAAAAAATTTGGTGAAAGCCACGGTCAGACCGGGTCCCGGTGCTTAGACAAGGCGTTGCGTGCGCAAGGGGGGAGGGAGGGGGGGGGGGGTAGTCCCGTATCGACACAAAACACCCAATGCCAAACCCGCGGAATTTGGATGCTCCAATATGTGTTTTTTAAATCAAGTTTGCAAATGTAAATGGGTCTTGAAGGAGACCTTTGGAAGCGCTGATATATAGAAGACAAAGCCGGAAACCGAATACGCGGCGGCTGACGACTGTCACACGCATTCAGCTCTGTAGCAACGAGCACACAAACACACACACCACATACCCCAGCAAGGATTGGCGGGGCACAAGCACCACAAACCCCAGCAAGGATTGGCGGGGCACAAGCAACACAAACCCCACACAGCTGCGCGGCACAAGCACATACACCACAAACCCTGGCCAAGATTGGGGGGTCAAAGCACACGCACCACAGACCCGAGGCAGAATAACCAGCACACAAACACACGCACTACAAACCCCAGCTAGGAATGGCCGGGCACAAGCACCACAAACCCCAGCCGGGATTGCCTGGGCACAAGCACACACACCACAAGGCCCGGCCAGGGCTGGCGGGGTAAAAGCACACGCACCATGGACCCGAGGCAGGGGAACGAGCGCACAAACACACGCACCACAAAACCTCAACTAGGAGTGCCGGGGAACAACCACACACACCACAAACCCTAGCCAAGACTGGCGGCGTAACAACAGACGCAGCACCGACCCGAGGCAGGAGAACCAGAGCACAAACACACGCAACCCGAACCCCAGCCAAGAAAGGCAGGGCACAAGCACAACAAACCCCAGCCGGGAATGGTGGGGGGCACGCACAAGCGCCACAAACGCCAGCCAAGAATGGCGCGGCACATGCATACACACCACAAAACCGAGCCAGGATTGGCGGGGCAAAAGCACACGCACCACAGAGCCGAGGCACGAGAACGAACACACAAACACACGCACAGCAAGCAACAGGCCTCAGCTAGGATTGGCGGGGACCCCAACCACACGAGGCTAGCACACGCACACCCAGAGACACACATGCACACCGATCACACACGCCCGCGCCGCAACGCACGCAACACGGACAAGGGGCACGGGCACATGACAGCCACGAGACACCGACACCACACCCCCATCCCATCCAAAAACGTCCACAGGCACACCAGCAACCCCACACAAAGAGACCCCAGCCAGGAGTGGCGGGGAACCACACCAAGAACGCAGGAAACACAGCCAGGACAGGCGAAGGGCCACACCCGGGGGAACGGGCAACAGCTCCGGCCAAGTCTGGCGGGGAACGGCACCCACAGGGACCTCTGCCAGGATTGGCGAGGGACCACCCCCGGGAGGGCAAGCAGCAGGCCCCTGCCAGGATTGGCAAGGAACTGCACCCACACAGACCTCAACCAGGATTGGCAAGGTACCACCCAAAGAGAGCAAACGGCACGCCCCAGCCAGGATTGGCGGGGACCCGCACCTAGACGGACTTCGGCCAGGATTGGCGAGGGACCACCCCCGGGAGAGCAAGCAGCAGGCCTCGGCCAGGAATGGCGGGGAACTGCACCCACACGGACCTCAGCAAGGATTGGCGAGGGACCACCCCCGGGAGAGAAAGGTCCAGGCCCCAACCAGGATTGGTGGGGACCCCCGGCCACAAGGACCACAACCATGATTGGAGAGGGACCAACCCTGGGACACCAAGCAGCAAGCCCCAGCCGGGAATGGTGGGGACCCGCACCCACAAGAGTCTCAGTCACGAAAGGCAAGGGGCCACCCCCGGCGACCCCAGCTAGAAGTGCACGGTTGCTTGCAGTTGCATTTCCGCGTCTTGTGTGAAGATTGGGCTGCATGTACGCCGTTTTGGACCGCAGTGGGAGCATGCCCACACTGAGGTGGGTATGTTGTGGAATGCGTGGTGTTGGGTTTTGTCTAATTGTGGCAATATGGCAAACTGGAGTGTGCACCAAGGGCACGCTCCAATGCTTTGGTTCTCCTTGTCAGTGAGCCTATGGGGCAGTGAAGAGCCGGAAATTTAGCTTCCACATACCCGCAGAACATAGTCCAATGACCATTGCTCTTCAGAGCCGTACAAAATATTGCCTTTAGTTCACTGCCACGGTGCCAGAGCAACTATTGAATGTTTTCAGGCTTGTCTGTTCAGCTCATCCCTCCCGGGGAGCTGGTCATACGACCATCTTGGGCGCTTTGAACAACTTTGCTCACATTGATCATCATCATCATATGTCAATTCATCATCCGCCATCCTAGACCCCTCGTGACACATCAGAGTCTTAATGTTCATCGGGCATCTCCTCTAGCCCCATCTCATTCCAATATCCGTGACAATCTTGTGTACTGTTACTTGTTGAAGCGAAAATTTGCCCATTTCGCTGCTTGCTAGTTTGCATGTTCATTGCCCACCACCCGTACGTGTGAGGGCACCTAAGTCTGTGTGTGTGTGTGGGGGGGGGGGGGGTTCCTTGGTTGCTGGTGAGTGTGCACTAGTGGTGTTTCGTTGGCTGGTGTGTCGTGTGATGTTGGTGGTGCACTAGAGGTAAGAAGCATACCGTGTTGCACATGTGTCTATTGCATGACCGCTTGTGTGTTAGCAGACACAACCCAAATCCATACCACAAACCACACAAGTGCCCCCCCCCCCCCCCCTCCTGTGTCCTTCCACACCCCAGGGAGGACGGTCCCCCGCCACCCCATGGGAGACCGTCACCAAGTGACGGTCCCCCACCACCCCGCTGGGGACCGTAGTACCGCCGTACACGCGCAGTGTGGGGCACAAAAATTGCGGCAGAAGACGAAATAACACAACATAAAAAACATTGGTGTGCAAAGCTTGTCACAGTGAAAAAAAGAGGCAAGTAATGCAACAATATGAAAATCATGCGTGCGCTCAATGGGCTGCCAATGTAATGAAATTTACTCCTTGACTCGCTAGGTGTAGAATTTCTTTGTCCTGCTCCATTTGACCTTGAATTCTTGAACATGCTCACCACTTTCCACAAGAATACTTTGGATAGCATCCTTGGGCGGTGGCTTGGCCCTTTTGGGGTTCCCCAAGTGACGGTCCCCCACCCCCTCCTGGGGAAGGACAAGGGGCGGGGAAGGACAAGGGGGGGGGGGTAGTTGCACAAAAGCACAGTGATCATTTCCACACTACGACCATGTGCACAAATATCACATGCGACACGCATAGAGGCAAAATAAAGCAACACAACAGAACATGATACAACAAACACACCATCTAACAAAACCACAGTGCATTTGCACACCACAATATTTTTTGTAGCACAAGTGATGTCACCACATCTACAAATAGGGCATTCAAAAAGGGAAAAAAGCACACAACATCTGTCACCCCAAAAAATTACAATTATGATCCATTTAACTCCTGTTGCGCATACGTTGCACATGGTGTGCAATTGTGCAACGCTTGTGTGTAGTAGTGTGATGCATTTTTCAGAAGGATGCATGTTTTGTGGCATTCCATTGGCGCTTCCTTCATGGTTTGCTCTTCTACCCCTCCCCCCAATGTAAACAACGTCAAAAAGACCCAAACATGGGAAAATGACACTCCATGATGGTTGGACACACCGTTGTTTATGCACGGTATAATAGAATGTGGGCTGGCTTTGGAGGTGGAATTGAGGATGGCTGTAGGGCAACCAGGAAGGTTGAAATGCATGAATCATCCACCAAAGCTCTTGTCTAATGCACCTTGCCACGGCTCTAATATTCACTGCAAGGCAATGTTTTTGCACTACGTGCACCTTCTCAAAGTATGACCAAAGCAAAACCCACTCAAAAACCCGAGCCATTGTTGTATGGCAAGAGAAACAACTAAAATATTCTCTGACATCGAACCTTGCACTGAATGTACCTATGAACAATCGAATCAGCCATTCAAAGTACAACTATGCAATAGCATATAAGATGCACACATGTTCAGGTGGCAAGTGCCACACACAGGTTATTGAGGGAATGGTGTGCACCGGGGTTGGGAGTGTGTCCGAATTCGTCTAATTGTCGTGCGGTTGTTGTCCAGTAAAGCAATGCATTGGAGGCATTCTGCGGAGTCTATTAGTCCCCGACCTATTCTCAAACTGTGAATGGGTAAGCAAAACACACTTCTTTCCGTCCGGCATCCGTGCACGTCAAGGATGGTGTGAAGCAGTAGTGTAAACACTGTGTGGGCAAAACCTCAAACCACGATGAAACACCCATTCTTTTCCCGTTTTCACACAAAATCTAACGGAATGCATGTCAACAACACAATTAGACTCACTTTACAGCCTAAAAATCCCCGTAACTTGGAGGCAAGGGCCAAAACTAGGGATCGCGCAGCTGCCACAAACATAAATTTGCACTGCATGTGCATTGCGTGAATGGCATTCCTTAATAAAAGGGGTGGGGTTGATACTTTCATAAATCCATAAAGTTGAGGAAACAATACCCCATGTTGTTTGGACACGCCGCTGTTCAGACAAGAAGGGGACACAGGGGCAAATACCAATGCCCCAGCCGTCAAAATTTGTAAGTGTGGCAATAACACTTTTACCCTTCTGCTACCCCCCTTCCCCCTTGTAACCCCCCCCCCCCCAATGTCAGGCCGCCCCCGCCCCCCAATGGGGGGGGTCACCAAGTGACGGTCCCCCCCAAACCCAGTTCCAGTGTAACCTAAAGAAAAATTCTCTTCGGTGCCTTTGGCGCCTCGTGTTTCCTATGCGCTTTGGGCCAAGTGACAGTCCCCCCCAGGGGGGGGGGGATTGCAAGGGGTGGGGGATTACACCGGGGGGGGGGGGGGGCACAAAATGAACAACACAAATGGGGCCTGCTGTGGCGGATGCGACTGTTCGCAGTCATTTTCTCATGCAATGCCCCAACAAAGCGTCTTGCAGTCACTCAGTTCACATAACGCTCACTGGACTCCACAGCAGTGACCATGCCTCTGTGTTGTGTACTCTTTTGCCTGGCCAATTGGGAAATTTGCAATTGGGAAATGTGCACATTTGGGGTTGAGTAAATGCCCAGACACACCCAATTGTCTGCTGTGTGCATGGCGGCGGATTCGCCTCAGGATGAGCCTTCTCCGGGCCAATCTACAGACTGAGGGGACTGTTTGGAACAATCCAATCTATTGTTCTTCTTGCTTTGTGTGGGAGCATGCAGTCTTCACTCATTTCTACTGCTTCCCGTGCCTCCACAGCTGCCTGCCAATTGACAAAGACATTGAATGCCACTTACCACACATTGAATGCCACTTACCACACGATCGGACTGTAAATTGAAATCCAACAGCAGTGGAGGGATAATTGCCGGGGCTCAACAAAAACTATACCAGGGAAGTATGGGGGCGGGGGCCTGGGACCCAAAATTTTGTGTACCAAAAATGGCCGGACCAGATTTTTCCAATGGTAAATTTCGTTTTTTCACACCATGGGCACTTTGGTCTGAGAGGGGAGGGGGGGTCAAGGGGGGGTACCCCCATCCTCCTATCCTCATGAGCGTCCATGGATCTTTTTGTGACACATATCCGCAAACTCACGCACAAGGCAAATGTTCCTTCGATGATCAGTTGACATCTGTGGCCCCCAAGACATGTCAGAAGCTTCGCCCTTCAGAAATCTTCCTGTTGAAGTTGTCCCCAGTGGAAGTTCCTCCCAGCCTCTTTATAGATTTCTCAACAGGGAGGAGGACTGCATGAGCAAGTGGGTCGAGTGCAGGGAAGTACTAAAATGGCCATACACCATCAATACACGGTGCAATAGTACGCAGCAGAACTGTTCTGGAATGATGTGCAATAGGCCGACCCCCCACGTGCGCAACTACCTTCGGGGGGCGAAATTCCGCATCAATTTGAAAAACTGCCCCAGCCAAAGTCCCTGGTCAGCATGTCGCTGCTCTGCGTGCGTGTGCGTATTGGGTCATGCTTCCTAGCCTCACACCTGTGGGCGCTAGGCTCAAGCAACGCAGCAGAGCGTCGAACGCAAACACAAAAATGGCTCATGGCAGGGGTGGATATAGTGGGGGGGGGGGTCCCCCCCCAAGCCCCCCCCCCCGATGACGATTACGATTACGATTTACCCGTGTGACTGAACGGCAGTTTTGCCAGCAGTCTGACAACAGGACTGATGGCCAAAACAGGCGCCAGAGGGTTGAGCTCAACAGGACTTGAACCCAGGACTCATAAATCTCAAGACTGCGCATATACCACTGTACTACTGCGCCAATCTGCCCTCCTTGACACAAAACACTACACTGCACAGTGCTTCATGGTGGTAGCGCAGCTGCAGATTCATCCAACTCTGCGAACACACATAGCTGTAAAGCGAAAAAGGAGCAAATCGTAATCGTCATTCCGTCATCACTGCCTCCCGGCTCAACGCCCCCCCCCCCCCCCCTGGTAATGTCGTCACTATTATATCCACCCCTGGCTCATGGGAGGCCCCTGAATGTCACTGTTGCTGTGTGATGGACGGACAGCAAATCCAATCAAAAAGGTGCGGTGCACTGTAGCTCATTGTCACTGATACTACGAATCATCTAATATTCTGCCCCAGTTCAAATAAAACGAAAGGCATCAAGCACTTGCTCATGGGGTTAAGAGGGCCGGGTTAGAGGTCAGTTACGACCGTGTTACTCTCTCTGTGCCTGCCATGTACCAAAAGCGCAACAAAGGTGCGGCACCACACAAATGCTGTGCACGGACAGGGCCGTGCTCGAGGGGCAGCCCTCACCATTAGCTGAGGTGAGTCTGGTGTGAGGGTTTGAATGGGGCTTGCGCAAAACTCTGGTGCCCAGTCTGCGCAGATGCCTGTGTGCCTCTCCCATACCCGAGAGGAAAGCCCGACCTCATCTCGGGTTAGGCTTTCTTAATTTTTTTTTCAATGCATCCACACGAACTGGAGAGTGTCACATTGTTGTTGTACACCAACAAGGCGGGTGCAAACCCCAGACGCCAAGTCCCCCCCCACCTCCCCCTCAGAAAAACCAAACGCCCTCCCATAAACCTGTTCACGCCCCAGCGTGCAGAACTCCTGCCTGTGGCCGCTGGCCGCCTGCAAACCAGGACGTCCTGTAGCATACTGATTCCGCCGCTGGGCAGCAGTACAAGTCCTCCCTGTGAGCCATCTGGGCCAAACCAATTTTTCTGTGGCGCCCACTCATTTGGATGCAGACACAACTTGTCACCTGATCTATGCAGGCCGACATGGCCCCGTTCGATTGGATGGTAATGAGGCACTGGTGTGCATCTTATAGTTTCTTGTTTTACACGACACACTCCCACCCTCGTGCCCAGGGTTAAATGTCCAACAATTGGTTGCCAAGGGTCCGGCTTCGTCAAAGTTCGCGGAATGCATCCCCCACCTCCAGTACGAGTCGTTGTTGCATGAAGACAACCCCACGCCAACTTCCCCTTTGACATGAATGGCCACAGCGAGGGTAGGACCTGGGCATGGGCACTGTGAGGAGAGGATGGACAACACACAGAGGGAGGTGTGCAGGCTGGGGCTTTTTGACCGAAAACACCCGCTTGAGCACGTTACGTCGCACTGGGGGGGGGCTACCAGTACCACATCTGCCCGCACAGAATTAGCGGTGGCGCAGGGGATGGCATCTCCACGAAGCAACCTGGCCAGCAGCATTTGACCCCAAAGGGCAAAAAACTCTGGAAGCTCATTGAGGAGGCTGCACATCCCGCATGTGTAGTGGTGGGGGGGGGGGGGGCTTTGGAGAGGAAAGGCGTGGGGTATTTGAGACGGTAGGGGCGCCTGGGTATGGGCGTTGCTGTCCACTGGGAAATACTGTAAATGCACTTCGGACGATGTGCCGCAGACCTTTCAACGGAGAAGGTGAAGATGGCCTGCAAATGGTCAAGTATGGGCCAAGGGAGTCAGATGCTCTGCAAAGGGTCAGAAGTCAAAGGACCCCCATCCCTGTGTTTCGGCACCAAAATACTACCGTGTGTACGCCCACAGCACTTTGGACACACCGTGCCCTGCGCGCGGAGCATTAAGACCTGCGGATCCCCATCTGCGGGTCCGGGATCTAACTTCGCAAAATGCACATCTGCACTTAACATGCGCTGTACGCTCTGGAAGCACTCTGTTATCATCCAACGCACAATGCAATTTCAACACAAAGACTGGCACTGCGCAAAGGCGAAAGGCGGAAGTGGGAAGGTCAGGGTTGGGGGTGGCACACCATCGCTCACATTAATGATTGCGTCCTACGAAACACCCAATTCTTCTGGGGGTTTCAAGGAATCCGCATCCCTGTTCCTGTCTCTTGATTCTCTGGATTCCCTGGCGGTTCCCCGCCCTGTGACTATGGTCCCAGTCCTGCATCCTGTGACCAATGTGCACGGGCTGCTCCAATGCCAATTCTCCTGGGTTGTCTTACAGTGCACACCACAGACATTCTGTTGCTGGTTCTCCTGCTGTTACCCACAGGGAATGTCTGAACTAACACCCACGCAACTCGCCCCATATTATTGGTGCGGCAATTGTTGTGTTGACCGCGGTACCAATGGTTTTTCCATTCGTTGGGCCTATGTATGATTCGGATCAGTGCAGGATGGGGGAAGCACTAGCATAGTGGTGCCCTAGGATTGAAAACTAGTCACAGCCAATATCTTCATGTTTCCAACAACTAAGATGTCAGTTTTTTCGGTTCAACGGGCACGCAACCTTAAACAAAAATGTTCGCCACTGCCTTACGCCAAATAATGTTCGGGACATACAATCCAGGCCAGCGTTTTGCCACTATGACCTTTAATCTTGACTCGTGAGTGACAGAGTCTCTCAGTCAGTAAACTCTAACCTCATAGCCATGAGGGAACGGATGCTGTGCAGCTGCAACCTCTTCATCCCAAAATTGAGGATGCTGGGCTCGAGAGAAGGCCAAAGGGGCCCATGGAATGGGAAAACCATTGAACCGGAAACCACTGCAAAAATCTTGGTGCGTTGCACTGACACTGGCTGTTGATTTACAATATATCCCTCTGAAAGGGCGATGGGCATACAGGGGGCGGGGGGCCAAGGCAACACTTGGGGCAGCGGTAGGCAAAGCAGTTCCGGGCCTCAGGATCCGTTGTGGCTTTAATTCGGGGGACCGGGTCCTGGTGGTTGGCTAAGGGCTTCGGGATGTGGAGGGCAATACCAGGGCCCATAACCCCAGAGCCCTGCGACGTCTTGAGCATCCCCAACCCTTCTGTCTGTCTCTTCCAGCCTGAGCAGTGATCGAACTGCTGGTGCTTACGTGCACACAGTCAGGCCCAGGGGAGAAACAGAGGCAGAAAAGGCAGGAATGTCGTGGCCTGTGTCTGGACAAGACGTTGGGGTTACCTGCAGAGTTCTTCTGAAAAGGAAAGGGGTTTAAAGGCCAGAGGAGCGAGGCAGAAAGCTACTTGTGAATGACTGGCACAGAGCAGCTAGGAGTGCCACATGCCTCAGACGCAGAGGGAAAAGAGTACCATGCACATATACGAATGCCTGGGGGACAAAAGTGCAAAAAAAAAAAAAGGCGTCCATGTGTACGATTATCTGCGTGCGTGTCTGTGGAGGGGAGGGGAGGGTAGAGCCTCAAGATAAAGGAAGGCTGTGTACTAAAGTCATCCGGCACTTTGTGAAAGCTCTCTCTCTTTTTTTTCATGGGTGCACCTGTTGCCCTTTACTGCTCTGCTGCAAATCAGTGCTGAAATCACGTCCACAGAGGTGAGTAGATGAAATTGAGGAGAAATGGGCAACACCACACGCGCTCCATTTTGGGCCTATTCTTATACCACACCCCCGCCCCGTATTACCCAATTAGCCAAGATATGCTATTGGTGAGTGGTTGGTTAAGGAGCCCCCAGACCCCCCTCAGCGGAAAAACCTTTGTTTTGGGGAACGTGGGAGGGGGTTGGGTGGGTGGGCGGAGGGGGGCGGGCACAAAACTTGGTTTGCCAGTTGCGGCCACTATGCATCTATCCAGGCCTGGGTCCGAGCAACGTTTTTTTCTACATGGAGGCATTAATCGATGGCAGGATCTCCAGCCATCCCAGATCGGCCCCCCTAGCCCCACTTTTTGGCCGGGCGTAGGTCGACTGAGAATTCACCGTTTTGGGGCGACCTATGACAACCATTGGGACAGGTATAAGCGATCATTTGGGGTCAGTATGAGGACATATAAACCCACGGGGACCCCCACGCAGACCACCAAGTTGGCCTCCCCCAGTGCAATTTTGGGCCCATCACAGGCTCATGTGGCCATTGGTGCCATGGATGGCAAACCTATCTTGCCAAATGTGGCCATGATGCATCGATCCAGACCCAGGTCAGGGTGCACTGTTTTCTTCTACATGGATCCCTTGACCTATGGCACAATACTTAACCTGCACCAACCCCCTCCAACACACACAAGAAGGTCGCGTAGTTCAGCGGTCATGCACGTGACGCCTGAACTAGAGGTGCTTGGTTCGAATCCCGGTGGGGTTGGAACACAGTGTCCTAGGCGCTAGGGTGTCGGTGACCCCGCGAGCCGGAAGGGATGCTGCGAGGGACAGGTAGGGATCCCGGTTACGCTGGAGTTCGGAGAGCGCCCGAGCACTTTACCTTTACCCTCCAACACACACATACCTTACGGCTTGGGCCATTTTCAGGCTGGCACGGGTCCGCTGACAAACCACCGTTTTGTGGCGGTTTCTGGTGGCCCTCGGTAGGTCTTGGGACACAGTTGGGTGATCATGCGATGACAATATGAAAAAATCATACAAAATGGGGCCCACATTGCACCAATGGCACCCCTCCCCCGACGCTGCTGCCAGTCACCCCTAAAAGGCCCATCTTAGCCTTGTTCTTGGGATGCACTGTCTGCACGTTTCTCGGGAGTCGGCTGAAAAAGGCGGGCCGTAAACAGTCGAAAATTGTATGAATTTGCGTGCACAACGTCTGTTACAAGGGAGGGGAAGGGCAATGTGTCCACGAACCCCATTTTTTTACTGCACTTGTGCCATAAAAACGCCCAAAGCGAAATCTGGGCTCTAAAAACATTGTTCTCCTAGTGGCTATTTTCCAAAAAACCTAGGGTGAAAAACTAACCTACTATCAATCCTCTCTTTGCAGCACACTGTTGCGCCGCAACTCCGACAAGCGCAATCTTGCAACAGATTTGAAAAAGGCCTCATAACTTTTTTAAACATGGGCAGAAAGGGAGGTACACGTTTATTGAACCCAGTGGTGCTGATTTCTGTCCGAAAAAATTGAACCCAAAAATACAAATAACGCAAATAGGAGGAACTCACTTTACAGCACAAAAAAGGGACTTCACCTTTTCTAAAAAAAACCAATTTCACGGCTGAAGCGCAGTAAAATTTTACAACGCAAGCACCGTAAAATGATTGTCAACTACAGCAGAGCTGTCTGCCGCATATGAGCGCTCTGCCCACAACCCCTCCATCTGCATCTGGTGTGCAAGCATTCTCATCCTCACTTGCTCCTGTCCTTTGCAAGAGCAATGGTCTTGTTAGAGCAACGGTATGGAATGCATTCACGACAACAGTCACTGCTTGTGTTTTCTTGTGGCGCGCATGAACAACTCCCTTGTCCCAGCAACAATAGGTGTTGTCATTGTTTGCCTCACGCTTGGGTGCACCACTACTGTGACGACACCATTCCGCCCCTCCATCCGCATACTGCAAATCCAACCTGTATGGACTGCGTGCAAAAAAGTGCACATCGTTGACCTAGACAAATACAGACCTCTGACAAAAAGACAAACCGAACATGGCACGCCTGCTCATGTGCTGCACTACAGCACCACTGCTTGTGGAGTGTGTTGCCGCCAAGCACTAACCACCAATGATTGCCGGATACGTGGCAGTTCGTGGGGTTCCAAGGCGACCACTCCTAGTTCCCAGGAAGGAGTTTTAGGGTAGCACCAATATTTGTGCATATGCTGGTTCCTGTTAATAAATTTGCATGCCATATTTTCAGAGTCATGCATGAGCTTCCTGTCCGGAGATTTTTGCCACCAGAAATGTCTATGGCAGCTCCGGGAGCTGCTATAGACATACCGTTGACTCGGTTTACGGCGCTTGCGCCGTAAAATTTTTCGGCAAGAGCGCCGTAAAATGTATGGCTAGCAACGCTAGAAGGAAACCGCAGCAACGCTAGAAAGAAACCGGGGCAACCACCCTACTATGGCAAGTAGGTGTGGTGCAGATTTTTTCCTTAATTTCCGACACTCACAAACAGGCCAAGAACAACCACCCTACTTTGGCTAGTAGCTAGGTGTGGTAGGCATCCATGTACACACTATGTCAATGTTTCTAACCTCTTGTGAAATTTGAAAGAACCCACACAACCACGCACCCATGCACACCTTTCCTCTTCTGTATTACTATCACTCATCTTTGCTGCCATTGTGCCACATTTGCACGCTGATTTTACGGCACTTCACCCAGAAATTAATGATGAGAAGTAAAGCATGTGGAAGAAATGGGGGGTTGGGGGCCCTGTAACACAAAAAGGGTTGAAAATGTGCCCAACGCGTACACAGCACTCCCGAGAATCGTGCAGACAGTGCACCCCAAGTTGTTGTCACTGGGATTTCTTCTGCAATGTGGACCTGTCAAAGGCAAAAGAAATCACCCGTTTCCTTGCATTGACCATGATTCATTCTACAGAGCAATTCATTATTGTCGCGTGTCCACAGCGCGTGCTGCCAATCCCATGGATGGACCCTCCTTCACCCCACAGGGGGGAGGGGGGAAGAAATGCCCTGACATAGACATCTCCACATCTACAAGCTGCAGAACTACCGCTTGCAGCCACTCATTATCCCCGTCTGTAATCTTGGGCTGTGTAACAAGACTTGATAGCTACTAGACTTGAGACTTGATAGGCACTACAATAACCCCAAAGTGCGCCAACTGCCCCCTGTACACGGACAGACTGTTGGTGCGAACTAATGTGGAACCCCCTGTGCTGCGTATTACCAGGACTGTGCGTGCTGTCATGCAGTTTTGGCCTGAGACAATTGGTGGGCGTTGACAGCGGTAATCAACAGACCTTCTACAGGGGGGGGGGGGTGCACTCACGGCTTGCGCTTGGGCATTGGCGGTGTTTCAATCTGACAGTGAGATAGAAGAAAAGCAGAATCGGATTTGTGGATCTGGGGGCAACTGCAGAAATTGCAAGGCTCTTCAGCCCAAAGATGGAGGAGACATGGAATGGAAAAGTATTGAACCGGAAACCACTGAAACCTGCCCCCAGGGCCCTGTAGTCACGCCCAGCCGCATCTGCATTAACAGAGAAGTGGCAGGGCGTGGGAGGCCTCTGGTATCGAGGCCAACAGCCCTGTCACAGGCTGTGTCTAAAAAAGGGGTGGGTCTTGAGCCCCAACCATGTGGCGACCCTGAAAACCCAGATTTTGGCTTGAACAACTCAAATTTCACAGAGGAGCAGCCTGATGTTTGAGAAAATTTCTTTGATTTCTGCTGCACAGTGAAAGGCGTTCTAAACTTTGCGATGCCAGTGGAGGCGATTTTCTGAGGTGATGACTGGACAGGCTGTGTTTACAAGGCGTTAAGACGTAGGTGTCCAGGCAGGGATGTGATTGATGGGGCTGAGGTGGTTGAAAAGCATTTGGGAGGCAAGCTGCGGGTACAAAAACAGTTGGTGGGCCGTCGAGAGCGGGCAAACGCGGTTGGGGTGGAACTGGCGCCCCAAAGGGGGACGAGGGCACCTCTCCCCCCCTTTAAGCGCACCCCCGGGTCTGCATGCTTCCCACAAATCACAAATTGTTCTGCACAAACGCAAGCATTCGCTCTTCCATGTAAATGCGGTCCGCCTGCCGCCGTGGCACGTGCCGCTCGTCGGGAAAGAGCAGCAGGTCGTACGGCTGCCGGGCTGCGATCAAAGCATTAATAAGGCGGGCCGTGTGCCGGAAGTGGACATTCTCGTCGATAAGGCCGTGGATGAGCAGGAGCTTCCCCTTCATTTTGTCCAAATGAGACATGACGCTGGAATTGTGGTACCCCTGTGGAAGACCAGCATTTGTGGGACAGCTCCCCCGGCAGAGATGTATCAGACGACAGAGGCAGGGAGGTCAGGGAACGCACAGGTTGAATTCCAAAAGGGGCAAAATCACCGCATGCCAGGCTTTGCCAAAGCGTTGCTTGAGCACAATGGCTTTGGCAACGCACACGTGGCTGCACTGGCAAGTGACCCCAGCGAAATGACCATTTCTCCAGGAATGAGTGATTTTGCAGAGGTAAGTGGTTGTGCAACAATTGCATTGCCGGTTTGTATTGTTCAGGCGCTGAATACAGGCAATGTACAAGGCGTCATGGCACTGAAGACAGGCAGTTGCGGGTGCATTTAAACAACCCACCCAGAAAAGCAAAAGCATATTGCTCATGCAGTCATCACAGCCATCAACATTTACTGTGCCCAGGGTGGGTCACAGTACATCACCAAAGCTGCAAGCACATTCAAAGCACGGAACCATTGACAGTGGTATGGGTCTGAGTAATGGAAATTTGAGGTGATTTCTGCTGTCAGGTCTGGATGATTGTTGGGGTCGGGTTACAAGGCCCTGATGTTGAGCAGCAGCAAGTGGAATGTGGGCTGGGTCTGATGTAGTGTAACCAGTTGGAGTTGCAGGGTGCAGCCAGCTGTTGTGCAAGGTCATTCACTGTGTTGGGAGGTCAGATGCACAGCACTTTACCGGGGTGTTCCTGACCAAGCACAACGCACAATTAACCAGCGCCATGTACAATTCCCAAACAAAAGACATCGGCTGTTCCTAACAAAGCCAGGATGCACAAGGGTGTTCCTGACCAGGCCTCCTAACCAGGTGTAACGCAAAATCACCAGGGCAGGAGGAAAATTGCTCCGCTGGGGCGCACGAATGCCCATTCCTGAACCCCCCTTCCGTCCTCCTTGGCCGCTACGCCGGTACCCTTGTCCAGCCACTGACAGGCCTCAGGTTAAGGGGAGGGGGGGTTCAAAGTAGACCAGCAGAAGTGACTCCAAACGACCCACATGACACGCTGATAATTTTGAATCGTCTATCATGGGGAGAATGATTTTTTTTGAAATTTTCCGTCCGGGCTGCTTCGCAGCCCATTTTCCATACCATTTTACAGTGGCCCGGCACGAAAGTCCATTTCTCCAACCGTCAGCCCCTCCTTCGCCGGTCCTCGGTGCCCCCCTAAACTAACCATGCACAAAGGGTTTCCTAAAATGGCACAATGCACATGAGTATCTCAGGGCTGTGCGTTAACGGGTGGAGCATTGGGGGGGGGGGGAACCCTTCTTCTTGACAACCGAGGTTCCTGAGCAACAGATTTTCTCATGGTGATGCAGAGGCAAATACTGTGGATCCTACAATTGCAATCCAAAGAAGAGACATGCAGCAGACAGCTGAAAATCGCCAAGAAAAAGAACGACAACTCACTCGCGTGGGATACATTCAGGATTTTTGCTTTGTGCACCCACCTCCCTCTTGCAAAATCATGGCCCAGGCCGGCGAAAATCATTTCAGGTCGGCGTCCCGTGCAGCCCAATACCACACTTGAGCGCCACAAAATAGGTCTTTGGTGACAGGGTCCATGCTGCATGCGGGCTCATCGCCGGTTCCGATCCGTCTAAACTCTAGTCTAAACTCTCCTTATTTTGTGAGGGTGTTGTGGGACAGCTGATAAACCTTCCTAGTTAGATGAAATTATTGAAAGTAATACCTTAGAAGGTGATAGTCCTGTAATTTAAAACAAAAGAGGTTTGCTGTATCCCGAGTAGCATAGAGCACGTGGAATTCTGTGTGAATCAACGAGGACCACCTCGTAAGACTAAATATTTTTAAATGACCGATAGTGAACTAGTACCGTGAGGGAAAGGTGAAAAGAACCTCTTTAGGGGAGTGAAATAGAACATGAAATGATAAGCTTACAAGCAGTAGGAGGTTTATTTAAGGACTGACTGCGTGCCTGTTGAAGAATGTGCCGGCGACTTATAGGTAATGGCTAATTTTGATTAAGATTATTAAATCGAAGTCAAAGCGAAAGCGAGTTTGAATAGAGCGAAAGTCCTATGGACAGGGTCCATGCTGCATGCGGGCTCATCGCCGGTTCCGATCCGATCCACTCCAATTTGTGCAGAAGGTGGGTTGCTCTCCAAGCAGAATAATATTATGAGCAGAAACAAATCTTACATGCATTATGTAGCCCCTGCTTTCCTCATACATGAGCCTCTCCTCCTCCGTGAACCAACATTGTCATTGCAAGTTCCGGACGAAACAAATGCGGCCACCAAAACAACCGTGAGCACAACCCACCATGCAAAAGAGGGTTTTGATGAGGCACGATTCAAAGGGGTGTAATTAACCAGGCACACTGCACATTGGTGTTGCTGGCCAGGGCATCACGTACCAGAGCGCTTGGCATGATGCACAAGGGGCCTCGTGACCACGCACAACGCACAGGGGTGTTTCGAGCCAGGCATGATGCACAGCGGTATTTTTCGCTAGACACGATGCCCAGGGGTGTTGTGCAACAAGCACGATCCTTAGGGTGTCCGAACCAGGCACAAGCATCAGAAACCAACGCCAGCACCGGAGTCCTGCACATACCACAGGATTTTCTGCTGGAGCTCCCATATATCGTTCAGTGTAGTGTGTGTCGTATCCGTCCCAACTGGTCACAGGCGCACCCGCGATCGCTAATTGAAAATACTCGGGAGCCAGGCACAGCGCCAGTGCCGATAAATATCCACCGTAGCTCCAACCATAAATGCCCACTCGCTGGGGATCCGTCAGCTTCTGTCAAGAGGAAGACGTCACGGCCTCACCCAAAGCTCCGTGTGAACAGTGCGGGGAGGAGGCGTGTGCGGGGGGGGCGGGGGTAAACCAGGTATTGGGCAGGGGTGCAAAAAGGGGGCTCGTGCCATATCGACCAGGAACGACAAATGAGATGTGTGTGTGTGTGTAACTTCAGCATTTTTACCAGGTCTCTCGGTTGCGCCTGTATGACCACACTGGCGTCCTCAGGTCTGGTCGCCCCCCATTGGTGAGGCCCATGGTGCAGGCCAGGGGTGCCTCCCTGTGTTGCCCCTCGGCCAGTGCGACATGCACTTTAGGCCAGAACCTGGCTCGCTGCCCCAGGACCACCCTGGAAGTGGGGTGGTGGCTCCGTGGCTTCCGCCAGGCCAGCTCCACGGTAATGGTGGTGCTCGCAGCAGCGAGGCGGCCTGCATGGCCTACTCAATTTGGTGATTTTCCCAGAAAGGATGCCCTTGACCCACTGCTGCCACCGCCCACCTCCAGGCATGCCTCATCCGGGAATCGATCCCACCACCTTGCAGTTGCGAGTCCTACGCTAAGTCCGGTTGAGTTAACCGGGGATCCTGTGTGTCTGTGTGTGTAATCGTCGAGCCATTGTGCGAGCTCATTGCAATGGTCGATGCATCTGATCCATTTCCACACTTGAACTGAACCCGCCAGCCTTTTCAGGCTCAATCCTGTGCCAAAATTTGCTGGGGTTTGAGACCCCGTTTGACATGAGATAGAGGGTTGAATTGACAGGGAAAACCATGTGCGATGGGGCTTCAACAACGCCTGACATGGGCTTGTGGAGACAGGCAAAGGTCCACTTCTGGCAGCATTGCGCCGAGGTGGACGGATGATCAAGAGCTGACGATAAGTGGGGTCAGGGTAGGTTCAGCAAAATGGTCAGCATGTCGGCATGTGTCACAACATGTGATAAGAGGGCCCCATGCACACCGCACCGCCTGCAAACATACCTCAGCCGTCAGCCACTTCACCCCTGTGACCTGGTCATCGATCTCCACCGCCCCCAGTTTCCGCGACGTCGCATATTCAAAAGCAAGCCCACGACACGCAGACCCGCGGTTGTCGAGCTTGAACACCAGATACCCCTTGGCCCGGAAAAACTGCGCCCGCATTGCGACAGTGGACGCCCAGGACTGCACGACGCACTGCACCCCCGGGCCCCCGTACACACAGACGAGCGTGGGGTACGGTCCAGGGCCGTACATGTCCGGGTCGGGCTGGTACACGGCGCCGTGCAGAATAGTGCCGTCCGACGCCGGGAGAGTCACCAGCCGCGGAGGCGGCAGGCTCAGCGTGCGCAGCCGGGAATCCACGAGCAGCGGCAAATAACAGATCAGGGAGCCGTCCGCAAGGCTGCGAAGCGCGGGGTAAGGGCTAGCCTCGAGGTCGCTGTGCACGTCTATAAAGCGGCGGAGGCTTACGTCCACGACCACAGAATGATGTCCGGGCCGGTGCGTCAAACACCGGGGCTCCCCCCCCTGAAGGCTGACGGAGTAGAAATGCCGCTGCGTGGGGTCGTCCTTATTGCACAAGAAATAGACCGTCCCTGGAAGGCGAATGGGCGCTCGCTGTGCATCGGATGGGGGGAAGAGGGGGCGGAATAGATGTAGTTCCGTGGTGCTGCAGGAATGTCACCGGCATCAGGCGATGCATGTGAACTGGACTGCCCTTTAAGCCCAGCCTCTGCACAACCTCTACACATGTCCCTTCATGAGTATACAGCACTGGGCAGGGTTCAGGGCCCATAACAAAGCCGAAAGCACAATGGCATCACAAACCACAACGCCACAGCACCCTTACACACGACATAGCACAGCACCCTCCTTTGTGGCACAGATTTCTTAAGCAAAAGAGCCAAGCCACGACCCGAGGGAATCAGGCAAAGATCGGCGCACTTGAAGAAAAAAAGGCATGCTGAACGTGGGGGATTGAAGGCAAGGACAAGCGGAGAAAGGGTGGAGGACTGGCAGGCAGTGATGACGCAGGGACGCCGCAAAAGAAGGGCGATGCAGGCATGCACCTGTAAACTCGTCAACTCCGACCAGCGCCTCCACAACCCATGGCCCTTGAGTTAAGGGGCGGATCAAAGCCCCGTCGCAGTTGTGCAAATACAGATGGAGGAAACCCGTCTTTTCGCATCCCCAGATGAAGCCGCCTTCCGCCTCGCCTTTCACATGCTTCAGCGGCCTGCGGAGGTGCGTTCATTCAGTTTCATTCAGGAAAATGGCGGCACTACGCACACACAGCGTGCTCTCCCAAAAAGGGGATGGCAGCCACAGCCATGGGGCACATACCGCAGCAAATCGTGCAGGTTGATCCAGGCAGATGTCTCCTCTTCAATCAGCACCACGTGTTGCCCCGTAGTAGGGTCGCACCGCAGCAACTTCACTTTTGTTTGGGCGCGGTTCTGCACCTGAGATGTGAACAGTTGTGAATGCTTGTGTGCCTCATCCACCACAGCCCCACACACATGAGAGTTGATGGGTGTTGAGGAGGGCACAGAACAGGACGAATCGCTGAATGCAAGCATTGCAAGCAGAGCGCACCGCAGGGCATGTCGGGGTACAACATCGTAGAATGCACCCCAATGCACTGCAACAACAGCACAGCACAGCACGACACACCAATACGACGAGTGCTCCTGATGGGAACCACTTCACCCGTGCAATGTATTCGACGTCGCTCCCCAAATCCATCCATGTAACATCTCCTCCCAGGACTGAGACAACCCCCACCTTCACCAATGCATTTGGGCATCCAGCGAAAGGATATCTGTGGTCTTCCTGCATCATAGAGATCACAGAGAAGCGGATACCCAAAGATACCCATTCAGGAGAAAAATCAGTCCAAAAAAACCGCAGCCTTATCACCTCGCAAATGATTTGCCATACATCCACAAGAACAGCGATCACCTCTCTTGATACTTGCGACGAAATCAAGTACCTCAAAGTATCCGGGGGCACGCGCAAAACAATGTGCACCACAAAAAGCAGCTTTGTCAGATGATCATGAGTCTGTGAGACGGCACGGTATGTGGGGTCTTGGAACTCACTTACACTCAGTGATGGGCATTGGGTCACTGCATCATCCCACTCTATCTGACCTGTAACACACCTCGGCTTTCTACTTTTACCGGATACTTATCTGGCAATGACAGTGTGGCTTGTTACCGATGAGGTGCCAATCCCCTGCAGTTGCACATGTATGCTCAACACTCAGTGTGTCCTTTGTGTGCACTGCTATGGTGAGGCTCAGCACGTCATCATGTGGTGTGTTGTGCACTGGTGTGCCGATAGCTATAGCTATAGGCACACCAGAGTTGGCTCCAGGACCCAACTTTCCGTGTCTACTACTGCTCGTGTGCGTAACATCATCACTCCTCCAAATATGGCAAATCATTGATTTTTCTGCATTTCTTAAACAGCTAGAATATGTGTACGCCATGCAAAAGGGGGTGCAGGCAACCCAAGCACATTCGGGTCGTTGGGTGCAAGCACAGTAGCCGGCACCAGGGAATGACGGAAGAACTCGGCATCGAGTGCGTCCTTTAGAGGTTGAGGCGGTGTGGTCTTGGGGTTAGTCCCGTCATTCCACCTCGGCAGCCCCGTTGCTGTCTCCATCAACACAGCCAAGAATTCGCGGGCAGACAATCAAGGCCACATAGACGCATCCACCCCAGGGTGCCGTGCAATCTGGTAGAGTGTGGAGCGCTTCGCCCGTAAGTGATGCAAAATATTATGCCACCAATCCCGGTTTGAGGTCCATCAATCACAGTCAGCCTCACACCACCCGGGATTAGTGGGGAAATGGACAGAAAGATGCCCAAACTTGTTACAGAGGTAGCAGGAATTCCCCATTTTATGCTTGGCCTTCCCCATCGCCTCGGAGTTGTTGTGGTTGATCTGCTTGAGGTCAAACCCCGGCATGACATCATCACAAGGGCGCCACCCGAACTCTGGACATTGTCCTTTTGTCGAAGAAGATGGTGGCGGGGACAGCCTGTCCTTGTGATGCTTTCGGTGCTCATTTGATTTTCTTTGTTTTTTCTGTGCCTGCTGCCTGTCGGACATCAGAGAACGTACTGCATGTGCCGTAGCATCGCCGATAGTCTTCGCCATCTGGTCGGCAGGAATCAAGGAGGAGATTGGGAATTGAAATGGGAGAAATGACGAGGCAGTTGTGCGAATGTCGAAGGTGAACTAGTACTTGGGCCGACGGAGAATAATGGATGGTACACGCGTTTCAATCGCACACGTGTTAGAGCCACATGCTGCCAGGGACGAGCAAAAGTACAAAAACTCCTCAGACAAACACGGCCATGCCCATGAGGCTGGTGCAAACACACAAATGTACGTGCAGAGGGCGTGTTCTGGCTGCCCCTAGCTTGGCCAATTGCCCTGTCCTGCCCATGCATAGCCACAACGATGACAAGTCATTGCCGGCATGCATACACATTCGTGGGCACACAGCATCGTAGGTGTGGGACGCCCATGGTCACTCCCCGCCCATGATTCGCTGGGCACCAAACCCGCCTTTCGTTTTCATACCACACTCAATGAATCTTATTTTCAGTAACAAACAACCTGAAGTGCGACCATGCATCCACACGTGCAAGGCGTGACACACTTCATGCATTGCACATGGCACACACAAAGATACACCAAATCATGAACAATCGCCGTGCGACAAAACCACAAACACAAAGCAGGTAAGCACAAATAAAGCAAAACAACGGAATTTTTGGATGCTACAGTGTGGGGAGCATTAAAAAAGAAAAAAATTCAAAAAAATCTTTTTACCAGAGAAAGTTCATTAGTAACAACAGGCGGCATGGCGGGCAGGCCTTGACCAACTCAAGGACCCCCCCACCTCCCCGCTGAACTGTCCGCAAAACCTCCTTGGATTTGGAGGGGTGCAACATGTTTTTGGAACCACGATGATACCCCGGACCCAACGGAGGGACAATTAGCAATGTTCAATTTCCAACTGCAAAAACGGCTTTTGGGTGGCGTAAGTTGTGCAACATGACGCGTTTTTTTTGTGCCATGTGCAATGCGCCCCACCACGGCAGTTGCATTGGGTGTTTGAAGGTTACAAAATGCTGTTCTGTTGGGACTCGACTATGCTTACATCGATGCTTTGTGTGCGCCACGACTAGCTGCTTGAATGCCGGTAAGTGAACTTCTCATACATCTTTTAAAGATTCATGGGAAGAACTGTTTGCTCGTTGACCAGTTTGTCAACCCCCTCAAGGGTGCTAAAGATGGTTCTATGGTTGGCCTGTGTTGCGCAATGGAGTGAAGTGATCGTATGATTTGGATTCGGCGAATGCCTCGATGTAATCTTGTTCCCATCCCTTCCTTCTCATGGTGCCACATGGTACTGTGTTTTGGAGGACAAATTTATCAAAACCAACGCGCCAATCAAAAGTGACGATTCAAAACTATCCTGTGTAGTGTACGTGCAATGGAAACATTTTTCGCGTCGCTGGTGGCAGGGCTTTTAGTCACCTCATCCAACATTTCAGATCATGACATGGGCTTTCATTTGCCTTGCTTCTTCCCATTGTGTCAAGGGGAACGTGCAACGGTCGCCAGGAGGTTCACACAATTGGGTTGTCGCAAGAACCTAACATGGTTTGGCTAACCCGTTTTTTAGCCAAATAAAAAGGGCTTTAATACCGTACCCCATTTTCTGAAAAATTAGGCTATCAACCCGTTTTCTACAAAAATACAAGGGGGGCCCAAGCTGAGGCCCTAACACGCATCGTACAACCCTTTTTTCTTTCTTTCGAGAAAACGGGGATGTAGCCGGTTTTACATATCAAAAAGGGTAGCACACAACGGCATAGTGCTGATAAAATTTGCTTGAAATTGAGTTCATATGACTGAGTTGTAACACACAGAGAAATGGCGGGGGCGCAGGTTTTACGGTTTGGGGTGATCTCGCATCGTACAATCTGGTGATGGGTGTGATGCGCGCCTTTGTTGTGCCCTGAGCTTGAACATTACTATCAAAGGGGTACCTTTCCTAAATCTTGATTTGTCGCACATTCACTTTTGGAAAGGTGGCCAAAAAACTGGTCACCAAACTGCCTAAGGTCCTCCATTCCATGATTCCGGCACATTGGTGGGCAAGGTGTTGACAAGGTAGTCGTTCAACACTCTAGCCGATAGTGGTCCAGGGCAGGTCGAGGGTTCCAAGACATATCAGTGGAAATGGTGGGGGCAATTCGTCAATGTAAGTACAACGGTGCCAGCATCCCTCAGGTCTCATTCCAATATGACTTCCACTGCATGAAATGGAAAACTGAAGTTCAAAATCACTGGATATGGCACATGGGTGTACCCAACGGACGACAACCTCTGACGTGTCAATGTCTACGTGCAATGTACCACACTTTGTTATTGCACAGGTGCACATAGAGTGCCATGTGAAAGCCAAAGGTTTGTTAAGTAGGGGTGTAGTAGTAGGTGGGTCCTGATGCCGGACTCACTTGCTGTACCTTGACAGGTTTTTTTTGTGTTGGGCATCCCCTGTGTGTGGGCTCTACCACATTGTCACTGAAGATCCGAAGATCCAGTGCTTTGCCTGTGTGATCAGATAGTCAGATCTCGCCAAAACGGCAGGTGCCGGATTATTTTGCTCAAAGAACAACATATTGTGTTCCCTTGTTGGGGTGGGGACCTCATTAGTCAGCAGGTGTTGAACATACGACCGGGCTGCAAGAGTAGGCACCCATGTAGCAAAGCTCCTCAGACGACAACATACATTACTTTATCCATACAACAATCAATGTCACGGTCAAAGAGGGGGCCCTCAGGCATACTCTGTTGTCTTTCCCACATCAATGATTCGTGATAGCATTGCAAAAATCAACATTTCACAAATCAAGCAGCATTGAGTTGGGGGAGCATGCAGACATCAACCACCTACCTGTATATCCTCTCCATGGCCATCTTTCCCTTGATGCATGATGTGGTACTGGGGAATATGAGACTCATCCACTTGGGTGATGGCGAGGAATCGTCCACATGGAGACCACCACACGCCATGCTCCCGGTCCATTTCCTCTTGCGCAATAAACTCAGCAACACCATGCGTCTTTGCAGTCCCTCTTGCACCGAAAGTGAGTTGCCTTGGTTCTGGATTGACATCTGGCTGCGCACTCACAACATGAACCTCGTTGTCTTGCACGTACGCAACCCAATTCCCACACGCCGATATTTGTGGATCCACCACAGGGTGTAGCCCATCTGCAATAAAGACACGTGGTTCAATTGCAAACCCCGACACTTGGTCCTTGTGGAGTAGATCATGGTTTGGATGGGGTATGAGGTATTGCATTGCACGCAACAACGGGGACCATGCCAACGGCTTTATTCGTGTGTTCAAATACACGATGACAGCATGATCAAATGAAAAGGGAAATGGATTTTGACAAGCTAAGCTAAATCAATGGAGGTGTGTTCATCAGCAAGGCATCCCATCCCATGTTTGCCTGTGTTGCAAACACATCAAAACACTTCCCATCACCTAGCACAAAGATGGTACTTTGGGAGGTGGGCTCGGGGCTCGGGTTGAAAAGAAATTGCATGGCCAAACCCTCGATGGCCACTTGCGGCTAGCTCAAGGAAAGAGATTACGTTGAATAGTGAACCCAGTCGTGGCTCATAAGCGTAAAAGGCAATAGTAAATCACTCCCCACAAATAGGCCGATGCTTAGGATTGATAAATTACGGTAATTTAAGGTTTTTAAATTACGGGCCGTAACTTACGCCGTAACTTACGCCGTAACTTACAAAAATTACGTAATTTATGGTCCGGACCAAGGTTTTACGCCAAAAGCATGTAATTTTGCCAAATATTGTACTTTTCCCGCTTTTGTAGGGGGGGGTGAGGGGTGGGGGAGTTGTTGGCAACTTTTGTGGGGCCCCCATGGGCGAGCCACAACCTTCCACCTTCCCAAGTGGAGTATCTAGAGGAGTATCCACGGGTAGGGCATCTTCGACCTCCTCAGGTTGAGTGTGTTTGTCCCTCCAATGTTGAAGCATCCGGTTTTGGTTCGCAGCCTTGCGGTAGTCACAACCAGGGTGCTTGCATTGAACCGTTTTGGGTGTCTTCCCATCATCTTTGAACTCAACAATGGTGTATTCATCCCAAATAGCCCCTTTAGTCTTCATGTGTGTGAAAAGAGGCCTATGGAGAAGGGGTGGCGAAAAATTCGGGCGGGGCGTAACTTACGGCCCGTAATTTATGATCGCCGTAACTTACGTAATTTACGGCCGTAACTTACGTCGTAACTTACGTTTGTAACTTACGTTGCAATCCTACCGATGCTCATTATACATGAAGCCACCAGTCTCACATCACGGAACCACCTAAACGAGCTAGTGCAGCGAACCAAAGAATTTGGACCAGATAGCGATCCGGGGACCACCGTGACCGTGACACGACCCCGATGCCATGTTGTGGTGGGTCACAGGCACGCAAGAAAGCAAGGCTCAGTGTGATGACATGCGCAAACCTGGGATCAAACAACGTAGCGGAGCTAGCGGCTCGATTCCATCTTGCACATACACCCCTCCGTTAAGTGGTACCATCAATCTACAAATTGAGCCGGCCCAAGAGTAGTGGGTGACACCCACATCCAAAATCCGTTGCCGCTCACGTCTTAAGGTCTCCGTCAACGACTCGCTGGTCCCTCGCTCTGGGAGATGAACCAACAACGTCTCTTCACCTGTTGCTGGATTGAATGCGTATAGTTGCTTTGTAAGACTCGTCTCAGTGCTTCTCAGATACGTAATGTACTTGTCATCTGGACTAAAGTGATATTGACTTGGGGTCACACAACCGGGTAAAGGATAAGAAGCGACGTCATTCGTGGTGATTTCCCCCACTTGCAGTTCGGGGGACATGGTTGCCGATGAGGAAATCGCCACCGCACCACTATCCATGCAAATGCTGAGAGATGAACCACAGGGGATCAAAACACATGGACCGCGAGACCCTGTCATCATCGAGAACTTTGAGACGCGATGACCCATGAGTGTTCGGTGAGCTTTGCATGCTAAACACTAAGAACGGCACTATGGCTTGGATATCCCCGTGTGACCATTTACGACTGCACGGTAACCACCAACAAACTGCTCACAAATGCATCAGAAGCTGAAGAACAAGAACGTTGTTGTTGGTTGAGTGTGCCTCAACATTGGAATGCAAGCATGCCGTGCCCATCCACGTGAGATCCTATGAATATGCTGGAAAATATGTCAGGGACCCCGCAATTTCATGCTTGACGCTTTTTTCGAGGATAAACAACGGAAATTAAAAGCAATTTGGGCTCACAATTTTAGGTTCTTGACTTGAAAGTCAACCAAACCCCAACTTGCAATATCGACGACGAATGCACCAGAGGGCGGTCCCGCAAGCACCACTGGTTGCTGGTATTGCGGGCTACACGGTTTGGCAGGGGAGACAATGGAAACCATAGGGTTTGGAAAAGGAGGCTACGTGTTCATGTATCCGGCTACGCCTCAGGCTACACATAACAATCAGTAGGGCTACACAGGGGGCTACACCTACATAGGATGTTACGGGCTACACCCGAGGCTGCACCAAGGGCTACATCAACTGGGCTACATGTGAGAGCAATAAAATGGCCGTTTCTCAAACAACCTTTTTGCGTAACCGCATGTAGCCCGGGGCTTGTCCGCAGGAGTGTCCAGCCCGAGCTAAAGGAATATGGCTAAGCCGATACTCTCGTGTTCCAAAGTGTTCCAAAGTGTTTCGAACAGAAGTCCGGGTCTTCATAAGTGACCACGGTGGGTAGTGAAAGCCTTGGTCGGTGACATCAAGTTTGCAACCGGGTCCCAAATAAGTGACCGGGTGTCATTCCGAAGAGGCGAAGGTTGTCCAGAGGCACATGGCATACACAAACGAAGAGTGCACAATACCACAAGAAGAATCAAGGACCTGCAATTAATGCTAACTAGTTCAACTTTGACGCTTGTGCGTTCTCACCTTGCATGTTGCTTTGGTACAATTGAACACACACATTGCTTGGTAACACGAAACCCGGAGGAAGAGGAGGCAACCCTGGCACAAGAGGGGAATGATGACGCATATGACTCATCCTCCATCACATCATCCCCATGCATACAGTCAAACCCTTCATCCCAAGGCACATCCGGTTCAACAAGTGGAATATGTGCATTTGACACCCTCAGCAGCAGAATAGTCCCTAGAAGCTTGAAAAATCGATGCCGACAAGGGAGTGAATCTCAATTCTTCAAGAAATTGCACCGTTTCTTGGCCAACGGGGGCCCAAACCTCTTGACCAACTACCATATATGGGCACCCGCAGCGCTTCAGCATCCGGCGATCGCACGAATGACAAAGGGAAAACCCCGCTAACTTGGACGAAAACTAACAAGACGGGCTTGGAGTGTGTCTCTTGTCGCCGGCACTGTTTTTTGTCCCCGGCAGTTGGCGGATTGTGCTGCCTTACAAATCACAGAAGAAAATTTACTTGGATTTATTTGAAGAAATGGCACAGATGAGCCCCATCCCTTGCAACTCGTGGCAAGATTTATTTTCTGGTGACCAGGGCACGCTGGACCACGCTTGGAAACTATTTATGGAGAATTTGGTTCCTTTGGTTCTTATTGCCCCCGAAGGGTTACAAGACAATATTATCGAGGGTGGTGATCACTGGTCTGGTGCCGGCTATGGACACGGCAATTTGTCCCGGCTCATATTTGACATGTCCAAGGTGGGGGTGTTTTCAACGATTTGATGTATACCGTGATGTTATTTTGGTTGTGCTGGCGTTACATTGGCGCTTGAATTCCCTACCAAAAGTATTGGACGGGGATGCCAAGCAAGCAGCCTTTGCTTTGTGTGATGCACTTGGTGCCGGTGCCCCTACCCCTTCGTTACCTTGGTCCGTCGAGGAGATTAAATTATCGGAAAGTTTCCAACACATTTGGGATAACATGAAGGTTCAATTGGATTTCCGGGACCGCAAATGTCTATCAATGGACATTCCGTTTTTTAAAGGGGTTTCGCATGATGCAACATGCAATAATCACAGGCGTGACGACAATGTTGCCGTAGATAAAGTGCATAAAAGTTGGGAGAAAGCCACTCTTAACATTTTGCGCATGTCGGCCGTGCTTGATGCCAAGCTTGTGGACCCTCAAGCAACCCCATCCGACGTTGTGTTAGACACCATTGTCGATAGGACATTTGCCGCCACTACCGATCTTTTTCTCCGCGCAAGAATATCGAAAACAAAAATCCATCCCCGACGCTATGTCTTTCAAAAACCGGTTGTTTTCAAAAGAAGACCTTGCATTGGCAGCCCATAACCAAAATGTGAACAAGCCTTCCTCTTACTCTTCAGCCTTTCGCAACATGCCTCAAAACAATCAAGCACCCCAAGGGCGCTACAACAACAACGCCCGACAAAATTATCGTGGCGGAGGCAAAGGCCGAGGCAAAGGAGGCAATCGGGTTACATTTCCCGTGGTGCCGGCTCCGGTCAAGCCAACACACCAAGCAGCGGGAGCTCATGACTCCTCCGTCGTCCGCATCCCCGCCCGACTTCGCAAAGGCCGCGTGTGGTGGAAGAGGCATGCCCCCCCGCGCATTCTCGATATTTAGGACAACGGGCTGCTCTACCTCATTGTGTGTCTAGGGTACCACCTCTTTGTCCCTATAGTAGACCCTCACTCGAATATTTCCATGCACGGAAATTGATATGTGAACGTGAAGAAATCCGTGCCGTCCGGTGGTGCGCACAACGGGATGTAGATTATTTGTTTCCATGGTTCATCGTTCTCAAAGAAGAAAGCACAACTTTGGGAGCAAAAATCAAAGCTTGTTTCATCTCTAACCTTCGCAAGCTAAATGCAGGAATTCCCATTTCCCATTTTCGCATGGGGACATGTGTTCTCCGCGCTTCGCAAAGGGCAGTGGGGTGCAAAGGTAGACCTCAAACATACATACTTTCATATCCCGCTGAGTGAGAAGTTTGAGCACTACATAGGATTTTCCTTCGCCGACGGGATTTTTAGATTTGAGGCAATGCCCTTCGGCGTTAATGTAGCGCCGCAAGTTTTCACACATTTTGTCAAAGTATTGCTTAAGCATTGGTGTTCTCAAGGGATCACGGTGTATGGCTACTTAGATGATTTGCTAATTGTTGCATCTTCGCACGACGGGTGCATTGCACATTGGAACATCGTTCATCAAACTTTGATCTTGGTGAATGAGCCAAAGTGTGTGCCACCAACACAACACTTGGAATTTCTAGGCATCAATGTCAATTTTGAGCAAGGCATCGTTTCCATCTCCGAGAAAAAGAGAAAAGGCTATCGTGAAGAGCCAAGAAAGTTGCTCACCAAGTCCTCTATCTCTTTGCGGTCCGCCGCTTGCATTCTAGGCAAGGTGAGATCCTTGCTTGTGTACTTTCCCAGTTTGCGCTTACTGACCGATGGACTAGTTGAGTTTGTTCAACTTAGTCGCCTCCAATTTCTCCGTCCCTTCTACCATAGAGGAACAGGTCAAACTGTGTAAAGTACACTTGGGCTCGTGGGAAGGGCGCCCCATGCTTGGGGCCCCCTCTAATCGGCATTTGGCCGCCGAAGCGTCCGACACACAATTTGGCGCTATTGATTTGCACACTCAACGCACGGCACATAGGTACGTGCCTAAGCACATTCACATCAATTTGAAGGAATTGCGCGCGAGTGCATTGGCACTACAATCCTTTGCCCAACTTGGTGACATAGTGCATTTACTCCTGGACAACTTCACTGCCTTTTCTTACCTTTAGCGTCAAGGCGGACGCTTCCGGCTGCTGAACGACGCAGTCCGCGAGATGTTCACCTGGTGTTGGGCACGCAACGTGCAAAACAGGCCCGAGTGGGTGCCATCAGCGGCCAATTCAGCCGATATAGTATCCCGACGGACTATCAACGTGCGCGAAGTCGTCCTCCAGGACCACATTTTTCACCAAGTCACAGGGGCGCTGGAGACGCCACATCTAGATCTTTTTGTGGCTCTGGAGAGTGCCAAATGCAACACGTTTGCTTGCCGGTAGCCAACGTCACACCCTCACCAAGTGTTGACGGACACCCTTCAAGCATCTCTCCAAGGGATCCGCTTTGCCTACGCCCACCCCCCTTGGAAGATCAATCACCCCTTTCTCAATCGCTTGTCCCGATTCCCTCTTCTCAAAGTAGTGCCGTTTTGGCGGGCTGCCCCGTGGTGGCCCCTACTACTACGGCTCTTCGAGCCGAATTGCGCGATATTTTTCAAAAGACGGTGCCCGAGCATATTCGAGACACCATCGCGGGCGCCGTTGCCCGCCCCGCGATGAGATGTGATTTTCGCTTATGTCTCAGGGAGCAATTGCTCCCAACCGACTGCACGGCCACAACGGCTGACCAATTTTTATCGCAACGTGACAAGTCTTTGAAGCGCTACAAAAGCGCTTTTGTCTTCTTTTTCAAGCTTTTTTTGCACTGAACGGCGCCTTTTGTGGCTGACCAGGCCGGGGGGAAAGGCTCTTGCGCGCCAAGCTTTTTCGGGGAGGGGCGGGAGCCCGAAACCAAGTTCAATCGCGGGCTGAGTACCGCTGCGCTTTGCTGTTCTCCTCTGCCCAATCTCAATGAGACTTGGCAGCCTCGTTATAGACCACCGCGGAGCCGGGGCCTCTGCCTGATTGCTGAAGGCGGTATGGTTGCGGCTTGGGGGTCAGAGCATGACGGTTTGAGCACGCGGCGTGGCATCGGGGAGGTCAGGACTCAGTTGCAGAAATGACTAGTGAGTGCCAGTGTGGTAGTGATGATCGCTTACGCTGTGCTAGGACTGTCGATGGCTGGTGTGAGCGAGGCGTGTAAGCGTGGCTTTTTGAGAGAGATGACACGTTGCACGAGTTTGAGGACGATTGTGAGTTAGTGCTCGCAGGGGAGGGGGGGGATGGTGTGAAGAACCTCGTTATGCGGAGAGAAGGGGTGGGGGCGGGGGCGGAGGTAGTGAGGGGGGGGGCTGGTCGAGGGGGGCGTGGGAGGTTGAACATGTCCCGGATTGTGAGCGGCCTTTTGGGGGGCGGGGGCTCCGGCTGAGGTTGGCTCGCGGTAGTGCGTTTCAGCCATAAGGGGCGGATCGGCTTAGCGGGCTAGCGGGCGTGTTCTCGAGCCTTTGTGTGTGCCGCCGGGGAAGGGGAGCGGGGGCGCTTTGGAGGCTTGTGTGCGACCTTTTCCGGGAGGGGGGAGGGAGGGTGGTAGGTGGGGGGGGGGCGCTGTTGGGCGATGTGTGACGTGCTGTAAGGCGGCAAGGGGCGCCTCCACGGGTTTGGGACGGTGGGGGGGGTGAGGGGGGCTGGGGGGGGGCGGTGTTCGTTAAGCCATTCCAGCGTGCGGTACAGAGCATTGAGGAATGAGGGGACACGAGCCGTCAGGGCGAGTTTTAAGTCATGACAGTACGCCTGTTTTTTGCGGCCGGAGGGGGGGGTTGTAAGTTTCGTGTATAGGGACATAGGGACCAGCCCCCGGACGAAATTGCGCCTTTCACCTACGTGCGTGCTCGCGGACCACCATTGGGACACCACCGTGGTAAAGGGGGGGCGGCAGGATTGGACGTAGGTCTGCACCAGGTGTTGGCACGTTGGGCAGTGTGAGACGAAAGAGACAACATCCGTTGGGTGTGGGTCGGGGCAAGCGTGGCAATGGCGAGGGCGTAAATCGTCGTGAAAAGCAAATGGCGCCATGTTGAAGTTTCCGGAGGACCACTTGAAGGGGAGGCCTTTGAACCATGAAGTGTCATTGTAAAAGTGGAAGCTGGATTGCACGTTGATGTTTTCGTGTTTGTGACGCAGGAGGAGGTGCTTGATTGAGGTGGTAGTCAGTTTGTGAATGACGGGGAGGGGGCCTCTGGATATGCACCCTATCGGGGGGAGGGAAGGAGGGAGGGGTCCAAGACCATCACGCGTGTGGCCCACTTCGAGTAAGCATCCGAAATTTCGTTTCCCTTGAACCCGGCGTGACCCTTGATCCACCCCCAACCCTGGATCATCCCTGGGCGTAGGGAGGCCCGGATGGATTGAAGAGAGGATTCCCAAGTGCCAGCTGGTGAGCGCGATGGGAGGCCTGGGGGGATGCTCGGGGAGAGAACAGTGATAACGTTGAGGTTGTCCCCAAGCACGGCAAAGGTGAGGTGTGGGTGAGACGCAAGGGCCCATCATAGAAACATAATAGCCGCCCAGAATTCCGATCCCTCTGAGGACTGGTACCGGGACGTTTGGCACAGGACACATCGGGGGCCGCTGGGGAAGAACAGGGTGGCTGCAGACCCTTAGCCCAAGGCGCCCGCTGAGCCACCCAGGTACACCCAGTTTGTGTCGGGGGAGGATGTGTGGAAGAGGGCAAGGGCCGCGTCACAGCCCCACTCCTCGAGGTCATCGGGGTCAAGGGAGTGAGGTTCATCCGGGAGCCGGTATAGCTCGCCATGCAGTGACAAACCAATTAGGACTCGGCCGTGTGGCCCGGGGGGGGGGGGGGGGTTGGGGATGTACTCTTGGGGCTGGAGAAGGGGAGGGGTAAGCAGTTCGTGGCGTTCCGTTAGTCGCGGGCGAACTGAAATGGCTGGGATTTGAAAGGTGAATTCTTTTTGTTGCGGTGGAGGCCAGGGTCTTTGATGGTGTGGGTGGTGCCGTCCGAGAACTACAGAGTGGCTGATTCGTTGTGGACCCCCGTGACTGTTCCTAAGTGGAACCCTAGGTCTTGGGGTGTTCGTTTTAGCCGGTTGCCGAATTTGCTGTATTGTGGTGTTGGTTTGGTGGCCAGGAACCGGACTTGGACTTGTTCCTTCAGGAGGAAAAGGGAGGGGGTGCAGGAGGCCCAGAGGCCGGTGCTGTGGTACCGGAGACCTATGGTGTGGCACGCGTCCATGACGGTGTCTTGGATTGGATTGCGTGTGGTGGAAAGCATTGCCTTGGCAAAAGCCTCGTTTGTTGAGGCCGGACCATCCACGTTGAGGTACCTGACTGCGTTGTTCACCAGGGCCATGCAAAGGGAAAAAGTGAAATGGCGGAGTCCCAAGCCTCCCTGGTGGCGGGGGGTGTAGCGGGCCTTAGGAGGGACGAGTCGGGAAATCCCGTTGGCTTTCTTTCGGGGAGGGGTCGTGCGCAATATTTTGCCAGATCATGGCCCGGAGGACTCCCAACTCGTTCAGGGCCGGGGGGTGTGTCATGAGGCGGTAGGAGAGGGTAGGAATGAGCTGGACGTTTACTAAGAGAACATATTCCGAAAGGGTGAGCCGGAGGGGTTGGAGGGTTGTGAAAAATGAGCGTATCTCTGACTTAGCCAATGCCAGTGTTTGTGCCGCGTGATTGGTGGTGAAGATGTACACCCCTAGGTACTTATAGCAGTTGTGTGGCTGCCCCGTCTTCTGGTCGGTTGTTGATAGGGGGGTGGCCGAGGGGGAGGTGAAGGTCCTGGGGGGGGCTGTGCCCATGCGTGTATCTCAGTTTTGCTGAGGTTGACGTCTAGACCCCACTCTCTGGCGACCGTGTCGAAAAAATTCAAAATTTGCTGTATGCGGTCCCCATTTTCTGACCGATAGAGGAGGTCGTCAACAAAGGCGTGGCCCGATTCGTGTGGGGAGGGGGGTGCAGTGACGTGAAATGGCAAGGCGAACAGGAGTACGTTCAGGTAAAGGCAGAGAAGGATGGGTGACATGGGGCATCCTTGCCGAACTCCCCTGGTTTGTAGGTGGGAGGAGTGGGTGTGCCCTGACACCACCGGGAAGTCGCGAGGGGCACGGTATAAGGACTGAATGAGGCTTACGAGGGTGTTGAGAACTTCAGGCGTGTTAGCACCGTGAAAAGGGTGGTGTGGGGGACGGATTTGAAAGCCTTGTTGAAATTGATGTAAAGGCTGTAGCTACCGGCTGATTCTCGAAACGTTGATAAAAGGTTGAAAATGTGGTCTTGGCATCTGCGGTTGGGAAGCCCGCCGAATTGGGTGGGGTGTATGATGGAATGTTTGATGGCTGCTGCCAACAGTTCCCGGTTGGCGTGTGTTGCAATGATTTTGTAAATGCTGTTCAGGAAGGCTTTAGGCCTGTAATTTACGGGGTTCATCACGTCCCCTTTCTTAAAAAGCAAGATAACATTGGCTTCGAGCCATTTCTCGGGCAGGGACTGGTGGAGGTAGTGGTTGCACACCCTTCAGACAAACTGTTGGATAGGGGGGGGGAGATGTGCAAAGTGTAGTTGTTTGTGAAGTCCCGCCCCCCCGCCTCGTTAGGCTGGGACCTTTTGAGCGTGTTTCGGAATGATTCCCAGGTAATGTCGGGTAGAGGGCTGTGTTTTGTGGGTTCAGGGCAGTGGAGTGTGTGAGCAGACGGTCCACTTGAGCGCTCGGTGGCGTGTATTCGAGGCTGCCCCCAAGGGTGAGGAGCGTGGAAGAGAAAATGTTGCCCACTTCTTTTGGGGTGGAGACGAGCTGTGTGGTGCCCGGGTGCTTCAGCTTTATTTCTCCGCGCTCCACGGGGTTGAGTGCCGCGTTGCTGGTGCGTTTGATTCTGGTTTTCCGTACTAGGCACCGATGGATCCTGGTGGTTGCCGCCTTGTTCACTTTGGTTTCCCACTCCTTGACGTGTTTGTTGAGTGTGTCCATGGAAGCGGGATAATCAGGATGGCTCGGGGGGGGGGCAGGGAGTTCAGGGATGCTCTGATATCCTTGACCAGGGCTGAGGAGGTGGGGTGGGACGGTGTGTTGATAGTCTGGTAGCTGGTAGCCGCTTCCTCCAGCACCGCGTCTGTGAAGAGCTCTATGTCTGTCGAGGATAGAGAGTTGAAATGAGGGAGGGTAGACTCGCACCCCTTCACCAGGGGGGCGAGGGAGTCGTGGTGCGTGGAGCGTTCCCGCTCCTTCAGTGTGCGGAAAACTTTCCTCTTAGTGGTGGGGGTTTCGGAGAAGGGGTCGGGGGGGACTTGAGAGGTGTATGTGACTGGGTGGTGGTCTGACGTTTTTTCGTCGGTTTGGATGGTTGCGGAGGTGGGGGCAACAAATTCTGAGGGCTCCGTGGAGATTAAAATATGGTCGAGGCGGCTGCTGCTTGCCCTGTACGGTGTGGGGTATCGGGCGAAGGACTGAGCGGCCGGGTGAAAGTGCCGGAAGGTATCGATGAGGCGTGGCGGGTCGCTCCTGACCTACCTCCGGAGCCATGGCCACTCGTTGTCAGATTGGAGGTTCGCTCCGTCAAGTTCAGGGCACATTATGCAGTTGGTGTCCCCTCCTAAGACGTGGCTGGGATATTGGTGCAACAGCGAGCGGAGGAGGTTTCCAATTTTTGAGCGGTGCATGTCTGTGCCTCGGGCGTATACCGAGACAAGTAAGGTGGGCGGGGCCCCCGGGAGGGTGAGAATGGCTGCTGCCAAGAGCCCTGCCGTGTCGAGTCTCGAGACCGGGGTAATGAAATGGGAGAGTCGAGGGGAGCAAACCAAAACAGATCTGTGTTCGCCCCTGGAGTGTTTGTCTTGGCTGATGTTCGAAACAATTGTGGATTTAGTGCCCGAGTCGTAGGCGTATACGTGGGGGAGGATGGGGGCGTGATTGATTTCTTGCAGGAAGAGGCTGTTGAAGTCGTTTTTGAGGTGTCGGAGAATTTTGCTACTCACTATAGGCTTTTTCTGCAAGTTGTGGGAGAGGAAACGCAATTCCAAAGGGAGGGGTATTGGGGGGCGGTGAGGCCTTTGGTATCCCTTCCGTAGGCGTTTCCAGGACCTCGGGGGGAGTGGGACAGGGGGGGGCTGGGGAGGTGCAGGGGGGTCGGGCTGGCTGGGCTGGCTAAGGCTATGAAAATGCTGGACTTGGTCGGCCAGTACCCCGGCGGAGGCGAGCGCTTCGTCTAGCCCCTTGCTGGCGACGGGTGAAGCCGTGTTTTGGCCAGTGTTTCACCGAACCGTGGCGCTTGCGTATTTGGGCGGAGAGGGCTGAAAAGTGCAGGAGGCGGGTACCCCGCCCTCTGGCTTTCGTTGGTTAGCTTGCCTGTGGAATATAGCGGAGGATTAGAGCGAGCCGAGGGGTGGTACGAGGGACAGTTAACCCAAACACTTCGTCCTCCCTCCGCCAAGGTATCCCATGATGCCACTCGTGGCGTGCGGCTCCCGTGACGACAAGGAGAGAGCGGGCAAACAGGCGGATGCGAAACGAGTCTCCGTTGGAGGGGTTTTCAAAGAACATTGTGGTGTCCAATTGGGAGCCAAAAATGGACACCGGGTCGCCCAGTAAGGGGTCGTCCTTGTGGTAGCCGATGCCTTCTCCGGGGAGATACATGGTGCCAGTGATTTGGTTAGGGGGAGGGTGTCGGAGGCTGAGCCGCTCCAACGCGGCATTGTAAGTTTGGAGGATGGAGGAAAACTCTTCCGGGATGGGGGACGTGGCGGTGACTTTGCCTGGGCCTAGGTATCCGTGACCGAAGTGCTGGACGGAGCGCCCGTAGTATTTGTCCCATATGTTGTCGTGGAGAACATTTTTTATTGTTTCCTCTTGGCTTTCGGAGAATACGTCACGGACGTACTAAAAGCCAGTAGGGAGGCGGAGGTCAATTTGTATCTCCGGAGCCGGGTTGGGGCCATCGTGGTCGGGGGGTAGGAAGGTGGTTGCTTCGCCCCCCAGTGGAGCAAGCAGCGGGACGCCGGTCTCGGACATCTCTTTGATGCGGCTTGGACCCGGCGTCGGCGTGGCGGCGTCGGCGTTGTCCAGTGCCTCGTTGCACTCGCCGATACGCTGAATCAGCCCCGTTGCGGGCCGATTGCGGAGGGCGGAAACAAGCTGGGACACGAAGGCTGTGGATCCCAAGGCAGCGCCCGCTTGGAGGCGCTGCACGATGAATTGCTCGTGCTTGGCCACATCCGGGTCCTGGGCGGGGAGGATATTCTCGAGGGCGAGGAGGTTGCGGTGCAGCGGGGCGAAAGCAGCGTCTCCATATTTGAAATCGTGCGCTAGCAGCGTGGACACTCCTTTTTGTAGACCACAAGGTGGGCTTGTTGGTGCTGGTAGGGAGGCCGCGTAGGCTCGAAGGACACGTAGGGGCCAAGGAACCCCGCTTGGACGCGCAAGTCGAGGGCGTGCGCTGATCTCGGGGCCACTAGGAACACGGCGGTCTTCATGGCTTTAGACGAGTCGTACGAGGGCGGGGCCGGCGTTGCGTGGGCTCGCTCGGGGGCGCCCAAAGGCGTGGACCTTGTGTTGCGGTCGGATCTTGACGAAAATCGCACCGATTGCCCATCTATGCCATGAAAAAGAACGATGCCGCACGAGTGGAAGAAGCGAATGGCAAGAGTTTGGACCCCGGTTTTCATCACGTTGCACGGCGCGTGAGTGGTGTCAATCGCCACGACAAGGGAATCTTTAGACCGGAACATCGCCCCTAAGGGCGGTGAGGCACCCTGTCCTCCGGAAAGGTTGGCGATCATCATGGTGAGGATTTCAGGGGCTTGTAGGTCTTTGTTTCGTTCCTTCCGGTCCCTAGCGATCACGGCACGATAGATTTCGGTAGACGGCAAAGCGTGCATGTCCATTGCAATGAGTTCTCCAGTGAGGAATTGGGCGCACTCGCGGACTTTAAACATGAGCTTGTCGGCAAAGCGGGACGGCAGTTCCCAATCAAACCGGTAGTAGGCCCAATTTGGGCTCTCGGAAGGAACTATGTGGCCAAACGGGTAGTATGCATTCTTGGTGTTCACCGACACGTTTGCTAGCGCGGGGACAAACATTTCGTTCATTAACTTCATGAATGCACGGGCGTGTCCAATTTTGCGTTGTTTTGGTTGTGACTTGTCTCTCTCCTCCGGCGGCGTAGGTTCAATGTGATCAAGGAACTCTATGCTCACCTCAAAACATAGTGTCTTGTGCAACCGGAGGTCACGCACCTTTGGATGGGCATGCTTGGCGGCGAAGCGGAAAGGTTCAAACTTAAAATTGATGTCTTCGTATCGGCATCCGTCGAAGGAAGAGGTGTTTAGGGGCAAGGCAACATACGGCATCGTTTGACGGCCGCTTGTGCGGAACTCGTAGGAGTCCTTGCCGTCCTTTTTGACCTTATAGGCGTCACGGAGTTGCACACCGTGCATACATATTACGCTAGAAATGTAAGGAAGGAGTGGAAAGAGGGCGGAAGTGGAGCCTAGCATGCGAAAGTGTAAAACGCAAGCACCCAAAAGGCTGCCTTGCATGTTTACAATTTCAAGACCTCAGAGTCTTGTTTCGGCCAGTACTCAGAATTTTCAAACCTCTCATTTTGAATCTCCTGCAGTCCCATTTTGAAAACCTTGAAACGACGCCCTTCTTGTAATTGCCGCACGCAATAAATCAAATGAGTTGATCAATCTTGACTTGGTGATACGGAGTGATTCAACAGATAAGCCGTTTCATGGCCTAAACAATAATGGACGCTCAGCACAATACATACACTGTAAACATGCTAAAATCCTACAAAATCAGATCTTTTTATAATAAAAATCAGTGCTTCTCAGAAAGAAAACAATGCACAATTCAGTGCGCACGCGTGCCCTGCAGTGCCCAAATAGCGGCATCTGCGACGCACCACAGCAAATAACTTATATGGGGCTATGTCATGCACAACAAACAAAAATTAGACATAATTGCTGTAATCCTGACCCTGCCAAATGCAGAGGTCCACAGAAGAAACCAACCTTGTTCTGTCCTGTCCTGAGCTTCCCTTTACACTCCCCCCCCAAGCCCACACATACCCTGATGTGTGGCTGAGACCCCAAAACAAAAGGGTGCGAAGGGTTTTACCATAGGGCTGGGAAAAGCTCAGACAGAGCTGGGTGGGTGTAAAACGCAAGCACCCAAAAGGCTGCCTTGCATGTTTACACTCCCCCCCCAGGCTCAGCACTCCCAAAATGAGTTGCTGACCCGAGAAAAAAAATAGCAAAACATGCAGGCCTTTACCTACAATACAATCCAGATATTATTGTCTGTGATCTGGCTATTTCTACTCATTCCAGGTAAAAACAGCTACTATCTATGTGCAGATCATGCTAGTGGAATACCACTGGTACCACAGATAGCTTTACCCTCCTGAAAGGGATTTCTGTCACAAAACAGTGCCCTAGGGAAGTGGTGAAGTGGTGTTTCAACCTATACCCACTCAAACTCCTCAAAGGGTGTAAAAACCTGATAAGTGCTCATGGTACACAACCTGAAGTGCTCATGGCACAGATAAAATTTAGTATAAAAATACTGAAAGAAAACCCCTGCTTTTTCCAACAAAAGCAGAAAAACAAACGGGAAAACCACTCTGCTTTTTCTCCAAGACAGAAGCAGCTGAAAAAGAAAAAAAGACACACTGCTCACAAGCAGGCAGGTGCAAAGCAAAACAGAATTGCAAAACTGAGTAAACCAGAGTTCACTCAAAGTGTAAAGCAGGGTGTATCCCACCACTGCTCATTGCAGATCCAAAATAGTATCTACAACGAAAAAGAAAGCAAAGGCACATGTCAGTGCCAGCAAACAAGGCGCTTGGCGCCCAAGAAGAGGCCAAAAAAGACCTCGTTGACAAAGTCAACTTTTGGATGCATTTTAATTTACATCACATTCTGCCATCTGTGGCAGATATATACCACAAGGCGCTCACAGCGCCAAAAGCTGACAAAGAAAGCGCTGCAAGCGCTCGCAAATTGAACAACGCTCACGGTTGCACTCCCATATTATCCACTGCACTATCTTGATGTGGTGGTAACTCTTGGGGCCCTTCTTGATGAGGTATCAATTGATCTTGTGGTGTTTGTGGAAAATTTCCACCATATTGAACCAATGGCCCTTGATGTGAAGAGCTGGCTTGTTGTTGCTCCTCTTGTAGTTGAATCATGGCCAAAGCATGCTTGTTGATGTCGAAATTGAGTTGGTGTTGGTCTCCATTTGTTTGTCTACATTGCTTGCGCATTCCACAAGTCTGTCGTATGATTGCTGCAACGAAGTATGAAACCCCATGAGGTCTTGGTGAAGTTTCCGAACTTGTTGATCATTTTGTTGATGGTTATGATCCACTATTTTCCGGAGGCCTCTCCCTTCGTTGAGCACACCGAAGGCATTGCGCTTCAGCCAGCGCGCCAACGGCAAAAGCAGCGCGCTTTAAAGAGCACTGCTCAGTCCAAGAAGGGATTCCCTTGGTTCTCCTTGGAGTTCACCACAGACTGCCCCCACATGTCTCGCGTAGGGCACTCGGTCTTCTTCTCGCTTGTACCTCGGCATGCGCGACCTTGGATTGAGTTTAATACCTCAAAGAACTTGGCTATAGCGCGGCGACGCTGCACAGCTCGTCCTGCTCGCTGTCCCCTTTGTTTGGGCCTCGCGACGTTCGACGACTCATTTGTGGAGCTCCTTCGCTGCTGAACTCCACCAGGATCTCCCGAAGTTACTGTCCACGCGTCAAAATCATCCAAACTCGCTTGTAACTCGTCCGTTCGGCACTCAGTCACTTGGGACTCGTTCTGCCGGCGCTTCGTCACACTTGAAACGGGCCTTGGTTCTTGCTTCTCGACGAACTTGTTCCATTTGTTCGTTCTGACGGACACAGAGGGCAAACAGTTACCCAACAGTTCCACAACTCGTCGGAGGTCACTTAAGGATCGCTTCAAGGAATTTTCCAACGAGGTCTCCGACTTCGCCAACACACCTGAGTACTCAGACGCTTTGTTCTTGTTCGGCGGCGCAGTCGATTTTGCGGTGTTCTTCTTTGGCGTGGCCTTGCTGGAATCCGCCAGCTCCTTCAATGAGCGCTTCCCTGGCTCCTTCAGTTCGTTCGGCGGCGTACTTGTCTGCCCCGAATTCAACGAAGGCTGGAACAACCGGCAATAGAGCTTTTGAAAAACGTGGCCAAAGTTCGCGTACCTCTTCGCGCAGATGACTTGTTGCTCATACCTGAGACTTTGCCTTATTCGTTCTTCCTGTGCGACGAGTCGTTGCACTGCTGTGATGGCGGCGGCTTCAGCACATCGTGGCACTTCTGTTACTCCACTTGAAAGGCGCTGCGGCGGCCGTGTTGTCCTGGGCGGGGCTGGCGCTGGTCTGGACGGCGCCTTGATGGTGTCTTGATTGACGGCTCGGCCGGGCCGTAGGCTCCTGTGATTGCACTCCTCACTCTTATTGATCTCATCTGCAGCTACAGGCAAAGGCAAAGAAACATCGTGTTTATCTGTTGAATATTTCAAGACCTCAGAGTCTTGTTTCGGCCAGTACTCAGAATTTTCAAACCTCTCATTTTGAATCTCCTGCAGTCCCATTTTGAAAACCTTGAAACGACGCCCTTCTTGTAATTGCCGCACGCAATAAATCAAATGAGTTGATCAATCTTGACTTGGTGATACGGAGTGATTCAACAGATAAGCCGTTTCATGGCCTAAACAATAATGGACGCTCAGCACAATACATACACTGTAAACATGCTAAAATCCTACAAAATCAGATCTTTTTATAATAAAAATCAGTGCTTCTCAGAAAGAAAACAATGCACAAATCAGTGCGCACGCGTGCCCTGCAGTGCCCAAATAGCGGCATCTGCGACGCACCACAGCAAATAACTTATATGGGGCTATGTCATGCACAACAAACAAAAATTAGACATAATTGCTGTAATCCTGACCCTGCCAAATGCAGAGGTCCACAGAAGAAACCAACCTTGTTCTGTCCTGTCCTGAGCTTCCCTTTACAGAAAGGTGGCGGCCATCACTTGAGCGTCCCACGCCGGAATAAAGAACCATCCTTTGAGGTCTTTGTTCTCTTCTTAGGCTTTATCTAGCACGGTTCTTAATTGTTTAGCCCACGGGGTGGCGGTAGGTGGAGACTTCTTGGCTTCGGTTTGAGGGTAGTGCAACTCGTATGGCTTTAGGTAAAAGCGCTTGTGTTTGAATAACAGCTTTTCAAGCTCGTTGTAGTTATTGTGTGCGACGGAAGAGACCCGGCCTCAGTCTAGAATATCCGTGGAGTTGCTCCCAACAAAGGCGGATTGAATATCGGTGCCCTCCACATCCAGATAAAACTCAGAGTAGTCTTGAAGACAGCGGTAGACTTCGGAAACGAAAATGCGTTGGCGTGTGTCAAATATTTTGCTGTCAACGGCCTCAAATTGGCGTGATGGAAAGCGTGTTTGTAGCGGCGAATTTGAGACTTGGTGTTTTTGAAAGAAGTGTGACGGCGAATAGTTAAATAGCGTTGAAAGGCCGTCATCGGCGGCTTTGGAGCTCCCAAGTAGGGTGAAATTCATGATGCTCTCGGGATGAACGAAATGGCGGCGTGGTGTTAATTGAAAGGCGGCAAGCGTGAATTTGGCCTCGGGAATTGAGTTGATGATCAGAAAACTACGGAAATTGCTCCAGAACTTGAACAGCCCAGGATTTTCACCAATCACCGAATAGCCTAGACTACTGGTGGATCCATCAACAAAATTCTGAGGGTCAATCGAAAAAAAATAGACACTCAGAAAGTATTTTTTCCCTCTTTTTCAAGCTAGGGTGTGAACTGGGTTTCCCCTTTCCTGGCATTGGGAAAACAGTTGAGGCCCTTTACTCGCAACCCCGTCTCTTTTCTAACCTCCCAGGGGCGGTGAGCACTCTTGTGGTGACGGCTGAGCCTACTCAGTGTGTGCCAGGACAGGTTTAGGACTCCGGTAGAGCTCCAGACCAGCTCTAGACCAGGGCCGAATGGCAAGCAAGGTAATGAAAGTCAAGGCGTGTCCACCCTCCTTGGGGACAAGCGCGCCCACAGTTAGGAGTCCTAACTGGTCCAGACGCATGGGGTTCTACCCGCTTTGTCGTTGTTACCATACCCCTAAGTGTGCTACGTTCTGTGTGTGTCTCACTTCTCTCTCCAGCGTGGCTGCCATCATCGGCCTTCACTGATGTCGGACCAAAGGTCCTAGTTAGCTACCGGTACCACTCCTATGGGGCCCACTTTCTTTGCTGGCGCCTATCCTTTAGGTGAAGGGCAAATGTCTTACCTACTAGAGAGGCAGGGGGTGACCAAGTTTGCTAAGGGCATACAAAACGCCCGTTTTTCTAAAGGCCAAAAACTAACACACTGCCCTGTTTGCGACGAAAAACATGCGGAGCTGGTGACACCACTAGACTACAGTCACTATTGCCAGCACCAGCCTTCGAAGGTAGGTTGAGCACAACCGCATTCAGTATCTACCAGGCTTGCTGACCCTAACCCCTGCACGCACTATTGGGTGGCGGTGACCATGAAGATTCTGGTCGTAGTGGCCCACCTATGAAAAGACAAGCGAACACAGCGCCACTAGGCTGCTGTGGCCTGACAGGGACGCCCATGCACGTTTCCCTGACAGGGCTTGGAGGAGGGAGTGCACATGTGTGTTGAGCCGCAGCGTGTAATAAGCGTTGTCCATGGCCAAGTCGTTTGGAAACCCCATGTGTGTGTGATCTGCGCCCTGTTTAGCTGGGCGAAAAAAATTTGCTGCAGTGCACCAATCATCCTTCCCTTGAAACCAGACCGGGTGGTCAGGAGCAGAGGTCGCAGTGGCATGGGCAGCAACATTGCTTGGCACCGAAGACATAACGATAGTGTTGACTGAATAGTATCCTGCACACAGATATGGTACACATAGCCAATGAAATACCTGATATGCACATATGAGAAATCCACCCTATCATCCACTAATTCATATATCTACTAAACATCCATGATTGCCTTATCTATCCCACATCCTATGTTCCTAACAAGGAAATGGAATATGATATACCCTATCCCACATATATCCCATATATAGGGCCAAATAATGCTCCCTTAGGGGTAAAATGCCAGGGTAGGGTTGTGACCTGCTTCACCCCCCCACTTAAAACGACTGCCACGGGCAGGAAGTACATGCCCAAGAGGAACGTAGCAGTCACAAACAGCAGCAAATCACAGGTTAGTGTATCCCCTCCCATAGGGAATCGAACCTACGCAGGCAATCTCGGAGCCGGCCACACGACCGCTGAAGTAGCTTCGATTGCCGGGAATCGAACCACCGCCGAAATACACAAATTGAGGAACGGGATCCCGCAGGTCCCGCAATAAGTAGTAGGCGAAATCGCGAGCTGTTGCGCGTAGAGTCTGGTCCCTGCGTGTCGCATGAGGCATGTGGGGTCCAGCAGGTAAGGGCAGGTAGTTTTTCAAAGAATTAAAACTAAAGGCAAAGTGAAATCACACTTTTAAACAAAACTGAAGGTAATGGTACATGCGAAGCGGCGCGACGCGACAGTGCCAAATTTATACTTTTGACAAAGAAAAGCCAGCAACAGGGACAGGAGACACTGACAGCAACTTAGGACTGTGCCTGCAGCAGGGAGCACGTGGGGAAACAAAAGTAGAGGTCAGGGATGCATGACTGACTTGTGCTCGCCACTGTCTTGTGCATGCCTAGGCCACTTAACAAACACGGCCACGATGGCCCACCGTGCGCGCGGTAGCTCAATAATTAGAGGAAAGAGGTCACGATGGCCTCAGGGTAAATGATCGGCGATCACTTAGGCCCAAACTAAAACACGGGTACGATGCCCACACCTTGCACCCACGTGCTTTAGATCGTTTATGAGGGCTTGATGTGCTTGATGTTCTTGATGTGCTTGCCCGCAACGCTTGTAGTAATGAGTGAGCTCTTGCTTGTAAGATGTAAACTTGCTTGATTACTTGCTTGCAAAAGACCGAGACAAGGCCTAGCCAAAGGCCCACTTGTCAAACAGACCCGCCAACAAAGAACAAAAATAAAGGAGTTGGAAAGGCCGGCGAGCCTTACAGATCGTGCGACGCCACGGCTGTGGCTTGTGTGTGGATGGGCACGGCTCAGCCAAGGGCCGTGTCCTTGTCCCTGTTTAATTGTAGCATACGTGTCACACGTGATGCACCACTTAGAGGGTAAAGGAGGAGGTACGGAGATGGGATGAGGGTGTGAGTAGACACACTTAAATAGACAAACCTCATAACCATGTAATAATAACCTGACCTCACTGCTAACCCCCCACCTAGGAGCCATACCACGTATATATATCACATATACACATAATAGAGCGATGCACGCCGACAAACACAAGACACACTTGTGCGCGCACACCCACTGGCAGGGCCCGGGGGCACACACTTGCCCGGAGGGCATCGCAGAGTGTGGGTCTCGCGGTGGCGGCCTTGGGGCACGTGATGGTGGCGCTCCACACATACGGCACGTGCAAGAGCTTCCACAAACTACTCACGTACACACAACAAACAGTAAGCATATCCACAATAGAACAGGTGTATAGATACGCCACCTTGTTGCTTGGTGTTCGTGTGTGTCTTGGGGGCGTGCGTATAAACACTTAGGTTAGCTTGCGTGTTACCTTTGTCGGTGGGTGTGCCACCGGCGGGCCGTAGCGCAGGGGGTCACCTCCAGGTTGCAAATTGGGGAGGTCGCCCGTACGGTCCCGCTGGTGTATCAGCCCACCCTGCTCCCCGGGGGCACGATGACACGCCCCGAAGGAGTTTTACTCCCCCAACCCCTCTACACCGTGTATGACGGATTCATGTTTACACCTCCGTGTGTAAACTTGGGCCGGTGTACACGGCTACAAAACCCCAAAGGTAGGTGTCAACCTAGGTCTTGCTTGTTCGGGGGGCGGGTGATAACCAACGTAATAGGCAACCATATAATCCCGTAACTAAATTAATGGCATGCGCACACACACGCTACCATTGGCCACGGGCACACCCGGTTTTGGTGTGTCTCGGACAGAGAGACTCGTGTGTGTTGTGGAAATCCAAGTCCACGCACGGGTCTCTATAAAGAAAAATGCCACGCCCATATCCTAACCCGTTTGGTTGGGTGTTGGGATAGAGGACCCCTGGGGTGTTGTGGAAATCCAAGTCCACTCGAGGGGAACTCTAGAGAAAACATTAATATACATATTCTCTCATAAACATATGCGTGTGCACACTCGCCCTTTTCATCATATTGTTCGCTCCCTCTCGTTGCAGGCAGGAATTCCCCCGCGAAATTCATCAAGGACATGAAGAGCACACCCAGCCAGCATGCGGCCCCATGCAATGGCAATGGAGGGTACCCACTCCCAACCCGGGCACGCATAGCGACCGGGGACGAATACCCAGGCGGCGGAGACGGCCCAAATCCGCAACGCCACTCTTTGCCTTTGAAGACCCCACCCACTCATAGAGTGACGGGGCAAAGGCACCCATTGCAATTCATATTAGAATACTTGTATTGTAGAGGACGACCCCTCCCTCTAGGCTTAAGTCCTCGCCGTATGTAGTGGCAATTTTGCACGCCACGAAATTTTTTCCACGTAATGTGAGCCACACGAGTACTTCGTACCCTGTATACCTACCCTCGTGTGGACAAGGGCAAATCGGTGGAAAACCATCACGCCCAACACAAAAAGGGAAAATGGGTTGTACCCGCCAACCCAACGAAGTTTTCAAGCCTTCGCCATTTTGAGCAAATGATTTAGCTCGTTGGCTTGGGTCACGGGTCAGGGACGGTCTTGGGGTCGTGGTTTCGGTACGGGGCGGCACTCCGAAACCTTGCAAACACCACCATGCGCACAACCCGGCAGAGTCTTCGGGAAGTGCTTGCCACGTTGTTAGCACCCTTGACAGGGGGCGTCATCGTGGGCAGGACTGACGGCAGTAGTCCTGGTGGTGGTAGGAGTGCTTCAGTAAGACCCAAGGATAGGGGTTTGAATGGCATTAAGACCCCCGAAAGAACACGTCCCACTTCCGCCCCAGGCTATATGCCACGCCACCCCACCCCAAGGACTCTCAAGCCTTTAGCGGTGAGAGAGGTAGACGGTGGGGTAAACCTGCGGTACCCACCGCCCTGCTCCGGTGGGGATTTTTGTAACCGAGGAGCGCGCCGTGCATGCACATCTTCTTTCCTGTCTCCCACCGCTTCTCGCTCTCTCCTCCCTTCCCCAAACAATAATATATCCATATTGGTTAGGGTTTTCTTTTCGTGGCACGCTCATGAGAGCGGTCCACCAAGGTGGGCAAGGATGTCAACGGTTTGGGTGAGATTCTGTTTCTGCAAGTAATCTCTCCAAACTTTGTTGTAGGACGGTAAGAAGGTTTCAACGGGTTCCTCGGTATCCCAATCTTTGGTATAACCCTCCCACCGCACCTTGAAGAGAAGTCTCTTGCGGTAAGTACGGTGACTTAATATCTTCTTGACATTATAGGTGTCCTCCTCAAACTGGGAGGGCACCCTAGCAACCTCCTCCGTGTAATTTAGAGGCACGGGGGAGCGAGGGGAGTTGACCCTTTTTATTAAACAATCAACGTGGACGTCAACTAACCTCCGTTGGTCCACTTGAATAACATAGAGGTTGTGCGCCTTCTTGGCCACAACCTCATAGGGCCCATCCCAATAGGGACAAGTCTTATCGCCAAGATTTTTGCGTTGGCGACGGACCCATACGCGGTCCCCTTTTGAGAAATTGGGGGACATCCTCCTACTCTTATTATACTTACGAGCCATTGTCTCTTGCACTTGAATCATAGCCCTCCGTGCAAGAGCAATAAGCTCCTCACGCCGTTGGAAGTAGTGAGCGGCGTCTTGGGCCACCCCCTTAGGCTCAGCAAGAGGAGGCCCCTTAGTACGGTTGTGTTTACCAAACACAATCTCGTTAGGTGTATAACCTGAAGGACCTGTAGTCTCATGCCACGCTCGTACAACGGCGGGCAAAACCTCTACCCAATTAGTTTTCTTTTTCTTCAAGGTAATGGCTTTAGCAACGGCACGCCTTAGCTGCTTGCCAGTATTTTCGGCCTTGCCATTACCTTGGTGCCTACCCGCGAGACACATAGTCGAGCGGGCACCAATCTTAGAACAAAGGGTTTGGAAATATTGGCTCACAAAATGTGGCCCACGGTCGGAGCATATTTCAAGAGGGGCTCCGAACCTATCCACCCAGCGCTCCATTACCAAATGGGCCGCTCTTCTCCCCGTTAGCTCTTCATCCTTGTCTCCATGACGGGGTTTAGGAATAGGGATCGCGATGAGGTAGCCGGAAAGCCGGCATATACATAGGAGCATTCGGTCATACACCTCTCCATCGTGGGAGGTGGAAGGGTAGTGAAACACATCAAGCGCTATGGAGTCCATGGGCTCCATAGGTATAGGCATAGGGGTCATGTACCCTTGCTTGCGCTTGGTGTCATGCGTGTGAATGGCACATGAGGGACACGTTTGACATTGCAGTTCCACTGCTTTGTACAACCCCTCACCTTCCACGCCATGGTTAATTTCCTTCCAGTGTTTTTCCACACTGGAGGTAGTTAAGTGAAATGCATCATGGTATTCGGCTACCAAACGATGCACTAGCGGCGTAGGAACACACCACCGTCCATTACGGACGAGCTTGTTATCCACCAACCTCACTCCATCTTGGAAGCTCCCATTCAAGGCATCCTGCCACATTTGTTTGTAGCGTTGACAATTTGGGTAGTGTTTAGCCCAATTTATCTCAAAAACATTGGGAGCATCCTCCCCATGTATAGGAGTTGCTTTCTTGTGGGACTTCCAAGATTTTTTTATCTTGACAATTCGCTCCAGTCTCCGAAGCTTTCTCTTTTGCTTCGTCCCCCCCCCCACTGGAGGCGAAGCCAGAGGGGGTGGATCACACGCGGGTGCCCCTTGAGCCCGAGGCGCCGCTTTAGACCTAGTAACAACGGGCGCCACAACCGCCCTAAATACAAGGGGGCGGGCGAGAAGTTCCTCCTTCTCGGCCGCCATCATGTCCCGCACATCCCCGGCCGCTTGGGCCGTCCCATGTATGGACACATCACCCAACGCCGGGTTAGCAGGGTAAGCCCAACGGGACAAGAAATCACCCACGGGGTTCACTGGCCCCGGAGTGTAAACCACATGGAGGTCGAATTTAGAGAACAATTCATGCCAACGTGCTTGGCGTGGAGAGGGACCCCCCACGGTTTTGAGGTCCTCCGTAGCCCAATTTTCAAGGCTACGGTGGTCCGTACGGACCTCCACGCGCTTGTTCCCCACCCAACCATGCCATTTTAAAAGCGCCGCCACTATGGCGTAGCATTCTTTCTCCCGAGGGCTCCAATTCAATTGACTGCCTGACAACTTGCGGGAGAAAAAGGCACGGGGGCGCAGGGCACCATCGGGACCTTCCTGCTGCAGGGCCGCCCCCACCGCCCAATTACTAGCGTCCGGGGTGAGGACAAAGTCCTTATCCCAATCGGCTAGTTGGAGGGGAACAATATCCGTAATAGCACGCTTGAGCTTCAAAAAGGCCTCGTTAGCCGAAGCATTCCATGTTAGGCCTATCTTTTTGCCATTCTTATGCTTAGGCAAATCCTTCAACATATTAATCAAAGGGGTAGCTATGGAGGCGTAGTTGTGGACATAGCCCGAATAATAGTTGGCGAGCCCCAAGAACCCCCGGAGCTCCCGAACATTATCCGGTTTGTCCCAACGCTCAAGCGCCAACATTTTCCCTGGCGCCGGCCGACGTGTGCCATTTTCCAACACATGGCCACAAAACTCAACCGAACGAACAAAGAAATCGGTTTTGCTAACCGAAGCAACCAACTCCTCTTTTCGTAGCCTATCCAACACGGCACGCACGTCGCGGTCGTGGTTAGCCAATAGCTCCTCCTCCGTCGCACCGGAGGAACCAATAATAATATCATCAATATATACGTCCGCACAATCCAAACCCTGCAAAACATGGTCCATGACCCGTTGAAAAATAGCGGGCCCATTCTTGATACCCATAGGCATAACACGCCATTGGTATCGCTTACCCGCCAAGTTCATGGCGGTCTTAGCCCGGGATTCAGGGTGAAGGGGAATTTGATGAAACCCTTTACTCAAGTCCACAATAGTGAAAATCTTGTGTTTGGATTGATTTTCCAACATGTTTTCTATGAGGGGGAGGGGGTGTGCGTCGGGCAAGGTAGCCTCATTAAGTTGGCGGTAGTCCACCACGAGGCGCCATTTTCCCTTCTCTTTCTTGGGCACAACGAAACCGTTGGACGCCCATTCGGAGGCAGGGCACGGCTCAATCCAGCCACGAGCCAAAAAGTCCTCCACTATTTCTTGCTCCGCCGCAGCACGCTCCCCCACCAACCGTATAGGCTTCACGGACTTGGGTTTGGCGTTCGGGTATAGGTCAAGTTTAGCAAACCCCAACCGCTCCGTACCACGGACCTTAGGGTGTTCCTGGTCCGGACGGAGACGAACCTCCCCACTAAAAACATCCCGCTCATAGTCCGCGAGGATGCGTTTCCTCATGAGCTCCACCTCCGGAGACACAATAGGCTCTTGGGTGGTGACAACGCCACCCACACGAGAAGCCGCCAACAATCGTGTGGCGCCTTTACGTTTTCGGTAACGCTTAACGGTAGTGGCCCTCCCACCCAATAACTCTCGTTCAATTTTCGCAATGCGTGAACGCACGCATTCTTGTGCCTCCAAATCTTCGGGGGTAGGATCAAGAGTAACGGGTGCCAGGAGTTTTTTATGGGTCGCCTGGTACGTGAGGGTGCGCAACGAAGCCAAATGGTTAGGCACCCTTTCATCCTCCGACTCTTCCTCCGAGGTCATGCCCGGCTCGCCATCCGTGTTGGGGTTAGAGACGGCCGGTGCCAAAACGGAGGCCACATGACATTTAGTGGCCGCCAAATTTTCCTCCGCAATACCACCGTCCACGTATAGCGCCACCGTGGACCAACCCCGTTGAGGAAGGGGCGTGAGGTGGTCATTCTGATAGAGACAGGCTTTAGTCTCTGGCCCAGGAAGGTGGTACCCTTGCAAAGTAATTTCCATAAGGGGTTTCCACCACTCCCTATGTGTCCACTTCGGCCCTACGACGATGGCTCGTAGTTTTTCTTGCCGAATTTTCCGAACACAATCGGAAAACCGATGATAGGGAGGGCACATCCAATACAATTTGGAGGGGTCCGCGGGAGTGGAAAAGAAATCTTCAAGCGGCGAAACCCAACGGGTAGCCTGGGCCATACCCGGGACCCTATTGAAGGCGTCCACGTCGGGGTTTTTGCCAAATTGTTTTTTGACACGTGCGGCCCAATATGGCGTGAGGCCATAGTCAGACTGGGTCCACATGGACCCATCACGCCGCGTAGGTAGAACATCACGGGCAAGGGCTTCGGGAGCAAATTCAACGAGCTCCAAAGCACAAGCCCGGTCCTGTACGGGGGCCACGGAGGAAGCGGTCAAGGCATAGGATATGTGTTTCTCGGCCTCAACACGGTTAGGCGGTTCGCCACCAGGGGGCGTAACCACAATGGCCGGGGCAGGGTGCGTAGGAGCGACCGCCCCAATGACTGGAACGGTTAGGCCCCACACGGACTGACGTGACACCTTACCATGAATGGGTTTCACCAAAAATGGTTTGCCGGTTCGTGGAGCCTCACGGAAGTCCTCAATCCAAAAACGGGGGTGCACTGGATGGTGAGAGTACAAACAATTGAAACGGGCAAAATGGCTCACACAATGTTCGTAACCCCATGGGTGCCCCAAAACCATATCCCAAGGTAAATTCGGGACAAGGTACGGGGACACGCCATACTGGGCAACACGAGGAAGTGAAACACTACCATCCACAACCCCCGTAAATTGAATTTTGACGTCTATTTGCTCGTCCCCCCCTGGCAAAGGCGTCTCATTATCTGCTTGGAGTAGCCGCCTCCGTTGGGGGGATTCATATTTTTCGGAGAGTTGGTCTCCAAAAACATTGGGGTTGGCCAAAGCGACCGCTTGGCACCCAAAATCTACCAAAACACGGAGGGCCTTGCGTTCTCCATTGGGCAAAACAACCTGAACGGAAAGTTCGGTTTGAATCTCACCAGTCACTATATGCCCCTTCATGACTCTCGATGGAACGAGAGCCACGGTAGTGTCACAGGGGTGCCCGAGGTTTTCTTCTTTCGAAGGGGGCGCCTCTGGGCACTCCTACCAACGTCCGCGCCCGTTCGGCGCTCCCTTGCCTCCTTTATCGCCCTTGCCGCCGCCACCCTTATAACCACCACCACCCTTATCACCACCGCCACCCTTATCGCCTCCCTTAGGCTTACCACCTTTAGACTTACCCGCAATGTTCCAATGAGTGTCATTGCACGGAGAATTAGGCTTACACGTCCAAAGGGTGGTATTGGTGGCACCCCAATCAATCCAAGACATGTCCATATCCGTTTGTTTACGTGTTTTCCAATGTTTGGAACACGGAACCCAAAAGGTAGGTGGCGGTTTAGCCCCGGGGTCGACGGGTTTCTTCGCCAGAGGTTTGGAGTGACCCACGGCGTTGACGGAGGTGTCAGCGGGTTCGGAGGTGTCAGGGTCCGCCGTAGCCTCCGCATTAACCGCATGCACCGCGGTTTTATTGTGAGAAGGGCGATGAGTGTACGTCACCGTCGTCTTGTCTCCTTTATTGAGGCGTTCGAGAGCTTCCGTCTCCGACACGCTTTTATGGGCAAGGGCGTAGATTTCCGCAGGCTTCAAACGAGGCCTACGTTGCTCCACTTTCATAGTGTAGCCGCGTGTGCGAGGTGTGTTGTTGAGCTTCAAGATCCACTCCTGGAGAGCCGGGTCTTTGCAGTCAACTATCACCCCCGGCCCCAAATATGAAACAATCTCAGGAATCGTAGTGCAAGCTTGAGCGCTATATTTCCTGAGTTCTTTTTCGAATGGGGCGCGACCCGGCGAAGGGTCAAGGCCACTAAAATCCACCACATAGCTGTCTGGGCTATTCTTAGCCTCTTGCTTGACGACCTTCTCCTTGATCCACGGGAGCTTGCTTAGGAGCTGCTCCCGGATCACGTGGGGACGAGTCTCATTGCTCAGAGGCAACAAACGTTGCCAACGAGCATAGAAATCTTCAAGGTCGATGAGGGTCACTTGCCCTTTAACCACCCTGGGGGTGAGGGCTCGCCACCTTTCATCAGCCCTTGAGGGGTCATACTCGTGGAAACGTTGTTCCAAAAAGTCCCACAACTCTTTGAGGGTGGGGGCCGTGCGTGTGTGGTGGGTGGCCTCGGCAACCCGGGCGTTGATGATCGCCTTTAGCCATGGGGGCAAGGTACTCAAAATCATTTTTGCCTCGTTGGCTTTTCGGTACATGGAATCACACCCCCCCAAACCATTGTTGAAGCTTCTCCACCCACTCGTCGTAGCACTCTAGCTGCCCATTAAATTGCGGTTTAGGCATATCACTATCCTCCACCGCTTTGGTGTAACTATTTTGCACCATAGGCATTTGGTACGGGTGGTAAGCAGGGGGAGCCATGGTTGGGGGTGCACCTCCACTTGCACTTGGTGCAACCTTCACTGGAGAGACTGTACACGTATCCGTAGGATGAGAGGGCGTGTACGAAGGTTTCCCAGGGGAAGTGAAAACATTTTTCGTGAGGGGATTAATGTTCCCCAACGAAGAGGTGTTCTCCTCTTCATTGGCCCACGGGGCCGTAGGCTCCGTGGGGTGTTCTTCGCCCTTAGGCGTCGCCCTCCACTCGGGAACAGCACGTTCCTTCTGCTTTTCGGCGATTCCCCTCCACGATGTAGGTTCTTGGGGGTGGGGGTGTTCGTGGTGTTCTTCCCCCCCCCTCGGCCACCCCGAATCCAGACAAGCGTTCGGATGGTAGATGCAATCGTGGGATGGGTGGACGGAGAAAGGAAGGACACACCCACCACCGGATGAACCGGATGGCGCCGATGGCGGGGGTGGGACCACCGTAACGGGTTCCGCAGGCGTGGAGTACCAGTGGTCCCACGCATCGATCCTAGATGCAACGGCGGCGTAACGTGTAGCGAGCGACTCCACTGCGCTAAAGCACTTAGCCGTGTTGCCGTTGGACATCTTAAGATGATCCGACACACTAGCCTCCACCGCCTTAGAATCCCGTTGGTAGCCCTGAACCACCGCGTCAAACTTAGCCAACGTAGACAAGATTTGGGTCATCCGGTCCCCGTAGGACTGACTGATGCCCACGGTAGAGGCTACTGCCTGAGAAAGTTCCTGATGGGATCGCTGCAACTCCAGATTCTGATTTCGCAGGTCCCTCACCTGTGCCATCAGAGATTGGATGCACGTTTCGTAGTGCACCACACACCGGGGACAGCCACAGGTGTGCTGTAGGTCGTCCTCCCCCCGTGTAGGAGTGGGGCCCCCAGAATGTCGAAAAGATGGACCCCCCCCTCCACGAGGAGGAGATGAGCCACCACCGCCCCCCCCAGCAGCCCCCCCTGCCACGGAGGGACCAGAGGGCCCCCCCGCAGGGCGAGACGGGGGTGTGGGGCGCGCAGCAACAGGCGCTGGCGCCCCCCCACTAGAGGGATGTCCCCCCCCCGAACCCCCACCGCTGGATGGCCGAACCAGGTGCGGGATTCCTTGCACGTGCTTGATGTAAGCCACCTGGCGGTGGCGGGGTGACGGCAGAGGGGGAACATGACCAACAGTATTCGGTCGCGGCGGTGGGGGTGGGGAATCGTCCACCACAATATACTGTGGTGACTCATGAACCACCATAGGTGATTGGGTTCTCGGATGGGAAGCAAAAACAGGCTCCGATCCCGTTGCAACCTCTGGACCCCCCCCCCAATTGGGCAGTCGGGGGTCCTCCGTAGGAGATGTATTTGTGGGGGGAGAGACCAAATTTATTGGGAGGGTTGCTGAACCTCCCTCCACCTGATTCTCTCCCCCCCAGCACAGATTGTTGACCTTCGGCATTGCCGGAGAATCATCCACTAGGGATGGACGATCTTTCGTGCCACTCATAGGCACTGGAGATGTAGTACCGGCCCGGTCCTCCGTAGGCTCCGGAGATTCCACGACAAGACACGGGCGGTTTTTGACGCCGCTCATAGGCACCGGAGACTCCTCCACTGCAATGAACTGAGGGGCCGGAGAGTCCTCCACCGTGATGTAGTGGGGGGCCGGGGATTCTTCCACCAGCATGGGGCGATCCCTGGTCCCTGACATAGGTTCAGGAGGTGCAGGCGACGAGGCAACGGAAATGTGGGAATGATGGAGTTCATGACGTTCCAACACTCCAATCTCCTCCTCCTCATCGTTGTTCCACTGCTCCACCGCCAGGGGGAACCACTGGTCACACTCATCCTCCTCGATTTGCGTGGGGGATTCCTCGATGATCGTAGGATTTAGCCTGGATCCGCTCGGGGGATTGGGATACGCTCCCAAGGCAGGAGATTCCTCCACCAGGGAGGGAAATCGCCGCGATCCACTCATTGGAGTGGGCGACGATTCCACCACAGTGGGGTTCTGCTTAGTCCCCGACAGGGCTTGCTGGATAAGGGCCACGGCCTCTCGAGCCGGACCCAGATGGCCATGGGGATCAGGCGTGAGCGCGAGGACTCGACGGTTTTCAGCGTCGAGTTGGTCAACAATGGGGCTGATGGGCCCTGCCGCAAACAGGTTCTTTCTGACCTGAGGCTCTGGCAACCCCCCTAGCGACGGAGGAGTGCCAGAGTCGACCACGATAGGCCCCATTGGCGAAGCCATCGTACCCCAGTCGGCAGCGCGTGAGGGCGCAGCGTTCGTACGCTCGATCACCCCAGTAGATAGGTCGATTACTGCCCGATTCTCGGCGCTAGTAACGGTTCCCGAGCCCATAACAGGCGATTGTGGTCCTCTTATCGCTCCCTGAGGGTGGCCGTCTATTTCCCCCCCAACCATCCCAGGTACACCAGCTGGATTGCGAGGATGGGGGGCCCCGATGGGAACATTCGGGGGTTTCGGAAACTTAGGATTTGTAGCCACTTGGGGCTTGGCCCGTTTTTGCGGCCCCTGCCCGGTCGATGGGGTCAGGGCCGAGGAGGTCCTGAGAGTGGGGACCTGGACACCCTCAGCTATCCCTCCCGGGGAAGAGATTTTAACTTGAATTTGGTCCATGATGTCTTGGACCGATCGCTTTCCGCGATGCCAAACGCCCAACAGAGACGAAAAATTTTCGCCTCTGCTACCATGAAACCAGACCGGGTGGTCAGGAGCAGAGGTCGCAGTGGCATGGGCAGCAACATTGCTTGGCACCGAAGACATAACGATAGTGTTGACTGAATAGTATCCTGCACACAGATATGGTACACATAGCCAATGAAATACCTGATATGCACATATGAGAAATCCACCCTATCATCCACTAATTCATATATCTACTAAACATCCATGATTGCCTTATCTATCCCACATCCTATGTTCCTAACAAGGAAATGGAATATGATATACCCTATCCCACATATATCCCATATATAGGGCCAAATAATGCTCCCTTAGGGGTAAAATGCCAGGGTAGGGTTGTGACCTGCTTCACCCTGGCCCAGCTGAAAGAGACACATGCAGGACGGTTTGGACTTGGAACCTAACATGCCTCGCCGTATTATACGGGTCTTCGACCTGAAAATAATTCACTGTTTCAAAAGGGCCCTAGGAAGCAAGCAAGCTTTAAGGACTCAGCCCCTTCTCTCACAGAACTTAGGGCGGGGTCCTGGGTAACCTAACAAGGGTTATACCGCGAGCACAGTGCGTGGCCTACACTCTTTAATGCCTTTAATGAAAGGGATGACACGTGTCGTGTCGCGCGTGTCGCTGGACAGCGTGGAAAGAATAAATTGGAAGGAAGAAAAAGACGCACCAAAAGAAAAAATAAACCCAGAACTCGTTTTTACTGACCTCAAATCCCCCCTATGATATTTTGCGCCGCTGTTTGGCGAGATCAGCAGAGAAATCCATACAACCAGACCACAACGAGAACAGAGGGGAGAACCAGACAAGACAGTGCAACCCATGCGTGCCCCAAAACAACTAGCAAAGTGCATGTCGTAGGACTAGTCCAAAGGAGCGTGGACACGAAGAGCAACGGCGAAGAAGACAAAAAAGTATGTTCCGACGCGGCGAGGTATGGAGCCGCCAAGAGAAGGCCGCGCCCCAGCAACCACAACACCAAAGCAGCACGAGGCCAGCGCGGAGAAAGACAAAGTGAAGAACTCAAGACTATGCTACGGGTGCGGCAAGGATGAACATGGTAAACAAACGCCAAACAACCACAAGTAAAAGCGCTTGCTCTAGGGCGCCGCCAAAACCAAAGAGTGGAGTCACCGAATATAAAGCATAGCACGCTAACAACCGATTAAAACTTTCATCCCCTTGTCTATTTATGCCACATGGTACCTACCTTGCCCACGGAGCAAAACGACGCGACCAACACCACGGGGCGGAGCAAACACGGGACATGAAGAAGAACCAACGAAACAACACACCGCTAAACAACACACGGCAACGAAACAACACCAAAGAAGCACGAGACCAACGCAGAAAAAGACAAAGGGACGAATTCAAGGCTACGCTACGGGAACGGCAAGGATGCACATGGCAAGCAAACACCAAACAACCACACGTAAAAGCGCTTACTCTTGGGTGCCGCCAAAAATCAAAGAGTGAAGTCACCAAGTGTAAAGTATGACGCGTTAGCTACCGGTGCAACCTCTGATTCCCATGTCCATGGCTATTTATACCACGTGGTATGCCACGCCCCGCGGAGCAAACCGACGTGAACGGCACCACGGGATGGAGCAAACGCCCAACATGACGGAGAACCAACGGCATAACAAGCCGTTAAGCAACACACGGCAACAAGACATGGCATAACGCTACATGTCACGAACACACACAAACAACTCAAACAACTATACAACGCCACACGACAACGCAACAAACCGCGTACCGAGACACAACACATACCCAACACCACACAACACTGCTCACAACAACACAACACGGCACAACACAACACCGCAACGAGCACGCCACCACAAAACCACGGGAGAGCCACACCAAACCACACAACATGACATAACCCAACGGAGCTACATGGCACAACAATGGGGCACAACCAACAAAACAAAAACACAACACCACGCAACGCTGAGATACAACACACAACAACAAGCCCGACAACAAGAAAAACTAATCCACAACCAACGACTAAGCAACGGTACGCAACGCAATATGCTATACAACGCGACAAGCCGACAAGTAACAACGCCCAACACCGTATGACAATGCCTGACGCCACACACCAACGTACAACCCAACGCACCGAAACACAGCACGACAACACAACACGCCACGACACAACACACGCCACGACACAATGCAAGAACCGTACGACCTCACGATAGAACACAACGACACGAAGCATGACACCACCCGACGCAACAACGACACGCAACGAACATACCAATACAGCACACCAATAATGAGCCACACAACAACGGAAAGCACTGAAAGGGACCACACCCACTGCCACAAAACAACGCCGCAGAAAGACAACCCAACCAGCCCCACCGGAAACAACAACAACAAAACATCACAACATAACACACCACAAGGCAACGTGACACAACCGAACGCCACAAGACGCGCCACCACGCCACACAACACGACACGACGGAACCCAACACAAAACCGACCCCAACGCAACACACAACACTGGACACCGCGAACAACACAACATGACACGCCACGAAGCAACGGGCCACAACGGAACGCCACGAGACGCGCCACCACGCCACATAACACGACACGACGAAACCCAACACCAAACCAACCCCGACGCGACACGCAAAACCTGACACCACGAAACACGCAACCCAATACACACACACAACGACACACAGCACAACAAAGCAACGCAAAGATGGGCGCAACCCGGGGAACCCACCAGGTACCAACACGAAACACGACACGCCACGACGCACTACAACCCCACACCACTACACACAACGTAAACACCACCACAAGCTACAACCAGACGCAACCATATACCACCACCACGACATGACCCAACACAGCGCAGGACACCGCGACGCGCCACGCAATACCACGGCAACACACAGTAACGCACCGCAAGGCGGCACATGACAAAAACCGGTGTTACACAATGACGGCACACAACGCGCGACACCACAACCCAACGGCAGCTACACGACACCACACAACACAGCGTAATACTGCAAGGCACAACCAAAAAAAAAAACAACATAAAACGCGGCATGGCACAGCCAACGCCCGGCACCACAAGACACCACCTAACGCCACACAACGAAACAACACAGCACACGCTGTGACACGACGCAACGCCACAACCACGCGACACCACACAACCCAGCGCCATCCAACGCGGCACAACATGACAACACGACTACGCGACGCCACGCCACCAACCACAAACAAAATGCCGCAACCAAACACGACCTGACCCTGCCCCCTATGTGCCGCAGCTCCTGCACATGGCTGCTGCTGACCGACGATAAAGAGCGCCATTTGTGCCGTGCACTACAGCGGGCAAACAGAATCCAGGAGACACCAACGCCAAGGGCAAGAGGTATGCCACCTACCCATCCCGTATATGGTGCACACACGCATGTTACAACACGCAGCGATATAGTATGAGGTGCACATACAGGCGGTGCCTCCACGCCCACATACGTGGCGCGCAAGAAAGACCACACACACAATACAAACACAGGACACGATGGAGCAGGAGCACCAGGACGACGAAGCGCGGGGGGAACCCGCAACGCCGAGCACGCCATCAACAACAACCCAAGGGGGGACACAACGCCGGGCCAGCCCTGATGGTCTCGGCGGCCCCGGAAGCCGGGAGCACGCACCAGGCACACCACCCCCACGCCCCACCCACGCGGTACACAGCGAACACCAGGAGCCAACGACCCACGACCACACGAACTATGACCCCGGCACTGCCGGCACAACCGGGCCCCTGGGGGGTGAGATGATAAGGGGGGGAGCAACAGGACGCCAACTGGAACCGGAACCAGACCAAACCGCCTCACAACGTACTGACTACAGCGCCACAAGCCGAACCGCAAGTACCGTAACACTCCAGCGTACCCCGAGCCAGGACCGCACGGAGTAGAGCCAAAACACAAACTACAGCCACATAACGCGGGGCGGCACCAATGACCCGGAACAGGACCCGAACCCGTCACAGCACACGGACTACAGCGACCGAACCATGAACCAAAACACAAACGCCACGCCGCGCAGGCGTACGCTAAGCCCAGACCGCACGGAGTACAGCGCCCAAGACACGGACCACTGCAGCACGCCTCACCACAAGGCGCCACGCCACGACAATCGGGACAACTCCCCGGGACCGGAACGACAAAGGGAGACAATGGTCGCAAAGATAGCACAGCCAAGCGCGCCAGAGGACCACGCACATGAAGCACCACTGTCCGTGTCCGGTGGCACATCCGGCACCGCAATGGAAACGCACTCCCAACTAACCAACCCTCCTGGGGCCCATGACCCACCCCTGGAGTCACTGCCCAGTGGCCTCGACGTCTCCGCAAACCACGAGCCCATGGACCTGGACAACGACCCACTGCAAGACAGCATCCAACGCGTGCTGCAGGTGGCGGCTGACGCGCACCAACGACCCACATGGAGCCTATACCGGGCACTCAACGAAACGGACCAACGGATAACCGACACAGTAAGCAACCGACACCCGGGGGCATACATCCAGGAGCTACGAAGGGACATGCAAAACGCCCAGCAACAATCACCGGAAATAGTGGTGGTGCAGGGAAGGGAGATCAAAACTGGAGCGTGGACGAACCTCACGGAGGCCCCGCGTGCGAAGGAAGCCCTGGCCTTCATCCAGGAATCCGACGCCCCAGCGCCAGCAACCCTCGAGGAAACCGCGGCGGCTCTCGTCCTACCCCTACACAGTAGGACACAGGGCCACACCATCGTCCTGCATGACAAAACGGGCCCCTCTACGCACGCACCGCGACATGCCGACCGACCACTGTGTCCACGGGGGAAGTACACCTGGGATGGACGCCCGGACGAGAAGATGACGAGTACACCCTGGTGCACGCCACCCGGCACAGACACAGGGCAACCGAGAAGAAGGAGCCTACACCAGAGCCCGCCGCGACCCCCCCACCGAGACCAGCCCCCCGACCCTGGACCCTGTACCAACAGCTGGCCCATGCCCGCACCCTAGCGGAGCACAGTATCCAGCCGTACACGGAGGCTGCGAACGTGGAACGCATGCTACAAGATTGGACCAAGTGAAGCCGGTTCGGACCCCCGTGGCCATCTTGGGGTCACTTGGGGTGTGTATCTATGTGCCGGCAAGCCGCCATTGGCTGATATCATACTCTCCCATCCACCTGATCTAACCCGATGTGATAGTGTGATAGGTTGGGCCATTCCGGCTACGAGCGGCCATATTCAGAACCGGGGCGCCGCCAGCGGAGATTTATACATCAGAATATCAGGAATCAACAGGGTTTTATTATCATAATGTTTCCGTAATTTTTCAGCCTTTCGTTCTGATGGTCAATGTATCAGCGACCGTCAGTTGGCTCGCGATTTTGCGTTAACCGATTGGTTAACTGTTATTTCCAGATATTTTGGCGGATATTCCGTTGAAGGGTCAGATTTCATCAGCAAAGGGTTCGTTGCTTCCGCAATTCTCTAAATAAGCACTCGAAGTTTTAATCAGAATTTTTCGCGATGTCGAAATCGGATTTTCGACTTCGACATCGCCGCACTTGATTTGCACTTCTTCGAGTGGTCATACTCCTTTCCCTATGCCCGAATCAGGTTTCCCTTATACTTGCCACCCATTTGACTTGGAGATATAAGGGAAACAAAAGTGAATCGTGGGACCACTTTGAAGGACCATATCTACGCGCGAGTGTGAGGAAAGAGAATAAGGAAGGTTGGGTTGCAAACGCCTTGGTCTCAACTTAATTTAGAAAGCATCAAATGCCTTTGGTGTGTACACATGCCCGATATAGCAAGGGATAATGGTCAAGAGGGTATAAAGTGACATGTAACTCTTGGACCGTGCAACCGAACATTCTATTGTGACTTTCGAGTGTACCGCATGAGTGTTGGGGTTGCATAGCAACTTTCCTTGGGTTCCTACGTATTTTTAACGTGAAGTTATGTCTATGGAGGGACATGGCATATCCTGGTGGGAGCCATATTTTGAGGGTATGTGTTGTATGCATGGTATATGTTTGATATGCTCACGCCCATGTTATATATCTTCGTGTGGCCGAAGAGATGGGGAGCCATACGTGACAAGGGCTTTGCCCATGTCCCAATTGTGGAATCCAAAGCGCTAGACCAAGTCTACCGCGTATGTATTGCTCATGGTATGTTTGACAAAGAGATCCATGGGTGCACTCCCATTTTCATGGGGCATGTAGATATTAGTGGCGAAGGTATCTCCATGCGCCCGATTGGGGATCCAAGTGGGGGAATTTTTCGTGAATGGTTCCAATCATTTGTGTATTGAATCATGAGCGGATATCATGGGTGAGCATAGAGATATACTATCATGACAACTTGTATTTGGTCATATTTTCATGTTTTTGACCTCAATTTTTGCTCATTTTTGCGTTTTGTGTACTTACCTGGTCAGCAAACAGCAAGAAGCCTATGGAGAGTCGAACCATGGTATGTTGTTCATATGTTGGCATATGCTTTGGAGTTGAACACCACCATATGCCGGATCGCGTACTCCATTTGGCTTGGCGCACGAAGGATCACAAGAATTGGTCTCAAGATCATGGGCTGACTTGGGCAGTGCGTGGCGCCCATATCCGAAGGGGTTTCGAGGGTGAAATGGGGATGTACATGGGCATTGGCCTTTGGTCTCTATCCTCCATGAATATTAGATTTCGAGTCCTTGCATGCTTTGAGCCTTCGGATAAGTGGTAAATTCAATTTTGAGCACATATGTGATATACGGCCAATAGGGTGTGAATTGGCAGTTTTTTGGCATGTTATGAGTTCAAACTCATGGGGCATATCTCCAAGCCCATTCGACTCCAAGTCCATCCAAGGTTATGTCAGGGTAGGGCATGGTCCTGAGTGCCACTCTAGGCCATGACACGCCACCTCCCCTATTGGGCTAGGATATATAGGCTTGGGAGTGAACACATTTTTGGGGTTTGTGTAGTGACTTGTGACACATGGCATTCAGCCATCTCATTTGACCTGGTTCAGGGCAATATGTTGGTGAGTCAAGGGAAGGTCTTGAGTCCAGGGAATGAGGGGTTTATGGCTGTGAATGTGTATGTTTACCTCTTTCCCCAACTTTGCTTTATTTGTGTTCATATGCCAATTTCAGGGCTTTCTTCCTTGGTGCAATTCTTGTACATGCCCGCCATCCTGAGACAATCGATGTGCTGAACGAAAGCCCGCAGCCTGATTTGGATTGTGAATTGGGCTATTGCTGTATTTGTGGGATCTGGTTGCTGTTCAGGGTTGAAGGAGGATTACATTTTCTATATTTTTGGATTTTGGACCCTGGACTTTGAGGATTTTGAGAAATGCAATCGTTGATCCGGAGTAAATCAGCAGGGGTAACAGGCGGAAGGGGCACAGCGGGGGCCGGTCCTGGTAGGGACCTTCTTTATGGTAGCAGAGGCTTACCTGCTGCCCCTACCTACCGCCGACCCGGGGACTTGGGCCCTTATGAGCCCTGCCCAAGTACGCCCCGGGTGCGTATTGTGGACTCGGTGGAGACCACGCCGGAGATTGGAGCCATAGAAGGACCGAGACGTTCAAGAGCATGACGAACTCCGGAAATAGAAGCCCGAAGAGAAGAACGACACTCGGGAAGAGGAGGACGTGACATGGAGGACCTGGTCTCCATGTGTGAGCGTCGATGCCGAAAGGCATGCAACCTCCGCTCCGCCGCGGAGGACTCTGATGAGGCCTGCCATTCAGGCAGCAGTGGAGGACGGGCCCGGCGCTACCGGAAGCGCGGGTCACCCAAGTCCGCGGCAAGGGACGCCGGGGCTATGGACACGGACCCCAGCCCGGTCAGGCTGTGGGAATCCGAGGGGCACTCCGAGGGCTATCGGACAGCCCACGAGCCACCTTCGGAGTCGGAGATGTCCGCGCCGATCGCCAGGGCGCATACGGCCCCCGAGCCCGCCCTGCAGCATGACGCCGAGGGCTTGGAGAGGCCAGCCAGGGCCCGGACGGCACCTGTGCCCCGGCACACGGGACCAGAGACGGACGCCATAGGCGATACACCTATGGGTGATGAGTCTGAGGTGCCGGGAACCGCGGGATGCGCTGAATCCGGCGGAAAGCACGCTGCGTGCCACTGTGAGCACGTGTCCTTCCTCATGGGCAAGTACCCGAAGATGGGGATGGACGCCATCGTGCATCACCTTGACCGCCTGGACAACGCCAAGGACGCTCTAGAGGAGGACGTCGCGGGGATCCTGGACGACCAGTCGGCTGCGGAGAACCACATGGAGGAGCTGCGAGCGGATCAGGCCCGGTACCGGGAGAATCTGGAGCTGGCCCTGCAGAAGCAGCAGCAAGTGGTGGACAGCCTCCTCCACTTGGTGGAGGACATGTCGGGACGCCTGAAAAGGCTAGAGGAGCTACAGCCCCTCGCCTCGGGTCCGGAGCTCCCGGCAAAGCCGGCCGCGGTGGAGCTGGTGGAGCGGGTTAAGACCTTCAGGAGCGCCGGGGAGAAACCCATGGGCGGCCCTGCAGAGGCACCATACGCGCCTCCGCGTGTTGACCCGGGTGCGCTGCCGTTTGTTCCCATGTTCAGCGAATCCACAATGCTCGGGGAACACACGGCACCGGCTGGGTCCATGCGGGAAGGGCACGTAACCACGGACCGGAGGAGCCTGACGGTACAGATGTTCCATGCCGCCCAGGATGTACCGATCACGACGAATATGGTAGTATATGCGGAAGACGTGATCCAGAGCAAGACCATGCAGGGGCGAACCATGAGAAGCGCCGACGGACATGGTCGAGGTCATCCAGGCGGAAACCTGTGGGCGAAGGACCCCAATACGGGGATATGGACGGCCGATGGAGCAAGTCCTTCCCGCATTCCAAACCCCATGGGTTCAGGCCCAACTGGACCGCACTCCTTGGAGGAGAGGGATGTACGGGGAGTGTACTCACACCCTCCGGCCACAGGTGGTATCCGTCTCGGTGGAGTAGTGGCTGGGGACGTCGGAGACGCCATCAGGATTGACGACCTCAGGGGAATCAAAATCCCCTATTACGACGGGAACCCGTCCAACCTGGATGACTTCATCCTGGACTGGGAGGACTTCGCCGAGGAGGTCGTCGGCGAGATGCGGGGAGCGCCGCGGGACAAGTGGGTATGCCGGACATTCCCACACCGGCTGGCGCAGGACCTCAAGGAGGAGCTGCGGGATCAGATCCGGGAAGGATTGATCCGTACGGAGCAGGCCTGCCTCCAGTGGTTGGAGGATGAGGAGCGGGTGGACGCTCCGAACCAAAAGCTGGAGGACCTGTGGTCCATCCCACTGCCGCTGGACCGCGGTGAGTTGCGGGTCCGGGAGTGGAACCGGTATCTGCGGAAGTACCGCAGATGCCTCAAGTTGGTGGAGGACTGGAACGAGGCCAGTGAGATCCGCCACTTGCTGAAGGACGTCCTCCCGGGCAACTGGAAGAGGAGAGTGGAGGACGAGGAGAAGAAGAGGGCCAAGAAGCGGGTGGCGGTGAGGATTATGGCGGCGGAGGATACCCATGCGGGTATCATGGAGTTCTTCAGGAGGAACCTGGGCGAACCCAACCGGATGTTGGGACTGAAGAACGCCGTGTACGTGGAGGTATTCGGGGACTCCATGGGGCAAAGGTTGCTGCGCCTCAACAACGTGGAGTGGAGGCGCGGGGAGCCGCTGAGGATGCAGGTCATCTTCGCCCGCATGAGCCTGGACGAGATCGTGAAGTATATCACGGTGGAGTTGAAGCTCAATGCGAAGAACGAGGCCCACGTGCAGGATCGACATGGTCATGGACAACGAGGCCACCGAGAGGACCGCCATCATCGGGAGATCCAGGAGGACACGGCCAACTCTGCGGAGGATGGTAGTGGAAGTGGCCAAGACCACTGGTCCCGGGAGGATCACGAGGAGGCCCATTTCTTCGCGTTTGTGGCGCATAACGTGAAGAACCATGGGCAGGATCGGTCCAGATGGAGCCAGGTGGGACCCAAGAAGGGCAAAGAGCCAAGGAGGATCGGGAACCCACCGCTCTCGTTCCGGGAGTACAGGTCTCAGCACGACGGGTGCTGGGTCTGTTATGGCAAGGGAAACAACCATGCACACGACCATCGTCAGTGCAAGGTGTATGAGGCGGACAAGAAGGCCTACTTCGCAGCCCACCCCGAGAAGAAGCCCAAGGAGCAGCGGATTTCCGACTGGAAGGCGAAGGGCGGAGACGGGGGAAAAGGCCAAGGCAAAGGCCAAGGAAAAGGCGGAGGAAGAGGCTATGGTGGTGGACCTGGCCAAGACCGACGAGTGAGGTCGATCGAGGAAGTTGCTGAGGACATGTTGAGGACGTTGGAGGAACTCAAAGCCCAGCAACGTGGTGGACAAAGTCCTGGCGGATCGCAGCCGGAAGGGGCTGCGGGAAGCCAAGTCTAGAGGAGCCCCCACGGGAGTGGGACCTCGGAGGTCTCTCCTCCGAAAATCAGTGGAGTCCCAGAGAAAGCGAAGGCACATCGGGTGCCGAAGAAGGCTCCAGAAGAGCCAAAACCACTGAGCTTCGCCACTCCCAACCCCTGGAGCGCCCTGCCAAGGGAAGTACATGTGGGTACGGGACATGGCGAGAAGGAAGGAGCGACCACGGAGAGCCCCGTGGACGGGCAGGACCAACCCAAGATCTACACCATCCGTGACCATACCCTTGAAGTCCTGATGCACCCGGACGTGCTAGAGTTGCATGCCGTGAGAGTCGTCCATACACCTCATGGCGACGAGCGGCAGTTGCACTTGAAAGTGCGAGTACGGTGCGGACGAGAGGAGAAGGTGGTGGATGTGTTGGTGGATACGGGTGCCCAGGTGAGCCTGGTCCGGAGAGGGTTGTTCAAGGAGGAACTCCTGCAGCCCAGCCGGAGACCGGTCCGCCTGAAGGTCGCCAATGGAGAGATCATGGGTGGTGGCACCCATGAGGCCACTATCAGTATGGAATTCTGGGAACATGAGCGCTTGAACCGCCCTGATCAGGCGAAGAGAAGCACTCTATCCGGGAACTTCTATGTGGCCGACATCACCGATTGGGATATGATCATGGGGTATGACTTCATGGTGGCAAACGCCATTGGAGCCCTTCCCCATCGTGCAACGCTGGTCCGGGAGGATGATGAATGCCTCACATGGCTGTCCACGGACTATGCATGTGGATCATCCCAATGGAATGCTGAGGAAGAGGATCGGATCGTCCGAGCGGTGCAAGCTGTGGGTGCCAAGTCCAGAGGAGACCGAGGAGTTCAGCTCACGGAGTATGGAATGGCGCCGCAAGTGTACGCCAGGATGATTCAGACGCTGGGAGCTGAAGTGCCCTAGACGGACGTCTTCGCTTCCCGGGATGCCCCACTTCTGCGGAAGTGTAGGAGGCATTGGCATCGAGGAGACTCAGCCTGGCACAGGCATTGGGAATTGAAGGAGTGGGGACCCATGTATTGGCATGGCTCCCTGGACAATACCAGACGTACGGTGGAGAAGATCATCGCGGATAGGGCGAAGGGGATCCTGGTCATAACCGGCATAGGATCCACCCCATGTCCGTTGGAGGGTCTCAAGTCGACGCTGGACTCCATCACCCTGAACGAGATGTCATTCGGGCCAGAAGAGGAGTTGTTCATCGACGCCAAGGGTATATCAATGCCCTCCCCGGGTCAAGCGTGGGGTACCAAGGCTTTCCTCGTGGATGGGGCGCAAGCCCAAACCACGGGTGATGAAGCATTCATCCGTAGGGTGGAGGCGGTGCCCATGAAGGTCATGTTTGAGCGCAAGGAGGGGACGGATCAGCCAATTGATGGCACTGACGTCCTGTCCCACGCCGAGATCGACGACGTCGTCAACTACATGCGAATGGGGATGCACGACCGTGTGGCAGCCAAGAAGAGGCGGGCCATGGTCACATCTCCGCATTGGTGGGATGACAAGATGTTGGTCACCGGCAAGTACGAGAAGGATGAGTTCGTGGCGAGGGTCATGGATCACATCACGGACCAATACGATGGTCCGGTTGGGTCGGACCCACCAACATGGGATTTTCCAAGAATGGGTGTCGATAGCGACAGTCACCAGCCCGAGGCCGCAAATTTTCGAAGATTATCGGTGGGAAGTGCACCCCACGACGATGAAGACGGCATATCGGACGAGGAGAAGTCGGATTCGGACCCGGAAGAGGCTTATACCGCAGTGCGTTCGGTTGTATCGATACCGAAGCAAGCGGCTCAAGAGGCCCAGGAGAACCTGAAGGTCGCCGAGCTGAAGGAGAGGCTGATCAAAGCCTATCCGCGGCTATTCAGTGGCGTCGCCAACAAGAACCCTCCAGATCGTGGGAGGTTTGGTACTGCGAAGATCAAGCTGAAGCCGAACCCGAAGATCTATCGTCATCGGGAGTACCAACTTCAGGGCGATCGGGCCGAGGCCATGAAGAAGCTGTTGGCCGAGTTCATTGAGCGGGGATGGATCGAACCCTCCGACAGTGAGTGGGCCAGCCCAGCATTCATCGTGCCCAAGAAGGAGAAGGGCGAATGGAGGTTGGTGGTTGATTACAGAGGTTTGAACGAGCAGACCGAGCACGACTCGTACTCGCTTCCCCTGATCGACTCCATCCTCCAAAAGCAACAGAAAAAGCGGATCTTCACGGTGTTAGACCTGAAACATGGCTATCACCAGATGCCGCTACACCCGGACTCCAGGCCCTGCACAGCGATGTCGACGCCGCTGGGGCCCATGCAGTGGAAAGTGGTGCCTATGGGCGCCAAGAATGGCAACGCTGCTTTCCAGCGCATGATGGAGGACCTACTCAGTCCTGTCCGGGACTGTGCCGATCCCTTCGTGGATGACATCATCATCGGGTCCGGCACGGAGAACATGACTGAAGACGAGCTCATCGACGCGCATGAGAAGGATCTGCGCCGAGTGCTCAGCGAGTTGGACAAGCACAACATGGTGTGCAAGCCCACCAAAGCCTCACTATTCGTGAAGGAAGTGGAGTTCGCGGGTCACGTGGTTGGTCACGGGCAACGCCGTCCCATGCCTGGGAAGCTGGCGTCCCTGCACCACTGGGAAAAGCCCCAGACCATCAGCGAACTCCGATCCTTCATGGGGTTCTGCAATTACTATTCGGGCTATGTCCGGATGTATGCAGAACTGTCGGGGCCGCTGCACAAGATGTTGCAGGTGGGCAAGTTCGATGGTCGGAAGGGGAGCAAGAAGAAGCTTGCCTGGACCCCTGAAGCTGAGGATGCGTTCAACCGCCTGAAGGAGCGACTCCTGGGGCAGTTGGGGCTGTTCCTGGTGGACCCGGACAAGGGATTCGTGCTACGGACAGACGCCTCGGACTATGCTGTAGGGGCAGTCCTCGAGCAAGTCCGGGACGACGGGACTCATGTTCCCGTGGCGTTTTGGAGCAGGATCCTGGCCGAGGGCCAACGCCGAACATGGACCGCGAGGGAGAAGGAGACATACGCCATTGTATGTGCGCTCACGAAGTGGTCTGGCCACATCGGACTGCAGCCGGTGGTGGTTTGCACGGACCACCAGTCCCTACAGAGCTGGCACAAGGAGCATGTCGACACCCCCTCAGGACCAGCGGCTAGGAGGGCCCGATGGCACGAGACGTTCGCCAAGTTCGACCTCAGCGTCGTGTACGTCCCGGGGAAGGACAACACTGTGGCACATTGCCTCAGTCGCTGGGCCTACCCCGCGGGCAAGGCGTGGATGGACATATCCAGCCATGGCGACGCCGAGGAGCCCGAGGAGGCCAAGCGCATCATCGAGATGCAGAAGGTTATGGAGCAAGAGGGGGTCAAGTGCTTTGTGGTGATGGCAAACCGTACGGACCTGGCCAAGTTCCGGGGTGCCCGCGTCCAAGCTATTCGAGAGGAAACGCTCGAGCAGTGGATGGTGGCCCCTGTAGAGCTAGTCAGGTCAGTGCTCACAGAGGACTGGTCGGATGACTACGTGGCATCCGAGCACTGGAGCAAGTACTGGAATGCCGTGAGCGCCCCGTCGGACGACGAGTGGCCTGAGGGCTTGACCGAGGATGGAGACAAGTTGTTCCTCAAGGACAAGCTGCTGGTGCCCGAGAACCGAGTGGAGGAGCTCATTGACCACTGGCACAACGCCCAGCTCATGCACCCTGGCCGAGACAAGATGCAGCAGGACCTGGAGTGGCGTTTCAAGTTCCCTCCGGGGTACTACGCCATCCTGGACAGGTACTGCAGCGACTGTGCCGTGTGTCGGGCCACGAAGAGCCCCAACCACTCCACAGCGGGCAACCCGGTGTATACGGCTATACCGGAGGCCCCTATGCGGTCCGTGGCCATGGATGTACTCGCCATGCCTGAGGTCGCCGTGGAAGGAGAGACCTACGACTGTGTCATCCTGGCGGTGGACAGGCACAGTGGGTATATCGTGGCGGTCCCTGGCAAGAAGTCCAAGAAGAAGGACAAAAAGGACAAGCATGGAGTGGGGCTGCAGGCCAAGACCGTCGCTAATGCCATGATCAGGCATTGGCTGACGATTTTTGATGTCCCGGCTGTCATCTGCAGCGATCGGGGCAGTCAATTCGTGGGGACGTGGTTCAAGACGATGTGCAAGCACATGGGTATTCGGCACGCCAAGACCGTGGCATACCACAGCCGGTCGAATGGCCGGGCTGAGGTGGCCGGGCGGCAGATGTTCGAGAAGTTCCGCCAGCTGCACATCGATGAACCGGGCCGGAACTGGTATAACTCGCTGTGGAGAGTGCTCCAGGCGTATCACGACCTTCCGAGACCCACTGGACTGTCGCCCCATCGCATCCTGTTCCTACGGGATCGAGTGTCACGCACTCTCCCGTGGTTGAACCATGGCAAAGTGGCCCGGGATGCGAACGCTATGATGGCTGAGGCGGACGACACGGCGGCCAAAGTGTGTAAGGCACTCCAGGACGAGCATGACAAGAGGGCCAAGTACTTCAAGCAGGGAAAAGTCCAGAAGTATGCTCTCCAAGACACTGTGTGGGTGGAGCGGCACCACAAGGATGTCCTGTCCAGGCATCGGCAGGCATCTTGGTATGTGCCGGGGGTAATCGTGCGGAAGGTCGGGCAGGATGTGTATGCGGTTCGGGTGGGGGATAACAAGATCCTGGACCGCGACCATACCCAGCTTCGTCCCCGAGCACCAGACCCCAGCGGACGTCCCGTCACCTTCGAGTTCACGGCCGGCGATGTGGACTCAGACGACGAGGGTGAGGACGACGACTTCACCGCTGAGAAGATCCTGGCGGACAAGCCGGACCCGGGGACGCCTGGGGGTAGGCTTTATAAAGTCCGTTGGAAGGGATTCACCGCATCCAGCGATTCGTGGGAACCTCCGAGCAGTTTCGTGCCGAGGTATACCACGGTCTGGATGGACTACCTAAAGAAAAAGAATATTTCTTTGGATGTCAAGGACGTGTTGGTCCATTTGGTTGCTGCTGTAGCACCGTAATGGATCCCCCCTTGGCATTTTGTTTGTTTCTGTGCTTGGGGAGACGGGTGAGGGCGTTCATCCGGGGATTTTTCGGCGTTGATTGGCCATATACCCCCTTCACTCGATCTCCACGTATATATTTCACTGTGGTATACTTATTTAGGTCGACCGACGACGTTTTTCTATCTTTGATCCCCTTGGTCCATGTTGTAGATCAAGAGGAGACCGGATATGGCGTAGGGCGCTGAGTATCAGTGTCCTCACCCCTCCCTTGGGGCGTGGGGGACGCCTACGACGTGTGTGGGGTCTCCATGTGTCCTTGGGACATGGGGGGGGGGGGGGTTGGAGCCCATTGGGGTCCTCCCGTCCTCTCTTCAATGACTTCCGAGCGGTAACAACGCTCTGAGAAGGGGGGTGAAGCCGGTTCGGACCCCCGTGGCCATCTTGGCGTCACTTGGGGTGTGTATCTATGTGCCGGCAAGCCGCCATTGGCTGATATCATACTCTCCCGTCCACCTGAACTAACCCGATGTGATAGTGTGATAGGTTGGGCCATTCCGGCTACGAGCGGCCATATTCAGAACCGGGGCGCCGCCAGCGGAGATTTATACATCAGAATATCAGGAATCAACAGGGTTTTATTATCATAATGTTTCCGTAATTTTTCAGCCTTTCGTTCTGATGGTCAATGTATCAGCGACCGTCAGTTGGCTCGCGATTTTGCGTTAACCGATTGGTTAACTGTTATTTCCAGATATTTTGGCGGATATTCCGTTGAAGGGTCAGATTTCATCAGCAAAGGGTTCGTTGCTTCCGCAAATCTCTAAATAAGCCCTCGAAATTTTAATCAGAATTTTTCGCGATGTCGAAATCGGATTTTCGACTTCGACATCGCCGCACTTGATTTGGACCCCTTCGAGTGGTCATACTCCTTTCCCTATGCCCGAATCAGGTTTCCCTTATACTTGCCACCCATTTGACTTGGAGATATAAGGGAAACAAAAGTGAATCGTGGGACCACTTTGAAGGACCATATCTACGCGCGAGTGTGAGGAAAGAGAATAAGAAAGGTTGGGTTGCAAACGCCTTGGTCTCAACTTAATTTAGGAAGCATCAAACGCCTTTGGTGTGTACACATGCCCGATATAGCAAGGGATAATGGTCAAGAGGGTATAAAGTGACATATAACTCTTGGACCGTGCAACCGAACATTCTATTGTGACTTTCGAGTGTACCGCATGAGTGTTGGGGTTGCATAGCAACTTTCCTTGGGTTCCTACGTATTTTTAACGTGAAGTTATGTCTATGGAGGGACATGGCATATCATGGTGGGAGCCATATTTTGAGGGTATGTGTTGTATGCATGGTATATGTTTGATATGCTCACGCCCATGTTATATATCTTCGTGTGGCCGAAGAGATGGGGAGCCATACGTGACAAGGGCTTTGCCCATGTCCCAATTGTGGAATCCAAAGCGCTAGACCAAGTCTACCGCGTATGTATTGCTCATGGTATGTTTGACAAAGAGATCCATGGGTGCACTCCCATTTTCATGGGGCATGTAGATATTAGTGGCGAAGGTATCTCCATGCGCCCGATTGGGGATCCAAGTGGGGGAATTGTTCGTGAATGGTTCCAATCATTTGTGTATTGAATCATGAGCGGATATCATGGGTGAGCATAGAGATATACTATCATGACAACTTGTATTTGGTCATATTTTCATGTTTTTGACCTCAATTTTTGCTCATTTTTGCGTTTTGTGTACTTACCTGGTCAGCAAACAGCAAGAAGCCTATGGAGAGTCGAACCATGGTATGTTGTTCATATGTTGGCATATGCTTTGGAGTTGAACACCACCATATGCCGGATCGCGTACTCCATTTGGCTTGGCGCACGAAGGATCACAAGAATTGGTCTCAAGATCATGGGCTGACTTGGGCAGTGCGTGGCGCCCATATCCGAAGGGGTTTCGAGGGTGAAATGGGGATGTACATGGGCATTGGCCTTTGGTCTCTATCCTCCATGAATATTAGATTTCGAGTCCATGCATGCTTTGAGCCTTCGGATAAGTGGTAACTTCAATTTTGAGCACATATGTGATATACGGCCAATAGGGTGTGAATTGGCAGTTTTTGGCATGTTATGAGTTCAAACTCATGGGGCATATCTCCAAGCCCATTCGACTCCAAGTCCATCCAAGGTTATGTCAGGGTAGGGCATGGTCCTGAGTGCCACTCTAGGCCATGACACGCCACCTCCCCTATTGGGCTAGGATATATAGGCTTGGGAGTGAACACATTTTTGGGGTTTGTGTAGTGACTTGTGACACATGGCATTCAGCCATCTCATTTGACCTGGTTCAGGGCAATATGTTGGTGAGTCAAGGGAAGGTCTTGAGTCCAGGGAATGAGGGGTTTATGGCTGTGAATGTATATGTTTACCTCTTTCCCCAACGCTGCTTTATTTGTGTTCATATGCCAATTTCAGGGCTTTCTTCCTTGGTGCAATTCTTGTACATGCCCGCCATCGTGAGACAATCGATGTGCTGAACGAAAGCCCGCAGCCTGATTTGGATTGTGAATTGGGCTATTGCTGTATTTGTGGGATCTGGTTGCTGTTCAGGGTTGAAGGAGGATTACATTTTCTATATTTTTGGATTTTGGACCCTGGACTTTGAGGATTTTGAGAAATGCAATCGTTGATCCGGAGTAAATCAGCAGGGGTAACAGGCGGAAGGGGCACAGCGGGGGCCGGTCCTGGTAGGGACCTACAAGATTGGACCAAGTACGAAACGGAGGTTCCCGAGGGACACACGGGCCCACCGGGTGCCACGTCCCGCACAACATGGGACGACGTAGTGCCGGAGGGAGACATCGGAGCACTTGCTACGACGGTTTGCACCACGTACGAAGACTGCACCAGACCCGACCACCCGTTTGAAGACAACAGCAACCCCGCCATCACGAACGCCATCCTGGCCTACCACAGCTGGTCCACTCAGCAAAGCATCCGGCCCCACACCCCGCACGATGACCCACACGAGTGGCACCCTATTGGGCCACCAGCGCTGGAGTTCTACCTGCACGAAGATGCAGCCACCGGAGCACACAACATCACCAGCCTTCGGTCTACAATGCCACAACCGATACCCGAGCCACACATACCCCCCAGTCCTACGAAATTCCAAACGCCCACGCAACAGGAACATGCGCCCCCCCAACAAGGGCACAGCCCAGCAGCCCACAAAAGGGCCGAACCCCCAAACGCCACCACAACTGTCAAACAACTCGACAAGCCTCTCACCTTGCGTCACGTCCCAGACAACTACCAACTACCCCGAGGGGGGAACCACACAAGGAGCACGGCAACAACATGGCGACTACTGACGGGCGCCATCGATTGGAAGAAAATTCTCCGGGGGATGGCAACGATGGTATCCATGCGCCTCCTTACGCCACACCAAGTACAACTAACGCAGGCCACGCACCTCTTTCGAACCACCCAGGGCACGGCAGCCATGGAAGGCGCAGCCCTGGGCGACGACGACCAAACGCCCCAGGCGGGACCCACACAAGGTATCTGGATAAACGCTACAACGGGTACCGACATTACCGTCGGTCCCGGCCCGGAGTGGATGGCTATCCACTATACCCTAGACTGCGCCGAGGACGACCCCACACTGACGGAATGGCAGACAAGGTGGGCCGCTAAAGCCAACCGCCTCGACGAGGTCGCCCTCGACCACACCCTCACGCCGCAGACAATGGAGCCCACGGGACCTACCGCCCGAACACACCGGGATCCCACCAAGCACACCCTCTGGCACTACCCCACTACCATACATCCAGAAACGGTAACCCAGATCAAAGAGGCGCTCTCTCTGACCCTCCCGGGCACCCACAACGCCCACCAGCCGGGGATGTTCACAATGTACTGGAACTTCCCAACAGACACCGGCATGGTGCCCCAGGTTGCTGAACCCCCACTGCCCCCTACCGTCACGGCACTCGCCAAGGCGGCCCAAGCCATGGCGCACAGGGAGGGTGGCCCGCAGGACTGGACACCGAACGTCCTCGTCGAGCAACGCGGCCACCACAACGCCAACAAAGCGCAGCAGGCTGGACGCCAAATACACCCGCCGTTGCACGACAAAGACAGTAACCTCCAACCCCACAGCCCATGGATGGTACACTTCATACTGGAAGACCATGGAGACAAACGGAAGGGCACAGAAGTACAAATCACGCACGCCCTGGCGCACACGCACCTCAACTACACCGTCCCCACCTCAAATGCGCTCGTCACCTACGGCGAAGCACGGAAGTCCACGTACAGAGTACAGGCCGTCACCGAGGGCACGGCATACACGGTGTACACCTGGGCACGATACGGGGACCTACCAGCCCCCATCTGGCACCCGGACCCGTCTGCCGGAAAAGGTGGTGTACGGAGCAGCGTCCCATGGGGAGGTGCAGGCGGTGGCAGACGTGGTTGGGGAGATAGGAGAGGAAGTATGGGAGGTGTGGATGGTGGTGGACGCAGAAGCGGACATGGCATCCCTCAGGAGGCTGGCCGGCAGGCCGCTGCATGAGGCCCTGGGCACGGAGCTGGTGTCGCAGGTGTACGCGATATGGCACGGGCTGGTGATGACGAAAGTGCCCCTGATCATACACTTGGTGAAGCAGGAATCAGACAGGGCAGGAGTGGGGAGTCATGAGGTGGATGGGGCGGCACAAGCAGTGGATAAGGAGCAGGAACCAGAATGGAGGGTGCCAGAGAGAAAGGAGCACCTCCACTTGGTGCATATACCTCCGAGGGTCGGGGAAGAGGAGAAGGCCAGGTGGGTGGTGGAGGGGGACACAGGCAAGCAGGAGCTAAGGGTGTATCCACAGCCGGTACACATGCTAGCTCAAGTTAGGGATGCAGATTCGCAGCGAAGTTAATTTGAATTCGCCGAATTCGCTGCGAATTCTTTCGCAGCGCGAATTCGCTGCGAATTCGGCCTGAAATTCTTAGTACTGCGAATTCGGGGCGAATTCGCGCTGCGACGTCGCAGGCGACGGCAAAATGATCACGCGTGCGCCGTCTTTACTCCAGATGAAAAACTAACTTTGAACTGTGCGATGCAATATTTTTTTGGACTTGATACAATGAAAACTATGATGATTCTGCTTCGATTGAGCCGTTGATTTTCTTGTCCGGTGCCTGCGTACTCATTTTCGAAAACAAAATTTACTTTTGCGTTTTGAACACACCGCTGTGTCCGCCTAGCTCCACCGAACACGGCGGTACCCTCCATTCTCCCCAGAAGTCCACCAGTTTGGAGGAAAACCCGTCACGAACTTTTGATTTTCGACTTTTTTTTTCTAGTTTTTGACAGTCAAAACGTGTTGCCCCTTGGCAACCACGCACTGTCGGGCGTGTGTGGAAGGAGAAGCAGCCGAGAGCAGCCCGACGCAGCCGCAGTGAGGCCCTGGGCACCCACAACTGCTCCAACCTACCTATAAGCTATGTACATAGCCCCTTGTAGCCCTTGCATATCCTTGGCAGCGGTACCCTCCTTACCCTTCCCGGTGCCGTGTATGCTCTCTCTTAGATGACTTCAAGTCCAACGATTCAATTCAAGAATGCAATGAATGAAGGCCCAATAAGGGCAACAAGTGGTTCACATGTGATGGTTTGTGTGTGGATTGGTGATCTTGCATGCTTCGTTGCTACTTCTTTTCCAAAACGCATTTGAAAGAATCAAGGAACTTTGGAATTCTTGGTTTTGATTTTCTTTTTTTTGTCAAATCGTCGAATCGTTTGAGCATGGTAAATGCAAGCAACAACAAACAACAAAAATTGCAAGGTTACGGAAGCTTTTGGGAAATCTTTTATGCGATATGGTACTGGGTAGTGGCATACCCATATGTAAACAGGTGAATTGCAACCTAGAAGGTAAATTGTACGTGCCTGTGGATTCAATCAAGCGAATCAGGGAGGCTTCGAATTTGAAGTTGCGAATTCGAGTTCGGAGCGGTCCACGAATTCCTGCGAATTCGGGGCGAATTCGAATTCGAGCGAATTCGTGCGAATTCGAACCTGCATCCCTAGCTCAAGTATGAGGGGGGCCGGAGGTGGTGGAGCTGAAGGAGTACCTGGAGGGCAAGGTAGGACAGCAGGTCCACTACCCCAGTGTGCTGCGGCCGGAAACGATGCCCAAAAGGCTGCAAACCAGAAGGCTACAGGCAATCACGGGGCAGGTGCCGGTGCGGGAAACAATCATGAGGTGGTGACGCGTTCCCGAGGCGCCCGACGGGTACACCTTGGGCTCCTCGTCCTCCTCAATCCCGTCGGGGCGCAGGCCTTCGCCAGGCCTGTCCGGCCGGGTCCAGGTCCTCCAGCGCTTGCGGCGGAAGCGGTACTCGTACCCTTCCGCCCGCAGCCACTCCTCCACTGCCCGCAGGCGGTCCTCCCCCATGTCCTCGCGGAGCTCGAAGCTCCCGGGCATGCCGCCTTCGCACTGGGGGTGGCTGTGGCGGTAGTGCTGGTCCCAAACCAACCCACGCAGCAGGCGTGGCGCATGGGGGTGGGGCCGCGGCCACGTCCTGCCCGCTTCCTGCCAGTTTACCATGGCAGCGGGGGGCGTACTTGGTCTTGAGGTCCTTGGTGTGCACTCGTTCTACTCAACGAACTGGTGGTGGTTGTTGAGGCGGGTGCTGCAGCACTGGACTGGGCGTGCGGCTGGTGCTGGTCAGCCGGTGGTTGTGGAAGTGGTTGACGCGGCCTTGCTGGTCGGCCGATGGGTCTGGTCTGTCCACTTCCTTCACGCTCGCGGCGCGGTCAGGGCGATGCTCTGGACGGCGCTGCTGGCTCCGTGACGAACTCGGCGCTGTCGCTGGGTGGCGCTGCGAGCCGCTGCGCTGCGCTGCGAGCCGCTGCGCTGCGCTGCAAGCTGCGAGCTGCGCCGCGCTGCTCGGGGTTGGTAGCCCCGAGTGGCACGCGAGGGTTGGGTAACCCCGCGGCGGTGAAACGCTTTTGACGCGTTCCCGTGGGGGGCCGGCCACGGGACGCTGCGGTGGACACGCGCAAGTGAGCAGGCAGGCAAAGCAATACGCTCACAGGGGCATCAATGCGCTCATGTCATGTGACAAAGCGTTTCAGGATCCTTGCCACTCTGCAACAAGGGAACGAAAGTATGTACAGCAACACATCAGGATATGTACACATGGGGTGAAGACTGGACGGGGGTAAGGGCATTACAGGACAATAGACACTCAGTCCCAACTCATATCCCAATCCCAGGTCCGACCCTCCCAGTGGCTGGTGGGGGCGGGGGCTCAAACACAACCCATGCCCTGCTCAGTCCGGACCCTGAAACCCTGCCTTTAGGGGGAGGTGTCCCGCCCAGCCACAGGCGAGTTCCTGGGAACCAAGGGGCTCCAAGGCCAACCGACAGTGGCTCCCACTGCTCCCTCAACAGCAGGTCCCAGCTCCTCTCTGAGCCAGAGATATGGAACCGCCATTATCACCCAGGAGTTGGTAGCTGAAAATGGGCTGTTTCAGCCCAAACTGAAATTAACTCAAAAATCCCCAAAGTTGACCCCTCGTCCGGACCCGCCAGAGGTACGGACGAGGCAACTGACCCTATGCCCTTGGAGTACGAACTCCCTGGAGCCCTCACCCAACCTGGTTCCCTCTGAGGTCCCGGCATCAGGGCACCACGTGTTCGTCAAGTGGGGTCATGATGCCAAAATCACCAAAATTGGCCTCATTCCCACACGTGGCTCGCCCGGCCAGGGCAAGGCCAATGGTTCACAGGGTAGTAGGCAGGACCTAGGACTTATATCTGAGTGTACAACTTAACGTTAGGTCCGGGCTCCCTATGGGCTTAGAGAACTGGGGCCGCCAATTGACCACACGGAAGGGGGAAATTGGGGTCCCAAAATGGGGTCATTTTGGCTGCCTGAAATGAGCCAAAATTCGGGGTGCTCCCAATAGTATATCTCCACGCCGGCTTGGAGATCGGATTCGCCATTCCATACGCGATCCACCAGGAGTCCAACGAAGACTTCCATGCCCTTGGCTCCCAAAGATCTCCATGGCACTCGGCGTGGTGACAATCCCAATTGGGTCCACAAATGCCAGAATGGCAAAATTGCCACACTCACTTTGGGCCAGCGCCTTAACGAAGGTTGCTCCGCTTCGCCCACGTGGTGTGTGAACCATGGGGACCAATATACATAACACCCATGTCATATATGGTCCATTGGTCCATGCGTCCGGCGTGCACGGATGGGCTCAACATAGTGCACGGCGGGCAGCAAAAGTGGAAAATTGCACAAAATGGCCAAAAATGCGCACACTCATGGTTGGGGCAAATGAGGCACATGCCCGACTTGGACCGGAGTGTGCCATAGGATTGGTATCAAGTCATGTGTGTCCAACATATCTTTTGGGCGTCGCCCAACTCCTCCGGTTTTGGGAATGGCAGGGTCGCCAAGTGAGCCCATGATTTGGGATAGTCCCAAATCACCAACATGGCGGCCACGGTGTGCCAAGCCCACGAGGAGTTATTCGCCGGGTCCAAGATATGTTGGGCACCGAAGTATGTACCCTTAAATCATACTTGAGTCATGATGTCAATTGAGCGCAACGCTGACATACACGGTCGCCACTTGACATCATGACGGGCCAAAAACGGCAGAATTGGCACAAAGACACATAAAGGTGCCTTGAAAGGCGCACAATTATAATATAATATCTTCGGCTTGGATCGTGCAATCAACTAATCCTTCTAAACACAATGACTTGACACCAATGACCTTCGATTCCACATATGTGCTCCACTTGGGGCGCTTTGAAAGGTCACGAGCGCTACTTCCCAAGTGGGCACATGAAATTATTGAAAATTGCAAAACACACACCTTGCTCCCAACGCATCGCTTCGGGATCACCACACAAGCTTCCCTTCACGAAGGTTAGGCTTGCAATTGTTCGTAGAGAGTATGGAGAAGGGGCTTACACAATATGAGGTCCATTGGCGGGTTCGGCTTGGAGCGATGGACCCGCCAAATGGGCACGCAACACAACACATGACACATACCACATATTGCCCAAAAAGGTAGGTAGGTAGGTAGGTAGGTGCACTCGGTCGTGGAGAGGCGCCCCATGGTTCCCCCTGGCGTCGCCCCTGTGACGAACAGGAAGAGGCTTCGCGCGTGAAGAGGGGAGGCGGCTTACTTCCCGCTAGACCTGACTGTTGGCCCCCAACAAAGCGGCCCCGGGCTACGCCGGGAGGGCTGATCGCCGCCAGCTTGACATGCTTGTCTCGCCGGGAGGGTGTGCCCCCGTGCTTGCGCACGTCCCCTCCTTTGGGCGGAACCCTAGGGGTTCACCAAACTTCCTGGCTTATCCCGTTCCCAAGGCGTGCATGCACGTTCTTGGTACTAGGGTTCCGAGGCGCTTGGGTGTCGCACGCTCCGCCTCGAGTCCCAAAGAAGCGCAGGCCTTAGGATGCAGCCTTACCCCCGGGCTCCGGATCTCGTTTGGCCGGGTCACCTGCATGGCACGGGCTGCCTCAGTGCCCGGGCTGTGGGCACTGGGTTTCCTACTGTTGTGTGGCGTTTGTGTTTGGGTCCGGTTGGCGGTTGGGTGCGGGTTTTGTTAACGCCGCCAGTCCTGGCTGGGGTCTTGGGTGGGTGTGTTCGGGCACGGTTTGTGGTGTTGTCCCTCTAGTGTCGGCTGTTTATGGTGTTCGTGGTTGGGCTTCGGTTTCGGCCTGCTTTTGGGACGTGTGTGGTTTCGTGGGCGCCCCGCTTGCCCCCCGCCGTTTCCGGTTCTGGCGCGCGGTGTGGGCGTGTGTGCTGGGCCCGGGTCTCCCCTGTGCCCAGCCCTTCTTGGCTGGGTTGTCGGGGTGTGTTTTTTTTTTTGCGCTTTGGTTTATTCTTTTCTTTTTTTTTTTTTCCGGGCTTTGTGGTCCCTGTCCCTCCATCCCCTTTCTTTCGGGCTGGGCTGGTGGCTCTCTTTTTTTTTCTTTTTTTTTCCTTGTCCCTTTTCCCCGTGGTCCGCTGTTACTGGCTTGGTGTTGCCGGTGTTGGGTGGGTGGTCCCCCTGTGCCTCTGTGGGGGTCCTTTTTTTTTTTTTCGTTGCCTTCTGGGGGGGGGGCTTGGCCGCCTGTGGTGGTGTTGGTGGGCGGTTTGGCGGCTGTGGGCTGCTTCCGTGCCTTTTCCCCCTCCCCCCTCCTTTTTTTTTTTTGGGGGGGGGGGGGCTTGCCTGTTCCTCCCTCTGCCTTCCCTGGGCGGGCGCACGCACTGGCCTGCATTCAGTGTTGTCTTCCGGGCTGCTGTCTGCAGTTGCGTTCTGTGTGGCCACGTTCCGGCCCCATGGGTCGGGTGGGCTTTGTACACGGTGGGCTCGGCGCCCCTTCTTGCCGGGTTAGGTCCTGGCTCTGCCGGCTGGGCGGCTGCGCCAGGCGGCTGCTTGTGGTTTTGGGTTAGGGGGCCGGGGTTGTTCGTGTCCTTACCCCTCTGCGGTGCCGGCTGTAATCTTCTGGGTGGTCCGCCACCGTTGTCGCCTGGCGCGCTGTGGCCCCGTGTGTGGCCTGCGGTGCTGGTCTGTGGCGTGGTGGCGCGGCGCCTTCCAGGGCGTGCGGTGGCTGGCTTCGGTTAGTCCCTCAGGTTAGGGTCAGTTGTGTCGTGCTGTGCCGCTCTGTGCCGCGTCGCGTCGCGTCGTGCTGTGGTGCGTTGCTCTGTGGTGCGCTGTGGTGCGGTATGCCGTGGTCTCGCGTGGTGCCGCGGTGGGTCAGTGGAGGTCAGCCTGGCCTGTGTCGTGGTGCGGAGTGCGGACCGGAGTGTGGCCGGCTGGTGGTTGGGGGGTGGGGTTAGGTGTGGGTGGCACGCTGGGTCCGTGCTGTGGGGGCTTGGGCGTGCCGCTCGGGCTGGTGGGTCGGGTAGGTCTTCGGGAAACTCTGCTGAATGATCACGGTGTCCTTGGGGCGTGCACGCTGACCCTCACCAATGGACTCAATCTTCACCGGGCCTCGCAGACAGGCAGGCGTACTCGGGGTGTAGGAAAGGCGTTCCTTCTCCAAGGCAGACAAACAGAAATCAGGAGTCGGACGGTGGAGGTGGCTTCCGAACGCTGTTTGAGTGGCGAAACGCTTGCACTGCAGCTGGGCTGCGCTGGCAGGGACATGAGGGTCCGGGTCGGTGCCACCGGCAGGGATGAGCTCATACTTCAGGGTCAGGGGGATGTCCGTATCTCCGGTGCTGAACTGCAGGGGTCCGGGGCACCGGTAATAATCTTGGCACTTCCAGTCTTCACGGCGCTCGGAGATGGCCTTGAAGGGGGCACCGTCCAGCAGCACCAAGGCCTTCGCGATCGATCACAGCCTTTCACTTCCCCTTGCGGCGCTCGAAATTCATCATGGACGGGATCGGCGTGCCGCCGCAGTGCCATTCCTCTACTGGACGCAACAAGTTGGTGACGGAGGCCCTCACGGACCCAAAAAGGTAGCTCCCCCCACGATATGTCATGCCCCTCCAAGGGCATAACTTTGTGTCAATCGCTCATAGGAACTCAAGGAGAGTTCCTATGCAACACCAACACTTGCGCGCTACACTCGAAAGTTATCTTAACGCACGCAATATCATGGACATAGAGTTACAACGCAAACTCTACCCTCTTGACCATGATCCATTACACTAGCGCGCACGTGTGGAGACGCAAGGCATATGATGCTTCCTAAATTACGTCGGGAGTATTGTGAATACATCCCACGTTTCCTTATTGTCATTCCTCGCAAGCAACACGAGATATGACCTTCACAAGTGGCCTCACGAATCAACTTTGTTTTGCCCATATCTTTAAGACGAATGGAGGGCAGGATAAAAGGAAAGTTGATTCGTGCATAGGGAAGCACGTAGGTCCACTCGAAAGATGTCGAAGTCGAAAATCCAATTTCGACATCCTGAAAAATTCCGATTAAGGTTGCGAGTGTAGAATGTGAAAATTGCCGATGCATCAACGCAATTCCTGAAGACTTTAGAGCCTTCGTCACGGATAGCGTTAAAATTTCCATTATAAACAGTTAAACTGGCGGTTACGGTAAAGTCGCGATCCAACCGCCAGCAGTCAAAACAGTGAATATCAGAACGGAAGCGTAAAAATTGACGGAAACAATATGAAAATAAAACCCTGTTGATTCCTGATATTCTGATATACAAATCTCCGCTGGCGGTGCATCGGTTGCCGATGCGGGACTTTACGGCACCGAACACGCTCCCGCCGGGCTCGCACCGGGCGTCAACGGGCGCCTTCTGTACATGGGGTTAGTGGACCGGAGACCGGTCTTCCCTTCCGTACTTGGGGTTAGTGGACCGGAGACCGGTTGTATGCCCTGCCCTAGCCATGGGGTTCTGGGTACCGCTTCACCCCCCTCCTTAGAGCAAACCCTGGGGGGGGCTCGATAACACCCACGCATGGCAGCGGGTACCCAGGACCATTTCCTGAAGGGGGGGGGTGTCACATCCTCACTTCAGGCTGGCTCAGGTTAGGCTGCCCAAATTCCACAGTAAGATAGGTATGATGCTGTAAAAGCTCGTAGCACATGTATAGTATCAATTATCAAGTCCCGGGTCCTGGCGGCGATTGTTCGGCATCCAAAGGACCCGTTAACCCATACCAGGCGCACCGGGTGCCGGCTGCTACGGTCACCACCACAGTGGCAGTGGCATACACAGCCAACATAGGCGTCACGCGACTACCGAGGTGGTCCCACAGGTCGAGAGCGACCACAAAGATCCATCAGGCTACCCCAAGCTTCCCAAGGCCCGCCGACTGGGGAGAGTCCCCACGGGTCCTTCCTCGGGCGCACCATGTCCATATCCATACGACGCGAGTCCAGAGTGATACAGCCGAACTACTTAAGGGATCTTAAGGGAGCTCCTCCTTAAGGGATCGGGCATCAAGGCCGTCTTTTCCCTCGCCCTATTGCCACGAAGGCCATACATGAGGGAGTCCTCGTGCAGTGTGGGCGGAGGCGTCGACTCCTCAAACCACCAGTTTCCCAGGCAGACTGACCGAGGTCAGGAGCACCGGAGGCCGCCATCCGACTGCAAGTGCGTCTGCGAATCGGTAGGCTCACACTGGGACTGACAGTGGCGGACCGCTGGGAGTGTAGTCAGGCAACTGGGCTTCCCGCCTGGCGCCATCAGGATCTCCACATCACAGCGAATAGGGCAACACGGTATCACAGGCACTCAAACAGAAGAAACTGTATGTCGGTACTGGTCCAGGCTGGACCTCAAGTAATAGCATGTAAACGGCGACTCAAGGCGCCTTCGTATCCGATTCCGTGAAAAACAGTCCACACTCAGTGCTGGGCTAACATACAGATGCCATATCCTGGAGGGGCAGAAAAACAAGCAATAAATGGGGTAACAGGCGTGTAAACACACTCTGGACAGAGTGCCAAACCACGCCCCGGTTAGGATAAGGCATATGCAGGAGGGTGGACAGGAAAAGGACGCTGAGCCAGGATCTTCTCGACTGTATAGTCGTCCTGCTCAGCATAGTCGTTGTCCGAATCGGCCTCATGTGCGGCATAGCTCAGGGACACATGCTGGCCACGGAGGTCGGGTTCCCGCACACGGAGTTGACTCTCGTGGCGCTCCCGGAACTGTCCGTGACCCACCTTGATGCGGTAGGTGTCCTCACCAATCCTGCGGACCACCTCGCCGGGTGTGAACCAGGTTTTGGTGCGGTGGGTGCCCATAGGGCGGGGTCTGATCACCCACACCGGGTCCCCCACCCTGAACTTCTGCGCTGTCGAGCTCGGGGCGGACTTCTGACGCTCAGCATGCTCCTTCTCGAGCTGCTGGCGGATGTCTCGCGCCGTTTGCTCTTGCCGCGCAAAGAATTCCTTGGCATCCATGGCCATGCCATCACCAGACAAGGGAAGTCCCCTACCCAGGGGGTCCCTGCCGAACAGAATCTGGTGAGGGGACAGACCGCCCGGAGTGGGGGTGTCATGATGGGCCTTCAGAGCAGGCCACATCTCCTCAAACCAGTTCCGACGTGGATTGGTGATGTGGATCTTGCGCAGCTTCTCGAACAGCTGCCGTCCAGCCACTTCAGCACGGCCGTTAGACCGGCTGAGATAGGCGACGCTCTTGGCGTGACATATTCCCATGAGGGAACACATAGCCTTGAACCAGCCACCAGTAAACTGGGGCCCTCGGTCACTGCAAATGGTGCGGGGGATGTCAAAGACGGTCAGCCAATGACGAATCATCATGACTGCCACTTCCTTGGCAAGCAACCCCTTTTTGCGTGCCGGAACGGCTACAACGTAGCCGCTGTGGCGGTCCACACAGAGAACCACACAGTCAGAAGTCTCCTTGCCAATGTGCACTTCGGGCATGGAGAAGACGTCCATGGCCACGCTCTCCATGGGCTGGTCAGGAACCGGGGTCCGTTGGGCTTCCCCTCTGACGTTCTGGTTGTCGGGATTGCAGGCCTGACAGACCGAGCAACCCTTCCTGACCTTCTTGATGGCGGTGTAGAGAACGATATGGTCGATCTCGAACCGACGCTGCATGTCAAGAGCTTGCTTCTTGACCCCTGGGTGCAGCATGTGGTGGTGCCAAGCTTCACAAAGCTCGAGCACCCGGGACTCCGGTACTAGCAGCTTACCATTCCGGTAGAGCTTGCCATCTTCCTCGGTCAGCCCCTTTGGCCACTTCTGCCCGTCGTCAGGGTCGGTCACAGCCCTATACTCGGCCGCAAAGGCCTCAGACTTGGCGTAATCGTCGGTCCAGTCGTCCTGGAGGCAAGACTCCGGGAAGAGGTGCTTGTCGGACTCAGCTCCCACAGGGGCGAGTACACTGACCGCTCTGCCCACCCTCGACGCGAGGGGGGCATCTGCAGCCATGACGACGAAGCATTTAGCACCCTCCTCCTCCATCAGGAGCTCCATTTCGATGATCCTCTTGGCTTCAGCGGTCTCAGCCTCATCGCCATGGGCAGAGATATCCGTCATGCCCTTGCTGGCGGGATAGGCCCACCTACTGAGACAGTCCGCCACGGTGTTATCCTTTCCAGGAATATACACAACCGTGAGATCGAACTTGGCCAAGGTCTCATGCCATCTTGCCTGTCGGGAGGCGGGACCTGAGGGGGTGTCCACGTGCTCCTTGTGCCACGACTGCAGACTCTGATGGTCGGTGCAGACGGTGACGGGATGGAGGGCTATGTACCCAGCCCATTTCCTGAGAGCCATGACGATGGCATACGCCTCCTTTTCACGGGGCGTCCGGGTCCGTCTCTGGCCTTCCGCCAGGACTCGGCTTCAGAAGGCCACGGGCACGTGCCTCCCGTCGTCAAGCACTTGCTCCAACACAGCGCCAATGGCGTAGTCGGAAGCGTCGGTGCGCAGGACGAACCCTCGGTCGGGATCCACGAGGTGCAGACCCACTGCGGATAGCAGCGCCTGCTTCATCCCCTCAAAGGCATGGTCGGACTCAGCTGTCCAGACCAGAGCCTTCTTGGACCCCTTCTTGGTCTCCTCTCGGTTGCCCTTGAGCATGGTCGTCATGGGGGCTGCATACTCGGCATACATTTTGATGTACCCCGAGTAGTAGTTGCAGAACCCCAGATACGCCCGTAGCTCAGAGACCGTCTTGGGCTTTTCCCAGTGCTCAATCGCAGCCACCTTGTCAGGTATGGGCTTTCGCTGCCCGTTCCCGACTACGTGGCCAGCGAAGACCACCTCCCTTACCGCAATGGTGGCCTTGTCACTGCTGCCCGTGAGTTTGTGCCGAACCAGAAGGTCCAGCACTGGAGTGACGTCCCTCTCGTGTGCCTCCAGGAGCTCCTCGTAGCTCATAGTGGGGTCCCCGGACGCAATGATCACGTCGTGCACGAAGGGGTCCGCACAGTCGCGCACCGGCTCAAGCAGGTTCTCCAGCATCCGCTGAAAAGCCGCATTGCCGTTGGTAACGCCCATGGGCATCACCTTCCACTGGAGAGGTCCAAGTGGGGTGCTCATGGCTGTGCAGGCACGGGACTCCTCGGCGAGAGGCATCTCATGATAACCATGTTTCAGGTCAATCACCGTGAAGATCCTCCGCCGGTGTTGCTTTTGCAGCATGTCCTCAATGAGGGGCAGCGTATAGCTGTCGTGCTGCGTTTGGGCGTTCAGGCCGCGGTAGTCGACCACGAGCCGCCACTCACCGGCAACCTTCTTGGGGACGACGAAGCACGGAGAGGCCCATTCGGAGTGGCACGGCTCGAGCCAGCCTCTCTGGATGAAGTCACGGAGGATCTTCTCCATGGCCTCTTTCCTCTCGCCCCTCAGGGCAAACTCCCGGTGCCGATACACACGGGGGTCCTGCTTCAGTCGTATCTTGGCCTCGCCATACGGTCCACGCACCGGTGGGGGAAACACAGGCCTACCGCTGAAGAAGGTCTCGCCATACTTCTGCTTCAGCCTGGCCCTCAACGCCTGGATCTTGGGGCAGTCATCGGACTCCGCCTTGGCTTTTCCGGGCACCTGGACCACGGAGCTTACTTGAGGGGTAGCTACTCCGCTCGTCTTCAGCTCAGTCGGTCTTCCCAGGTGGCCCAAAGGGCCATCTCTGGTCTTGCCTCGGAATAGATCGCCGTAGGTGGGTGGGTTACCCCCGATTGGCTCGTCCTGGCTGGATAGGTGGTCCAGCACCCTCTGCACGAAGGTGTTCCCGTCATAGGAACTAGAGACGATCGAGTCCACTTCCCACCAGGCTTTGTCCTGGCCTTTGCCCTCACGCTGGTTTCCCCAGTCGTGAAAGGGCTGATCCATATACCCCTGAACCAGATCCCACTCCTCTTCACTGAGGGGGTCTTCCGATTCCGATTCTTCGATGTCAACAGGGGGAACCGCAAAGCATTGCCGCCATGGCTCCGCTATGATGCGGTTGACACACACGAAGTCCGTGGCGTCGGCCTGATCAAGGCCCCCATCCACATAGTGGAATTCCGTTGGCCATCTCTGGGGTGGCATGGGCTGTCCCTTAGCGTCCTGATAGACACTCTCTCCAGCCGGTAGGACGACCTTGTTTAAGGTCATGTTGGTCAATGAGGCTACCCAATGTCGGGTACTTTCCTCCTCGGTGCATCCCATAGGAACAACCAGCACTGCCTTGGAGCGGTCCTTGCGAATCTTCGCTATCGCTCTTGGAATGTCCCATCGAGGGCAATGGATCCACATCAATCCCTGATGCGGACCCCAGTGCTTCTTCCACGCGGAGTCCTGTGCGCTCCAGTACTTCTCACACACCCGAAGATGGGCGGAGGTTCCTGAAGAGAACGCATACAGGGCCAGATCCGAAGCTCCCAAGTCCGCAACAACTCGGCTCGCCACTTCTGGCCTTACGCCGTACTCCTGGTTTGCAGGACCAGTTGGCTCAGTGTCCAGCGCGGCCACTTCGAGCTGATTGCGTTCGGGGTGGATCCATTGGCATTCCACATGGTGCTCAGGTGACGAAAGCCACGAGAGTTGGTCGTCCTGGTACAGGGTCATGGAGGCCTGGGCCGGGAAGACGCCGGAGTCCGTGTCCATCATGAAGTCGTACCCGACGATCATGTCCCAGTCCATCTCGGCCTCGTAGAAGCGACCGTGCAGGAGGATTTCCTTGCCGAGGTCTGGGCGGCTCAGCTCACGATGGTTCACGAACTGCAGCCGAATGGCCGCTTCCTTCGTGCCTCCCACCATGTACTGGCCCTTTGCCACCTTCAGCCTGACAGGTTTCCGACTGTCGGTCAGACACTCTGGTGGAAGTAGGCCAGCCTTGACCAAGCTGACTTGAGCTCCCGTGTCGACCAACACGTCGAAAACCTTTTTGACTTCCCCGCATAAGGCACGGACCTTAAGATGCAACTGCCGCTCGCGACCGACACGGCGCACGGCGTGCAAACTCAGGATCTCCGGCCGTTCCAGAAGCTCAACAAGCGACTGGTGCAGGTCGTGGACAATGGGCTCAGGCTGCCCATCTGCAGCATCCAGCTGCGGTCCGGGTGATCCTCCGATACTCTCGGAAAGATCTTGTAGTACATCAAACACATTCCTGGTCGCGAAGGAGGGACGGGTGCAAGGGTTCGTGCCTTCACTTGCCCTCACCCCGCCTCCGCGACCGGGTGCCGGACCGGGCCTTCCGCCCGCGGCAGTCCCCTTGTGCTTATGGACTCCCGACTGGGATGGTTCGGCGCTTCCCACGTCACCATCCTGCGACCGCCCTAGCTGGGGCCCTTGGCTGCAGGGGCTCCGCTAGGGGGCGTCGGTTGTGGAGGAAGGGGTGTTCTCCTCCGCATCAACCTCGTTGACGCCCTTCTTCCTTCCCCCTTTCTTACCCTTGTTCTTGTCCTTGTCCTTGTTCTGGTCATTCTGGTTGTTCTCCTTGTTCTTGTTGTCCGACCTGGGGACCCAGTTCCTCTTGATCTCCTGGATCTCCTTGGCCAACTCGGTCCCCTGCGACACCAGCTTGGAGAGCTCGTCCCTGTCCACCTCCACCTTGGCTTCCCGGATACCCGCGGGCGCACGCTTCTTCGACCCGTGCGCCTTCTTGTAAGCCTCCGTGTCGGCCTTGTGGACGGGGCATGTTCGGAGGTCATGGTTGAAGCCTCGCTTCCTCCCATAACACACGAAACAGCCCTGAGGGTGAGCTCGTATGAACTCCCCAAAGGACAGCAGAGTAAGGAAGGTCCCTACCAGGACCGGCCCCCGCTGTGCCCCTTCCGCCTGTCACCCCTGCTGACTTGCTCCGGATCAACGATTGCATTTCTCAAAATCCTCAAAATCCAGGGTCCAAATCCAAAAATATAGAAAATAAAATCCTCCTTCAACCCTGAACAGCAACCAGATCCCACAAGTACAACAATAGCCTGATTCACAATCCAATCCAGGCTGCGGGCTTCCGATCAGCACACCGGTTGTCTCACGGTGGCGGGCATGTACAAGAATTGCACCAAAGAGGAAAGCCCTGAAATTGGCATATGAACACAAATAAAGCAAAGTTGGGGAAAGAGGTAAACATACACATTCATAGCCATAAACCCCTCATTCCCTGGACTCAAGACCTTCCCTTGACTCACCAACATGTTGCCCTGAACCAGGTCAAATGAGATGGCTAAATGCCATGTGTCACAAGTCACTACATAAACCCCAAAAATGTGTTCACTCCCAAGCCTCTAAATCCTAGCCCAATAGGGGAGGTGGCGTGTCATGGCCTAGAGTGGCACTCAGGACCATGCCCTACCCTGACATAACCTTGATTGGACTTGGAGTCGAATGGGCTTAGAGAAATGACCTATGAGTTTGAACTCATAACATGCCAAAAAACTGCCAATTCACACCATATTGGCCATATATCACATATATGCTCAAAATTGAAGTTACCACTTATCCGAAGGCTCAAAGCATGCATGGAATCGAAGTCTAATATTCATGGTGGATATAGACCAAAGGTCAATGCCCATGTACATCCCCACTTCACCCTCGAAACCCCTTCGGATATGGGCGCCACGCACTGCCCAAGTCAGCCCATGATCTTGAGACCAATTCTTGTGGGCCTTCGTGCGCCAAGCCAAATGGAGTACGCGATCCGGCATATGGTGGTGTTCAACTCCAAAGCATATGCCAACATATGAACAACATACCATGGTTCGATTCTCCATAGGCTTCTTGCTGATTGCCGACCAGGTGAGTACACAAAATGCAAAAATGAGCAAAAATTGAGGTCAAAAACATGAAAATATGACCAAATACAAAGTTGTCATGATAGTATATCTCTATGCTCACCCATGATATCCGCTCATGATTCAATACACAAATGATTGGGACCATTTGCCAACAATTCCCCCACTTGGATCCCCAATCGGGCGCATGGAGATACCTTCGCCACTAATATCTACATGCCCCATGAAAATGGGAGTGCACCCATGGATCTCTTTGTCAAACATACCATGAGCAATACATACGCGGTAGACTTGGTCTAGCGCTTTGGATTCCACAATTGGGACATGGGCAAAGCCCTTGTCACGTATGGCTCCCCATCTCTTCGGCCACACGAAGATATATAACATGGGCGTGAGCATATCAAACATATACCATGCATACAACACATACCCTCAAAATATGGCTCCCACCATGATATGCCATGTCCCTCCATTGACATAACTTCACGTTAAAAATACGTAGGAACCCAAGGAAAGTTGCTATGCAACCCCAACACTCATGCGGTACACTCGAAAGTCACAATAAAATGTTCGGTTGCACGGTCCAAGAGTTATATATCACTTTATACCCTCTTGACCATTATCCCTTGCTATATCGGGCATGTGTACACACCAAAGGCGTTTGATGCTTCCTCAATTAAGTTGAGACGAAGGCGCTTGCAACGCAACTTTCCCTATCCTCTTTCCTCACACTCGCTCGTAGATATGGCCCTTCAAAGTGGTCCCACGATTCATTTTTGTTTCCCTTATATCTCCAAGTCAAATGGGTGGCAAGTATAAGGGAAACCTGATTCGGGCACAGGGAAAGGCGTACGACCACTCGAAGAAGTCCAATTCAAGTGCGGCGATGTCGAAGTCGAAAATCCGATTTCGACATCGCGAAAAATTCTGATTAAAATTTCGAGTGCTTATTTAGAGAATTGCGGAAGCAACGAACCCTTTGCTGATGAAATCTGACCCTTCAACGGAATATCCGCCAAAATATCTGGAAATAACAGTTAACCAATCGGTTAACGCAAAATCGCGAGCCAACTGACAGTCGCCGATACATTGACCATCAGAACGAAAGGCTGAAAAATTACGGAAACATTATGATAATAAAACCCTGTTGATTCCTGATATTCCGATATGTAAATCTCCGCTGGCGGCGCCTAGGTTCTGAATATGGCCGCTCATAGCCGGAATGGCCAAACCTATCACACTATCACATCGGGTTAGATCAGGTGGATGGGAGAGTATGATATCAGCCAATGGCGGCTTGCCGGCACATAGATACACACCCCAAGTGACCCCAAGATGGACACGGGGGTCCGAACCGGCTTCACCCCCCTTCTCAGAGCGTTGTATCCGCTCGGAAACCAATGAAGAGAGGACGGGAGGACCCCAATGGGCTCCAACCCCCCCCCCATGTCCCCAGGACACATGGAGGCCCCACACACGTCGTAGGTGTCCCCCATGCCCCAAGAGAGGGGTGAGGACACTGATAATCAGCGCCCTACGCCATATCCGGTCTCCTCTTGATCTACAACATGGACCAAGGGGATCAAAGATAGAAAAACGTCGTCGGTCGACCTAAATAAGTATACCACAATGCAATATATATGTGGAGATGGAGTGAAGGGGGTATATGGCCGATCAAGGCCGAAAAATCCCCGGATGAACGCCCTCACTTGTCTCCCCATTCACAGAAACAAACAAAATGCCAAGGGGGATCCATTATGGTGCTACAGCAGCTACCAAGTGGACCAATACGTCCTTGACATCCAAAGAAATACCCTTTTTCTTTAGGTAGTCCATCCAGACCGTGGTGTACCTCGGCACAAAACTGCTGGGAGGTTCCCACGAGTCCCTGGATGCGGCGAATCCTTTCCAACGGACTTTATAAAGCCTACCCCCAGGCGTCCCCGGGTCCGGCTTGTCCGCCAGGATCTTCTCAGCGGTGAAGTCGTCGTCCTCACCCTCGTCGTCCGAGTCCACATCGTTGGCCGTGAACTCGAAGGTGACGGGACGCCCGCTGGGTTCTGGTGCTCGGGGACGAAGCTGGGTATGGTCGCGGTCCAGGATCTTGTTATCCCCCACACGAACCGCATATACATCCTGCCCGACCTTCCGCACGATCACCCCCGGCACATACCAAGATGCCTGCCGATGCCTGGACAGGACATCCTTGTGGTGCCGCTCCACCCACACGGTGTCTTGAAGAGCATACTTCTGGACTTTTCCTTGCTTGAAGTACTTGGCCCTCTTGTCATGCTCGTCCTGAAGTGCCTTGCACACCTTGGCCGCCGTGTCGTCCGCCTCAGACATCATAGCGTTCGCATCCCGGGCCACTTTGCCATGGTTCATCCACGGGAGAGTGCGTGACACTCGATCCCGTAGGAACAGGATACGATGGGGCGACAGTCCAGTGGGTCCCGGAAGGTCGTGATACGCTTGGAGTACTCTCCACAGCGAATTATACCAATTCCGGCCCGGTTCGTCGATGTGTAGCTGGCGGAACTTCTCGAACATCTGCCGCCCGGCCACCTCAGCCCGGCCATTCGACCGGCTGTGGTATGCCACGGTCTTGGCATGCCGAATCCCCATGTGCTTGCACATCGTCTTGAACCACGTCCCCACGAATTGACTGCCCCGATCGCTACAGATGACAGCCGGGACATCAAAAATCGTCAGCCAATGCCTGATCATGGCATTAGCGACGGTCTTGGCCTGCAGCCCCACTCCATGCTTGTCCTTCTTGTCCTTCTTCTTGGACTTCTTGCCCGGGACTGCCACGATATACCCGCTGTGCCTGTCCACCGCCAGGATGACACAGTCGTAGGTCTCTCCTTCCACGGTGACCTCAGGCATGGCGAACACATCCATGGCCACGGACCGCATAGGGGCCTCCGGTATAGCCGTATACACCGGGTTGCCCGCTGTGGAGTGGTTGGGGCTCTTCGTGGCCCGACACACGGCACAGTCGCTGCAGTACCTATCCAGGATGGCGTAGTACCCCGGAGGGAACTTGAAACGCCACTCCAGGTCCTGCTGCATCTTATCTCGGCCAGGGTGCATGAGCTGGGCGTTGTGCCAGTGGTCAATGAGCTCCTCCACTCGGTTCTCGGGCACCAGCAGCTTGTCCTTGAGGAACAACTTGTCCCCATCCTCGGTTAAGCCCTCGGGCCACTCGTCGTCCGACGGGGCGCTCACGGCATTCCAGTACCTGCTCCAGTGCTCGGATGCCGCGTAGTCATCCGACCAGTCCTCTGTGAGCACCGACCTGACTAGCTCTACAGGAGCCACCATCCATTGCTCGAGCGTTTCCTCTCGAATAGCTTGGACGCGGGCACCCCGGAACTTGGCCAGGTCCGTACGGTTTGTCATCACCACAAAGCACTTGAGCCCCTCTTGCTCCATGACCTTCTCCATCTCGATGATGCGCTTGGCCTCCTTGGTCTCCTCGGCGTCCCCATGGCTGGATATGTCCATCCAAGCCTTGCCCGCGGGGTAGGCCCAGCGACTGAGGCAATCTGCCACAGTGTTGTCCTTCCCCGGGACGTATACGACGCTGAGGTCGAACTTGGCGAACGTTTCGCGCCATCGGGCCCTCCTAGCCGCCGGTCCCGAGGGGGTGTCGACGTGCTCCTTGTGCCAGCTCTGCAAGGATCGATGGTCCGTGCAAACCACTACCGGTTGCACTCCGATGTGGCCAGACCACTTCCTGAGCGCACATACAATGGCGTACGTCTCCTTCTCCCTCGCGGTCCAGGTGCGGCGTTGGCCCTCGGCCAGGATCCGGCTCCAGAACGCCACGGGTACATGTGACCCGTCGTCTCGGATCTGCTCGAGGACCGCCCCTACAGCATAGTCCGAGGCGTCCGTCCGTAGCACGAATCCCTTGTCCGGGTCCACCAGGAATAGCCCCAACTGCCCCAGGAGTCGCTCCTTCAGGCGGTTGAACGCATCCTCAGCCTCAGGAGTCCTGGCAAGCTTCTTCTTGCTCCCCTTCCGGCCGTCGAACTTGCCCACTTGCAGCATCTTGTGCAGCGGCCCCGAGAGTTCTGCATACATCCGGACATAGCCCGAATAGTAATTGCAGAACCCCATGAAGGACCGGAGTTCGCTGATGGTCTGGGGCTTCTCCCAGTGGTGCAGGGACGCCAGCTTCCCAGGCATGGGACGGCGTTGCCCGTGACCAACCACGTGACCCGCGAACTCCACTTCCTTCACGAAGAGTGAGGCTTTGGTGGGCTTGCACACCATGTTGTGCTTGTCCAACTCGCTGAGCACTCGGCGCAGATCCTTCTCATGCGCGTCGATGAGCTCGTCCTCAGTCATGTTCTCCGTGCCGGACCCGATGATGATGTCATCCACGAAGGGATCGGCACAGTCCCGGACAGGACCGAGTAGGTCCTCCATCATGCGCTGGAAAGCGGCGTTGCCATTCTTGGCGCCCATAGGCACCACTTTCCACTGCATGGGCCCCAGCGGCGTCGACATTGCTGTACAGGGCCTGGAGTCCGGGTGTAGCGGCATCTGGTGATAACCGTGTTTCAGGTCCAGCACCGTGAAAATCCGCTTTTTCTGTTGTTTTTGGAGGATGGAGTCGATCAGGGGAAGCGAGTACGAGTCGTGCTTGGTCTGCTCGTTCAACCCTCTGTAATCAACCACCAACCTCCACTCGCCCTTCTCCTTCTTGGGCACGATGAAGGCTGGACTGGCCCACTCACTGTCGGAGGGTTCGATCCATCCCCGCTCAATGAACTCGGCCAACAGCTTCTTCATGGCCTCGGCCCGATCGCCCTGAAGTTGGTACTCCCGATGACGATAGATCTTCGGGTTCGGCTTCAGCTTGATCTTCGCTGTACCAAACCTCCCACGATCTGGAGGGTTCTTGTTGGCGACGCCACTGAACAGCCGCGGATAGGCCTTGATCAGCCTCTCCTTCAGCTCGGCGACCTTCGGGTTCTCCTGGGCCTCTTCAACCGCTTGCTTCGGTATAGATACAACCGACCGCACTGCGGTATAGGCCTCTTCCGGGTCCGAATCCGACTTCTCCTCGTCCGATATGCCGTCTTCATCGTCGTGGGGTGCACCTCCCACCGATAATCTTCGAAATTTGCGGCGTCGGGCTGGTGACTGTCGCTATCGGCACCCATTCTTGGAAAATCCCATGTTGGTGGGTCCGACCCAACCGGACCATCGTATTGGTCCGCGATGTGATCCATGACCCTCGCCACGAACTCGTCCTTCTCGTACTTGCCGGTGACCAACATCTTGTCATCCCACCAATGTGGAGATGTGACCATGGCCCGCCTCTTCTTGGCTGCCACACGGTCGTGCATCCCCATCCGCATGTAGTTGACGACGTCGTCGATCTCGGCATGGGACAGGACGTCAATGCCATCAATTGGCTGATCCGTCCCCTCCTTGGGCTCAAACATGACCTTCATGGGCACCGCCTCCACCCTACGGACGAATGCTTCATCACCCGTAGGCTGGACTTGCGCCCCATCCACCAGGAAAGCCCTGGTACCCCACGCTTGACCCGGGGAGGGCATTGATACACCCTTGGCGTCGATGAACAACTCCTCCTCTGGCCCGAATGACATCTCGTTCAGGGTGATGGAGTCCAGCGTCGACTTGAGACCCTCCAGCGGACATGGGGTGGATCCTATGCCGGTTATGACCAGGATCCCCTTCGCCCTATCCGCGATGATCTTCTCCACCGTACGTCTGGTATTGTCCAGGGAGCCATGCCAATACATGGGCCCCCACTCCTTCAAACCCCAATGCCTGTGCCAGGCTGAGTCTCCTCGATGCCAATGCCTCCTACACTTCCGCAGAAGTGGGGCATCCCGGGAAGCGAAGACGTCCGTCTCGGGCACTTCAGCTCCCAGCGTCTGAATCATCCTGGTGTACACTTGCGGCGCCATTCCATGCTCCGTGAGCTGAACTCCACGGTCTCCTCCGGACTTGGCACCCACAGCTTGCACCGCTCGGACGATCCGATCCTCTTCCTCAGCATTCCATTGGGATGACTCGCACGCATAATCCGTGGACAGCCATGTGAGACATTCATCGTCCTCCCGGACCAGCGTTGCGCCATGGGGAAGGGCTCCAATGGCATTGGCGACCATGAAATCATACCCCATAATCATATCCCAATCGGTGATGTCGGCCACATAGAAGTTCCCGGATAGAGTGCTTCTCTTCGCCTGATCAGGGCGGTTCAAGCGCACATGTTCCCAGAATTCCATACTGATAGTGGCCTCATGGGTGCCACCACCCATGATCTCTCCATTGGCGACCTTCAGGCGGACCGGTCTCCGGCTGGGCTGCAGGAGTTCCTCCTTGAACAACCCTCTCCGGACCAGGCTCACCTGGGCACCCGTATCCACCAACACATCCACCACCTTCTCCTCTCGTCCGCACCGTACTCGCACTTTCAAGTGCAACTGCCGCTCGTCGCCATGAGGTGTATGGACGACTCTCACGGCATGCAACTCTAGCACGTCCGGGTGCATCAGGACTTCAAGGGTATGGTCACGGATGGTGTAGATCTTGGGTTGGTCTTGCCCGTCCACGGGGCTCTCCGTGGTGGCTCCTTCCTTCTTGCCATGTCCCGTACCCACATGTACTTCCCTTGGCAGGGCGCTCCAGGGGTTGGGAGTGGCGAAACTCAGTGGTTTTGGCTCTTCCGGAGCCTTCTTCGGCACCCGATGTGCCTTCGCTTTCTCAGGGATTCCACTGATTTCCGAAGGAGAGACCTTCGAGGTCCCACTCCCGTGGGGGCTCCTCTAGACTTGGCTTCCCGCAGCCCCTTCCGGCTGCGATCCGCCAGGACTTTGTCCACCACGTTGCTGGGCTTTGAGTTCCTCCAACGTCCTCAACATGTCCTCAGCAACTCCCTCGATCGACCTCACTCGTCGGTCTTGGCCAGGTCCACCACCATAGCCTCTTCCTCCGCCTTTTCCTTGGCCTTTGCCTTGGCCTTTTCCCCCGTCTCCGCCCTTCGCCTTCCAATCGGAAATCCGCTGCTCCTTGGGCTTCTTCTCGGGGTGGGCGGCGAAGTAGGCCTTCTTGTCCGCCTCGTACACCTTGCACTGACGGTGGTCGTGTGCATGGTTGTTTCCCTTGCCATAACAGACCCAGCACCCGTCGTGCTGAGACCTGTACTCTCGGAACGAGAGCGGTGGGTTCCCGATCCTCCTTGGCTCTTTGCCCTTCTTGGGTCCCACCTGGCTCCATCTGGACCGATCCTGCCCATGGCTCTTCACGTTGTGCGGCACAAACGCGAAGAAATGGGCCTCCTCGTGATCCTCCCGGGACCAGTGGTCTTGGCCACTTCCACTGCCATCCTCCGCGGAGTCGGCCGTGTCCTCCTGGATCTCTCGATGATGGCGGTCTTCTCGGTGGCCTCGTTGTCCATGACCATGTCGATCCTGCACGTGGGCCTCGTTCTTCGCATTGAACTTCAACTCCACCGTGATATACTTCATGATCTCGTCAAGGCTCATGCGGGCGAAGATGACTTGCATCCTCAGCGGCTCCCCGCGCCTCCACTCCACGTTGTTGAGGCGCAGCAACCTTTGCCCCATGGAGTCCCCGAATACCTCCACGTACACGGCGTTCTTCAGGCCCAACATCCGGTTGGGTTCGCCCAGGTTCCTCCTGAAGAACTCCATGATACCCGCATGGGTATCCTCCGCCGCCATAATCCGCACCGCCACCCGCTTCTTGGCGCGCTTCTTCTCCTCGTCCTCCACTCGTCGCTTCCAGTTGCCGGGGAGGACGTCCTTCAGCAAGTGGCGGATCTCACTGGCCTCGTTCCAGTCTTCCACCAACTTGAGGCATCTGCGGTACTTCCGCAGATACCGATTCCACTCCCGGACCCGCAACTCACCGCGGTCCAGCGGCAGTGGAATGGACCACAGGTCCTCCAGCTTCTGATTCGGAGCGTCCACCCGCTCCTCATCCTCCAACCACTGGAGGCAGGCCTGCTCCGTCCGGATCAATCCTTCCCGGATTTGATCCCGCAGCTCCTCCTTCAGGTCCTGCGCCAAGCGGTGTGGGAATGTCCGACATACCCACTTGTCCCGCGGCGCTCCCCGCATCTCGCCGACGACCTCCTCGGCGAAGTCCTCCCAGTCCAGGATGAAGTCATCCAGGTTGGACGGGTTCCCGTCGTAATAGGGGATTTTGATTCCCCTGAGGTCGTCAATCCTGATGGCGTCTCCGACGTCTCCAGCCACCACTCCACCGAGACGGATACCACCTGTGGCCGGGGGGGGTGAGTACACTCCCCGTACATCCCTCTCCTCCAAGGAGTGCGGTCCAGTTGGGCCTGAACCCATGGGGTTTGGAATGCGGGAAGGATTTGCCCCATCGGCCGTCCATATCCCCGTATTGGGATCCTTCGCCCACAGGTTTCCGCTTGGATGGCCTCGACCATGTCCGTCGGCGCTTCCCATGGTTCGCCCCTGCATGCTCTGGTTCTGGATCTCGATCTTCTCTTCCGCATAGACTGCCATATTCGTCGTGAGCGGTACATCCTGGGCGGCATGGGACATCTGTACCGTCAGGCTCCTCGGGTCTGTGGTCACGTGCCCTTCCCGCATGGACCCAGCCGGTGCCGTGTGATCCCCGAGCATTGTGGATTCGCTGAAAAGGGGAACATACGGCAGCGCACCCGGGTCAACACGCGGAGGCGCGTATGGTGCCTCTGCAGGGCCGCCCATGGGTTTCTCCATGGCGCTCCTGAGGGTCTTAACCCGCTCCACCAGCTCCACCGCGGCCGGCTTTGCCGGGAGCTCCGGACCCGAGGCGAGGGGCTGTAGCTCCTCTAGCCTTTTCAGGCGTCCCGACATGTCCTCCACTAAGTGGGGGAGGCTGTCCACCACTTGCTGCTGCTTCTGCAGGGCCAGCTCCAGATTCTCCCGGTACCGGGCCTGATCCGCTCGCAGCTCCTCCATGTGGTTCTCCGCGGCCGACTGGTCGTCCAGGATCCCCGCGACGTCCTCCTCTAGAGCGTCCTTGGCGTTGTCCAGGCGGTCAAGGTGACGCACGATGGCGTCCATCCCCATCTTCGGGTACTTGCCCATGAGGAAGGACACGTGCTCACAGTGGCACGCGGCGTGCTGTCCGCCTGATCCAGCGCATCCCGCGGTTCCCGGCGCCTCGGACTCATCGCCCATGGGCGTATCGCCTATGGCGTCCGTCTCAGGTCCCGTATGCCGGGGCACAGGTGCCGTCCGGGCCCTGGCTGGCCTCTCCAAGCCCTCGGCGTCGTGCTGCAGGGCGGGCCCTGGGGCCGTGTTCGACCTGGCGATCGGCGCCGACATCTCCGGCTCCGAAGGTGGCTCGTGGGCTGTCCGATAGCCCTCGGAGTGCCCCTCGGATTCCCACAGCCTGACCGGGCTGGGGTCCGTGTCCATAGCCCCGGCGTCCCTTGCCGCGGACTTGGGTGACCCGCGCTTCCGGTAGTGCCGGGCCCGTCCTCCACTGCTGCCTGAATGGCAGGCCTCATCCGAGTCCTCCGCGGCGGAGCGGAGGTTGCATGCCTTTCGGCAGCGACGCTCACACATGGAGACCAGGTCCTCCATGTCATGTCCTCCTCTTCCCGAGTGTCGTTCTTCTCTTCGGGCTTCAACTTCCGGAGTTCGCCATGCTCTTGAACGTCTCGGTCCTTCTATGGCTCCAATCTCCGGCGTGGTCTCCACCGAGTCCACAATACGCACCCGGGGCGTACTTGGCCAGGGCTCATGAGGGCCCAAGTCCCCGGGTCGGCGGTAGGTAGGGGCAGCAGGTAAGCCTCTGCTACCATAAAGAAGGTCCCTACCAGGACCGGCCCCCGCTGTGCCCCTTCCGCCTGTCACCCCTGCTGACTTACTCCGGATCAACGATTGCATTTCTCAAAATCCTCAAAATCCTGGGTCCAAATACAAAAATATAGAAAATAAAATCCTCCTTCAACCCTGAACAGCAACCAGATCCCACAAGTACAACAATAGCCTGATTCACAATTTAATCCAGGCTGCGGGCTTCCGATCAGCACACCGGTTGTCTCACGGTGGCGGGCATGTACAAGAATTGCACCAAAGAGGAAAGCCCTGAAATTGGCATATGAACACAAATAAAGCAAAGTTGGGGAAAGAGGTAAACATACACATTTATAGCCATAAACCCCTCATTCCCTGGACTCAAGACCTTCCCCTGACTCACCAACATGTTGCCCTGAACCAGGTCAAATGAGATGGCTAAATGCCATGTGTCACAAGTCACTACATAAACCCCAAAAATGTGTTCACTCCCAAGCCTCTAAATCCTAGCCCAATAGGGGAGGTAGCGTGTCATGGCCTAGAGTGGCACTCAGGACCATGCCCTACCCTGACATAACCTTGATTGGACTTGGAGTCGAATGGGCTTAGAGAAGTGACCTATGAGTTTGAACTCATAACATGCCAAAAAACTGCCAATTCACACCATATTGGCCATATATCACATATATGCTCAAAATTGAAGTTACCACTTATCCGAAGGCTCAAAGCATGCATGGAATCGAAGTCTAATATTCATGGTGGATATAGACCAAAGGTCAATGCCCATGTACATCCCCACTTCACCCTCGAAACCCCTTCGGATATGGGCGCCACGCACTGCCCAAGTCAGCCCATGATCTTGAGACCAATTCTTGTGGGCCTTCGTGCGCCAAGCCAAATGGAGTACGCGATCCGGCATATGGTGGTGTTCAACTCCAAAGCATATGCCAACATATGAACAACATACCATGGTTCGATTCTCCATAGGCTTCTTGCTGATTGCCGACCAGGTGAGTACACAAAATGCAAAAATGAGCAAAAATTGAGGTCAAAAACATGAAAATATGACCAAATACAAAGTTGTCATGATAGTATATCTCTATGCTCACCCATGATATCCGCTCATGATTCAATACACAAATGATTGGAACCATTTGCGAACAATTCCTCCACTTGGATCCCCAATCGGGCGCATGGAGATACCTTCGCCACTAATATCTACATGCCCCATGAAAATGGGAGTGCACCCATGGACCTCTTTGTCAAACATACCATGAGCAATACATACGCGGTAAACTTGGTCTAGCGCTTTGAATTCCACAATTGGGACATGGGCAAAGCCCTTGTCACGTATGGCTCCCCATCTCTTCGGCCACACGAAGATATATAACATGGGCGTGAGCATATCAAACATATACCATGCATACAACACATACCCTCAAAATATGGCTCCCACCATGATATGCCATGTCCCTCCATTGACATAACTTCACGTTAAAAATACGTAGGAACCCAAGGAAAGTTGCTATGCAACCCCAACACTCATGCGGTACACTCGAAAGTCACAATAAAATGTTCGGTTGCACGGTCCAAGAGTTATATATCACTTTATACCCTCTTGACCATTATTCCTTGCTATATCGGGCATGTGTACACACCAAAGGCGTTTGATGCTTCCTAAATTAAGTTGAGACAAAGGCGCTTGCAACGCAACTTTCCCTATCCTCTTTCCTCACACTCGCTCGTAGATATGGCCCTTCAAAGTGGTCCCACGATTCATTTTTGTTTCCCTTATATCTCCAAGTCAAATGGGTGGCAAGTATAAGGGAAACCTGATTCGGGCATAGGGAAAGGCGTACGACCACTCGAAGAAGTCCAATTCAAGTGCGGCGATGTCGAAGTCGAAAATCCGATTTCGACATCGCGAAAAATTCTGATTAAAATTTCGAGTGCTTTTTTAGAGAATTGCGGAAGCAACGAACCCTTTGCTGATGAAATCTGACCCTTCAACAGAATATCCGTCAAAATATCTGGAAATAACAGTTAACCAATCGGTTAACGCAAAATCGCGAGCCAACTGACAGTCGCCGATACATTGACCATCAGAACGAAAGGCTGAAAAATTACGGAAACATTATGATAATAAAACCCTGTTGATTCCTGATATTCCGATATATAAATCTCCGCTGGCGGCGCCTCGGTTCTGAATATGGCCGCTCATAGCCGGAATGGCCAAACCTATCACACTATCACATCGGGTTAGATCAGGTGGATGGGAGAGTATGATATCAGCCAATGGCGGCTTGCCGGCACATAGATACACACCCCAAGTGACCCCAAGATGGCCACGGGGGTCCGAACCGGCTTCAGGAGGGTCGCCAATGCGGCGAGGGTCCCTCTTCTCCTGCTTCCTCCAACCCTGCTGCAGGGGCTTCCAGTTTCCCGGTTTGCTCCCCGCGCCCAGGTTCTTGGCCACGAAGGCACAAACGGCCACTTCGGCGGGCTCATCGTCGTCGTCATCGTCGACGAGAGTCTCAACGCCGCCGGCTCCCGCTGGGTCCATGGCAGCTTCCTTGCCAGGTCCCTCGCCAACGTAGTTGACGTCGCGGTCGCCGGGCCTCAACCCGCGGGTGTGGTGGAGGTTCCGGTACTCTTTGAGCACCTCCTCTCCAACCCACTCCAGGATCTCGTCGCAGCTCATCCGCGCCGGGATGGCCTGCAGACGGATGGTCTGGCCGCTCAACTCACACTCGTCAAGGCGCCACATCGCGGTCTTCTCGCGATCGCCCGAGACGGTGATGAGGAGAGCGTTCCGCAGGGAGTGCCGTTTGACATCCCGGGCCACGTTCTTCCTCGTCCAAGACACCACGTTCGTATGATACTCTTTGGGGAGCATCATCTTGACCGTGTGGTTGGACTTGGCCCGCTTGGATTCCTTTTTGGTGACCCTCTTGATCCATGCTTCCGGCAGCATGGAGAGCAGGCGAGCCTGCTCGTCACCCTCGTTCCAATCCTCCACGTTGCGGCGGAAGAGGGTGTATTTCCCTCGGAAGTCTCGCCACTCTCGTAGGCGGATCTCCCGTCCATCATGCTCAAGCTTGATGGACTTCCAGCGCTTGGCAGCCACCTGCGGAGCGTCCACCCGCTCCTGCTCGTTGAGCCACTTCTTGGCTTCCTTGAGGGTCTTGATTCTCCCCTCCTTGGTCGCCACGAAGTATAGCTCGCCGAGCACTTCCGGCAGGCGGTACCTGAACCGACTGAAGACATATCTCTCCGCATCCGCGGGAGGCAGGTCTTCAGTGACGGTCAGCCCCAAATTGTCCAGCTTCTCCAAGAAGCGGTCGAGGTTGAGGGGGTTGCCATCGTACATGGGGGGCTTGATGTCCTTCAAGTCTTCCCACACGGCGGCATCCGCGGCCTTAGAGACCATGAACGCCGGCCGCGAGGTCGACCGAGGTTCCCATGGGCCTCGCCCACGGACTCCCACGGCCGCCACGTCCATCTCCTCCATGGAATCCCTGTGGCTACGCCGCGGTTCCTCCATGTACGCTGAACCTAGATGTTCACGCCGTACTCCTTCCATGTACGCATGCTCATCACGGCGCCGGCGGCTGCGTTCAGCAGCCTCCCTTCGTACACCACGCGGCAGGCTGATGTCGAACTCCTCCAGGTCCAGGTCCAGATCCTCACCTTCACCGACATCCCACTCCACGTCTCCTCTGGGGACCTCATCCCTGAGTCCACCATAACGTCCACCAGCCATTGGGATTGGCTCCAGGGCTGGTACGGGGCGCCGGGGGCGTACCGGTGTCCGCGGTGGAGCACGGCGGTTGCGGCACTCCGCGCTGAGCCACTCATCACGCCAATCCTCACTGCCACTGCCGGGCGGCACGCGCTCGTTGCGGCGGCCCGCGCTGTGGTGAGAGGGGGCGGTGAGAGAGGGGGCAGTGGCGCTGGGGCGAATCCTGGGGGCTCTGCCGGGGGCGTGGGGTCTGCCTGGACCTGGTTCGGGTCCCCAGCCGTCGTCCGACGAGCCAGACTCCAGGGGTGGGCGGTCGCTGCCGATGCTCCCACGGGCTTCCAGCGCGTCCAGCCTCTGCTGCAGGCCGCTGATGACCGTGTTCAGCTGTCTGATCTCGGCCCTGGCGATGTCCAGCTCTGTCTGCGCGCGCGCGGCGACCTTGGAGATGCGAGTCATCTCGCCCTTGCCCGTGTCTACCTCGCACTCGAGGGAAAAGACCCTCCTGCGGAGGTAGACAATCCACCGCCAGGTGGTATCCGGGTCGCCGTTCCCTGGTGGGTCGTTGGGGTCCCCAGGGGGTCCTCCAGGAGGGCCTCCGCCGGGTCCGCCCGGTCCAGGGGGTCCTCCCCCGCCCGGTGGTCCGCCTCCAGGGGGTCCACTTGGTGGGCGTGCACCAGGGGGTCCTGAGGGTCCTCCGCCAGGGGGTCCCGGTGGGTCTCCGCCGGATCGCCTCGGTGGGTCCGAGGATGGGCGCTTCTTCGTGATGCCGAAGTCCATGTCGTCATCCTCGTCCATGTCGGCCCACCTGGGCGTCTCGGTCTCGGAAGACTCCGAGCTCCGGTAGGGAGGAGGGAGATCCTCATCCTCACCTTCCGGTTCCATGGGGACGTCTCCGCCGCCTCCGCCCGTCCAAGCCACCACTTGGCGTTGTCGGCGGCCTCGTTCATTCCCGTCACTGGCGGTGAAGAAGGGGTCACTGTCGTGGGGGTGTCCACTTGCTGGCCTCCGCGGCCTCTCGGGGGTCTTCCCCTTGCCCTTCCTCCGTCGATGGGCGGTGGGGCCACTGCTCCCACTGCTGCCCGTGTTCGCCTCATCCAGCGTCATCTTGGAGGAGGCGTCCCCTTCGAAAAGCTTTCGAAGGGTTTCCACTCGTGATCCTCTCGGGGGAGTCTCGCGGCGGAGTTTGGCCTCTGCCTCCTCCATTGCGGCGGCGGTGGCTGCGGCAGCCCGCACTTCGGCTTCCTCCCGAGCACGATCCGCCTCGGCTTCCCGGGCCTGCTGCAGCCGCGCCCTCTGCGCTTCCAACGCCGCCAGCTCCGCCTCCGTCTTGGCCTTCTCCTCAGCGACCTTCCGTCGCGCGGCCTCGATGGCGTCCTTCTTGGCCGCGTGCGCCCGGGCCTTGGCCGTCGCTTCGGCGTGGGCCCTTTCCTCCGCCTCCTTCTTTGCCCTCCCTTGGGCAAGCGCCTCTTCCAGCGCCTTCACCTCGGCCTCCTTGCAGGCAATGGCCTCCTGCGTCCGGCGGGCTTCCTCATCGGTTGCCCTGATCCGGGCAGCCACTGCCTCATGGGCGGCCGCAGCCGTGAGACCGGCCGCGATGGCTGCCACTTTCGAGGCGTGGTAGTCCATGCCTCTGCCCCACTCGGTGGCCTCCTCATGGGCGATGCCCACGGCGCCCTCCACGGCAGCGTTCCGCTGCGTGGCCCGTTGCCGGGCAACCCGAAGGTTGCAGGGCACCCCACAGACGCGCTCACAGGCGCGCGCCACGTCCCTTTGAGCGGGAGCGGCGCTGCTGCTGGAGCTGGCCTGGTCGGCCGGCATCCTCCCGCAGTGGGCCGACTCCACGTCGCTGCTGGGGCCTGCTGGGGCCTGCTGGGGCCTCAGGAGCAGCGGACGGGGCTTGGCCCTGGTCTGCTTGGCGACTTCCATGAAGTCACCAAGGGTGGCGTGGCCGGGGTGGTGACCACCATTGGCCCGTTGGGGACTGGGGGCTGGGGTTCCGCCCTTGGCGCCTTGGGCGGCTTAGGCGGCCAGGGACTCCTGGTACTCCCGCCACTTCCGGTCCCGCTTCCTGTCCCCGGCGGACCGCTTCCCCTTCCCCGGAGACGCGCTGCTGCTGCCCTGCAGCCTGCGCTCGCTCCCCGGTTCCGGGAAGTTCTTCTCGATCATGTCCCACATGGAGACATTGATCGAGGCGCCCGACGGGTACACGTTGGGCTCCTCGTCCTCCTCAATCCCGTCGGGGCGCAGGCCTCCGCCAGGCCTTTCCAGCCGGGTCCAGGTCCTCCAGCGCTTGCGGCGGAAGCGGTACTCGTACCCTTCCGCCCGCAGCCACTCCTCCACTGCCCGCAGGCGGTCCTCCCCCATGTCCTCGCGGAGCTCGAAGCTCCCGGGCATGCCGCTTTCGCACTGGGGGTGGCTGTGGCGGTAGTGCTGGTCCCAAACCAACCCACGCAGCAGGCGTGGCGCATGGGGGTGGGGCCGCGGCCACGTTCCGCCCGCTTCCTGCCAGTTTACCATGGCAGCGGGGGGCGTACTTGGTCTTGAGGTCCTTGGTGTGCACTCGTTCTACTCAACGAACTGGTGGTGGTTGTTGAGGCGGGTGCTGCAGCACTGGACTGGGCGTGCGGCTGGTGCTGGTCAGCCGGTGGTTGTGGAAGTGGTTGACGTGGCCTTGCTGGTCGGCCGATGGGTCTGGTCTGTCCACTTCCTTCACGGTCGCGGCGCGGTCAGGGCGATGCTCTGGACGGCGCTGCTGGCTCCGTGACGAACTCGGCGCTGTCGCTGGGTGGCGCTGCGAGCCGCTGCGCTGCGCTGCGAGCCGCTGCGCTGCGCTGCAAGCTGCGAGCTGCGCCGCGCTGCTCGGGGTTGCTGGCCCCGAGTGGCACGCGAGGGTTGGGTAACCCCGCGGCGGTGAAACGCTTTTGACGCGTTCCCGTGGGGGGCCGGCCACGGGACGCTGCGGTGGACACGCGCAAGTGAGCAGGCAGGCAAAGCACTACGCTCACAGGGGCATCAATGCGCTCATGTCATGTGACAAAGCGTTTCAGGATCCTTGCCACTCTGCAACAAGGGAACGAAAGTATGTACAGCAACACATCAGGATATGTACACATGGGGTTAAGACAGGATGGGGGTAAGGGCATTACAGGACAATAGACACTCAGTCCCAACTCATATCCCAATCCCAGGTCCGACCCTCCCAGTGGCTGGTGGGGGCGGGGGCTCAAACACAACCCATGCCCTGCTCAGTCCAGACCCTGAAACCCTGCCATTAGGGGGAGGTGTCTCGCCCAGCCACAGGCGAGTTCCTGGGAACCAAGGGGCTCCAAGGCCAACCGACAGTGGTTCCCTCTGCTCCCTCAACGGCAGGTCCCAACTCCCCTCTGAGCCAGAGATATGGAACCGCCATTATCACCCAGGAGTTGGTAGCTGAAAATGGGCTGTTTCAGCCCAAACTGAAATTAACTCAAAAATCCCCAAAATTGACCCCTCGTCCGGACCCGCCAGAGGTAGGGACGAGGCAACTGACCCTATGCCTTTGAAGTACAAACTCCCTGGAGCCCTCACCCAACCTGGTTCCCTCTGAGGTCCCGGCATCAGGGCACCACATGTTCGTCAAGTGGGGTCATGATGCCAAAATCACCAAAATTGGCCTCATTCCCACACGTGGCTCGCCCGGCCAGGGCAAGGTCAATGGCTCACAGGGTAGGAGGCAGGACCTAGGACACCTATCTGAGTGTACAACTTGAAGTTAGGTCCGGGCTCCCTATGGGCTTAGAGAACTGGGGCCGCCAATTGACCACACGGAAGGGGGAAGTTGGGGTCCCAAAATGGGGTCATTTTGGCTGCCTGAAATGAGCCAAAATTTGGGGTGCTCCCAATAGTATATCTCCATGCCGGCTTGGAGATCGGATCCGCCATTCCATACGCCATCCACCAGGAGTCAAACGAAGACTTCCATGCCCTTGGCTCCCAAAGATTCTCATGGCACTCGGCGTGGTGACAATCCCAATTGGGTCCACAAATGCCAAAATGGCAAAATTGCCCACACTCACTTTGGGCTAGCGCCTTAACGAAGGTTGCTCCGCTTCGCCCACGTGGTGTGTGAACCATGGGGACCAATACACATAACACCAATGTCATATATGGTCCATTGGTCCATGCGTCCGGCGTGCACGGATGGGCTCAACATAGTGCACGGCGGGCAGCAAAAGTGGAAAATTGCACAAAATGGCCAAAAATGCGCACACTCATGGTTGGGGCAAATGAGGCACATGCCCGACTTGGACCGCAGTGTGCCATAGGATTGGTATCAAGTCATGTGTGTCCAACATATCTTTTGGGCGTCGCCCAACTCCTCCGGTTTTGGGAATGGCAGGGTCGCCAAGTGAGCCCATGATTTGGGATAGTCCCAAATCACCAACATGGCGGCCACGGTGTGCCAAGCCCACGAGGAGTTATTCGCCGGGTCCAAGATATGTTGGGCACCGAAGTATGTACCGTCATATCATACATTGGTCATGATGTCAATTGAGCGCAACGTTGAGATACACGGTCGCCACTTGACATCATGACTGGCCAAAAACGGCAGAATTGGCACAAAGACACATAAAGGTGCCTTGAAAGGCGCACAATTATAATATAATATCTTCGGCTTGGATCGTGCAATCAACTAATCCTTCCAAACATAATGACTTGACACCAATGACCTTCGATTCCACATATGTGCTCCACTTGGGGCGCTTTGAAAGATCACGAGCGCTACTTCCCAAGTGGGCACATGAAATTATTGAAAATTGCAAAACACACACCTTGCTCCCAACGCATCGCTTCGGGATCACCACACAAGCTTCCCTTCACGAAGGTTAGGCTTGCAATTGTTCGTAGGGAGTATGGAGAAGGGGCTTACACAATATGAGGTCCATTGGCGGGTTCGGCTTGGAGCGATGGACCCGCCAAATGGGCACGCAACACAACACATGGCACATACAACATATTGCCCAAAAAGGTAGCTCCCCCCACGATATGTCATGCCCCTCCAAGGGCATAACTTTGTGTCAATCGCTCATAGGAACTCAAGGAGAGTTCCTATGCAACACCAACACTTGCGCGCTACACTCGAAAGTTATCTTAACGCACGCAATATCATGGCCATAGAGTTACAATGCAAACTCTACCCTCTTGACCATGATCCATTACACTAGCGCGCACGTGTGGAGACGCAAGGCATATGATGCTTCCTAAATTACGTCGGGAGTATTGTGAATACATCCCACGTTTCCTTATTGTCATTCCTCGCAAGCAACACGAGATATGACCTTCACAAGTGGCCTCACGAATCAACTTTGTTTTGCCCATATCTTTAGGACGAATGGAGGGCAGGATAAAAGGAAAGTTGATTCGTGCATAGGGAAGCACGTAGGTCCACTCGAAAGAGGTCAAATCAAGTGCGGGGATGTCGAAGTCGAAAATCCGATTTCGACATCCTGAAAAATTCGGATTAAGGTTGCGAGTGTAGAATGTGAAAATTGCGGATGCATCAACGCAATTCCTGAAGACTTTAGAGCCTTCGTCACGGATAGCGTTAAAATTTCCATTATAAACAGTTAAACTGGCGGTTACGGTAAAGTCGCGATCCAACCGCCAGCAGTCAAAACAGTGAATATCAGAACGGAAGCGTAAAAATTGACGGAAACAATATGAAAATAAAACCCTGTTGATTCCTGATATTCTGATATACAAATCTCCGCTGGCGGTGCATCGGTTGCCGATGCGGGACTTTACGGCACGGAACACGCTCCCGCCGGGCTCGCACCGGGCGTCAACGGGCGCCTTCCGTACATGGGGTTAGTGGACCGGAGACCGGTCTTCCCTTCCGTACTTGGGGTTAGTGGACCGGAGACCGGTTGTATGCCCTGCCCTAGCCATGGGGTTCTGGGTACCGCTTCAGTGGTACAGACATAAGGGTATGGACCTCCCGGAGGAGTACATGAGATGCCACTGTGGCCAAGGGCAAGAAACATACGAGCGCTTCATGCGGTGTAAACAGTATAAGGGGATCGAGGAACCGCTGGTTCGGGATCAGGACGTCCCGTTGCTCAAGAAAGGTGCGAGAGGCTGAAGCGCAGTGGAGAGAGAGCTGGGGAAAGAGGGGCACCGCAAGGGACTGTGGCACATGGTGATAGTGAAGCCGCTGTGGCGGGCACTCCAGGAACATACGGTGGCACCGGAGGCCATGGCACACAGGCTGTTGCGGCGTATGGTGGAACATCTCCAGGAGTGCATGGCGTGCAGAGAGACGCAGTTGGAGGCGCGGGCGGAAGACATGCGTGATCCAGTCAACAAACGGGTGGAGATGGCGTTGATCAGGTACAACCCAAAAATCACGGAGATGGAAGTGCGGAGGCGGCCAGATTGGCGACCAAGGCGGTCAGGGGGAGAGACGGGAATGGAGGACAGACAGAGAGAAGAGCAGAGGGACCGCCTGATGGCACGCAGACGAAGGAGAATCCGGCAGATATGAGGACAGGACGGCTGCAGATGTCACCGTGCAGGGGGATGTCTGTAAGGGGACCGGAGGGAAAGGGGTAGCAGTGGCCCCCGTTGCATGGACTGGAGCGTCCGGGACTGGGCACACTGAGTCATAGGGCGGAACAAGAAGCGGGCCAGGGGGGAGCGGAATGGGGTGATATGACGAGGGGAAAGCGAAGCGGGTATCAAGAGACGCAAGCGGACTAGAGGAGCGAGGCCGGGGGTGTGGGGACGAGGACGGCGACAGTGCAGACCAGAACGAGGCCGATGGCCACCAGGCGAAGTCCTCAGATCGCGGGGGAGAAGACGTGGAAGAGGAGCCGCAGGTGTACCAAGAGCACAACACACGTAGGGCGCGCGAACAGAGGGGGTAAAGGGCGTGGATGGTGGGGGAGGCGGCGACAGGGCGCAGGGCTCAGGCGCGATCCCATGTGTGCAGCGCAATGTCCCACAAGCCTGACCCGAAGCCCAGCCAGCCACCGGCAGTGAGGGCAGGGGTGGCCCGCATGCAGGCGGGCGCAGCCCCGCAGCCCCCCTCGCCGGCGTCCTCGGCGACATCTGCGGACGTGTTGTCGCCCTCGTCTCCGGAGAGCCTGGTGCCGGTCAGGAGGGAAGGGCCTGGGGCGACAGGGCGGCAGAGGGGGGAAGGAGCCGTGGTGGGGAGGGGAGAGGGAGGGGACAAGAGAGGACAGGCGGAGGCGGGGAGGGACAGGGCAGAAGGGGTGGCGGCAGGGGCTGGGGGGCAAGGGGGGGCGCAGGGGCAAAAGGCGGCGGAAGGGCCACGGGCGGACCCGTTCAACGTCGCAGATGTGAGGGCAGGCGTGGATATGAGGAGGAGGGAGTGGAGGAGTCGGAGGGAGTCGGTAGTCGCCGACATCCTCGAGGTGTCCGAGGATGAGGGGGAGGGGGCGGGGAGGATGGCGGTGGAGGGAGGCCCAGGACAGCCGTCGGCGCCCAATGTACCGGCGGCTGCCATGAAGTCCATCCTCCCGGAGGTGCGGAGGCAGGAGGAAGGCAAGGGCGGCCGAGGGCAGCTAGAGGCGGGAGCGGCAGGGAGCGCAGACAGCAGCGTAAGCGCCGGAGGGAGAGGGCGGACGTGCAAGGGAGGAAAAGGGCAGGCGGGGACGTCGGGGGCTGTGCACGCAAAGGTACACCTGGCAGGAAAGAGGGGAAAAGGGAGTGGACGGGGGCGACAGTGGCTGCAGCCCCAACGCTAGTTCAGGCAGTCGCCGCCGAGGTCGCCCCCACGGGTCAGTGCGGCGGTAAGGGCGGAGGAGGAGAGGGAGGTGCGCCGCCAGCAGGCGGCGCGGTACGAGGCGCTGGCGCACGTGGAGCACCAGCGCCGTCGCCGCCAGCCCCCGGAGCAGGGACCGGACACCATCTACCAGTTGGAGATGGAGCCGGGGAGGACGGGGATGAGGGGGGGGCAGGCGGAGCAGAGCAGCGCAGCAGTGCAGGGCAGTGGTGCGGGACAGGTAGAAGGCGGCAAGGGCAAGCAGGGGAAAGGAGCAAGGCAACAAGGGCTACAGGCAAAGGGACAGGGGAGGGCGGGACTCCACGGAGTAGGCGGCAAGGGACACGGGGCGATGGAGCGACAAGGCAAAGGGCAGGGGAAGGAGAGTGGCCATGGGTACGTGGGCTCGCCGGTGTTCCCAGGGAAGGAATTGGGATGGTGGGGAGGTGTAGTCCCGCCAGCCGTCCCACCAATCGTCCCACCGTTCCCGCCGCCGCCATACCCGGCGATGGGGATTGTGTACCCGCCCCTGCCGGCGTACCAGGGCATGCAGCCACAGGCGCACATGCAGCAGCGCCAGCAGGCCGGTGGAACAGCGTGGGGGGCGCACGAAGGGAGGGGAGAAGAGCACAGGAGGGCGTGGGAGAGGTTAGGGGAGGCAGAGAGGAGCCTGCGGGAGAGGGAGGCCAGGGTCAAGGGTGAGGTGGGCGGGGCGGAGGAGGGGAGGACAGAAGGGACCGACAGGCCGCAGGGAGGGGAAGCACAGGCAGTGGAGGAGCTACAGATGGCGTGGGCAGACCTTCGGAGAAGGCAGGAGGGGGTTGAGAGGGCGGAATGGGAGGGAGGACGACAAGAGGAGGGAAGGGGGCAGGAGGGTACCCCACTGGTGCCGTTCCGACAGCCGCCTATGGCGCCGGAGCAGGAGGGAGAGATGCAGGAGAGGGCATGGAGGCGGATCAGGGGGGAGGCGGCGAGGCTGGCGGAAAGGGACAGGGAGGTGGCGGCGCGGGAGCGCAGGGTGCGGGAGGAGGAGGAGGCGGTGGCCCGGGGGGCCCACAGGGTCCTCCCGGATCCGGAAGGGGACGGCCCCTCCACGGATGTGGAGGGGCGGTCGCCGTCAGGGAAAAGGGCCAGGGAGGAGGACGAGGAGGCGGGGCAGGAAAGGGGGAAGCGGCGCAGGGGGGAGGAGCGAGGGGCAGGGGAGGCGGAGGGGGCGCCACGGCCGGCCAGCCCCAGCCCAGAGCCGACGCCGACGGACGGGGACTCGGAGTCCCCGCCGCCGCGGCAGTATGCGCCGCCGCCGGTGCGGAGGGGACCCGGGACGGTCGCGGGGTGGACGGCGGGGGAAGTGGCCGAGCTGGCCCGCTACGTGAAGTGGGCGGGGAAGACGAGGGGAAGGCGGGAGAAGAGGGGGACCCGCCCCTTCAGTGACCTGGTCGGCAGGGCATGGAGGCCCAGGGAAAGGGGGCCGGAGATGGATGAGGGGCGGTGGGGGACAATGCTGGGAGCGGCGCTCGCGGGGTTGCGCCTGGACTGTGCCCAGGAGAAGGGGAAGAAGCCCAGGGTTCAGATGCTGCGAGAGCTATTGCAGCGGGAGGGGCGGTACGGTGGCGATGCGTATGGCCGGGCAGGAGCAGGAACGGGAAGCGCCAGGGGCCGGGGGCCAGGGGCGTGCGGAGGGACGGGCAGATGGGATGCGGGGAGGCGGACGCGGGGGGTCGGCGGAGGTGGAGGAGGGTGAGGAGGGGATGCGACGGACACGAGGAGAGGAGGAAGGGAGCGGAGAGGTGCAGGTACGCAGGGGAGGGCAGGGACACGGCTGAAAGTGGAGGGGGATGTGGTGATGGCGGACGCGGACGAGAACCCCAAGCGGAGAGCACAGGGCCAGCGGCAAAGGAGAGGGGAGATGGGGCGGCGGAGTACGGGGGCGCAGGCGAGTGCAGAGGGAGCAACCGGGCAGCGGGACGCGAGACGTATCGTGGGTACGGCGAGCAGTGTGGGGCCGAACGAGAGGCAGACGGGATGCAGTATCGGAATGTGGTACAATGACGGAGCAGAGCGCAAGGTCGTGACTGACGAGAACGGCCGGAGATGGCGTGGAGCAGCGCTGTGCCCTTCGGGTGAAGCACGGTGCCAGGGCTCTGACTTGCAGGAGAGGCGAACGGGCAAACGAATCCAATATTCCGACACGTTGGTGCCAGGGTCTTGGCTGATGGTGCGATCGGTGAGATTGCAGGGATGGGCAGGTGGCAGTGTAGGTGTACTTGAGTCCGGTGCAGTGGAGCCACGTCTCGGTGGCGCCCCTGTGGACTGGCAGCAGGAGTGTGCGGGCTAATCGCCGACTTGTTACACGGCGGCAAAGCTCTCTGGATGACAAGATGGTGCTGCATTGAAACCATTGGACCTACGCGCGCCCTGCTCTGAGGGGTTGACCACGCCAGGCCTTGGTGGCCGCCGGCGCCATGGGACACCTGCGAAGTGCAACGAAGTGTGAACCCTTGGTGACTGCGCCGGGTTCGAATGGGGGCTCTGGTCCGCAGCTGGTCTATGTGGCTGGGCTCCACAGTGCAAAAAGCAGCGAAGGGAATTCGACAAGCGTCTCACTGACGTTCTCTCTGTGTTCCTTTGGCACATGTGGTGGCTCATGGTGCGTAGGAAACCAACGGCCATGCCAGTCCTCGGGCAGGGCCACAGTCCAGTCCGCAGAGACGACCCCCCCCCCCCCACACAGGGCACAAGGCAACCAGGGTTGGGTGACAGACGGGGACCGAGGGAGCACTAGGGTGGGGGAGACCCCAGGGAAAAGGGTAGGGGCGACGGGGAGGGGCACGGGTAGAGCACGCGGGTGGCACACACGAGTGACAGCGCGGCTCAGACAGGGAGGCCAGACGTACAGGCAGGGTCGACAGCGAGAAGGAGAATGGGAGGGGAGACAGGCGAGTGAGGGGGCGCAGGGCAGCGGGACAGGGGTAGCACGGAGAAGAGCAGGGGGCACACGCAGGGCGCGCGCGAGCAGCGGAGAGCGCGAAGACGGAAAGAAAAACGACAGCAGAACAGGCGGACACACAGGAAGGACAGGTAGAGGAGGCAGGGTGTGGGAAGTGGGGGGAACAGGGGGCCAACAAGGGCACAAAGGAACACAATTTCTGTCACAGAGAAGCACCATGCCGATGACCCGCATAGAGCCGTTCCGGCCGCCCCGCCCGATCATCAGGGAACTGATGGAGGGGCGGCCGGCGGGAGAGGACCAAGGGGGAGTCCCCCCGAAGGGGTGCCTGGGGAGGCCGCCCAGGTCGGGCTACAGGTCGGAAGACAGGGCAGAAGCCCAGAGGCGCGTGAGGGCGCGCGAGATACAACCATGGCGCGGGGACGACCAGCGGCGAGCACACGGAGCAGGAGAACAGCACTAAGAGGGCGGGCAGGAGACAGAGGGGAGGGGAGGGTGGAGAGGAGAGAAAGAAGATAAACGTACAATAACGCAGGCTAAAAGGCTGGGTCGCGAGGGAGGGGCGCCCACCTGGCATGGCCGGGGACCGCCAAGGGCCGTGCCACAGGATGGCGGTGGGACTGGACAAGAGCACCGAACGGAACCTAGACAGATGGCGATGCAGTGTTGTTGTGCGTGCATGCAGGGGGGAGGGAACCACGCGGAAAAAAGCACGGCGAAAAAAAAACAAAAACGCGAACAACACCCCGCAGCACCACAAGCCTACGTGCTCATTTGGATCAGGTACTTCACACAGTGGTTTTACCCGATTTAACCCGGTTGAACTCGGAAGGGGCGCGGTTGAACCGCTGAACCGCGGTTGAACCGCGGTTCAACCACCGCCAGCGCTGGCGGCGGCAGCTGCGCCAGCGGCGCGAGCTTTTCTGAACAAAATATTTGCATAACCACCTGAAACTGACGCGTGACAAACCTTTTTTAAAAAATGTCCCACCACTGGCTGCAAGTGGTGAACGACCACTACAGCGGGTGGGGGGACCAACAGCTGGTGGACGACTTGTTCACCTTTTTTTGCACAAACGGCACGACAAAACGCCTATGGAAACAACTTGCTGACCAAATTGGTAACACACAGAGGGCTTCCAAACAGACAAAAAGGGCTACAAAAAAAGCCTTCACAGGATCCGACGCTGTGCGCCTCATTTTGGACCTTGGGATGCCGAAGCGAAGGTATGTGGCATAATGCACACATGCCTACAAGTGGTTCAATGTTGTTTCAACGGTGCGGTTGAACCCTTATCACAAATGAACAATTGTGATTGTGCTTCATGACAATGTTTTCACGGCAAAATAATCGCTTAATGTTGCCCAAAGCATGAACATATGAGTTGCAACGTGTTGCCCGCGTCACAAATGTGAATACTTTGCGGTTTGTACCATTGGACGCTTTTTGGTGCCATGACGGCAACCCATTCAACCGCAGGTTCATCCGCGCACTTTATCCCAAGGAGACGGGACAGAAAAGGGCGTGTGGCTAGGGCCACGCGACGGCCCCAGGGGACTAGGACAGCATGGGAGGCGGCACAGGAGTGAGGGGCGGGGGCGGGAGGGGAGCGACCCGTGCTAGGCGCACAAAATGGTCCCCGGATGGATGAGAATCCAGTGGGCCCGCGCCACAGGGTTGCTGGCGGCCCGGTGGGGTATAAACACGGGATGAGGGATGGGATGGGGCCGCACAACAGCCCAGGGGATTAGGCCGGGGCCGCGGCACAGGGGAAGAGGGCGGGAAGGGAGCGACCCGTGCTAGGCGCACGAAACGGTCCCCGGATGGATGAGGATCCAGTGGGCCCGCGCCACAGGGGTGCTGGCGGCCCGGTGGGGTATAAACACGGGATGTGGGATGGGATGGGGCCGCACAACAGGCCAGCGGATTAGGCCGGGGCCGCGGCACAGGGGAAAGGGACGGGGGCGGGAAGGGAGCGAACCGTGCTAGGCGCACGAAGCGGTCCCCGGATTGAAGAGGATCCAGTGGGCCCGCGCCACAGTGTTGCTGGCGACCCGGTGGGTTATAAACACGGGATCATGGGAGAAGGGGACGGGGCGGGGAAGGGCGTGTGGCTAGGGCCGCACAACGGCCCGACGGGGTAGGGAGTCCATGGGACGCTGGGAACGGGCCGGTGCCGGGATGAGGCAAAGGGAAATGGGACATGGGATGGGCAGGGAGATTGAAAGCACCAAGCAACAGCCCCGTGGGATTGGGAAACCAGTCGCCATGGAGTGGTGAACCATGGGCCAACCATGGGGAACCTGACCACGGGAAGTCGGGAAAATGCCCTGAACTCCGGGACGGCCGTGAGGTGTCCGCAGGGGTGAGGGTTGACCTTGAGATCCCCGGGTCAATGGCCTGAGTACACGTTGGTTCACGCGTGAGCGGGACTAGGGGGAACGTGGAAAGGGTCGCCCCCTGGCCTCCAGCCGTGGATGGACGACACCCAAGTGCATCGGGGAGCCGAGTGGGTACTCCAACCCGTGAGGGATGGGGAATGGTGGAATGTGGTTGACAGAGAGAAATGCTCCGCTGTCGGCGAGGGCTATCCACAGGAAACCCGCCTGCAGGCGCCGTATAGGCTGTGCTAGGGGGGGAAGGCCGGCAGATCCTTCCAAGGGCGACCGGAAGGAGCTGAAACCCTGAGGGCAGCGACTGAAGGGAGCCTACCGCCGGTCATGCCCCAAGGGAACCTGGTTGAAGATCTCGGCCGTGAGGTGAAACAGGGGTCGCCAGGGGAACTGATGGTGGAGAGCTCTCCTTCCCGCCAGAGGCGGCCACCATGTAAAACAAAGAAGGAGATGTCAGATGAGGCTGCGGACGCAGCCGCCCTTACTTACTTACTTACTCTGGCACTACCCCACTACCATACATCCAGAGGCGGTAACCCAGATCAAAGAGGCGCTCTCTCTGACCCTCCCGGGCACCCACAACGCCCACCAGCCGGGGATGTTCACAATATACTTGAACTTCCCAACAGACATCGGCATGGTGCCCCAGGTCGCTGAACCCCCACTGCCCCCTACCGTCACGGCACTCGCCAAGGCGGCCCAAGCCATGGCGCACAGGGAGGGTGCCCCGCAGGACTGGACACCGAACGTCCTCGTCGAGCAACGCGCCCACCACAACGCCAACAAAGCGCAGCAAGCTGGACGCCAAATACACCCGCCGTTGCACGACAAAGACACTAACCCCCAACCCCACAGCCCATGGATGGTACACTTCATACTGGAAGACCATGGAGACAAACGGGAGGGCAGGGAAGTACGAATCACGCACGCCCTGGCGCACATGCACCTCAGCTACACCGTCCCCACCTCAAATGCGCTCGTCACCTACGGCGAAGCACGGAAGTCCACGTACAGACTACAGGCCGACACCGAGGGCACGGCAAACACGGTGTACACCTGGGCACGATACGGGGACCTACCAGCCCCCATCTGGCACCCGGACCCGTCCTGGCAGCAACCCCTTCACGGGAGGCGAGTACCCCGCTGGAGCCTCAAACCCGCGGGGAACACCGCCAGGGGCACCCACGGCAACCCACCCCCCCTCAACATCATAAACTCCGCCCTCGCAAACGCCAGAATGCCTCTCATAGACACGGGGTGCCCCACCCCAGATGACAGCACCCACCGCCGAACGTGGGGCACCATCAGAAAGGCCCGGGCCCACACCACGACATTGACCGCAACCAAGCCACCTGGATCGACCAGGGCTCTGTCACCATCAGCGTCGGGGGGTGGTTGAACACCCTAAACCCCAAAAAGCTACGCAGGGTGGCGGGGCCCTACATACTATATCCCGTACCCCACGGCATGGATGGCCCCTGCCCAGGGCTGCGGCCCGGGGACCCCCCCTGCGACCACCCCTGCCCCCACGCCCTGTTCCCACCATTCCCCCCACAACCCGCCCCACTCCCAGGTGTATACCTAAACACGGTAACAGGCGCCAAAGGAGTGTACCTCACGACGGGCGACACCACGGGCCAAGCCATCCCTCTCGATCAGGTACACCACATGGCCCTGGGGCCAAGACTACCCAACACCGACACACCACGGCACCCGTTGACGAGACACGGCACACACGACCCCAGGCCCGTGGACCCAAACGCCCCAGGCCCCGACAAGGCGCTACTACACCTCACCATGAAACACACGGCCCAACTCCCGGCCACCCTGGCTGGGGAAAAGTACTTCATCGTGGAGGGCGTGACGGACGATGTCATCACCCTGGCGGCCAACACCCTGGCGGCCACCACGGACGCGAGGGACGTTGCCGTGGGCCACCCCACGGCACGTAAGGACAGAGTACAGGACACAGAAGACACCGTGACGCCGGACCTTGTGAACCATCTGGTGACCCTGACCAGCCCACCGGAGCAGCACGACCGGAAAACCGAAGGTCCGAAGGTCACTCACTGGGTGGGCCTTTATTGACAGGCCCCCGGATACCCCCACGGTGACACTGACGTGCCACCAACACACATGGTGGGTGGCACAATGGAACGCCACAGGCACAATGGACAGGGTTCACACACTCACATCGGAAGCGAAACCGGCAACCCCACTGGCACTGGGGGACCGCTTTAAACACTCCACCCACCACACCAACCACCCCAGGGCGCACTCTCTGGCCCTCAAAATGGCGATGCACTGGACAGTGGATGCCCCAGGCACGGACACCACGCTGCCTGAGACGTGGCTTACACTCACGCGCAACCTGGCAGCCTATGTGCGAAAGCACGGGACAGCACAGGCGCAGCGCTGGATGTCCCGGCCCACGGACACAGAGCAAGCTCTCAAACTCCGCACCGCCAGCCTACAAGAACACGCAAATCAGCTTCGGGGTATGCACAGGCCACAGGAGGGACAGGGACCGGCGTACAGCATATTCCGCCGCGACGCACCGAAGCCGGCCCCCAAACCGGCACCAGAACAACCCCGGCCCAACCCGAGGCCCCGCCCAGGGGGAGCGGACGCCTCAGCCCGCCGGGCCAAACAGCCCAAACCGGAGCCCAAAACAGCCCCAGCGCCATCGCCACACGATCCACAACCGAAGCCGAAGGCCCCAGCTTGCCCATTTATCAAGCAGGCGGAACGTGCCGCCATGCACCCCGAATGGCCAGACGGCGCAGAAGTACAGGGAGTATTCGGAGCCACGCTTAGAGGACAACCGAAACAATTTGTATGGTTCCGGGGCAAGATACAGGGCAGACTGGCCACACCGGGCCAACATGGCAACCTACAGTTGAAAATCAAGTGGCAAGAACTCCCAGAGTGGGGCGAAAAAATGGAGACCTAGAACATCGAACTCTGGGACGACAGACAATTCCCAGAGTGCCCGGTGCAGCTCCGCACACCCGCAAACCAGGTACCACCGGGCACCATTTGGACAGATGACGTGCTGCAGACATGGCTGGAGAAGCCGGATATACCGGAGGAAAAAAGGATGGCCACAGCGATCAACCACAAACTGCGCCTGGGACAATGACTACTACCACGCCACGCCAAGGACCCCCCAGGGGCCACCAAGGCGCGCGCCCACGAGGTCACAACTGCGTTCGTCACTCTCATGTCCCTCAACGAACCAAGCGCCCTGTACGACGCGGCCAAAGCTCCGGACCTACAAGACGTACCTATCATGGCGAAATGCGACCCGGACGCCATGGTTTGGCAGGAACAGGCCCTCAAAACCCAGGCAGTCTGCCCCAACCTAAGCCCCGTCCTCACCAGGACGGGACACCAATACCGCACCACGTGGGTCAAGGGAGTGCCCATATCCCACAAAGGTGAAGTCCAAGTGCACGTCCACCACCACCTGGGGGTGGAAGGCCGCCTAGCGGCGTACGAACTGGTAGGCCCAACGTGGCAACTGAATGTCATCAACGTACACGTCCTCTTTGGAGACGCCACGGAGACATTCCTCGTACACCTCATGGAGGCCTACCGACAACTTGCCATGATGGGGCCGACTGTCATCATAGGAGACCTCAATGCAGCCCCATCAGCGGACGATTGCGGAGGGCGACAGACACCCGAGGACGCAGCGGTGCAAGTGGCCATGCAGCATCTGGGCCTGCAGGACCTCACAGCCTCTCTACGAGGCCAGCCCTTGCACAGACCACCGCAACCTTGCACGGCAGATTCCCGCATGGACCTCTGCTACGCGGACTCGGCACACGTCGAGATGACACGGGGGCAATACCACGACCTACCATCCAAGATCACCGGACATCGACCCCTGGAGTACTTCAAGTACCCCCGGCCTCCAGGGATGGCATGGACCACGAGAAGCAGCCACCCATCAAGCCGCCAGGAGAGCACGACACCCACAAATGGATAGCGTACTACCGCACGGCACAACGCATCCTAGGCCAACAAGACGAGACGGACCTCAACCTCGCCATGCGACAAGAAGCCACGGCATGCGGCCTCAACGGACAACACAGAACACAGGACGATGCCACCCCGCATCAAGACCTACGATCCCTGGTCAGAGCCATATGGCACGACAAGCGAGCACTACACACGGCAGTGCACTCGCATGACCTACAAGCCCAACATGACGCCCAGGAAATCGCCGCACGGCTGGACACCACACACGGGCAACTCAGAGAATGGCACATCCGCCGGGCAAAGGAACTGGCGCAAGAACAACAACGCTACTTCTCCAACCCCCAACCCTACAGATCCCTGAAACACGTGGACAAGGTCCTGGGGGAGACGGGCCACCGAGGCATCAAGGCCGTACGCCTACAGGACGGCACAGTGACCAACGATCCCAAGTTGGTCCTGGAAGAAGTCCTCAACAGCTTCCTGCGCCACCACAACACTGAGGATTGCGAGCTGTCAGGGTACACGGAGGAACTGATATCCCACCTGCCGAAACTCTACAACCGAACACAGCGACGAGACATGCACCGAAGCCCGTTCGACATTCGGGAACACGATGGGGTGTTGTACAAACTACAACCGGTAAAAACCCCGGGGGTGGACGGACTCCCGGCGGAGCTCCACCGTAGGCTGCCGCTGAAGCTGAAGAGGCACTTGGCCGCGCGCCTGTAGGATATCGCCATCGGGAAAACGGACGTGCCACCCGACTGGGCATACCTGGTACATCCGCTGTATAAGAAAGGCGACTGGGCGAACCCCGACAACTGGAGACCCATCGTGTGCGCCACCACGGAAGCCACACGGAAGCCAAACTCATATGGATGCCCATCCTCAAACGGGTGGCCCCGGCAGTGTACCGGGCTGTAGCGCCCACAATGTGGGGGGCCATACCGGCCAGATCGCCATTGGAGGCCATATTTATGCAAGACGCCGTGGTGGACATGGACCCGATCAGCCTCAACATCACGTCCCTGGATGTCAAAGGGGCCTTCCCCAACACCCCGCACCGCCTCCTACGGGCCGTCTGGGAGCACATGGGACTCCCCTTCCAGGGCTTCCTGCAAGCGTACCTCGCCACCTGCATGTACGCCATAAAAACTGACGTGGGCACCGCCCCATGGGTCCACCCTGCCAGTGGGGTCCCGCAAGGGGGTGCAGAAGTCCCATTCCTCTTCCTACTCGTCACCCTCCCGCTGACGTTTTACATCCCACGCACATACCCGGACGTGGCACCATATCCCCTACGGACCACGCTCCTGGCGTTTGCGGACGACACGGCGGAGGTGAACGCCACCGCATGTCAACCCCTGCCGACCACTCCGGACCCCACCAGGGCCACCAAAGTCCTCCACGTCGTCACCACCTATCTGAAGGGCAACCAGCTGCTGGTACACAACGTCAAATCTGCCACCATGGTGCACAATAAACCGCCGCCGCCCCTCCGCCCTGGGGACCCGCCCATGAACCCAGTAAAGACGGCCACCTACCTGGGGGTCCAACAAGCGGCCACCGCAGGCGGGGTCACCCTACCACCAAACCTGATACGGCGGCTGACACGAACACTGGTCATAGCACGCATCACGGCACTCTCCACCCAGGCCCTGGCATACTTCCTATAAGCCGTGCTCAACGCAGCTATAGGATTCCAGGCCTTGCACCTAACGCACCCCCAACACATGCTGCAAGCGGCCGCTACCACAGTGCGACGAGCTTGGACCATCCACGGCCACCGGCCCACATCGCTACCTGCAACGGTACGCGCGGCATCACCACCGTACTACGGAGACAACACTGATCACCTCGTCAACAATGCGTACACAGCTCACACTGCGGCCCACCTGCATCGTCTCATGCACAATCATGAGCCGGAGGTATGAGAGGTCTTCACGCTGACGCTGCAGGAGGCCCAATAACATCGCAACACCTGCCCCCAATACATACTTCACCAGCGGGGCCTCCTCACCAAGGTGGGGACCCGCGTATGGAACCACCTACAACTCCTGCTACCCCACCACGAGCACGTCATCCAAACGAACCATCGATGCAGGGAAACCGGCCCTCTGGCGGTCCTACACACCGATGTGGGGGGAGGGCCAACGGGAAGCACCACCACACGGGACCTGGTGGGCACCACCGTCCACCTCGTGCGGGTCACCCCAAACCAGATGCGAGCCCTCCAACGAGTGGGCACACTCCACGTCCAATTTCCACCACACCCGGAGTGGCCCAACAAATCACTCCTGGAGAACCACATGCGCAGTGCGTCCACCCGAACCGGGCACCTCCAACCGACAGATGGGGAAGTACGTGAGGCGTACAACCTGTTTTGGAACACGCACAAACGGCCACTGCCACGGAGCCCACCGCGAGGGAACCAGGCCCACCACCGGCCACCAAAGCAAGTGGAATATGTACCCGGTGCCACGGTGCCAGCGGTACTCCTCCTAGCGCCCAACGGGCTCAAAGCCACGTTGCGGCCGGGCAGAGCAGGGGGCAACTTGTGGATGCTACCGCCACCCACGGCGCGCCCCTTCTGTCCGCCGCCACTGTCGCAAGACAAGCTGACGAGCACCCCCAACACTTGCTGGAGATGTGGGCCCCGAGTGCTGGCCACCCCGTGGCCCCTCCTCCAGTTACTGGCTCGCTACCACCCCAAGCCAACGGCCCACGCTACCCCGGAACAACACCGGTGGCTACACACGCACTTCGAAAGGGCCGCGGAGAGGGACACAGCCACAGTGGCGTGGGGCCCCAGCGCCAGGGCGGAATGGAGGTTCCACTGGGGAGCGTGATACACCCAACACCCGGCCATCACCTTCCCGGTGCTGGCCAAACACCGCAGCGCCACGCCGGAGGCCCCCGCCTACCCGGTCACACACCGATGCTCCCAGGTACAGGACTGGCAGACGGTCGAGTGGACCACATTCCACCCGCAGACAGCGTACCTGCTCCAGTATGTGTACGGCTATCTGACACAGGGCCACGAGAGGAACAACAACTATGTCCGCATGAACCCGGCGGCAACCGAGATCCTCCGCAAGGGGGTGGACGTGTATGCTACCCGAAGACTCCGACCGGACGCCAACACGCCATGGGCCAGCACGGAACGGGGAGCACACATCCATGCTTACCAACCAACGATGCCATGCCGCCTGCCGCACCCGAACGACCACAACACCGTCATTTTTGCGGATGCCTCCAGCACTACAAGCCTCACCCCAGCGGCCGGGGGGGCAGCTTTGGAGTTGAAAGTAGACACGACAGGCCGATTGCACCAACACCACCTCACAGGGACTACCATCCTCGGGGCCTCCTCTCACGGGGAACTGAAGACACTGGCGATCGTCGTGGACGCCGTCAATGACACCCACGAAGAACCGCGTGACCACACGCACCATGTTTGGGTAGTGGTAGACACAGCGGTGGACTTCCAAATCGTCCGCAGGCTCGCACGACAGCCCCTGCACAAGGCGACTGACTCTAGCCTGGGCACCCAGGCCCTACACCTCTCGACAGCCTTGTGGCGCCTGCCCAAGCACGTTGTCTTACATCTCGTCAAACAAGATTCTCATCGGTATAGCCTGGGCAACGGAGGCATAGACTTACACGCCCACAACCAGCCTGCCGAACATATGCCGGACGGCGAGGACCCGCCGCTACGAGACCACATACACACACACCTCCAACACCTGCCGCCAGTCCCAGACCCTCGGGGAACCACCAGCCTTGGTGCCAGACGATCGCATCTATAACGACACGTGACGGGCATACCACTACCCACAACCCGTCCGCACCATGGCGCACATTCGGGGCAGTCAAGCCGACAACGCCCTTCTGAGCCATCTTCAACATACAATGCGCACCGCATTATACTTCTCGGCTCTTGACCCATCCCTAATACCGGTGCACCTGCAGACGCGACGTGCCCAACTCTTGCTCGAACAACCACCCCTCCTAGTCAGGGTGGCACGCTGGTATGCCCGGCAAGGTATAGACATACCCCCGGAATACACCATATGCCGCTGCCATCTCCAACAGCCAGAAACATGGGAGCACTTCAAACACTGCCCATTAGCCCAAGGGGGAAACCACCTGGCCACGTGGACACTGGAGAACACCATAGCGCAACACGCCGGATGGGGCCCGGCCACGCCACCGGTAAATGAGGTTTGGCGCCTGATGCGGCAACCGGAGATCAAGGAGGCGGTACTCAGGGGAGCGGTGCCACTCCAGCTCTACAGGGTCATCGCCGACCACACCCAGAACCTAGGGCAACAATACGTCACATGCAGCTCACTGCCATCAAGAGGGCGGACGCACAGTTACAGCACCGCGTCCAGGTATACGCACAGGAAGCACAACAAACATCCCACGACCGCCGCAGGTATTATAACCTCCTCATCCACTACCAGCATGCACAGCCCAGGGACTAGCCACACGCACGGGCCCGTGGCGACCGCCAGGCACCTGCTGTCGCGCCGCCCGGAGCGCGCGCGCCCCCTCCCGTGTAGAGGCCCCATCGTCCTACAAACAATACCTCTCCTCAGGATGCCCGAAGGTGAAGCTCCACATCCGCGGCCGGGAAACCCGTGCGGAGTCTGCATGGAGGTGAACCACAAAGACGGCAACCCGCTTCTTGGGCATGACCTTCGCTGCGGCGGCACTGAGCAGCTGCACTGGTTCTGCAGCCCGTGCATCACGAACTTGTGGCCGTACCCACTCTGCCGGCGACCGCATCGACTCTGCACAGCTCCACCGCCGCACGAAACGCAAGACAAAGACCTCACACTCCAGACACTGCCCACTCTGGTCCGGCAAAACGTCTGGAACGATGCCTGGGGGGGGGACAGCCCCCATGTCGAGTGGTTGGATATCCCCACCAACGAGGACCCGGCAACAACACCCCCCCACCCCCCCTCACGCGCACCAACCTGGGCGCTGCCAGACCCGGGGCGGACCCCACGATTTACGTCCCCAAATACGAACATTACGACGACGCGCCACGGGGCAGTCTACCCCCCCATTGGCAATCTGCCAGACAGTTCGGGCCCCGTCACCCCCATGAACCACAACAACTACCGCACCATCGTCGTCAGCCTCACCACCCGCCTCCCGATCGCCTTCGGCTGGCTGGTGGAGGAGGCGGAATGGGCGATGGGCATCGCCCGCGGGGCCCATGGCGGTGAGTGGGAGGAGTTCTTCCACCGCGGCAGCACCATGACCCCGGGGGCGACCAGGAGGCTGATGGCGGCCTACCTCACGTGGCGGGGCATCCCCCCCCCACGCAGCCTCCGGCCACTGGTACAGCGTGCCCAGCAGCCGCACGTCCCGCCGCCGCAACCGGGCACGTACGGCAATGCGGCAGTAGCCAGGATGATGGCCAGAAGTACCCGGCCCGACGGCTCATCCCATTCCTCCCGGAGAACCCCGACCATCACCACCGCACCACCCCGATCCCGCGCCACGACAGCGACTAGGGCCACAAATGTACGCGCCTGAACATCGGCCGCAACGTCCTCCACGTCCCCCAGCCCGTCCACCTCCGCCCCCCCCACACCCGTCGCCACACCACACCAACAGCGCGCCACCGACGCCACGCGGACTGCGGGCGATCCGGCACCATCGAGGGCCGGCACGCCACAGAGCCCCTGACAAGAGCGTGTTTCCAAACGGGCGGCGCAACGACAACCACCACAACACCACACGGCCACAGGGATCCAGGGACACCGGGCATCACCTGCCGGGGGCGGAGCCATACACAGCGCCACGAATACGGGGGCGCTGGGCACCCAGCCTGAACAACCCCCCGGCACCGCACACCCGCACAGGGAACCGGCCCCGAGCCCCACAGGAAGCCGGCAACCCCTAACACCACCCGTCGCGTCCGCGCACGGTCCACGGCCGGCAACCACCCAGGCGGCAGCAACACAAGCCCACCCGGAGCCCCGCTCGCACCATGGCACTCCTGACCGGCCGGCAGCGGGCCCAGTATACGCGCCGCCCGACGACCCCCCCACACAGGCACACACTGCTACCCCGACCGACACCACCAACGCTCGACCCTCCGACACCGTGCACCCCCACACCCACGGCCCTACGGAGGGGGTAATCCCCCAGGCTCCGGCAACGTCCGGCGCGGAGGACCTACCGGCCCAGACACACGACGGACCGGCGCCCCAGCGGCACCACGTTCCACCAACCGGGCCGACGGCGCGGCCGGCAGAGCCGTCATCTCCCGATTGCCCGGCCCCCGGCCCGGGCCCCAGCCCGGACCCGGCACGCGCTGCCGCGCCGGCGGGCGCCCCACAGCCCACGGGCCCGGAAAGCCGACCTGAGCCACCGCCCGTGGCGGAAGGCCACGCCCGAGGGGCAACGCAACAGACGAACGATGAAGCCGAACCACCTGCACTGCCGACCCAACCGCAGCGCGGGGAGCCCACGATGGGCGCGGAAGAAATGCGGGGGCCCCCGCAACGGACACCAACGCCAAAATCAATAGGGGAACCTGGCGGGGAGCGGACCGGCCGGCAATGCAGAGTGCCGACCCACCGGACATAGCGGCACACGGAGGCGGCGAGGCATTGACCGCTGACGAGCCTGACACGGAACCTGAGGGACCGACTCCAGACACCGAGCGTGAGGACGGCCTCCACCGACCCTCAGCCACAAATCGCGCCGGCAGATCCCCCTTTGAGTAAGAAAAGTTCACTGCCATGTCTTTCTTGGAGGGCTTGATCCAGGCCAAGCCCCCCTTAAAACCCTTTTGTTGGTGCTAAGACTAACTTAAGTATTTTGATTACTTATTTGAGGCTTTTAGTACACTTTCTCAAAGTAACTAGAGTTATAACCCTAGCCCCCCATGAAGTTCACCCCTACCAGTCAACTCAGCGGAGGTATCTTCCTTCATGGAGGATATACCCAAATAAAATAGGCATTTCGTGCTTTAGGCCTTGGAGGTTAAGTCTAGTGGTCTCCCACCCCAAGACCCCTATACTCAATTGTCTCTACCACTTATTGTGGTTCTACTTTTTAACTGTTTCTGAATTCAGTTGCTTGGCCAAGTCATAATCTGTGTCTGGCCTAACTCCTATGCCTCACATTCCTAACCAGCTCCATTTCATCCAATAGAGTGCACATGAAGTGCTTGATGCTAACTTGGAGGCTAGAGTCAGGCCAGTTTTCACATGAAATCTTTTGTACTATCCCTTTCTGATTGAATCTTTGTATTTAAACCTGCTTTGTCCATCTGCAGCCCTTCTGTGTTACACTGGATTTCAAACTCTTCATTGATTCTATCCACATCCTGTTCTTGCTCTACTTGCTCCGCCGACTACACCCCCCCCCCCCCCACACAACCTAGGCCCCGACACGTACGCCAGGGGGGACGACCTGGACGACCCCCACATCTGGGGCACGTGGGAACGCAAATCCCTGGACACGCTGCTCTCCATACGCAGCGGCTACCAGGGCCTTGGTAGGGCGATGTATTGCCTCGCCAAGTGGACCCAACGGACCTGGGGGATCCCCACGGACCGATGGGTGTGGGTTGTCACGCTGCGCCCCCAGCAGAGGGAAGCCCCCCCAAACCGCAGGGGACCCACCCCCCCACGCCCCACCACCCTACAACTCTGCCCGTACATGGTGGCAGCCCGCCTCATGACGCTGCTGTGGCCGGGCCCAGAGACCCCCACCCAAAACTACCCCCACCTCACAGAGGAGGACATGCCCGGCATCCAGCGATGCTTCTTCCAGACCCTCGACTACCTCCAGCAAACACACCCGCACGTCCTGGAGCAGATATGGCCATCCCCCGGGTAACCCACGTGCCCGCGCAGCCGAGACAACGCCGCCACGCCAGCACCAGCACGCACGGATCACCAGGGAAAACGCGCGCACACGCCCGATGCCCGAACCTGCACCCTCGCTCTCGCTACTTACAGGACCCAGCATCATACGCCCGCCTCCGAAGCCCAGGACCCTCCGCCGTCTCCCACAACCCTCTCCTCCGCCTCCGACTCCACAACCTCCACCACCATTACCACCTCATCCACCACCACCACCACGTCCTCATCCAGCACTCCACCCCCCAGGCCGCGGGGGACACCTCCCAAACGGGCCCCCAAACCCGCCCCCACCGCGAGCAACCCCGCCGCCGCCAAGGCCCACGCCCCGACGAAGCCCACACCCACGACCCAGCCGAAACCCAAGACCGCCGCCAAACAGCCACCCAAACCCGTCAGCGCGCCACGACCGCAACCTGCAGCCAAGCCCAAACCCAAGTCCAAACCCAGCGCCACGACGGCAGCGCAAGCCCGGCCCCCCGAGGACCTCCTCTCCGACATTCGGCCCCAGCCGTCCCAGGCCCGAAGGCAGCAGCGCCCAGCGCGGCGCCCCCCCACCGTCACCGACGCCACCGCCACCACCTTCATGGCGGAGCGCGCCACGGCCGAAGCACCACGCACCTCGTCCCGCCACCTCTCAAAGCCCGCACCCCAGGCCCACGGACCGCCCCCGACCAGGCCAGAACGACGCCAGGGTCCGCCAGCAGCGTCCCCGCCCCCCTACCAACCCTTGATGACAGCCCACATACAGCGCATGCCCCACTACCGCCGCCGCCGCGAGTCCCCGCCCAACCCCGAGGCGGAGACCGTACGCGCACACCCGCGGGTCCACATCCGCGCGCGCCCCCACTCCCCACGCACCCCCACGGAACAGGACTACGAGGAATCCCCCAGGCCCGCCACCGCCACCGGTCCCCACGACCCCGTCACACCCACCCACGCCCACTCCTCCGCCCAAGACCGCAGGCCCGCCCAGGAACAGTGGTGGCAGCGCTGGACCCACACGCAGCTCTGGGAGCTGCGAAAGTGGGCCCAGGGAGAGCCCTCCCTCGAGGGCCTGGTCCATCGGCCCCGCAAGGGGTCGGTGGAGAACTGCCGCCTCCGGCCGGCGGGGGGGTGGATGCCGCAGGCCGCATGGGAAGCCATGCTGGCCGATGCGCTCCACCCCCTGGGAGTCCACTCCCGCAACCTCCCCGCGCCCCAGGACCACCCGTATGTCCTCAGGCGCCTGCGGGAGACCCTCCAGGAGACGCAGCGGGACGGCATCTGCCTGTGGGACATCACCCAAAGCCCAGCCCCGCACAAACACACCCCCTCACCACCCCACAAGCGTCGGCGCACCGACACCGGCGACACCCACAGCACCCCAGGAGCCCTGCGCGTCACACAACACGACGCGCCTGACCCCCCGGCCAGCGGCGCCGCCAGCTAACCCCGTTACCCAGCAAATCACCACCACGGGGCGCCACGCCAGGCCCCGCCCAGAAGTCACCGAACGAACCGGACGCCGAAGGAAGCCAACGCACACGACAACGAGCACCACTACGCCCAAAGGCACCGAACCCAGGCCCGCTACCTTCGCAACCGCCTAACCGAGCCAGAGTCCAAGCACAAATCAAACCCGAGCCACACCCCGAAACCGCTAACCCTTGACTCCTAACCAAGCCCGCCGAGGGAACAACGTAACCACAGCCCACACCCACAGCCCACACAGCCGCCCAACCAGCCAGCTCCAGAAGCAAAGAGACACCTCACCAAACCCACCCTGACCCAAGCCCGTGTACATCAGGACGCGCGAGCCGCACCCCTGGGGCGCGACCGCCGTCACAGCACCGACGACACACGCCAGAGGACACAACGCTATTGCACCGCCGCACCAGCTGCCCAGGCCTGTACCTGCAGTGTACGCGCGCCCCTGTTTTTCTCTTTTTTGTTTGTTTTTTTTTTCCCCCCCAAAAAAAAAGAACGAAAATTAGGGGGGGAGGAAGAGGGACACAACCACCCATGGCACACGCGCACCGCACACAGCACGCACACTGGTGAACAGGAGCCCAGTGGCCCAGGACACCGCACAAGCAACACAACACACCGAGCGAGCACACCGGTGAACAGGAGCCAGCTGGCCCAGGACACCGCAGACGCAACACAGCAAACCGCGCGGGCACACCGGTGAACAGGAGCCCGGCGGCCCAGGACACTGCACACACGTAGGGCGGCCGAGGGACAGGAAAGAACCAATACCCCATGGGTCGGACGCACTGGGGCGACCCAGCCGACCCACCGGGCCAGTGGCAAGAGCGGTACTCCAAGGCCACTGGTCCGAGCCCGGCCAGGCTGCATCGGGGACCATGGCAAACGTCACCCGGAGCCATGGAAGCAACCGGTGACAGGCGAGCCGGTACACAGTCCAGGAGGGGGTCACCTGCCAAGCAGAGTGGCCCCGCAACTCAAGCCACAAGGGTGAGGCGGTCGTACCGTAGACAAGCGGGAGCAATACCCCTTGCGGTAAGAGATACTCCACACGGCTGGGCAGCCCCCCAGAGCTGCCGCCGAAAGGAGGGGGCATGTGGCCCTACCCATGGACACATGTGGGGACACCCTCCCACCTGGGACACATGGACCGGGTGGCCGCGACAATGCCTTCCCAAGCACATGCGGGAGCGGCTCAAGAGGCACCTGACATAGGGCAGTGGGAGGGACAGGACGTCCCCTTGGTAAGACCTTCTTCCTGCAAAGTCAAAGGAGTTATCCCGAGCTCCCGAAGATACCTACCTACCTACCTCAACTCAGCGGAGGTATCTTCCTTCATGGAGGATATACCGAAATAAAATAGGCATTTCGTGCTTTAGGCCTTGGAGGTTAAGTCTAGTGGTCTCCCTCCCCAAGACCCCTATACTCAATTGTCTCTACCACTTATTGTGGTTCCACGTTTTAACTGTTTCTGAATTCAGTTGCTTGGCCAAGTCATAATCTGTGTCTGGCCTAACTCCTATGCCTCACATTCCTAACCAGCTCCATTTCATCCAAAAGAGTGCACATGAAGTGCTTGATGCTAACTTGGAGGCTAGAGTCAGGCCAGTTTTCACATGAAATCTTTTGTACTATCCCTTTGTGATTGAATCTTTGTATTTAAACCTGCTTTGTCCATCTGCAGCCCTTCTGTGTTACACTGGATTTCAAACTTATCATTGATTCGATCCACATCCTGTTCTTGCTCTACTTGCTCCTTTGGTTTTGGGATTTCACCATCAAAACCTGCAGGATTTCAACAAAATCTATAGGGCACTAATCAGGGACATCTTTTTGGTAGCAGAGGCAAACCCTGAGAACCTTTCGAACCGACTCTGAGCAGAAGCACAAGAAAAGCACACTGAAAAGCACATTGAACATGTCCACTCAACTGTCATCCCGAACCTTGCCGATCAGAGGTGTACAAGTACAACTTGGCAGTGTAGCCCACCCAAAGAGTGAACCGCCACTCAGAGCAGCATCTGGGTCTCAGGAAGATCCAGAGCACAGAAGGGCGGAACTAAATCCGCCCAGAACAACCCCATTAACCATGGAAACCTTAGCGGCCCATGCCGGAGACAGCCTGCAAAGGCTCCGCAGGCGTGTCCAAGCCTCCATCGCCCGGTCGGCCTGTCCGGCGTCGTCTTCTACCGTACTTGGAGTTGGTCCTGAAGAACAAGAGAACCTTCGAAGGAGGATGGACCAGTTCATGCTCCACGAACAGTACCACAAGTCCACCGTAGGAGAAGATGGAGAAATACCTCTTGATGCCCTCGGGTCGCCGCCCCAAACTGAGATGGGCTCCTTCCTTTATTCTGGGCCATCTACAGACATGGCGGGCACAGTATCACTACAGAGACGACCAAGAGTACACGAGCACCCAAGAGCACGGCATCCAGACCTGCCGATAATGGATCCTCTTCGCCCAGAGCCCACCCATGGGGCTCTGGATCGTACGGCCGAACTTTTGGCCAAACTTCTATCCGGATCGGAAGACCCGGATGTGACAGCTCTGTCAGAGGATGTCAAGGCTAAATTGGGTCACACTGAACCCTTACCCAAGCCAGCGCTACTCTCACCTTCACCCGGATGGAGCACGTTGGCTGATGATCTCAAAAGATCAAGGGTGTCCAGGTTGCTACCCAAGGTCACTTGGCCCAGCCCTTTTCATCCTCGCGCCAGGACAGTCCCAATTGCTGAACTACAGGACGTTCCGGTGACGGAGACTGAGAAAAGAGGGCTGTCAGCTCTGGCACCTCTTGCCGGCGTATCTCCTTCTCCTTCTGCCCTAATGCCGGGGGGGTGTAAGATGGGCAGACCTATTGTCCAGGCGAACATCCAGCTAGAACTGCCTGAGTTCGACCCGAAACATCTGCCCGAATGGGCAGAAGAATTTGCTGAGTTTCTTTTGCTGATTGGCCAATCCCATGTTGATGTTGCCACCAAATGCTCACTGCTGGAACGCTCATGCAAAAAGAAATTTTTGCAGAAACAGGTGAAACAGATTGTGAAAATCTGTTCAACCTGGGCAGAGGTACTCCAAAGACTGGAGAAAACATTCCCAGTCTATGAAACTGATCTCAGTGTGCGCACACAGATAGACGAGCTACCTATGCTCCCTGAGGTTCCTTCCGCTGCGCGAGTCTCTGAATACGTGTGCGACCTAGAGTATCTGTTTTCACGGATGAACGTGGGCTCCTATGGAGCCACTGAGCCCCACCTGTGGCTCATGAGTAAGATCCCCCAACGTACGTGGGACGATTGCCGCGCTACCTCTGAGAGGAAAAGCCGGACCCACTCGTACGATGAACTGGTGGACCTGCTGATTGAGCTAGCTCTTGAGAGGGAGAATGACTCCCACATGGAGAAATTCCTCAAGAAGCACTTGGGCTGAGGCGGTACCCCTACCCCCGAACGTGGCGAAGGGAAAGGGCCCAAAAATCCCACTAACGCCAACCAGGGAGGTGGTAAAGGGAGGGGTAACCTACGTGCCATGAATGAGGTTAACCCTGATGCAGGTACACCCCCTCTGTTCTACTGTAAGAATGTCAATGACAAGGGGGGACCTTGTCATGCCCCTGACTGCGATCACCGCAGTAGCTGTATGCTGCAGATGAAACGACAGCAGCATACCAAGGATGGGAAACCTGTGACCCATCAGGATCATTTCAGGTGTACCATCACCTGTGGCTATTGTGGCAAACGTCGTCAGTACGATAACGAATGTCACCTAAAGAAACGCCAGAGTGATAAACTCAAGCGACAGGAGGCTGAACGCCAGAAGACCCAGACACCCACCGGAAGCCCCCCCAATGGGGATAAAGGTGGTAAAGGAGGTGGCAAGGGGGGTGGCAAAGGTGGACCCCCAAACCCCCAGAGGCGCTCACCAGCGCCCGCAGCAACTCCCCCTCCTGCCGCAGGTGACCCCAAGAAGCGCCCACAGGGTGATAATGCCTCCCCTGAGGGGAATAACTCCAAGAAGAGGCGACTGGCCTGGATGACCAAGTCCCTCATGGCTGCAGGGCTGGATGTCAAGTTCCCTGATGAGGAGTAGGGGGGCGGCTCCGAAGAGGAGGACTTGGTTTTCTGGATCCTCGTGAAAATCGGGGATCAAGTTTTTCGAGCGGTGCTTACACCGGTGCAACACTTTCCATAGTGGCCCGGCGCCTGCTAAGGACTTTCAAGAAAAATAAGACCGTGGCCATAAGAGTAGGGGATGGGCGTACCATCTATTCTCTGCGGGGGGGTCGATGTGACTATATGCCTGGGCGATGAAACTGTGACCCAACACTGCAGAGTGCTGGACACCGACGCCTTTGCCATCGTCATTGGTACCAACTTCCTACGAAGAAACCCCCAGGTAAAAATGCTGTCTCTCCAGCGCCCCTATTCTTTGCCCTGCAACTTTGGCAGTGGGCTCTTCTCCGTACCTTTGGAGCTGTTGGGACGAAAAGAGTCTGGGTTGCGCTACGCATCCAAGACTAACTAACGTACTGAAAACTACCGATTGGCCCGTCACGTTCTTTAAAATGGACTGGCGGCCCTTCAGGTAAACCTGGATGAGATCCAGGTGGAATTGTTTGCGAGCCAACAACAGCACATCATGCAGTTGTACTGCTCGAAACAATTGGACATTGCTTTCCGTTTCTTCTGGAAAGCAATGGGCCTAGCGTATGCTAACCCTCCGTTCTCCCTGCTTGCCAAGGTTCTAACCAAAAACGCTTATGAGGGAGGAAGGGTTGTCATGTGCACCCCTGGCGGGGCTGCTCTGGTGAACACGCTTACTGGCGCCGTATGCTAGATCGAATGACCGTGGGAAGAGTGCAACTCCCCGACGGTCCCATCTATGTGCCTGAGGACTCAGACACAGCTATGCAGGCCCCTGAGTGGGCCAGTTTCTTATCCATCGTTGATGGATCTCTCAATCCTGTACCCCTGTGTGACCTAGACCAGGTGCTACTGAAAGAGGTCATGGCCGAAAATCGTGGCCTGACCCTTTCTGGTCTGAAAAATTGATCTCCTGAGCACCTATCTGCCACAATTACAGGGTCTGAATCTCCCGATGGCTATCTGGAACCTGCAGCTGTTAAGGAGGATGCTGACGACCAGCTGTCCGAGATCGCCAGCACTATCCCTCCGGTTGATCCCAGCTGTGTTGTTTCCTAGCCCAGCTGTTGCTGGAGGAGGTAGATCAAGAGTCGACCTCAGAATCTGCTTCCCCTGTTGGGAAGCCAGTGCTACACATGCAGCCTATGCACACAGGTGAACCCATGGCCCGGAGTCCTGATGCTCTAGGGCGGCCTGCTTCTAGTAACATGCCAATGTCTGAGCATGACACTCAGGAACTCCGGCAGCTGTTGTACCTGAACGCCGAAGGTATTGAATGCCAAGAGCGGCTGCAATACCTCAGACAGACCTGGAAATCCTCCATCAGGTCTGAGGAGGACGATGATTCCTATACGCTGCCTGATCCTGAGATACCGCTAGTGCATTCTCTGCACTATGGGCAGCAATGTTCCCCTGAGTGGGACGATGGTTCTGTGCCTGCCGAAACTGCTGATCGGCAGAAAAAGAAAGAACATGGAAAGAGCAACCTCCATGCCGAGAAGGATTTCCTGCAGAAACTCGAGAGTCTTAACCTTGACCCCCGATTGAAGGAACTGCTGATAACCTATGAGGAGGTGTTCGGCGCCTTGCCGCCCCCCCTCTCTTGTAAAAAACTGGTCCAGATGGACCTGAAACTGAAACCTGAATTTGAAAAGACGCGAGTGAGGCGTCGTTCCTATCCCGCTCCACAGGAACAGGTTGAAGAAATCGAGCGCCAGATCCAGGAATGCATTGATGCTGGCCTCGTTGAAGAATATAAGAAGGGGGACTACCCCCATCACTGCAGTCCCTGTTTCCTGGTTGCCAAACCAGGGTCGACTGCCCTACGACTGGTTGTAGACTATGGTGAGGTCAACAAGAAAACCCAGAACCACTCAGGGAGTATTCCTAACATGGAAAATACCCTGGAGTGTTTGGCAAATGCAGGTACAAGACTAAAATGGACAAACGCTCTGGTTTCTGGCAGGTGGACCTTACCGCCGCAGCTCAGGAGCTGCTGGCTTTGATAACCCTTAAGCGAAAGATGTCCTTGATTAATGCCCAAGATATTTTGATAAAATCCTGCAGGCTTTGAAGTTGAAAACCCAAACCAAAGCAGCAAGTAGAGGAAGAACAGGATGTGGATCGAATCAATGAATAGTTTTGGAATCCAGTGTAACACAGAAGGGCTGCATATAGACAAGGCAGGTATAAACACAAAGATTCAATCACAAATGGATAATACAAAAGATTTTATATGAAAACTCGTCTGACTCTTGCCTCCAAGATAGCATCAAGCACTTCATGTGCACTCTTTTGGGTGAAATGGTGCTGGTTAGGAATGTGGGGCATAGATGTCAGCCCAACACAGAAAATGACTTGGCCAAGCAACTGAATTCAGAAACAGTTAAAAAGTAGAACCACAATAAGTGGTAGAAACAATTGAGTATAGGGGTCTTGGGGTGGGAGACCACTAGGCTTAACCTCCAAGGCCTAAAGCATGAAATGCCTATTTTATTTCTGTATATGCTCCATGAAGGAAGGGACCTCCGCTCAGTTGAGTGGTAGGGGTGAACTTCATGGGGGGGCTAGGGTTACAACCCTAGTTACTTTGAGAAAGTGTACTTTAGGCTTCAAAAGAGAGATAAAGAATACTTAAGTTAGTCTTAGCATCAACAAAAGGGTTTTAAGGGCGGCTTGGCCTGGATCAAGCCCTCCAAGAAAGACATGGCAGTGACTTTTTCTTACTCCCCCCTGGAGTACTAGTTACCTAAGCTAGTAGGACCAAGGAAAAAGGCTCAAATATTCCCAAAATTACCTCAGAAAATGCATTAAACTTACCAAAAACATCGTCATCAGTTCATAGAAGCCTATCACGCTGTAGGTACCCTCGAGAAACAGTGTAATGTACCGTGAATGATGTCCCTTCGATGAGGCTTTCCTCAAAAGTCGCCGGCGTGCGACGAAAACTTTTGGTAAAAATTTGGGGGTAGTGGGGTTTGAACCCAGGACTCCCTCCCTAGAGCACATGTGCTTGCCCACTAGGGTACAGTCGACCGCTCCGATGCGGACGGCGATCGCTGTCTAAACAGCGTTTTAGTAAACGTCCTGACCAAGGGTCAGGGCGGAGCAATACTCCCAATGGAGGACACAAATCTCCAGGAGCTGAAGAAAAATGGAAAATGTAACCAACAGGGAGTGATTCCTGCGGTTTAGCGAAAGGGGTAGCGATTTAACAAGTCAAATCGTCGAAAATTGACGAAATGACGCGAGAAATCGTCAGTTTTACACCAAACACAAAGTCCCAGACAAGCGCAAAGGAAGCGGACTTCAAAAACAAGGTTGCGCAAGCGTAAACGCCTTGTGAAAAAGAAGGTATGAGCCGTAGTTTTTAAAGTTCTAAAGGAAATTTTTGCACAGTTGCATCAAAATTTTTATAAACTTGAGGGAAAAGTATTCAAACTGAACCCACACCACAGAGCAGGTGGACAGCCCACGTCTCAGGTATGCCAGTTTCATCTCACACGCATGCATTGCGTTTGTGTTGGTTGCTTCGTTAAAACGTTAGGGTTGTCAACGCTGTGTTCGTTGGGGGTTCGGGCGTTCATCTCCTTTGCTCTGCACAGGTCAAAACAGGAATGAAAGGTATGCGATGCGAATGGAGCGCGCAGCACGCACGTAGGGTTAGAATATGCGCTGTGCTTGCGATGCATGTGCCTAATCGAGGCATTCACACGCTGTGGCGATTTCCCTGTACCCCAATTCATCCTTGTTCTCTCTTCACAGGTAAGAAAAGAAAGTGTTTGCTCGTGTGTAGCCGTAGCGTTAAAGTAGGGTTGCTTAAAACGCTTAGGCTTGTTTATAACTCGCAATAGGGTTTTTTTGCGTTCGCTTCACTTCGGCATTCACACGATGCATGGTGAGTAAGGTAGGTTAGCCCAGGAGGAGCTCACCTCCTTGTTGAGTCAGTGTGGTCATGGTTCCGCCTCCCTTCCCTGCATGCGTGCACACGATGCATTAAAGGGTAGGCCACGCAAAATGCGCACGGTAAACCTTGTTTAAGTTATCCAGGGGCTCCTCGGTACGTTCTTTAAGAGAACCTGAGGAGTCTCCTAACGCTTGCTTGCTTGACAGGGGTGTTTGAGGACAGTGTATTATAGGTCACACTGAGAAGCGTATAATACGTGGAGTGTGGCTTGGTTCCTCAGCCGCAAACACCCCTTCATTGGCCTCTGTTTTACAGGTGGGAGAGGTTCAGGGTGATTGGTGCACGCAGCAGCTGCCTTCGGCGGCTATCCCATTTTTCTGCCCCAGCTAAACAGGTGCGCTGATCACACAATCGATTGACTGCGCCTCAGTCAGGAGTGGCGTGGGCAGTTCGACTCCATCGACATCCGCGCTGTGCACGCAACAAGAGCACCCCTTCCCTCCAAGCCCTAGCGGGGAAACGTGTTGTGACGTCCCTGTTAGGCCACAGTTGCTTAGTAGCGCTGTGTTCTGTTTTCTTCTTCACAGGAGGGTCATTAGGACCGGAGACTTCATTGACAGCAACACCAAGTAGCGTGTCTAAAGGTTAGGGTCAGCAGGCCTCGCAGGAGCTGAGTGCAGGTGATGAGTGCTCACCCTGCCTTCGAAGGCCGGTGCTGGCGTTAGTGAGTGTAGTGTAGTGGTGTCTCCTGTCCCGCGTGCTTTTCCTCGTGGGCAGGGGTGTGCGTTAGCTTTTGGCCCTTAGCAAAAATGGGCATTTTGTATGCCCTTAGCACACTTGGCCACCCCTCCCCTCTAGTTGGTAGGGCTTTTGCTGTCCTCCCCCACGGATAGGCGCCAGCACAGAAATTGGGCGCCATAGGAGTGGTAATAGTACCTGATGAGGACCTTCGGTCCGACGTCAGCGAAGCCCGGTCTCCGGGAGGCACGCTGGGGAGAGAAGTGAGACACACACAGACATACGTAGCACACATAGGGGTATGGTAAACCCTGTAAGGAAGGGTAGAACCCCATGGGTCTGGACCAGTCAGGGGTCCTAACTGTGGGCTCGCTTGTCCCCAAGGAGGGAAGACACACCTTGCCTCATAACACCTTGCTTGTCATTCCCCCCTGGTGTAGTAAGCCACCGTTGGTCGTTGGCTCCCCAAGGTCATTACATCAGGGCAGTCCCCGTGCAACACCTGGTCAACAAGGCATACACTCGCTGGGTGGCTGCAAACCTGATAAGCGGCCACCTGGCCCACGCTTGAAACCACAGGCATGGGTCTGCAGGGCCCAGACAGGGTCAGTGCAGTGCTCAGTAAGCAGTAGTCTGTGAAAAGCCAATGGCCTTCGGCCAGGGAGTAGTTGTCACGGGGGGCTAACGGTCCTGTCCTGCGATGCAATGCGGGGCAACCGTGACAACTGCTCTTACACCCATACACAGGCACGTCTGCAGAAGAGTGCTCACTGCATCTGTCAGTAGACTGACACATGGAAATTAGTTTCGCTTTTTACGCTGGGACATAGTCTCAGCACGGGTTAGGAGCTGCCCCTCGTTGTTCTCAACGAGATAGGTGCGGAAGATGGGGTTGATACTCCCGTCTGGTTGTATGAAGGCTGACATAGGTTCCCAGGTCGCCTCAGATAACCCATAGCCATCCCACAGGGTTAGGAATTTCCAGCCCTGTTTATACTCGTGGCGAGCAATACCTGTAACCACGTAGTAATCATCGACTGCCATCTCATCCGCAGTCATCTCTTCGAGTTCGTCTGCCTCCTCTGGACTGGCAGCGTTCTCTAGGTCCATACGCTCGACCTCACTGTCGCTGAGGCGCCACTCATCCCAAGACAAATCGTCAGGGGAGTGATAGTGCCTCAACTGTTTAGGTGCACATAGCAGTTCACCACCTAGACGTGGACTGCACCTGACATGTATCCTGGATCCATCTATCCTGATGATACGATAGTGTCCAAAAAAAGGGTCCTGTAGGCAGTTACGTGGCCAGGAGGGTGGGCGTGAATGGTGTACCAAAACAAGGTGACCAACCTAAAAGCTGGCAGGTCGCCGTAGGCGTTCCGTCGGTTCAGTTCACGGTCAAGAATGTGTCTCAGGTTAGTCCCAGCCTGGTTAGCCAGAGACTGCTTGTGTTCCAGCCAATCTCCCACAGGGCTCTTGCAGTCCTCAGGAAAGGGGGTTTTGAAGAACCAAGCAGGTCGTCCTCCATGGAACAGTTCGTGGGGGGTGAAACCCGTAGAGGAGCTCCGCTGTGAGTTCATGGTCAGCAGTGCCCAGGGCACTAGGCGTACCCAGTCCTTGGTACACTCCTGTTTCATCAGGATTCTCAAGTTTTGCTCCACCAGATGGTTCTGTCTCTCACAGAGACGGTTAGACGTGTGGGTATAGGGCACACCTGTGGTTACCTCCACGTTGAGGGCATTTAGCACTCGTTTGTACCACCCAGTGTCACTGCGGATGCGTACATCCTCATCAGAGTGCACCTGCTTAGGTGCTCCATAGGGTTCGAACCATTGTTCGACGGACATTTTCACAGTCTGCTCACCTGTGATTTTCTTATTGCAAGGGAACACACGGGTGAAGCAAGATAGGCCACAGGTGACCACTAGGTAACTATCATAGCCGCCGAAGCGTGGTAGGCCGTGGATGAAATCCACATTGAGAAGAGAGTTAGCACAATAGGGTATGGGTAAGCTGGAGATCAGGCCCCTATCCCTACTGTCGCTCTGCTTGCTGGCATGAAAGCCACAAGCATCCACAATGGTCTGCATACGCGACCTCAGTTCAGTCAGGGTTAGACTAGAGTAGAAACACTCAGGGAAGAAGTCCACTGAGCGATTAGCACCAGTGTGACCAGAACTGAGATGGGACCACTGTAGGCACCCATCCAGTCGTGCCTCAGGCACAACAATTCGGTCCTCGTAGAAGAGGTACTGATTGTTTTTATACCACTGGTGCCCGTCAATGACACGGGGTTCGAGACCAGTGCTGAGGGTTTGGAGAATTTCTTTGTACTCTGACTGATAGTCGGTTAGACTCCAACCCTCCAGGATTCCAGCAGTGCGTATGGACAGGTCAAGCTGGACATCCATACGCTGGAAAGCCTCTCTGGCGAGCGCCTCAGAGCTCTCACCTATAAGCGCATCGAAGTTGTTGCGCGATATATAGTCAGACAGTTCATTCTTTATTCCGGGGACATGATGCACTGTCAGCCTGAACTGGCTCAGGTAAGTCCACCACCGTTTTAGCTTTGCTTTCTCTGGTGGTGGGCCCTTCTGAAAAGACTTCACAGGCTCCTGATCACACAGCCAGACAATAGGGTTAGATCCCAGGAGTCGGGATTGTGATGAAAGCACCAACATACCAGCAAGGAGTTCCTGGTCATAGGTGCTTTAATTGGAACGCGCTTGGTTCCATTTCGAATTCCAGTGTCCCAGTGGCACCAGTCGCCACTCACTGGTAGGATAGTCATGTTTCAACGAACCATCACAGTTCAGTCCACTAGTACGATAATGGCAGTGGGTTAGTTCAGCGGGGCTAAGCTCCTGCCATTTGTAGATTGTACCCCCCCCCCCCTACATCACTGGCATCAGTGATCAGGACTATCTCGCCCTTAGGGCGGGGTACTCCCAGGCAGTTGGAGGAGGCAATCTTCTTCTTCAACTCCTGGAAACACTCTTCCTCTCTGGCGGTCCACCTCCAGGGAGTAGTTTTCTTGATTAGGTCAGTGAGGGGGGCAGAGGAGTAAGTAAAATTGTGGATGTGACGCCGAAAGAAATTACAGGTGCCCACAAAACTCCTCACGTCGTGTAGACCCTTCTTAGGGTCATCGCAAATCTGCATGTCCTGTAGGGGCTGCATCTTAGACGCGGCTGGTTTCCACCAACCATACCCCACGTCGAAACCCAAATATTGCATCTCCTCTTTCATAAACTCACAGTTTTCGAGTTTGATTCGGAGATGGTTTTCTTGACAAACAATGAAAAATTCACGGAGGAGAAGGACATGGTCCTCTTGGGTATTAGTACCCAAACTCACGTCGTCGATGTGAGCCTCCATTTCTGCACCCCGAGAAATCAACACCTGTACTAGAGGGCTGCGCCTCAGTATGTACAAAATTTTGTTCATTCGCTCCTGGAAGAGCGCTGGGGTATTAGCCACCCCAAAAGGCATAACCTTCCACTTAAAGACACGGCCCTTAGGGGTTATAAAAGCCATCAGCTCCTGGGCTGCGGCGGTTAGGTCCACCTGCCAGAAACCAGAGCGTTTGTCCGTTTTGGTCTTGTACCTGCATTTGGCAATACGCTCCAGGGTATTTTGCATGTTAGGAATACTCCCTGAGTGGTTCTGGGTTTTCTTGTTGACCTCACCATAGTCTACAACCAGTCGTAGGGCAGTCGACCCTGGTTTGGCAACCAAGAAACAGGGACTGCAGTGATGGGGGTAGTCTCCCTTCTTATATTCTTCAACGAGGCCAGCATCAATGCATTCCTGGATCTGGCGCTCGATTTCTTCAACCTGTTCCTGTGGAGCTGGATAGGGACGACGCCTCACTCGCGTCTTTTCAAATTCAGGTTTCAGTTTCTGGTCCATCTGGACCAGTTTTTTACAAGAGAGGGGAGGCGGCAAGGCGCCGAACACCTCCTCATAGGTTATCAGCAGTTTCTTCAATCGGGGGTCAAGGTTAAGACTCTCGAGTTTCTGCACAAAATCCTCCTCAGCATGGAGGTTGCTCTTTCCATGTTCTTTCTTTTTCTGCCGATCAGCAGTTCCAGCAGGCTCAGAACCATCGTCCCACTCAGGGGAACATTGCTGCCCATAGTTCCCATAGTTCCAGCCGCTCCTGGCGCTCAATACCTTCGACCTTCAGGTACAACAGCCGCCGGAGTTCCTGAGTGTCATGCTCAGACATTGGCATGTTATTAGAAGCAGGCCGCGCTAGAGCATCAGGACTCCGGGCCATGGGTTCACCTGTGTGCATAGGCTGCATGTGTAGCACTGGCTTACCAACAGGGGAAGCGGGTTCAGAGGTTGACTGTTGATCTACCTCCTCCAGCAACAGCTGGGCTAGGAAGGCACTGTGTTTTAGGTCAACACAGCTGGGATCAACAGGACGAATAGTGCTGGCGATCTCAGACAGTTGGTCGTCAGCATCCTCCTTTACAGCTGCAGGTTCCAGATAGCCATCGGGAGACTCACACCCTGAGAGTGTGGCAGATAGGTGCTCAGGAGATCGTTCTTTGAGATCAGAAAGGGTCAGGCCACGATTTTCGGCCATGACCTCCTTCAGTAGCACCTGGTCTAGGTCACACAGGGGTACAGGATTGAGAGATCCATCAACGATGGATAAGAAACTGGCCCACTCAGGGGCCTGCATAGCTGTGTCTGAGTCCTCAGGCAGATAGATGGGACCGTCGGGGAGTTGCACTCTTCCCACGGTCATTCGATCTAGCATACGGCGCCAGTAAGCGTGTTCACCAGAGCAGCCCCAGTCGGGGATGCACATGACAACCCTTCCTCCCTCATAAGCGATTTTGGTTAGAACCTTCGCGAGCAGGGAGAAGGGAGGGTTAGCATACACTAGGCCCATTGCTTTCCAGAAAAAACGGAAAGCATTGTCCAATTGTTTCGAGCAGTACAACTGCATGATGTGCTGTTGTTGGCTCACAAACAATTCCACCTGGCTCTCATCCCGGTTTACCTGAAGGGCCGCCAGTCCATTTTCAAGAACGTGACGGGCCAATTGGTAGTTTTCAGTACGATAGTTAGTCTTGGATGCGTAGCGCAGCCCAGACTCTTTTCGTCCTGACAGCTCCAAAGGTACGGAGAAGAGCCCACTGCCAAAGTTGCAGGGCAAAGAATAGGGGCGCTGGAGAGACAGCATTTTTACCTGGGGGTTTCTTCGTAGGAAGTCTGTACCAATGACGATGTCAAAGGCGTCGGTGTCCAGCACTCTGCAGTGTTGGGTCACGGTTTCGTCGCCTAGGCATATAGTCACATCGACCCCCCCCAAAGGAATGGATGGTACGCCCATTCCCTACTCTTATGGCCACGGTCTTAGTTTTCTTGCAAGTCCTTAGCAGGCGCCGGGCCACTATGGAAAGTGTTGCACCGGTGTCAAGCACCGCTCGAAAAACTTGATCCCCGATTTTCACGAGGATTCAAAAAACCAAGTCCTCCTCTTCGGAGCCGCCCCCCTACTCCTCATCAGGGAATTTGACATCAACCCCTGCAGCTATGAGGGACCTGGCCATCCAGGCTAAGCGCCTCTTCTTGGAGTCATTCCTCTCAGGGGTAGCGTTATCCCCCTGGGGGCGCTCCGTGGGATCACCTGCGGCAGGAGGGGGTGTAGCAGCAGGAGAGGGTGTAGCAACGGGCGCTGATGAGCGCCTCTGGGGGTTAGGGGGTCCATTTTTGCCACCCCCCTTGCCACCTCCTTTACCACCTTTATCCCCATTCTGGGGGTTTTTGGTGGCTGTTTGGGTCTCCTGGCGTTCAGCCTCCTGACGCTTGAGTTTATCACTCTCGCGTTTCTTTATGTGACATTCGTCTTCGTAGTGACAACGTTTGCCACAATAGTCACAGGTGATGGTACACCTGAAATGATCCTGATGGGTCACAGGTTTCCCATCCTTGGTATGCTGCTGTCATTTCATCTGCAGCATACAGCTACTGCGTTGATCGCAGTCAGGGGCATGACAAGGCCCCCCCTTGTCATTGACAGGTTTGTAGTAGAACAAAGGAGGTGTACCTGCCTCAGGTTTAACCTCATTCATGGCACGTAGGTTACCCCTTCCTTTACCACCTCCCTGGTTGGCGTTAGTGGGATTTTTAGCCCCTTTCCCTTCGCCACGCTCCGGGGTTGCGTTACCCCCTCGACCCAAGTGCTTCTTGAGGAATTTCTCCATGTGGGAGTCATTCTCCCTCTCAAGAGCTAGCTCAATCAGGAGGTCCACCAGTTCATCGTACGAGTGGGTCCGACTCTTCCTCTCAGAGGTAGAGCGGCAATCATCCCACGTACTTTGGGGGATTTTACTCATGAGCCACAGGTGGGGTTCAGTGGCTCCGTAGGAGCCCACGTTCATCCGCGAAAACAGATACTCTAGGTCGCACACGTATTCAGAGATTTGCGCAGCGGATGAAAACTCACGGAGCATAGGTAGCCCCTCTATCTGTGTGCGCACACTGAGGTCAGTCTCATAGACTGGGAACGTTTTCTCCAACCTCTGGAGTACCTCTGCCCAGGTGGAACAGGTTTTCACAAACTGTTTCACCTGTTTTTGCAAAAAATTTCTTTTTGCATGAGCGTTTCAGCAGTGAGCATTTGGTGGCCACATCCACAAGGGATTGACCAGTCAGCACAAGAAACTCAGCAAATTCTTCTGCCCATTCGGGCAGATTTTTGGGGTCGAACTTCGGCAGTTCCAGCTGGATGTTCGCCTGGGCAATAGGTCTGCCCGTTTTCCCACCCCCCGGAGTTAGGCCAGAAGGTGATACGCCGGCAAGAGGTGCCCGGGCTGACAGCCCTCTTTTCTCAGTCTCTGTCACAGGCACGTCCTGTAGTTCAGCCGAGGGCACTGTCCTGGCACGGGGGTGAAAGGGGCTGGGGCAGGTGACCTTAGGCAACAGCCCTGAGACCCTTGATCTCTTAAGATCTTCGGCCAGGGTACTTAGTCCGGGGGAGGAGGAGGACAACTCTGGCTTGGGTAAGGGTTCTGCAATACCCGGTTTCGCCTTAATGGCCTCTGATAGGGCCGTCACATCTGGATCTTCTGATCCAGACAGAAGTTTGGCCAGCAGTTCGGCCGTATGATCCAGGGCACCGTAGATTGGCCTTTGATGATGTTGTCCCTCAACGCGGGTCAGGCCTACTTCAGGAGCCCTTGGGGTTGGACAACATGCTCTTGGATACTCGGGTCTCGGTCGTCTTGGCAGGGATGCTGTCTCGGCTCTGTCGGACGGCGGGCCAGAGTGCGTGTAGGACCCTAGGTCTGTTCGTGGTCTGGATCCGTGTACTGCCAATGGCTCCTCCCCATCTTCTCCACGAATGGATTTGTAGTACTCCTCATGGAGGATGTATTCATCCATTTTCTTCCTCAGTTCCTCGTATTCCTCAGGGCCTCCAATCGCTGTTGAGGATGATGCCGGACAGGCAGATTGGGAGACTGAGGCTGCTAGTCGCCTGTGGAGATGATGCAGGCTGTCTCCACCGTGGGCCGCTAAGGCCTCGGTGGTAAGGATTGTATTTTCTTCCGCCCTTCTGCGATCTGGATCTCCTTGGGACCCAGATGCGACACTGAGATGTGGAGCTCGGTAAGGTGGTTCACTCATAGGGTGGGCCATGCTGCCCATTTGTACTTGGATAGTTCTTCTGGGCCAGGTCCTGACGCTTGGCGTGCACATGATGAACTTGTTGTTGAGCTTTGTGTGCTGCACTTCTTCTCAGGGTCGGTTCCAAAGGTCACAAGGGACTGTCTCTGCTACCGGAAAGATGTCCTTGATTAATGCCCTAGATATTTTGATGAAATCCTGCAGGTTTTGAAGTTGAAAACCCAAACCAAAGCAGCAAGTAGAGCAAGAACAGGATGTGGATCGAATCAATGAATAGTTTTGGAATCCATTGTAACACAGAAGGGCTGCAGATAGACAATGCAGGTATAAACACAAAGATCTAATCACAAATGGATGATACAAAAGGTTTTATATGAAAACTCGTCTGACCCTTGCCTCCAAGATAGCATCAAGCACTTCATGTGCACTCTTTTGGGTGAAATGGTGCTGGTTAGAAATGTGGGGCATAGATGTCAGCCCAACACAGAAAATGACTTGGCCAAGCAACTGAATTCAGAAACAGTTAAAAAGTAGAACCACAATAAGTGGTAGAAACAATTGAGTATAGGGGTCTTGGGGTGGGAGACCACTAGGCTTAACCTCCAAGGCCTAAAGCATGAAATGCCTTTTTTCTTTCGGTATATGCTCCATGAAGGAAGGTACCTCCGCTCAGTTGAGTGGTAGGGGTGAACTTCATGGGGGGGCTAGGGTTACAACCCTAGTTACTTTGAGAAAGTGTACTTTAGGCTTCAAAAGAGAGGTAAAGAATACTTAAGTTAGTCTTAGCATCAACAAAAGGGTTTTAAGGGGGGCTCGGCCTGGATCAAGCCCTCCAAGAAAGACATGGCAGTGACCGTTTCCTACTCTAAGGGCCGTGTCTTTAAGTGGAAGGTCATGCCCTTTGGGGTGGCTAATGCCCCAGCGCTCTTCCAGGAGCTAATGAAGAAAATTTTGTACATACTGAGGCGCAGGCCTCTAGCACAGGAGTTGATTTCTCGGGGTGCAGAAATGGAGGCCCACATCGATGACGTGAGTTTGGGTACGAATACCCAAGAAGACCATGTCCTTCTCCTCCGTGAATGTTTCATTGTTTGTCAAGAAAACCATCTCCGAATCAAACTCGAAAAATGTGAGTTTATGAAAGAGGAGATGGAATATTTGGGTTTCAACGTGGGGTATGGCTGGTGGAAACCAGCCGCTTCTAAGATGCAGCCGAAGGAGGCAACTGGAAAAGCACCCCTTCACCATCCACGAAGTCCGGAAGGCCATCCACAGTCTCCAGCAACACAAAACCCCAGGCTACGACGGCCTCCCTGCGGAGGCATCCTACCACCTCCCCGCCCACCTCCTCCGCATCCTCGCCCACCGCCTCTGGGAGATCGTCACGGGGCGAACCCCCCTGCCACCAGACTGGGCAAACGTTGTCCGCCCCCTCTACAAAAAAGGAGACTGGGCCAGCCCGGACAACTGACGCCCCATAGTCTGTGCAGTCACGGAGGTCAAAGTCGTCTGGACCATCCTCCTACGCCGCATCCGCCCCCACCTGGACCCCCACATACCCGCCAGCCTCTGGGGGGCCATCCCAGGCCGGTCCCCACACGAGGCCAACTTCCTCCAGGACACCATCGCCGACATGGACCCGGTAGACCTCATCATTGCCTCCCTCAACGTCAACGGAGCCTTCTCGAACACCCCCTGGCTCCTTCTGGAGGCGGTGTGGAAACGCCTGGGCCTCCCCTTCTACAACTTCGCCTCCGGCTACATCCGCATCCGCAAATACACGGTCCGCACAGGAGCAGGCCTCACCCCCTTCCTGGAGCCAGGCAGCGGTGTCCCCCAAGGAGGAGCAGAAGGCCCCTTCCTGTACCTCCTCGTGACGCTCCCCCTGGCCCTCACAATTGAGCAAGATTACCCGGCCTACGCACCCTACCCCCTCCTCCCCCCCTTGGTGGGCTTTGCGGACAACACCAACCTCACGGTCGCACACCCCAGGCCCCGGGTCAACGGTCACCTAACAGGCCACCGACTTACTGGACGTGACCATCTCCTACCTCTCCCGCAACAACCTCATCGTCCACCCCACAACGTCAGTGGCCATGATCAAGGGGTCTGCCACACCCCCAACCCTAGGGCGACAAGGGCCCCCCATGCAAGTCGTGACAACCACCACCCACCTGGGGTGAATCCAGGCCGCCAACCCTGAGGACGCCACCCTCCCTCCCAAGTTGCAGTCACACCTCGCCCATCTCCCCACATATGCGTCCCCGACCACCAAGGCCCTCTCTCTGTCTCACCAGAGCCTGGCGTACTACCTCACCGGGGTCTTGAACGCCTCCATAGGCTTCCAAGCATTCCACCTGACACACCCCACCACCGCCCTCCAACCGGCCACACGCGCCGTGACCAAGGCATGGGCAGCACACGGGGGCTGGCCCACCTCCATACCCACCCACGCCACCCGAGCGGCATGGCCCCACTATGGGGACGCCATAGGGGACGAGGTGAAAGCAGCCTACACCAGACACACCGCACTCCTCCTTCACCGCATGACCCACAACCACTCGCCGGAGGTCCGCGAGGTCGCCACCATCCGCCTCCAAGCCGCACAACGGGCCCGCAACACATGCCCACGCTGGATACTCCACCAGACGGGCATACCCACCGGCATGAACACGCGCCTGTGGAACCACCTGCAGCTTCTCCTCCCATCCCCACACCACGCCATACTCACCAACCACACGTGCCCGGAGGAAGGGCCTCTAGCGGTCCTCTGCGGGGACTTCCACCATCGGCCCAAGGGCACCATCCACACCATGGACCTTGTCGGGGCCTCCATCACCGTAGTATACGTCACCCTCTCACAAATGCGGGTCCTTCACCACAGCGGAGCACACCACACCCCCTTCCTACAACTTCCCGGATGGCCAAAATACCGCCTCTTCCACCAGTACCTCACGCAGACGGCACGAGCAGCGGGCCACACTCTGCCAGGAAGCACAGACATGCGAGCAGCCTACCGAGATTTCAAAAAGCAACACCCCCGACCCATCCCAGCGACACCGCCCTATGCACCCACAGGCTCGAAACACGAACCCGTCCCCCCAATGACGGGCCCAGTCCCAGCACTAACCCTACTACTGGCCCCGAATGAAGCCAAACCCACGCAGACCACCGTCATCCACCACGGGGCAAAATGGCGCATACCAAAGCACCACATGACCGCCCGAGACCTACCGAAGGTCCCCCATGACTCCCAGAGCATGCCACGCACATGTTAGGCCTGTGACCCTGAGGCACCAACCATGCCATGGCTCGTACTACACCTCATAGCACGCCACCACACCCACCCCACAACCCACCTACCACCACAGGCCTACGCATGGGTAGCCCCATGGTTCCACTGCAACCGACACCAACTTCACGGTAGCGTGGAACCCCGACCACACACCCAAATGGCTCTTCACCACTACACCCACCTGGCCCCGCCCCGACCCGGCAGGGGTCGCCATCCGTTACAGCATGTACAAACCAGGCAGAACGGGCAAGCACGAGCACCCCTACTATCCGCTCCATCACTCCTGCCACACACCGGAGCACCTAACACAAACCCTCACATGTCACGTGCTAAACCCAGACACGGCCTACATCTCCCATTACACCTACTCCTACCTCACACAAGGACAGCCGGAACAGGGACTCATAGCCATGTCCCCCCAAGCGAAACACATCATCTCCAAAGGAATGGGGGTGTACGCCACCCCCGTCCTGCAGTGAACAACCCCAGTGGCCCACCTCACCACGGGCCTCGTCATATACGCCTACCTGCCCATGAACCCATGCTGCCTCCCACAACCATCACCAGCGGACCGGCTCTTCTTCACCGACGCCTCAGGCGAATCCACCCTCACGCCCATCACCGGGGGGCCCACCCTGCAGCTAGCCCACACCGGGGGACACTACCACATGGACCACCACACGGGCCACACCACCTACGGGGCCTCCTCCCACGGGGAGCTAGGGGCCATGGCCGACGCCATCGCCGAGATCGTGGCCCACCTACCCGCCCACCTCCCGCACATCGTCCGGGTCTGCTTCGTGGTAGACGCCACTGTTGACACACACCTGCTCCTCCGCATAGCACGGCAACCATTCCACAAAGCCACCGCGACGAGCCTCGGCACCCAGGCACTGCTGCTCTGGAAAGCCCTTCGCAGCCTTCCCCCTTACGTCCAACTCCACATCGTAAAAAAAAAGTCCCACAGGCACCAATACGGAAATGGTAAGGTCGACAACCAGGCAGTACACCAGCGCACAACGCACCTGCCAACCCTCCAGATCCCTGACCTCAGCCGAAACCACACACACCTCCAACACATACCCCCCGTACCCGAGCCCCATCAGACCCCGGAATGGGTACCAGAGGACGCCCCCTATTCCTCCCACGACAGAGCATACCACTACCCCAACCCCATCCAACATCTCGCCCGCGTGCTCGGCGACACAGACAGCCGGGCACACATCCAGGAGCTCCAGGAGAAACTGCAAATCCCCCTCTACCACTCAGCACTGCGCCCAGCAATCGTCCCAGCCCACGTCCAAAAACGACGCATCCAGCTCCTCAGGGAGCAACTACCATTCCTCACCAGGGTCGCCAGATGGCTCGCCCGCAAGCACATCCACGTCCCAGAAGAACACACCCGCTGCCCGTCCAACCACACATGCCCGGAGGACTGGGAACACTTCAACAAAAGTCCCCTCCATGCAGGCAGGGACACGCTAGTGAGCTGGTCTCCGGCAGAAACCCTACGACAACACGAAGGCTGGCCAACCCACAGCCACGCACACCAGGCCACTGAACACCTGTTCCGGGATCCCCTGGTCAAGGAAGCCACCATGAGAGGGGCGGTGACACAGGCCCTACACCGACACCTCACCAAACACACGGAAAGCCCCATGGAGGCAGCAGCACACCTCCAGCTAGAAGCGGTCCGCAGAGCGGCGGCCCAAATGGTACACCGCAAACACCCCCCGTTAACACACGCGGAACAACTCACCGACCCCACCGCCAGGGAACACATGCAGCGTCTCATCCATTACCATGCCGTGCATGACGCAGACGTCCACTAACCCGCTCCGCGCCCCGCACACGCCCCCCATCTCAATCCGCAGGCCTTCAAGACACCACCACAACGCCCCAAGGCCCACCTCTCACCCAAGAAGCCACCCGGCACTGCCCAGCCCGGCCGAGCCCAACCAGGGCCAACCATACGTCGACGTGGAGACGCAAGACCCCGGCAACCCACCCAGCCCGCCCCCCCGGACGGGGGGCACCCCCCCCCTCACACCGGTCACCATCTGCGACCCCGACCTCCTCCGAGCGACCCTCCAAGGTAGGGCCCTGACCACTCCCCTGGGCTGGTACCGCCTACAAGAGGACTGGACCAAGCTCACCTTCAAAGGTCTCCGGGACCTGACCACCCCAGGCAACGGCCTCCACCAGGCCATCGTAGACCTCATCCTCTGGCGAGCCCGCCAACACACCCAGGGCCAGCACGTCTGGATCCCCCCCATCAAGTGGGGCCAGGCCCTGACACACGACACCAACATCAACATCACACGTCGAGGGACCATACGCCTACGACGAGCCCCAGCGGAGAAGGACCACCCAGCGGACCCAGACGGCCCGAAGCAGTGGAAACAGGCCACCGCACCAACCCGCGACACCGCCCTCCACGCCGCCGGCCTCCGCACCCCAGACGACGACCTCCCTCCCCCAACTACAGACAGCGACCACCCCCCGCCGAAGGTCTGGTGTACAGTCCCCGAGCGCGGGCACTACTACGTGGTAGCCGCTACAGCTACGTCCCCCGGCCCACAATGGCTCGTCAAGGGGACAGACACCATGCTCGCCCCAGGGGCCGCCCCACCAGGGGCAGTGGGGGACCCCACCACCCTGCACAGGGTTCTCAGGGGCGTCCTCCAGCCGGGGACAAGCCCCCAGCCCGTGCCCTGGCCCAAATCACCTCAGGGAAGGCGGGCTACCACCTGGGACTGGCCATGCTCTGCCTGACCCACTGGATCCAGCGCCGCTGGCCATCCACGGGGACCGTGCCCTGGATTTGGGCCATCCCCACCACCCACACACAAATCGAGGCGGGCCCGGACACGCGGCCAACCCCCCCCCCCCAGACCACAGCACTCCCTCACCTGCGGGTACCACGCCAGCCACAGGGTCCCCAGCCGCGTGGGTCTTAGCCCAGAGCTAGCATACCCCCTTCCGACCACTGACGAAGAGGTCCACCAGATACGCAAGCTCGTCTGCAAAATCCTTGCCGCGGCAGCAGAAGACGGCACGCTTTTCCTCCAAACCGCCCGGCCTACAACTGACCACGCAAGCGCGCTGCTGCGAGCGGACACATACACCGACACAGCACAGCCCACCGCGCAATCCCTGCCCATGCCCCTCCCCCCTCGCTGCTCACCCGGAGACCCACACACGCCCACCATCGAGCGCACCCCCGGGCCCCGCGACACGGGCCTCCCACACCCGCCCGAACACCAGCACACGCCCTCCACAGACCCACCCGCGAGACACCCCTCACCACCCCCCACACTTGACAGCCTGCATACACCCACCGAGGGAAGCCCCGCGCCCCGCGGCACGCGCACCCCACCCAGTGGCCCGCACACGCCCCCCGCGCACACCCCAGAAGACCCAGGCCCACCCCCGCCCCGGCCCCCGAATGCAGCCGACGCGAACTGTTCCCCCCCGCGGACCCCAACTCACGCAACCTCACACATTGCAGGACCCGGCCCAGCCAAGCCAGGAAGGAGGAGGCCACAGCCCCACGCCTCCCTCCCCCGCCGCTGCCGACCAGATCGGCCCGCCGGGCCGCCAGGTCTCGACCGGGCCCCCAGCCGCCCGCCCCCAACCTACAGCCCGAGGACATGCCCTCAATCCTCCCCGCCGTGGCCGCAGCATAAGCCGCCGCCCACAAACCCGCGACCGCCCGCATCACACCCCAACCCGCGTCCAGCACCTCCTCCTCATCGTCAGCCTCCTCGACCTCCTCCACCTCATCCTCGGACCCCCCCCTCCCCGCCGCCCTCATCCACAAGGCCACGGCAGAAGTCAAAGCAGCGGCCGCACGCACCGACCCCCCGACCCCCACACAGGCGACTCAGGCACCCCGGCAACGCACCGGGAAGACCCCTGACCCGGCATCGGCGCCCTCACACCTCCGAACCGAGGTCCTCCTCAACCTGGAACCGGACCCCAACCCCAAACCCGACCCCAAACCCAAGCCGGCGCCCAAACGAGCGCACACAACACCACAAGCGCAACTGCACAAACCCAAGCGACACCGCCCTAACCCAAACCCTAACCCAAACCAGGACCCCCCACCTACCACAACCCACGCCCCCCTCCCACCAGCGGCCGCCGCCACCGCAGAGGCGGCCACCCTACACGGCCCCGTCCAAACCCTCGTAAACATCCCCATCTCCAAGCGCCCCATCATCCACCCCCCACAAACCACCACCACCGCCGGCCAGAGCGACCCAGGGCCGTGCGACCCCTCGACCACAATTACCGTTAAGCCCGGCCCCCGACCCGCCCCCCCGACCCACCAAACCGTACAGCCCCAGGGGCTGCGCACGATGCCCGACCCCCCACCCCGACTAGGGCGACCGGATAACCCACAAGGGGTCCCAGGGCCATACCCGCAACACTAACCCCACCACTACCAGCGCCCCCACCACCAGCAGCCCCACCACCACCACCACCACTACCACTGCCCACCACCCTACCCCACCGGCCCACAACCCCCCGTGCACGAACAGCACCAGCCTATGGGATGGCAATCACCGAGCGCTCCTCCCGCATACCCCACCTACCACCAGGGGCCACCCCCCCGTACCAGCCACCGTATCCCCCTGGTCACCACGTCCACGCCGAGGGGGCCCCCCGGACCCAACCCCGCCAGGGACAGTCAATCGACCCATACCACCAGCTGCTGCCGCCACCACACCCCTACATGGCAGATTCATGGAGGACGGGGGACATCCCCCCCCCCCCAGTGCCAGACGGCACCACCCGAGGCCCCCCAGGACCCGCCGACACCTCCTGCAATGAGGCGCGGTCCCGCAAACGGCGGCGCTCCCGCTTCCCCCCCGCACGGCACACTCGCCCCCGGCGCCCACACTCCCCACACCGCCACCGCGCCTCAACCACCCACTCGCGCCGCTCCCGCTCCCCAAGGCGCCACCACGACCCCCCGGGGCCCCGCTCCCGCCGCTCCCGCTCCCCCGGGCGCCACCACGCGCGCCACCGCCGCGCCATGTCCATCTCCCCCTCCCCCCACGGGCCCCACCGGACTTCTCGCTCCCCCCTCCGCCCGTACGCGACCCCCGACCCCAGACCCGCCACCACTGCTCCCGCTCCCCCCGGCGCCGCCAGGCACGCCACCGCTGCCCCACGTCCACCTCCCCCTCTCCCCACAGACCCCACCGGGCTCCCTGTTCCCCCCGCCGCCCATACCCATCCACCACCCCCAGCCCTCGCCACCACCACTCCCGCTCCCCCAGGTGCCACCAAGCACGCCACCGCCGCCCCATGTCCACCTCCCCCTCCCGTTCCCCCCTTCGCCCGTACCTGTCCTCCACCCCCAGCCCCCGCCACCGCCGCTCCTGCTCCCCCAGGCATCGCCACCCCCGCCACCACCGCAGGTCCACATCCTCCCCCCGCCGCTCCAGGACCCCGAGCTGGGACCCCTCCCCCCCCCAGGCCCCCGCCCACCTCGCCTGGTGGTCTGCCCCCGCGTTGCAGGAGCTCCGCTGCTGGGTGAAGTGGGCCGGGGGAGCGGGAAGGCGAGAAGGGGTGCACATGGTGCACACCTTCGAGGAGGTGCGCATCCGCACCCCCGCCGACCCCAACGAGGCCGCCCCGGAGGGCATCATGCCGCAAGCGGCATGGGAGGCCCTCCTCCGCGACGCGGTCCAAGACCTCCGCCCCCCCTACACCCCCCAAGCCCTCCGCCCATGGCTCCAGGCCACCCACCCCCAGGCCTGGGCAATTGGCGCCCCCCCCCCACCCCATCACCACCACACCGAGAAGGGGAAGGGCACGGGCAAGGGGAGGGCAAGGGACGGCAAGGGACACTCAGGCAAGAGGGCACGGAGGGGCCCCAAGTGAGGGGCAAGCGCCCATAGGGACAGGGCACCGAAAGCGACACAACGTGGGAGCAGGAAACCACCCAAGGACCAGGAAGGGGCAGGAAGGAGGACCGAGGCAAAGAGGAACAGGACACCACGGCACGCGCCGCGACCCACACCCAGGAAGGGCATACCATGACGGAGGGACCAGCGCCGCCCCACCCCCAGCGAACGCCGCACGACTCCCGGGGACACACACCCCCAACACGCACCGCCAAAGCAAGAGTCGGACGCCGTACGAATCACACCAGTGCACACCCACCAGCCACCGGAAACCACACGGCGGATGGAGGGCACACCTACACGGGGGGAACGGGCTACACCCACAGAGGAAGCCGCAGGGAACACCGCTGCGGGGCGCACCACCACGCCCTCACCGCCAGACGACGACCCCGGCCGCCACAAGGGCCACCACACAGGCACCGGAAGAGGACGACGGCACGGCCACAGCACCCAGGGCTAGGGACCGGGACCCCCAGGGGACACGGGACCAAGGCACAGGCCCCCAGTAAGGGCAACCCCACGGACACCTACCCTACCCACCAGCCCGAGCGGCATGCCCAGGCCCCCACAGCAAGGACCCAGCGAGCCACCCACACCTCAGCGCACCCCCCAGCCACCAGCCAGCCACACTCCGACCAACACTCCGCGCCACGGCACAGGCCGGGCTGACCTCCACCGACCCACCACGGCACAACACGAGACAGCACGGCACATCGCACCGCAGCGCGCCACAGTGCAAGGCACCACGACAACGCACCCCAAAGCGCAACACGCCGCAGCACGACGCGGCGCGACGCGGCACAGAGCGGCAAAACACGGCACGGCTGACCCTAACCTGAAGGACTAACCAAAACAAGCCACCACACACCCCGGAAGGCGCCGCACCAGCACGCCACACACCAGCACCGCGGGCCACACACGGGGCCACCGCGCGCCTGGCAACAAAGGTGGCGGTCCACCCAGAAGGTTAAAACCGGCACAGCGGAGGAGAAAGGACACGGACAACCGCAGCCCCCTAACCCAGAGCCACACGAAGCCGCCTGGTGCAGCCGCCCAGCCGGCAGAGTCAGGACCTAACCCGGCTGGAAGGGGGGCCGAGCCCAACGTGTACATAACCCACCCGACCCATGGGGCCGGGACGCGGCCAAGCAGAACGCAACCACCAACAGCAACCCGGAAGACCACACAGAATGCGGGCCAGCGCGTGCGCCAGCCCGGGGAAGGCAGAGGGAGGAACGGGCAGACCCACCCCCGCAAAAAAAAAAACAGGGGGGGAGGGGGGGGGGGCGAGAGAACGGCCCGCAGCCACGAATCCGCTCGCCAACACCACAAGGGGCGGCCAAACCCCCCATCCGGAGAGGCACCGAAGACACGACCCCCAAAAGGGCACAGGGGGACCACCCAGCCAAAGCAGGCAACGCCAAGCCAGGAGCAGCGGCCCACCGGGCGAAGAGACACCCAAAACGCGCAGCCACACACCACGCTAGGACGAAAAAAAAAAGAGCCAGCAACCCAGCCCGAAAGAGAGGGGATGGGGGGACAGGGACCACAAGGCCCGGGACAGCAACAGCCAGCGACCAACACCACAAAGCCAAGTCAGGACACAAAAAAAAACACACCCCGACAACCCAACCAAGAAGAGCGGGGCACAGCCGAGACCCGGGCCCAGCACGCACGCCCACACAGCACACCCCAGCCAGCCAAGGCGGGGAACAAGCAGGGCGCGCGCACAAACACGCACCCCTGCACAGCACCCCGAACGAGGAGGTGCAGGAAACCACGCGGGACGGGCGCACGAGCACACACGCACCCCAACACCCCCCCAAGGAGTGGCGGGGCGCAGCCAAAAACCAGACCCCAGCGCGCACGCCCAAACCGCACACCGGAACCAGAAACGGTGGGGTGCAGGCGGAGCGCGCGCGCAACCACGCGCGTCCCATATCCCCAACCACGGCAGGTGGGATGCAGGCCGAAACCCAAGCCCAACCACGAACGCCACAAACCCCAGCCGGCAAAAGAGGGACGACACCACAAACCGTACCCAAACACACCCGCCCAAGACCCCAGCCAGGACTGGCGGGGTTACCGAAACCCACACCCAACCGCAACCCGGACCCAAACACAAGCACCACACAACGGTAGGACACCCAGTGTCTAAAGCCCGGGCACTGAGGCAGCCCGTGCCATGCAGCTGACCCGGCCAAACGAGATCCGGAGCCCGGGGGTAAGGCTGCATCCTAAGGCCTGCGCTGCTTTGGGACTCGAGGCGGAGCGTGCGACACCCAGGCGCCTCGGAACCCTAGTACCTAGAACGTGCATGCATGCCTTGGGAACGGGATACGCCAGGATGTCCGGTGAACCTCTAGGGTTCCGCCCAAAGGAGGGGACGTGCGCAAGCACGGGGGCACACCCTCCCAGCGAGACAAGCACGTCACGCCGGCAGCGATCAGCCCTCCCAGTGTTGCCCGGGGCCGCTTTGTTGGGGGCCAACAGTCAGGTATAGCGGGATGTAAGCCGCCTCCCCTCTTCAAGCGCGGAGCCTCTTCCTGTTCGTCACAGCGGCAACGCCAGCGGGAACCATGGGGCGCCTCTCCACTACCAAGAGCACCTACCTATCTACAATCTAAGATGCAGCCCCTACAGGACATGCAGATTCGCGCTGACCCTAAGAAGATTCTACACGACGGGAGGGGTTTTGTGGGTGCCTGTAATTTCTATCGGCGTCACATCCACAATTTTACCTACTGCTCTGCCCCCCTCACTGACCTAATCAAGAAAACTACTCCCTGGAGGTGGACCGCCAGAGAGGAGGAATGTTTCCAGGAGTTGAAGAAGAAATTTGCCTCCTCCAACTGCCTGGGAGTGTCCTGCCCTAAGGGCGAGATAGTCCTGATCACTGATGCCAGTGATGTAGGGGGGGATGGAACGATCTACCAGTGGCAGGAGCTTAACCCAGCTGAACTAACCCATTGCCATTATCGTACTATATAGTGGACTGAACCGTGATGGCTCGTTGAAACATGACTATCCTACCAGTGTGGTGCCACTGGGACGCTGGAATTGAAAATGGAACCAAGCGCGCTCCAATTACAGCACCTATGACCAGGAACTCCTGGCCGGTATGTTGGTGCTTTCGTCACAATCCCGACTCCTGGGATCTAACCCTATTGTCTGGCTATGTGACCAGGAACCTGTGAAGCCTTTTCAGAAGGGCCCCCCACCAGAGAAAGCAAAACTAAAGCGGTGGGGGACTTACCTGAGCCAGTTCAGGCTGACAGTTCATGATATCCCCGGTTTACAAAATGAACTGTCTGACTATATATCGCGCAATAACTTCGATGCTCTTATAGGTGAGAGCTCTGAGGCGCTCGCCAAAGAGGCTTTCCAGCGTATGGATGTCCAGCTTGACCTCTCCATGCGCACTGCTGGAATCCTGGAGGGTCGGAGTCTAACCAACTATCAGTCAGAGTATAAACAAATTCTCCAAGCCCTCAGCACTGGTCTCCAACCCCGTGTCATTGACGGGCACCAGTGGTAGAAAAACAATCAGCACCTCTTCTACGAGGACCGAATTGTTGTGCCTGAGGCCCGGCTGGATGGGTGCCTACAGTGGTCCCATCTCAGTTCTGGTCACACTGGCGCTAATCGCTCAGTGGACTTCTTCCGTGAGTGTTTCTACTCTAATCTCACCCTGACTGAACTGAGGTCGTGTATGCAGACCATTGTGGATGCTTGTGGCTGTCATGCCAGCAAGCAGAGCGACAGTAGGGATAGGGGCCTGATTTCCAGCTTACCCATACCCTATTGTGCTAACTTTCCTTCTCTCAGTGGATTTCATCCACGGCCTACCACGCTTCGGCGGCTATGATAGTTGCCTAGTGGTCATCTGTGGCATATCTTGCTTCGACTGTGTGTTCCCTTGCAATAAGAAAATCACAGGTGAGCAGACTGTGAAAATGTTGGTCGAACAATGGTTCGAACCCTATGGAGCACCTAAGCAGGTGCACTCTGATGACAATGTACGCATCCGCATTGACACTGGGTGGTACAAACGAGTGCTAAATGCTTTCAACGTGGAGGTAACCACAGGTGTACCCTATACCCACACGTCTAACCCTCTCTGTGACAGACAGAACCGTGTGGTGGAGCAAAACCTAAGAATCCTGATGAAACAGGAGCGTACAAAGAACTGGGTACGCCTAGTGCCCTGGGCAGTGCTGACCATGAACTCACAGCGGAGCTCTTCTACGAGTTTCACCCCCCACGAACTGTTCGATGAAGGACGACCTGCTTGGTTCTTCAAAACCCCCCTTCCTGAGGACTTCAAGAGCCCTGAGGGAGATTGCCTGGAACACAAGCAGTCTCTGGCTAACCAGGCTGGGACTAACCTGAGACACATTCTTGACCGTGAACTGAGCCGACGGAACCGCCTACGGCAACCTGCCAGCTTCAGGGTTGGTGACCTTGTTTTGGTTCACCAATCACGCCTACCCTCCTGGCCACGTAACCGCCTACAGGACCCTTATTTTTGACCCTATCGTATCATCAGGATAGATGGATCCAGGATCCATGTCAGGTGCAGTCCACGTCTAGGTGGTGAACTGCCATGTTCACCTAAACAGTTGAGGCACTATCACTCCCCTGACGATTTGTCCTGAGATGAGTGGCGCCTCAGCGACAGTGAGGTCGAGCGTATAGACCTAGAGAACGCTGCCAGTCCAGAGGAGGCAGACGAACTCGAAGAGATGACTGCGGATGAGATGGCAGTCGATGGTTACTACGTGGTTGCAGGTATTGCTCCCCACGATTATAAACAGGGCTGGAAATTTCTAACCCTGTGGGATGCCTATGGGTTATCTGAGGCGACCTGGGAACCTATGTCAGCCTTCATACAACCAGATAGGAGTATCAACCCCATCCTCCGCTCCTACCTCGTTGAGAACAACGAGGGGCAGCTCCTAACCCGTGCTGAGACTCTGTCCAAGCGTAAAAAGAAAACCTAATTTCCATATGTCAGTCTACTGACTGTGCTCTAACCTCACAGGTGCAGTGAGCACTCTTGTGCAGACGTGCCTGTGTATGGGTGTAAGAGCAGTTGTCACAGTTGCCCCGTATTGCATCGCAGGACAGGACCGTTAGCCCCCCGTGACAACCACTCCCTGGCCGAAGGCCATTGGTTTTTCACAGACCACTGCTTACTGAGCACTGCACTGACCCTGTCTGCGCCCTGCAGTCCCATGCCTATGGTTTCCAGCGTGGACCAGGTGGCCGCTTATCAGGTTTGCAGCCACCCAGCGAGTGTATGCCTTGTTGACCATGTGTTGCATGGGGACTGCCCTGATGTAATGACCTTATGGGAGCAGTAAAGAACGGTGGCTTACTACACCAGGGGAGAATGACAAGCAAGGTGTTATGAGGCAAGGTGTGCCTTCCCTCCTTGGGGACAAGCGAGCCCACAGTTAGGACCTCTGACTGGTCCAGACCCATGGGGTTCTACCCTTCCTTACAGGGTTTACCTTACCCCTAAGTGTGCTACGTATGTCTGTGTGTGTCTCAGTTCTCTCCCGGGCCTGGCTCCCGAATCAACGGGCTTCGCTAATGTCGGACCAAAGGTCCTAGTCAGTTACTAATACCACTCCTATGGCGCCCAATTTCTGTGCTGGTGCCTATCCTTGGGGGGAGACGGCAAAATCCCTACCTACAAACGAAGTTGAATTGCAATCATTATTTACCCATACCATTCTCAATGTGTTTTTGACCTTTCGGGGAGCACCCTAGTACCCAAACCTCTAGACGGAAGCTGATTTCACTTACAAAAACCAAGCATAAGTGATTTTTGCGCAAAAATCCACGTAGTCTGGTTGAATGCACAACACCAATGCACATCTAAGCAAGGAAACGAAGTTGAATTGCAATCATTATTTACCCATACCATTCTCAATGCGTTTCTGACCTTTCGGGGAGCACCCTAGTACCCAAACCTCTACACGGAAGCTGATTTCACTTACCAAAACCAAGCATAAGTGATTTTTGCGCAAAGGTCCACGTAGTTTGGTTGAATGCACGACACCAAGGCACATCTAAGCAAGGAAACGAAGTTGAATTGCAATCAGTATTTACCCATACCATTCTCAATGCGTTTTCGACCTTTCGGGGAGCACCCTAGTATCCAAATCTTTAGACGGAAGCTGATTTCACTTACAAAAACCAAGCATAAGTGATTTTTGCGCAAAAGTCCACGTAGTTTGGTTGAATGCACGACACCAAGGCACATCTAAGCAAGGAAACGAAGTTGAATTGCAATCATTATTTCCCCATACCATTCTCAATGCGTTTTTGACCTTTCGGGGAGCACCCTAGTATCCAAATCTCTAGACGGAAGCTGATTTCACTTACCAAAACCAAGCATAAGTGATTGTTGCGCAAAAATCACGTAGTTTGGTTAAATGCACGACACCAAGGCACATGTATGCAAGGAAACGAAGTTCAATTGTTTATCCATAGCATTCTCAATGCGGTTTTGCACTAGTACCCAAACCTCTAGACGGAAGCTGATTTCACTGCGGATTGCACCTTATTATTTTGCATTTCGACGGCTTTAGTAATTAGTGATCTAACAGTATGAGCTATTAAACTAAGTAACTTATTAAACTTATTAAAAAGCTGACGTAAAATCTGCGGAAGCTGCGGAAGCTGCGGGCAGAAGCGGCAGAAGCTGCGGAAGCGGCAGCGCGATCAGTAAAATCAGTTTTGTGACGAAGGGTCAGCTTAAGGACAACGGTGAGGGGGGAGGGATGGCCAAGTGTGCTAAGGGCATACAAAACGCCCATTTTTGCTAAAGGCCAAAAGCTAACGCACTCCCCTGCCCGCGTGGAAAAGCACGCGGGACAGGAGATACCACTACACTACACTCACTAACGCCAGCACCGGCCTTCGAAGGCAGGGTGAGCACTCATCACTTGCACTCAACTCCTGCCAGGCCTGCTGACCCTAACACCTACACACTCTACTTGGTGTTGCTGTTGAAGGAGTCACAGGACCTACCGACCCTCCTGTGACAAAGCAAGATAACACAGCGCGACTAAGCGGCTGTGGCCTAACAGGGACGCCACTACGCGTTTCCCCGGTCAGGGCTTGGAGGGAGGGAGTGCTCAGCGTGCGTGCACAGCGTGGTTGGCGATGAAGTCGGACTGCACTCACCACTCCTGGTTGAGTTGCAGTTGCTTGTTTTTGTGATCCGCGCAGCATATTTTAGCGCTGCAAAGGTGGGACTGCACCAATCACCCTTACCTTCCCACCTGAAGAACAAAGGCGGATGCAGGAGCGTTTGCAGCGGAGGAACCAAGACGGACTCCGCGTGGTATACGCTTCTCAGTGTGCCCTATAATACGCTGTCCACAAACGCCCCTATCAAGCAAGCAAGCTGAAGGAACTCCGTCCGTTCTCTTTTAGAACGTAAGGTGGAGCCCCTGGGTAACCTAAAAAAGGTTTACCGTGCGCACTTTGTGTGGCCTACCCTTTGATGCGTCATAGGCATGCACAGGCATGCACAACTCCTCCATTTCCTGTTGTTTTTACCTAATTTAACCGAACATAACCAATCACAAGCGTGACCCTACCAGGAGGTGAGCTCCTCCTGGGCTTACCTACCTTACTGACCACGCATCATGTGAATGCTGAGGAAGACACGAGCGCGAAACAACCCTACGCGCTTAAACAAACCTACGGCGAATTATAAACAACCCTAAGCGATTAATGCACTGTGTGTCATGCATGCTTCCCTTGTCTTGTTTCCTGCTGAAAGAGGAGAGAGAGTGGCGCACTGCACAGTGCAAAACAAGCCTAAGCGTTTCAAGCAACCCTACTTTAAGGCTACGGCAACACAAACACGAGCAAGCGCTTTCTTTTCTTACCTGTGAAGAGAGAAAAAGGGTGAATTGGGGTACAGGGAAAGCGCCACAGCGTGTGAATGCCTCAATTAGGCACATGCATCGCTAGCACAGCGCATATTCTAACCCTGCGTGCGCGCTGCGCGCTCCATTCGCATCGCATACCTTTCATTCCTGTTTTGACCTGTGCAGAGCAAGGGAGAGGAGCACCTGATCCCCCAACAAACACAGCGTTGACAACCCTAACGTTTTAACGAAGCAACCAACACGAACGCAATGCATGCGTGTGAAATGACACTGGCATACCTGAGAGGCGGGTTGTCCACCTGCTCTGTGGTGTGCGTTGAGGTTGAATACTTTTTCCTTAAGTTTATAAAAATTTTGATGCAACTGTGCAAAAATTTCCTTTAGAACTTTAAAAACTACGGCTCATAACTTCTTTTTCAAGAGCCGTTTACGCTTGCGCAACCCTGTTTTTGAAATCCGCTTCTGTTGCGCTTGTCTGCGACTTTGAGTTTTGGTATAAAAATGACGATTTCTCGCGTGATTTCGTCAGTTTTTAGCGATTTGACTTCTTAAATCGCTACACCTTTCGCTAAACCACGGGATTCACTCCCTGCTAGTTACACTTTCTATTTTTTTCAGCTCCTGGACATTTGTGTCCTTCATTGGGAGTATTGCTCCGCCCTGGCCCTTGGTCAGGACGTTTACTAAAGTGCTGTTTATGCAGCGATAGCCGTCTGCATTCGACTGTACCCTAGTGGGCAAGTGTAACAGGACAGTAATGCCATCAGACTTATTGTTAATCCATCAGACTTATTGTTGATGAGTACTGATTTCTACCTTATCCTGTAATGTACAGTGATGGAGCGAGCGCGTGTCGCGCATCAAAGATCACAGGCGCATATTACACGTAAGTGCATCCGGTAGAATAGCACAGATGTTTACGGGATTTCTGTGAATGATTTTATTTTTACTACTTTATTAGTAAATTATCATTCTTCCCTTGAACAGAAATCACTGTTTTCAAAATGTTGTTCATGATTTGAGTTATGCATCGTCGTGAGGGGATTGAAGGAGTATTGAGACCCGTCTGGGAGTTTGAAGGATTTCGATAAACAAATTTCAAACAGTAGGAGCCGTGGACTATCAGAAGAGGTTTGAGTGCGTTCGCAAACAATCACGGGACTTCCAGGACTTCAAGGACTTCAAGGATTTCCAAAGGTGGTTTTTCTTTTAGACACATGGTGGTGTGTTGAGTCAAGGTTACGGCAGTCACCCTCAAGCAAAGGAGTTTGGGTTTTATCAAAAGTGAACAACGAGTTTGCAAAACATATTTCGGAGAAGAGGACAAATACTCAGAGAGTCGATTAAAAGATTATAAAATCTTACAAAACTTGTGATTCCGACTGCTCATCATGTCTGAGACACTGCGCGAGCGTTGTGAGAGGTATAGAAGAGAACGCGACGCAGCGCTGGACGACGTGGACAACTTGCAGAGCGAAGTCCAGGAGTGCAGGAGTCGCAATCTGCGACTGGAGCAGCGCCTCAAGCGCCTTGACCGCCAGCTGCGTTGCACGAAGTTGGCGCTGAAGGGCGAGCGCAGCGCTGTTCAACAAGCGCGCCAGAAGTTTGCTGCCATCGACAGGCAGCCAGCACAGGTACCTACGGCGATGGCGAATGCGTTAACGCAGATGCAAAACGCCATGGTGGCTGTGACTACGGCAGCAGCCAGCTGCGCCGCTGTGGAGGCCGTCGACGCTGCTGGTGAGCAGCAACCAAGCGCTAGCGCTGTTTGGGGGCCTTCGAAGGACGCCCCTTCGTCAGAAGATGGGCCAGCGAGTGCCCAGAATTTAAGTTTGACTGGAACTCGTGGTTCTGACCAAGAGAAGACGCCGTCAATGTGCAGCGTGAGGCGTCTTCGATCAGGGACGCCCGGGCCCACGCGTCGAGTTGGGCGACGAGCTCAGCACAGGAGCTAAGGCGCTGTCATAAGTGCAGTAGGTCAGTGATGGGTTTGTTTTGCGCTTTGTCTGTTTTGAATTTTTATGGCTGATTATATTATTAAATCTGAGATGCATTCATTCATTCATCCATCCATTCATTCATTCATCCATCCATCCGTCCATTTCTTCATTCATTCATTCATCCATTCATATCCATAGCACTGATGGTGTGTGCGCTGCTTTCGCGCGTGCCTCTTGTATGTCAGCGCTATGCACCAGATGGACGCCCTGGCGTGGTAGGCAATAAGCTGTATTGGCTGAAGTAGTGCTCCGTGCGTTTTCTATTTGGGTGTCAATTTTCCTCGCCATCTCGGCGAGTGGCCAAGCCCTGGGCAGCGGCGTTGATGGCTTGGGAGGCCACAGCGCTGATTCCGCAGCATGATTTTTTTTCAGATGTCCTCGTGAGTGAAGTGGGAGAACGTTGGTGTTGTATCCCCCGCATGCGAGTGGTATGTACGCGTACAGGGTGTGAATTCACAGCGTGCATATTGATGCCTCCTTCCCTAATTTTCAACAGTGGTGCATATGTAAGCACAAACATTGCGTTAGTGGTCAGTAGTCGTTGACAGGAGTGTGTAGTAAGTTGATTCTTCTCAGCTAATGGCGGATGGTGTGTGTTTCTGTGGTTCGGCGGTGTTGGGTGCTGCAAGCAGCCATGGGACAGTGTATGCACGCATTGGTGATTATTTACATTCGATTTTCCAAATACTTTGAATTAAAGGCCTGATAGTTTTAGGAGCAGGATTGATATTGGCTGGCATTCGCGACTGTCGTCGGTGTTCTTCTGGCGGAAGTCTGTTCTTTCTACTTCGTTGCGATACTGAAGTTTTTTGCTATTTGTTTTCCTTGGTGATGCACGTTACGGCACAACACGAGCCTCGGCTCGTGAGCCCAGGCTGTGGGCCTGCGGCTTCGACATTGAGCCTTGGCCGGGCAGATCGGTGTGATTGCTTTGGCACTTTCTGAGTGTCTTTTTTTTTTCGGATGCCTGTTTTGGGATTCTACTACCTGTCGTTGGTGTCCATTTCTTTACCCTGGCACTTTCTGAGTGTCTTTTTCATGCAAGTCTGATGGGCTTCCCTGCCCATATTATTTGTTGTCAGCCAAATCATATCCCCCATGATTGAGCTTGCGAGCGGAGTGTAATAGAACAGTAATGCCATCAGACTTATTGTTAATCCATCAGACTTATTGTTGATGAGTACTGATTTCTACCTTGTCCTGTAATGTACAGTGATGGAGCGAGCGCGTGTCGCGCATCAAACATCGCAGGCGCATACTACACGTAAGTGCATCCTGTAGAATAGCACAATTGTTTACGGGATTTCTGTGAATGATTTTGTTTTTAATACTTTATTATTAAATTATCATTCTTCCCTTGAACAGTAATCACTGTTTTCAAAATGTTGTTCATGATTCGAGTTATGCATCGCCGTGAGGGGATTGAAGGAGTATTGAGACCCGTCTGGGAGTTTGAAGGATTTTGATAAACAAATTTCGAACAGCAGGAGCCGTGGACTATCAAAAGAGGTTTGAGTGCCTTCGCAAACAATCACGGGACTTCCAGGACTTCAAGGACTTCAAGGATTTCCAAAAGTGGTTTTAGCTTTAGACACATCGTGGTGTGTTGAGTCAAGGTTACGGCAGTCACCCTCAAGCAAAGGAGTTCGGGTTTTATGAAAAGTGAACAACGACTTTGCAAAACATATTTCGGAGAAGAGGACAAATACTCAGAGAGTCGATTGAAAGATTATAAAAATCTTACAGAAGCATATGTGCTCCAGGGAGGGAGTCCTGGGTTCAAACCCCACTACCCCCAAATTTTTACCAAACGTTTTTGTCGCACGCTGGCGACTTTTGAGGAATGCCCCATCGAAGGTACATCATTCACTGTACATTACACTGTTTTTCGAGGGTACCTACAGTGTGATAGGGTTCTATGAACTGATGAGGATGTTTTTGGTAAGTTTATTGCATTTTCTGAGGTAATTTCGGGAATATTTGAGCCTTTTTCATTGGTCCTACTAGCTTAGCTAACTAGTACTCCAGGGAGGAGTAAGAAAAAGTTACTGCCATGTCTTTCTTGGAGGGTTCGATCCAGGCCAAGCCCCCCTTAAAACTTTTGTGTTGATGCTAAGACTAACTTAAGTTTCTTTATCACTCTTTTGAAGCTTTTAGTACACTTTCTCAAAGTAACTATGGTTATAACCCTAGCCCCCCATGACGTTCACCCCTACCACGCAACTGAGCAGAGGTATCTTCCTTCATGGAGGATATACCGAAATAAAATAGGCATTTCATGCTTTCGGTCTTGGAGGTTAAGCCTAGTGGTCTCCCACCCCAAGACCCCTATACTCAATTGTCTCTACCACGCATTGTGGTTCTACCTCTGAACTGTTTCTGAATTCAGTTGCTTGGCCAAGTCATAATCTGTGTCTGGTTTAACTCCTATGCCCCACATTCCTAACAAGCTCCATTTCATCCAAACGAGAGCACATGAAGTGCTTGATGCCAACCTGGAGGCTAGAGTCAGGCCAGTTTTCACATAAAATCTTTTGTACTATCCATTTGTGATTGAATCTTTGTATTTAAACCTGCTTTGTCTATCTGCAGCCCTTCTGTGTTACACTGGATTTCAAACTATTCATTGATTTGATTCACATCCTGTTCTTGCTCTACTTGCTCCTTTGGTTTTGGGATTTCACCATCAAACACCTGCAGTATTTCATCAAAATCCATAGTGCACTAATCAAGGACGTCTATCTCCTGGTGAACCTAGCACTTCGCGCAGCCGCAAGCACGCCGGGGGGGGGGGGCGCAGCTGCAAGACCCGCCGGAAACCTGCGCGGGGTCACAGACCCGGGAAGCCACACCCGACACGCCCCAGCGCGCGGCCGACAAGGAAACATCACCCAGCGGACACAACCGCGACGACGACTCTTTCGATGCCTTCATGGAGTCCTGCAAGGGTGACCCCCACACGGTCCCAGCACCGGCGGCGCCACGCGTCCACCCTGACCCACGACGCGACCATGTGGAGGACACACCCCTCACAACATCACGCCACGCACACCTCCAGCGCGATTACACCACCCTGGGGCAGTTTACCGCTGCGGGTGAGGGGCATGCGACCGCGAGCGGCGCGGCGGACCGGACCACGGACAAGCGCAGCGCCCCAGCAGAGGGTGCGCGCGTGGAAGCGGCCACCAACACCGCTAGAAAGCCTACCGGCCCGCCGCCGGGGACTGCCCGGCCCTGGGGGCGGGGACACCTGGACTACGCACGCTTGGAGGGCGACGCCAACCGCCCCGGCGAACAAGCGGAACAAGCGGCGGCCCGAGACCTTGCCCTCTGGATCCCGAGGCTTACTGCAGGGGAGCAGCTCGCCCTGGCAGTCAGCATCCAATGGCTGCTTACCTCGCGGTCCCGCCACCTCGCGGAGGGAACCCGCACCATGGCAGACATCACCTTTGGCCATCGGACGGGGCACACGCCTCCCGCCACCATGGACAACCCCGGCCAATGGCACTATGTGGCCACCCGCTCAGGGCGCATATGGGGGCCTAAAGCCCGGATGAAATGAATGGACTCCACTGGCAATGGCACCAGCGCGCCGCCCTGCGCATCAGTGCGACCATGCAGGACCATGATATCTGGGAGATCCCTGGGTCACCGGACTACCAAGGACACGCCTCAGGCCACCGGCGGCCGTGGTCCCAAGACGTCCCGGAGCCTCCCAGGCAGGCGGCATGCCGTAACTCCCCGGAACGCCCACGGGGGCCACCACCCGGGATGGGTTCCCCCTCTGGCACATAGAGAAGCCCCCTGCGACCGTTCGCCCCGCGGAGGGGCCCGGGCAGTCCCCACGCCTCGGGGATGCAAAGCAGCACGCCAGAACAACGCCAAGAGACAAGGAACCCTGGCCTATCACGTTGCCGCAGCCGCACGCCACCTCCCGCGGCGCGGCGAGTCGTCTTCCATGAGGGTATGGACAGGGACCACGGGGGCCCCTGCGACCCCCACGCCCAGCGGACATCATCTACCACCGATCCCCGATGCAGGTCCAAGAAGCCCCGCACCGAACGAACGCACATCCCCACCAGTCTCACGCCAGTCGAGCGCGAGCGGCAGGCAGTGCTTCACGCGGGCCCCCGCCGGGCGGCGGACGTAGCATCCAGCTCGTCCGCCGCCTCCCTCCCAGGGTCAGCGGCCAACCCACTGTCGGGGGGACCACACGGCACGGACACGCGACCAAGGGAACCTGCTACTGACGCAAGGCCTGCCCAAGGAGCGGGGGGACAGCCCCCCCCACAGCCCACAAACCGCCAAGCCACGGAGGGCACATCGCAGCAACCGGGGCACGACGCGAGCGGCCCAAGGGCGGACGCAGAAATGACAGGGACCTCCGGCCCTCAGCAGTCCGCTGGCCCACTGCCCGCCGCCACGACCTGCTCGGTGCCCCAGCAAAAGGAGCCCTCCACGGAGGACGTGCCTGGGGGACACCCTGGCACCACCTCACGGCACCCCTCCGCGACTAGCGCCGCGCTGGACCAGGACCGGCCAACCATGCCCCCCCCACCCCCCCGGCCGCCGCAGCAAAGGGGCACGGGTCCCGTCGAAGAAAGTTTTATAGTGATTTCAGCACTGTGTGTTTGTTGTGCCTCTCCTGCTGCTTGCTGCTGGTGTAAGGTTTCCTGCTGCTTGTTTTTGATGAGGAAAATGTTTTATTGCTGAAATACAACCAATGCAGGATATCCCAAGCTAGAGATGAGCAAGTAGAAGATAAACAGGATCAAAGCATGAAGGGCTGCAGTCAGAAAGAGTTAGATAAAGAAAACGATCAACAATAGACCACAGCAATTAGCATACATTGCAACTCAGGATGAAATATTTTACATGTTTGAGGAAAACTGATTGGAAAACTGCCCCAAGGGCTCACTCTCATCCACAGTGCCATCTTGAGATGTGCACTCTCTGTTTTTGGGTCCCATAGGTGCTGAGGTGGCATGGCATGTGGCGATGAGGCCACTGCAATGTCAGGTGGGATATTCTTACTTAGCTAGGCTGACTGGGTATTGAACCCAGAACCTCTCAAAAAGAGGTGCCCCGGCCCCCTAGGGTGCATACCACTAGGATAGCTAAGAATTCATGAGAAAACATAGAGAAATACATAGGCTCTGCCTTCAGTATATCAGTGCCTCAGCAACCCAGGAAAAGATGTTTTAGTGCCTATAGTGAAGCGGTAGGGTGGGCCCCGCCGCGTTGGCCCTTGAAGACCCTGAAAATGCAACAGAGCACAAAAATCAGGCTTCAACCATGACTCTGCCCAGCGGTGTTATCTTCTTGATTTCGATTGCTTTGGGAGTCCATTTGACCACTTTTTATATAAATCTTTCCAGGATTTTTGCCACATCGCAAGATTAGTCCTGGCTACATGGTCTCTGGAAAGGCGCAGAAGGCAAATTGATGACTTTATCGCGAAAATCTATAAAATTAACTATAAAAATCGCTATTTCCCAATCTGGGATTACGCCTCTGCTGAGGTCATTTTTGCGCCTGCGGAGACTTCTGCGGTCGCGCTGGGGAGACCCACCCGCTACCGCATCATCCCTCTGCTTAAGAGAGTTGCAACCCTCTAGGAGGCTTGCAACTCCGCACTGGAGTGCCCTGGAGGAAGTCTCCGCTCGGTGATCCTCCTTTATGGGACACAAGGAGGTTTGTTTATCCCCCAGGGGGAAAAACAAGTCCCAGGGGTGGCCCTGCCCTAGGTCTCCGGTGGGGAGCACCCATACTACCCTCAGGCAGAAATCTGCTTACTTTGACACACTAGGAAAAGGAAAAAGGCCTTGGGTGGCCTGCCCCGTTTGTTTTGAAAACCTGGCAAAAGCTTTCAGTTTCCCGAAAACCTCAATGCTTTCAAAAACCAAGCAACAGGACAGGCACGCACACGGCACTGTAACTCAGCATCAAATCCACGGTGCTGTGTCAGTTCGTGCCTTACCCAGGCACCGTGCACTGTACTGTACAAGTGCGGGTGCGTGTGCCAGGGGCTGAGCTGCCCCATATATACATGGGTTTTAAGTCCCACATATATACCCAGTTGGTGGAGCCTGCCAAGACTGCGCCCAGCTAGTGGTGCTCCACCAAAGAAGGAAAACTGCGAGCACTCAAATAAAGTATAATAATTACGCAGGTTCATCCTGCCCTTCTGACAGCCCCTTTAAGAGGTGCTATTACGGCTTAACGCCGCCATCGGCGACTGCTCGGACTAGGCGTTTGACTGCCCATGGTCATTTTTTGCTTGGATGCCCAAGTCGTTGGTCCTCCCGTTTGTTCCGTTTGAAGCTTGAGGACGCCCTTCAGGCGTTCAACCTCCGCCTCCAGTGCGGGCACTCGAAGGAGGACCATCTCCTCTAGTCTGTTGAGTCGCTCTTCCATTGGCTGCACTGCCCGTTCATTCGGTGCCACTCGTTCTGTCAAAGGATCAGGCTGCTGGGTTGAGTGACTCCTCCACGGCGCACTCCTGGTACCATCTTGGTGCCCGTCACCATGGTGAGGTCGGTAGCCTCATTGCTGCCCGGCTGTGGATTCCCTTGCGGTCCTTTGCTCGCGTTGCTGTTGGTGTGCCGCTCGTCGCTGACCCTGGTGTCTGGCGCTCTCAAAGGTCAGTTGCCGCCTTGGTGGGTCTGCAGGCACTTGCTGCCGCGGAACCATGGCTGCATGTCTCTCCTTCTCTCCCAGATTCGCTTGCCTTGCTCGGGGCTCCTGCATTCCTCTGGTGGCACGCAGTGCTTCTCCTTGTCGCTGCCCCCACGGGTCACTTGGACTTGGATACGCCGGTTGGTACCACCGATCCTGCTCTCTGGCTGGCATCGTTGGGGTCTTGGCTTTTGTCCGTCGTTCACTCGTGACAGGGGTTGAGGACTTGCTTGAGCTCCATTTCGTGCCGTCGGGAAGCTTAATGTCATAATGACCTTCAAGCTCACTGCTGCCCGAACTCCATGGCGAGTTTGCTCTTGGACTAGCAGTGTTAACCCCGCAACTGAATTGCTCCACGGGTTAACATCTTTTCATTTTTGGAAATGAATGACTTTGAACTTGTTTTCCTTGAAACTTATCCAAGTTTTCCTTCAAATAACCCAAAAATGCACCCCAAATGCAACCACAAAAGGCGACGGAAACATACTACGTGTTCGACGAAATCACGGGAGTGATTTCGAAACGGTCCCTTTCATGTCCTAAGAAGATATGAACAAAGGGGGACATATAACAATGAAATATGACCAAACAAATGCATATTTACAACATGAACACGGGTCTCCCCCCAACGCGTGGTGCCGGTGCACCGACGCGTTTGGAAACCCAATCAGCATATGCATGCAAAGCCCAACTGATGGGCTGTCATTTGGTGCACTTAACTTCAGGATCTGAGCTACCTACGATTTTATAAAAAATCGTGAACATGGCATACTTGCGCCAAAAAAACTGGCACGGAACGGCGTCGCGATAGTGCCGTAACATCCGCTTATACTTAAAACTGAGATAGAATTAATCTTATCAATACAACTGATTGAATTCTCTTAAAAATCGTCAGAAATCGACAATTTCTGGATCGGCGCGCGCGATCTCAGGACTGGCCGTCGCCGACCCAAACTCAGTTTTATAGCACAGAAAATGGTGAAAACACCATCAGTGTAAAACTACAGAAATTCCTGATTGACTGATACCAACACTGTCCAAAACAGTGCTGAGATAGCCGATTTCAGTCTGTACACATATATCAGGAAAATGCACTGAAAAAAGCGAAAATATAGGTTGCACCAAAACCTTACACTCCCCTCCCAAGTCCTGAGACACATCTCAGGCTGAAAAGCACAAAGAAGGTGCAGTGCAACAACAAAATTGGGTGGGAAAAATGCAAAGCATTTGGGTCGGGTGTTAACCCCGCAACTGAATTGCTCCACGGGTTAACACTCCCCTCCCAAGCTCAGAAACACCCACAGAAAATGGGTGCTTCTGTGGCTAAATCTATGAAGATAAGCCGAGGAGCAATAAAAAACACAGATTTTTACTTTGAATACAAAATAGTGAAAAAAATAAAAAAATGCACTTCTGAGATGTCCTGACCCTAAAACCAAAGACAACACAAAGCAAATCAGAAAAATTCACAGTTTGTAAAATCATCCACTGATCATATAAGATAATACAGAAATAACCAATAAGACCATTTCTCATGGCCCATAGTTATTATGATTACAATTCTGGTCACCAATCTTCTTGGCCCATACCATGAATTATATTTTCTGAAATCTTCATATTTTTGACTTCCAACTTGACCACTTCGTAATCTGCAGGATGTGACCAGCGCTGTCGTCCTTGCTGGAGGTTGCGAACTCACCAATGATCATGATAGAGTCTTGAGAACCATCCAAAGGTCCATGGCACTTTGTCCATGGCACCCAACTGGAGTAATCAATCTTGAGAACCATCCAAAGGTCCATTTCACTTTGTCCATGGCACCCAACTGGAGTAATCAAAATAAAACTATCACGTCGCAACCACCATTGGGATAATCGCGCTGCAGCTTGTTCTTCAGCGCTACGCACTCCCAGCGCGATGCTGAAGGTCTTCTTGGTCGTCAATGTCCTTGTAATAGGGCTCAAAATAGTCAAATGGTCCTCAAATGGTGTAGGCACCAAGGACCTCCTTGAACATGATTTTGGGGTTTACCAATTGCTCCATAGATCTCGTTGACGATGTTTGCGTCGTCGTGGTCGTCGTCTTCAACGTCGTCGTCGTCGTCGTCGTCGTCGTTGAGGGCGTTTCGAAATTCTTTGCATTTTTGGAAATGAATGACTTTGAACTTGTTTTCCTTGAAACTTATCCAAGTTTTCCTTCAAATAACCCAAAAATGCACCCCAAATGCAACCACAAAAGGCGACGGAAACATACTACGTGTTCGACGAAATCACGGGAGTGATTTCGAAACGGTCCCTTTCATGTCCTAAGAAGATATGAACAAGGGGGGACATATAACAATGAAATATGACCAAAAAAATGCATATTTACAACATGAACACGGGTCTCCCCCCAACACGTGGTGCCGGTGCACCGACGCGTTTGAAAACCCAATCAGCATATGCATGCAAAGCCCAACTGATGGGCTGTCATTTGGTGCACTTAACTTCAGGATCTGAGCTACCTACGATTTTATAAAAAATCATGAACATGGCATACTTGCGCCAAAAAAACTGGCACGGAACGGCGTCGCGATAGTGCCGTAACATCCGCTTATACTTAAAACTGAGATAGAATTAATCTTATCAATACAACTGATTGAATTCTCTTAAAAATCGTCAGAAATCAACAATTTCTGGATCGGCGCGCGCGATCTCAGGACTGGCCGTCGCCGACCCAAACTCAGTTTTATAGCACAGAAAATGGTGAAAACACCATCAGTGTAAAACTACAGAAATTCCTGATTGACTGATACCAACACTGTCCAAAACAGTGCTGAGATAGCCGATTTCAGTCTGTACACATATATCAGGAAAATGCACTGAAAAAAGTGAAAATATAGGTTGCATGAAAACCTTACAAGCAGGTCCCCAGTCCGATGAGCTGCTCATTGTAGCCTCTCTTCTTTCGACAAACGGCTGTTGGCCGTCCTCTCACTCCTTCACCGCGGGCGGCTGACGGCCGTCCTCTGGCTCCTTAACTGCGGGCGGCTGATGGCCGTCCTCCTCGGCGCAGACGGCGTGACGCTGTCTCGTCTTTAGCGGCGGGCGGCTGTCTCCTTCTCGACAACTGGCGGCCGTCTCCACTTCAGCAGCTGGCGGCTGTCTCCTTCTCAACAGCTGGAGGCCGTCAACTTCTCAACAGCTGGTGGCCGTCTCCTCTTGAGCAGCTGGTGGCGGTCTCCTTTTGAACGGCTGGCAGCCGTCTCCTCTTGAGCGGCTGGCGGCCTTACTCCTCGTGAGCAGCTGGCGGCCGTTCTCCTCGTGAGAGGCTGGCGGCCGTTCTCTTCCGCGCGGCTTGCGGCAGTGTTGTGGAAAGATTTTGAAGCGGTAGGGTGGGGCCCGCCGCGTTGGCCCTTGAAGACCCTGAAAATGCAACAGAGCACAAAAATCAGGCTTCAACCATGACTTCCGTCAGCGATGTTATCTTCTTGATTTCGATCGCTTTGGGAGTCCATTTGACCACTTTTTCTATAAATCTTTCCAGGATTTTTGCAGCATCGCAGGATTAGTCCTGGCTACATGGTCTCTGGAAGGGCGCAGAAGGCAAATTGATGAATTTATCGCGAAAATCTATAAAATTAACTATAAAAATCGCTGTTTCCCACTCTGGGATTACGCCTCTGCTGAGGTCATCTTTGCGCCTGCGCAGACTTCTGCGGTCGCGCTGGGGAGACCCACCCGCTACTGCATCACTAGCTTGGGGATAAAGGAGTCCACACCACATCCTAATTTAGTGTTTGGTTCCATAGGTCAAAATGTGTTATCACCACTTTTGGCTGGGCCAATACTAAGATAGAAATGCCTGTGTGCTTAGAGCACCTCTAATACAACTAAAGTATATACTAAAGCATTGGAAAAGCACTTTTTCTTACTCCCCCCTTGTGCAGTGGTCATCACCACTGTCGCACTTTCAGGAAAAAGAGATTTTTTTTCTTGGCCTTTCCTTGGTTTCCACATCTACTTTAAAATACCTATAGCTTCCCTAACACCCGAAAAGAGCGCCTTACCATGGCCAGCGACTCTTGCTGCATTGTTGATGACAAACTACAACAGAAAACTCGGCGCTCTGCGCGCTACCGGGGTTCCTGTGGCTTGGTGGGGTTAGAGTAGGGCATGTGAAGACCATATGCATGTGCATCCCTCCCTCCAAGCTGCAGCGTAACACAACCCAACGACAGACTCTCATAGGACGCTCGACCCAAGTCTCATGGAACCTGTAGGAGACACCTGTTGTAATAAGATTGGCAGAATCCTGCCTATGGAAGTCGCGACCGCAAAATGCCAGCTGGCAGCCGGGATTCACTGAAGCAATGTAAATAAGTAGCTCGTTTATTATCGTTAGGGGGACTGTAGATTTGGAGGCAAATCAATATTTTAATGATCACAATTCATGTTCGCTTATAGGCGTACTATAAGCTCACAATGATTTGAGAATCTCCGTTTCATTTGCCTACACGTGCCAGTCCTATTACAAGCTTATAGTTGTCCGAAAAGCCGACCCGGAGATCTCTATCGTGTGCTTGGTACAGTCGACAGACACTCACGAAAGCTGCGAGCTGCTTGTTGGTCTGTGATCTTTGTCATGTCAGTGCACGTTGATTTGTTGCGAGACACAGATCAGTGGCCTGCTCAGTGTTCCGACAAGCCCTCTACCTACGTGCTGTTTGCTGCGGGCGACGTGTTGGCTTCTCCGACTAGCGGTGCTTCCCTGATCCCCGGTGGACTACAGCTTCGACCGCGCCCCGGGTTTGCCGCCTTTGTGGGGTGTTTGCCTGGAGCTGCAGTTTCGTCGTTCAGCACTGTCGTTGACGGCCGTGGATCTTGTGGAGAACGCTGGGATGCGCGCTGTCTCATGCACGAGTTGGTTGTCATGTGCAGCAGCGCGTTGCGCCGTACGGCTGTTGGGCAGCCTGTTGCTCTGCTTGCTGTTCGTGCCACTGTTACACCTGTGGTCATGGAGGTCAGCTCCTTGGATTTGTCGCCTACTGCTTCGTTGCCTGGGTCTGCTATTGTGGAGGGCCCGCGTGCTGGCGCAGTGACGACTTCTCGGCCTTGTTCTGTTGATGCTGCGCAGTCCGCAGCTGGTGCTGACGCTACTGTGCTACGACGGCGTCGCCCTCGTGCCAATAGAGCGAACGCACGCCTTCGCGCGAAGGCGGCGGCTGCTCTTTGAGTTGCTGGGTCGAGTGCTGCTAATGCACTTGTGCCATGTTCATTTTCTCTAAGGTTGTGGCGCGCAGATGTGGCCGCGCGCCTGCTTTGTGGCTCGAGCTTTTTGCCTGGCCACTGATGCATCTTGTACACGCTTTTTGGCTAGTTGCGGCGCCTGTTTGGCCCTGCATCCATGTTGTTTTGGCTGGGCGTTCATGGTCGCTGCAGTATGCAGTTGTTTGCTTCTTACACCTCGGTCATTTACATTGAATCTGCAAAAATGACTTGTCCAGGAACGTTCCACTTGCCTCTGAGGGCCTTCCTACTGTGATTTCCACAGTGTACTGATACGTACCCTTGCTTTCTTTTTCGCTGTTGAGCAGGCTGTGCCTTGGGACAGTGTGCTGCCCATTTGCTGATTTGCTGAAGAGACGTGCTCAGTTTGTGTGTTTTTGAGTGTGCAGTGTGTTTGTATGTGTGTACGTATATACAGGTTTGTCTTCTTTTTCCTCCTGTTGTATTTTTTTTCAGCTTTTCTCATTTTGGTGTTTTTCTGTCTTTTTGGGCATCTTTGAGTTGTTTGTTGGGTTGCAGTTGCGTCCCTTCGCCCTTGGCGAACACGCACGACCAAGTTTGGGTGCTTCTGCTTCCTCTTTGTTTCTTTCATTTTCTGTTTGTGTTGTTGGTGGTCGCTACTTCTACTTTTTCTGTTTTTGGCCGGTGAGTGTCTGTTTGTCTGTTTTGTTGGTCCTGTGCTTAGCGAGCGCTTGTTTAGGTCAGACAGTAACCCCCACTGCAGGCAGGGATTGTCCTCCCGTCAAGGCGCCTTTAAAGCCTTTAGGTCTTGGGTGCCTTCTAAAGCCCTTCATTTTTCCTGACAGTCCTGGCCTTGGGTTGGTAAGGCAGGACACGCCACACTGAGTTGAAGGGCGATTTTTTTGCTGGGGGTGGCGCCTACTCGGGTCGGGCGGGTGATTCGCCACGGCCTCTGTTTGCCTGCGGGGGCGTAGGTAGATAGGAGTGTTACCGCTGCCTCGGGCAGCTTGACAGTTTTTATTTTTCTGTGTAGGCTCTCTGAATATTTTTTCCACATGACCCGTGAGTGGAGTGTATGTCTTTTAATTTCTCTTGTTCAGTTTTTGTGTGTTGCCCAGTCTTTTACTTTCAGTCTTTTTAATTTCAGTCTTTCATTTCTGTCCTTGTCCAGGTAAATTTTATCATGTGTGTTTTCAGTGTTTTCACTTTGTTTCGAGTTCGAGAGTGCAATTTTGCGTGCGCAATGTGTGTGAATGCGTTTGCGTAGGTTTGTTTGGTCCAGCTTGCTCAGTTTTTGTTATAGATTGCACAACTACAGTTACGCGTTTGACAACAGAAAATAATAGTAAAAAGTTTGCATGCTGCGTTTAGGTACATTTTTGTTTGCGTTTTCACACGTCATGTGCATTAGCATAGTTGTCGTTTGCGTGTTGTGTGTATTTTCTAACCTCTGAGTGTGCTCTGCAGGCTGTTCAGGAGTCAGACCTACAGACCTGTGCACTTTGCCAGAAAAAACAGGTACGGCCCACGGGGCCCCAACTGCTCTGGAAGCGAGTCCAGAGTATGTTATTTTGTCTGTTATTCCACAGGCTTGCCTTCGTTTTTGCTGAGGAGGCCCTTTGTGTTGTTTTTACACCACTGCCATTGAGCAGTACTTCTGAGAGTACTGAGAGGTGCTGAGCACACAGTGTGAAGTCGTTTCACTTTTTTCTTTGTTCTCAGTGTGCCAGGGCTTTTCAGGTATGTCTTTTTTCTTCTTTTTTTGATAACAGCAGCACAGGTTTTCAAAATGTGTTTTGCAGGTGCCCCTAGGCAGAGTCTTAGGAGGGGAGTGCCTACAGCACACCCTGGAGGTCTCAGTGTGGTAGCACGGGGAGCCAACTCTCAAAGCTGCATTGGGTTTTGGGCGATTTGCCCTAGCACAGTTTGGGGCTGGGTATTTGGGGCCCATAGCACCCACTGGCATACTATATTATGCGACTCTTTTTGTGTTTTGGCAGATTCATACCATTCTTATCATTATTTCTTATCAAACATTTCACACCCCTTGGAGTGTATGAAATATTTTAGGAGGGGAGTGTAATAAGATTGGCAGAATCCTGCCTATGGAAGTCGCGACCGCAAAATGCCAGCTGGCAGCCGGGATTCACTGAAGCAATGTAAATAAGTAGCTTGTTTATTATCGTTAATGGGACTGTAGATTTGTAGGAAAATCAATATTTTAATGATCACAATTCATGTTCGCTTATAGGCGTACTATAAGCTCACAATGATTTGAGAATCTCCGTTTCATTTGCCTACGCGTGCCAGTCCTATTACACTGTCCTGGTACTGGGGCGAGGGTGCGCTGATTTAATTAGAATTGCCCCTTGGAGGGGTCTTGATTCTGGTTCAGTGTCCTGCTGCTGCTTTCCGGCCAGAACAGCGGCCTACTCGACGAGGCTTTGCGAGGAGGTCTGTACAACAGAGGAATGGGAGAATGAGGGACGAATCCACACAAGCGCTAAGCGACAACACCTAAATCCGTCAAATGACGGCCTAGAAGCTTTCTGAAAGCACACACCTGGACAGAATCCAATTGTGCATCAGATGCACATTGTTAGAAAATTTGTAGTCATCTCTTGATTTTTTAAATCAAGAAACTCCTACGCAGAAAAAGGCGGCGCGCAGGAGAGGCTCCTAGCGAAGCGCCGGAAAATAAAGAAATAATGAGATTATAAACGTATGTCCCACGTACACAGGAAAATGACGAGACACACATAAATAGATGTGATTGAAGATTCCACCCACATTGCCAGAATCAACCAAAAATCAAGAATTCGAAAAATAAGAATATGACTTCAATGAATCAGGTATAAACTGCAGGTGTGCTCGTTTTGTTTGCCCGACGCACAGTGCTCGCCATGTGTCGTCGTTTTCAAGCCTGGTAGCACGATAGAACACGATAGAGGGATGGATTAGAAGGATTGCAGATGATTAGAGGTAAGATCAGGGTGATTAGACATACACACAAGTGCATAGCAACGTTTTTCGATTGCGCCTCGTTTTTCTCCTCAGCTTGCTTCAGTCTCCAGCGGTAGGTAAGGTAGGTAAGCCCAGGTGGGGCCACCCCCTGGTGGAGTTCGTGATTGTTGGTAAGATTGCCAAATGTTGGTCGCAAACTCGTGCATGCTCGTGCATTCACACACGCATTAAAGGGTAGTCCACGCGGAACGGGCACGGTAAACCTTGTTTAGGTTACCCAGGGGCCTGAGGAGTCTCTTAACGCTTGCTTGCTTGACAGGGGTGTTTGAGGACAGCGTATTATAGGTCACCCTGAGAAGCGTATAATACGGGGAGTGTGGCTTGGTTCCTCAGCCGCAAACACCCCTTCATTGGCCTTTGCTTTACAGGTGGACAGGTAGGGTGATTAGTGCAGCAGCGTCCCCCTCTTTCTTGCCCTGCTAAACAAGGGCGTTGATCCCACAATCAATTAACTGCGCCGCAGCCAGGAGTGGCAAGGGCAGTTCGACCCCATCAACATCCACGCTGTGCACGCCACCTGTGCGCCTCTCCCCTCCAAGCCCTAGCCGGGAAACGTGTTGTGACGTCCCTGTTAGGTGACAGTTGCATAGCGGCACTGTGTTCTCTTGTCTTCTTCACAGGAGGGTCATTAGGACCCACGACTTTGTTCTTCAACACCACCCAGTAGAGCGTGAGTGTAGGAGTGGTAATCCTGAGTGGGGGCTTGAGCCAGTTGCAGTAGCGCTCACCCACCAGGATGGTGCCACTGTAGGGTGTGTAGGACCTGTAGTGCGTGTGTCACTGTCCCAGTCGTTTCCTGCAATTTTAGCAGGGTTGGTGGGCTGTGGCAGTGGTTAGGTCAGCGTTTTGGCCACTTAGCAAAATGGCGTTTTCATGCCTTCATAGCTTTTGGCCACCCCTCCCTGTAGTAGACAGATAGGTAGGGAAATCAATACCTGGATTAGTACGCTGGGTATTCCCCCAAGGTTTTGCGCCAGCACAGAAATTGGGCGCTTAGGGGAGAAGAGACCCGGGGCCTACCCCGTGGCATCAATAAGAGGTAGGTAGGTATCTTCGAGAGCTCGGGATGCCTCCTTTGACATTGCAGGAAGAAGGTCTTACCAAGGGGACGTCCTGTCTTTCCCACTGCCCTATGTCAGGTGCCTGTTGAGCCGCTCCCGCATGTGCTTGGGAAGGCATTGTCGCGGCCACCCGGTCCATGTGTCCCAGGTGGGAGGGTGTCCCCACTTGTGTCCATGGGTAGGGCCACATGCCCCCTCCTTTGGGCGGCGGCTCTGGGGGCTGCCCAGCCGTGTGGAGTATCTCTCACCAAAAGGGGTATTGATCCCGCTAGTCTACGGTGCGACCGCCTCACCCTTGTGGCTTGAGTTGCGGGGCCACTCTGTTTGGCAGGCGACCCTCTCCTGGACTGTGTACCGGCTCGCCTGTCACCGGTTGCTTCCATGGCTCCGGGTGCCGTTTGCCATGGTCCCCGATGCAGCCTGGCCGGGCTCGGACCAGTGGCCTTGGCGTACCGCTCCTGCCACTGGCCCGGTGGGTCGGCTGGGTCGCCCCAGTGCGTCTGACCCATGGGGTGTTGGTTCTTTCCTGTCCCTCCGCCGCCCTACGTGTGTGCAGTGTCCTGGGCCGCTTGGCTCCTGTTCACCGGTGTGCCCGCGCGGTTTGTAGTGTTGCGTCTGCAGTGTCCTGGGCCACTTGGCTCCTGTTCACCGGTGTGCTCGCACGGTGTGTTGTGTTGCGTGTGCGGTGTCCTCGGCCACCTGGCTCCCGTTCACCAGTGCGCCCGCTGGGTGTGTTGTGTTGCTTGTGCGGTGTCCCGGGCCACTTGGCTCCTGTTCACCGGTGCGCCCGCTCGGTGTGTTGCTTTGCGTGTGCGGTGTCCTGGGCCACTTGGCTCCTGTTCACCGCTGTACCTGGTCGGTGTGTCGTGTTGCGTGTGCGGTGTCCTGGGCCACTTGCCTCCTGTTCACCGGTGTGCCCGCTGGGTGTGTTGTTTTGCGTGTGCGGTGTCCTGGGCCACTTGGCTCCTGTTCACCGGTGTGCCCGCTCGGTGTGTTGTATTCCGTGTGCGGTGTCCTGGGCCACTTGGCTCCTGTTCTCCGGTGCGCCCGCTGGGTGTGTTGTCGTGTGTGCGGAGTCCTGGGCCACTTGGCTCCGGTTCACCGGTGCGCCTGCTCGGTGTGTTGCTTTGCGTGTGCGCTGTCCTGGGCCACTTGGCTTCCTGTTCACCGGTGTGCCCGCTCCGTGGGTTGTGTTGTGCATGCGGTGTCCTGGGCCACCTGGCTCCTGTTCACCGGTGCGCCCGCTCGGTGCGTTGTGTTGTGTGTGCGGTGTCGTCGGCCACTTGGCTCCTGTTCACCTGTGCGCCCGCTCGGTGGGTTGCTTCGCGTGTGCGGCGTCCTGGGCCCCTTGGCTCCTGTTCACCGGTGTGCCCACTCTGTGTGTTGTTTTGCGTGTGCGGTGTCCTGGGCCTCGTGGCCCCTGTTCAGCGGTGTGCCCGCTCGGTGTGTTGTGTTGCGTGTGCGGTGTCCTGGGCCACCTGGCTCCTGTTCACTGGTGTGCCCGCTCTGTCCTTTGCTTTGCTCGTGCGCTGTCCTGGGCCACTTGGCTCCCATTCACCGGTGTGCCCGCTCGGTGTGTTGCTTCACGTGTGCAGCGTCCTGGGCCCCTTGGCTCCTGATCACTGCTGTACCCATCCCGTGTGTTGTTTTGCGTGTGCGGTGCCACTTGGCTCCTGTTCACCGGTGCGCCCGCTCTGTCCTTTGCTTTGCTGGTGCGGTGTCCTGGGCCACTTGGCTCTCGTTCACCGGTTTGCCCGCTCGGTGTGTTGTGTTGCGTGTGCGGTGTCCTGGGCCACCTGGCTCCTGTTCACCGGTGTGCCCGCTCAGTGTGTTGTGTTGCGTGTACGGTGTCCTGGGCCACTTGGCTCCTGTTCACCGGTGCGCCCGCTCCGTCCTTTGCTTTGCTTGTGCGTTGTGCCGGGCCACTTGGCTCCTGTTCACCTGTGCGCCTGCTTGGTGTGTTGCTTCGCATGTGCGGCGTCCTGGGCCCCTTGGCTCCTGTTCACCGGTGTGCACACTCCGTGGTTTGTTTTCCCGTGTGCCGTGTCCTCGGCCTCGTGGTTCCTGTTCACCGGTGTGCCCGCTCGGTGTGTTGTGTTGCGTGTGCATTGTCCTGGGCCACTTGGCTCCCGTTCACCGGTGTGCCCGCTCCGTCATTTGCTTTGCTCGTGCGGTGTCCTGGGCCACTTGGCTCCTGTTCACCGGTGTGCCCGCTCTGTGTGTTTTTTTTCCCTGTGCGGTGTCTTGGGCCACTTGGCTTCCTGTTCACCGGTGTGCTCGCTCGGTGTGTTGTGTTGCGTGTGCGGTGTCCTGGGCCACTTGGCTCCTGTTAACCGGTGCGCCCGCTCGGTTGGTTGTGTTGCGTGTACGGTGTCCTGGGCCGGTTGGCTCTTGTACACCGGTGTGCTCGCTCTGTGTGCTGTGCTTTGGGTTGCACGTGTGGTGTTGCGTGGGCGGGGCGTCGCTGCGGGGCGCTCACTGGTCCATCCAGACGGCGGCTGTTCGTAGCCGGTAGGGGCTGGGCACCCTCCGGGCGCGCACTCGTCCATCCGGACGACGGCTGTTCGTAGCCGGTAGGGGCTGGGCACCCTCCGGACGCGCACTCGTCCATCCGGACGGCGGCTTTTCGTAGCTGGTACGGGCTGGGTGACCTCCGGGCGCGCACTCGTCCATCTGCATGGCGGCTGTTCGTAGCCGGTAGGGGCTGGATCCCCTCGGGGCGCGCACTCGTCCATCCGGACGGCGGCTGGTGTTGCTTGGCACCTGTTCCTGTGCCGTGGTTCGGTGCGTGTTGTGCGCGCTCTCCGGGTGTGCGGCACCCGGCCGCCGTTGTGGCTTGGCACCTGTCCGTGTGCTTTGGTTGTGGCCGGCGGCGTGCCTCTCTGGCTTGCCTGGTGGCCCCGCGTGGTGCGCCGCGTCTCGTCCGGTCCGGTCGCTCTCGGTGCTCCGGTCGGCTTTCCCGACGCGTAGGTGCCTTTCCCCACCCCGGGGGCTTGGGCCCCCGGCTATACTGGGCGGCTGCGCGGGGCACGCGGAGGCCGGCCGAGAACCGGGCTCATTGTGCCTGCCGCTGGCCCCGGCCGAGGCAGGGACGCTGGACTCTGCTCCGCGTCGTACCCGTTCAGGGCCCCGCAATGGGGTTGTCCCTGGCGGGTCCCTCCGGCGCCGGTCTTGGGCTGCGTGCGCTACAGTGGTTGGCATGTGTGGACCTGGTCACTGAGGCGTCCGGTTTCCCGTACCGTCCGTCGTTCGATGGGGGACTCGGCCGGTGCACCGGGGCTGGTTCGTGTGGACGCCGACACCTCCCCTTGCGGGTCAGAGGACGCCACGCCCGGGTCCCGTGTGTGTCTGCGTGTGCTCGTCCTTCCTGGCCGGGTTGGGCGGGCCGGCCTCCCGGGCGCGTTCTGGTGCGCCTCACCTTTTCCTTTGGCCGCTTTGTCTTTCCGCTTTGCTGGGCCCCCTCCGGGCTGGGGTTGCCCCTGTTTTGGTCCTTTGTTTGCCCTCCCCTCCCCTCTTTTACTTCTTTTTTTTTCTCTCGTTTGTCCGTTCTTTTTTGCCTTGCGCCCCCTCTGTCTCTTGCTTTTCTTGGTGTCCGGCCCCGGGTGCCCTGGGCCTTGGCGCTTTGCGTTGTTTGTTTTGCTGGCCTCGCGCTTCTTGGCTCTCCGTGTGCTCTCGCTTTCTTTGTGTTGCCCTGCCGTGGTCCGCTCTTCGGTGGTTGCCCCCCCCCCCCCCCCTCGCTCTCTTGCTGTAGTTGCCGTTCCTCGTTGCCTTGCGCTTGTTTTTTTCTTTCCTTTTTCTCCTCTCGTCCGCGCCCCCCTTGTCTCCGGCTTTCTGTGTTTTCTGGCCCCGGGTGCCCTGGGCCTTGGCGCTGGTTTGTGTCTGCTGTGCCCGGCTTTCCATGCACTGTGTTTTTTTTTTGCCTCCCGCCTCCTGGTTCTTCTTGCGCTCTCGCCTGTTCTGTGTCTCCGGGATGGCCTGTGGTTTGTCCCTGGTGGTTGCTGCCCCCCCCCCCCCTCCCCTTCCGTGTCTCGCGGCTTTCGTCGTTCCCGCTCGGCGCCTTGGTTTTTTCTTTCTTTTTTTTTCTCCTCTTCTGTGCGCCCCCGTTGTCTCTGGCTTTCTCTGGTTTGCGGCCCGTGGTGCCCTGGGCCTTGGCACTGTGTTTGTTTGTTTTTCTCGGCCTCCCGCTGCCCGGCTCTCCGTGCGCTCTCGCCTCGTGTGTTTCTCCCGCTTCGCCGTTGGCTGCTCCCTGGTGGTTGCCGCCCCCCCCCCCCCCTCCCCTTTTCTGTCTCGCGGTTTCCGTCGCTCCTGCTCGGTGCCTCGGTTTTTTTTTTCTCTTCCTCTGTGCGCCCCCGTTGTCTCCGGCTTTCTCTGGTTTCCGGCCCCGGGTGCCCTGGGCCTCGGCGCTGTGCGTTGTTTGCTTTGTTGGCCTGCCGCTTCTCCGCGCTCCGTGCGCTCTCGCCTCTTTCGTGCTTTCCGCCTGGCTGTTGGCTGCTCCTTGGTGGTTGCCCCCCCCCCCTCCTCCTTTGTGTCTCGCGGTTTTCGTCGCTGCCGCTCGGTGCTGTGTGTCGTGTGCTGTGCTGTGCTGTGTGTCCCTGGGTGCGTTGCTGCGCCGCGCTGCTGCGCGTTGTGCCGCCTGGTGTTGTGCTGTGGTGTGCTGTGTTGCTTTGTTGCGCTGGTTTGGTGCCGCTGCTTGTTGCGCCGTGCCCTCTGGCGCTGCCCGTCGCCCTGGGGCCCTGTGCTTTACGGTGCTGTGTTGTGCGGTGTTCCCCCGCGCTGTGTGCTGTGTGCTGCGTGTGTTTTGTCGAGGCGTGGTGGTGCCTGCTGTTGTTTGCCGCTCTGTTTCGTGCTCTGTGTGTCCCGGGTCGCTGTGCTGTGCGTTCCGTGTCCTCTTCGCTCGGTGCGGTGCTGTGCTTCGCTGTGCTGGTGCGCTTGCGTTGTGCTGTTTTTTTCTGGTGCGTGCTGTTGCTGGCGCCTGGTGCTGTGGTGCGCTGCTGCATGTTGTGCTGTTTCCTTTGGTGTGCGGTGGTGCGATGCTGCGTCTGGTGGCCCGTGGTTGTCTGTTTGTGGCGTGTTTCGCTGTCGGTGTCCCTGTCTGGCAGCGTGGTCTGCTTCCCTGTGGTTGGCGTGGTTTGCTGTGGTGCCCTGCCTCCCTGTGTCGTGTTCTGTGGTGCTGTGCTGTTGTGTGGTGCTGTGCTGTTGTGCTCTGCTGTCGTGTTGTGGTGCTGTTGGGGCTTGCTTTGCCCTCCTGTGGCCTGTCGTGCTGTGCTGTGTTGTGCTGTTGGTTGGCTGTGCTGTTTTTTGCCCGGTGGTGGTGTCTGCGTGCTGTGGTGCTCTTTCCCTCGTGCTGTGCGTTCCCTGTTTTCTCCGCTCTGTGCGCTGCGGTGCCTTGTTGTGCTGGCTGTGGTGCCTTGCTTCCCTGTGTCGTGTGCTGTGGCGCTGTGCTGTCGTGTGGTGCTGTGCTGTCGTGTTCTGCTGTCGTTTTGCGGTGCTGTTTGTGTGTGCTTTGCCCTCCTGTGGCCTGTCGTGCGGCGCCGTGCTGTGCTGTGTTGTGCTGTTGGTTGTCTGTGCTGTTTTTTGGCCGGTGGTGGCGTTTGTGTGCTGTGGTGCCCTTTCCCCTCCTGCCGGCACGCAAAAAAAACATCAATTATCTTACGTGTCACCCCGCGTTGGTGGCGGTGTCGTGGCTGGCATGCCTTGGTGGTTGCGGTGTCCTGGACTTCACGCGGCGCACGTTCCGGCTGCAGCGAAAGGGAGGCGAAAGCGTCGAGGGTGGGGCACGGGTGGGAGGGGAAGGTACATGGCGAATCAAAGAGGGCGTGTAGGACGAGTACAGGGGCGCGGCGTTCTTCGAAAATTTTTTTCGTGTTTTACGCGTTGCTCGCGACGCACTTCTCTTTACGTAGACGGCGTGTGTCACTGTCCCACCCGTTTCCTGCAATTTTAGCAGGGTTGGTGGGCTGTGGCAGTGGTTATGTCAGCGTTTTGGCCACTTAGCAAAATGGTGTTTTCATGCCTTCATAGCTTTTGGCCACCCCTCCCTGTAGCAGACAGATAGGTAGGATAATTAATACCTGGATTAGTACGCTGGGTATTCCCCCAAGGGTTTGCGCCAGCACAGAAATTGGGCGCTTAGGGGAGGGGAGACCCGGGGCCTACCCCGTGGCATCAATAAGACAACCCTCCAGGTTTAGCAAGTGTGCAGACTTGGGTATAATTAGGACACCACTTCTGCGGCTTGCTCTCGGGACCTTAGGAATAGCACACTCACACATACACTTAGGCAGGTAAGGGTAAGGTTCAGTCCCTACCTTTAGTTTTGGAGGCAAGCGTGTCAGCGAGCCTCAACAACTCACTGAGGTTGTTCTGGGACAAGTAGTCAACCAGAACTGAGTTTAGGCGCCCCTCAGGTAGAACAAACGCAGAGAAGGGCTCCCAGGTGGCCTTTTAGACTCCAAACCCTTCCCAGAGGGTGAGGAAGCGTCAACCCTGGCGGTAGCGGTGGCGTAGGACAGACTTCACCAGGTAGAAGCCCTCCTTAGCCATCTCCTCAGCGTTCATGTCGGGGGGTTCCCCTTCAACTTCCATAGGGCTGGCAGCCCCTTGTAAGTCTAGGGCGGCGATCTCCTCGTCGTTAAGCTCCCAGTCTTCCGCACAGAGGTCTTCAGGGTCATAGTAGCGCTTCAGATGTTGAGCAGCGCACACCAGGGTCCCCCCTAGACGGGGAGAACACCGCACGGTGATACGGTGTCCATCCACAGATAAAATCTTGTAGGGCCCGAAGTATGGGTCGTCGCTGGTAGAGCGTGGCCAGGCGGGTAGTCGGCTGTGATGCACCAGCAGCCTCTCCCTCTCTTGGTAGGTGGCCGGTACTCGGTGCTTGTTCTTCTTGTTCCACTGACGCTCCCTCACTCTCTGGAGCATAGCCTTGCCCTTGTCCACCTTCGCTTGTTGCTCTTGGACCCATTCACCCACAGAAGAATGGGTGTCCTCTGGATAGGGGGCATGTAGGAACCACGCCGGGCGCCCTAGGAATAGCTCATGGGGCGAATGGCCAGTAGCTGAACTGTCTTGGGAGTTCATCACCAAGGATATGATGGGGAGTAGTCTCACCCAGTCTCTGGTGCGTTCAGCTTTGCACCATATCCTTACATTCTCCTTGAGGACACGGATCTGTCGCTCACATAGGGGGTTGCTCGTGTGCGAGTAGGGGATCCCCGTAGACACCTGGACATTGAGGGTTCTCAGGACCCTCTTGTACCAGCCGGTATCTGAGCGTACTCGTACGTCCTCATCGGAGTTGATCTCCTTGGGCGCCCCATAGACACAAAACCACTCCTCCAGGAGTATCTTGATAGTCCTCTCCCCGGTAATGTGCTTGGTACAAGGGAACACCCTGGTAAACCTGGTCAACCCACAGGTTACAACGAGGGCGAAGTCATAGCCCCCGAACTTCGGCATCTCCGTGTAGTCCACGTATAGAACACTGTTAGCACAGTGAGGGATGGGCAGGGTCCAGTAGAGACCTCTGTCCCTGATATCCCCTGGTTTGCAGGACCTGCACGGGCACTTGTCCACGATAGGCTGGAGGGTTTTCCGCAGCTGGTCGTCAGTCCACTTAGTGTGGAACCACTGCTGGAATAGCCTCAGGGTACGGTCAGCACCCACATGACCGCTGAACTCATGGGTCCACTTCAGCAGCGCTGAAACTCTGTCACTAGTACCATGATGCGGTCCTTGTGCCAGAGGTAACTCTTGTCCCTCTTCTACTGATCTTGGTTGGCCAGGAGGGGTTCAAGGCGTTTCTCAAGACGCTTGTAGATATACCCAAACTCCTTCAGGTACTCCGATTGTTGGAGTCCATCCAGGGGGCGTATCATAGTCATGTTGAGGTCCAAGTGGACAACCATACGGCTGAACGCCTCCTTAGCCAGCGCTTCAGACCGGGCAGCAATCAGGGCGTCGAAGTTGTTGCGGCTGTTGTAGTCTGCACACTCGTTCTTCACTCCTGGATATGGTGTACCGTCAGCCGTAGTTGACTTAGTTAGGTCCACCAACGCCGTAGCTTGGCCTTCTCAGTTGGAGGACCCTTCTGGAAAGTGCGGACCGGCTCTTGGTCGCACAGCCAGACCACAGGGTTACTCCCCAACAGTCGTGCTTGTGAGGATAGCACTAGCATACCCGCGAGCAATTCCTGCTCATAGGCGGAGTAGTTCCCCCTGGCCTTGTTCCACTTCCAGTTCCAGTGGCCCAGAGGTACTAGGACCCACTTGTCATCAGGGTAGCTGTGCTTGAGGGTTCCATCTCGGTTGAGACCTTCCGTCCCCCATTGGGAAATGGCCGGGTCGAACTCCTCCTTTTCTAGTGCTTGCCATTGGAACAACGTTCCACCACCGCCCACATTGCTGGCGTTGGTCACCAGGATAATCCCCCCCTGTGCCCCAGGCACGCCCAGGCACTTAGCGTTGGCCACCTTGTCTTTGAGCTCGTCAAACGCTTGTTGCTCTTGTGGGCCCCAGCGCTAAGTAGTACTCTTCTTGATCAAGTCCGTCAGAATGGCGCTGGTGTAGATGAAGTTTTTGATATGGCGGCGCTAGAAGTTGCACGCCCCAATGAAACTGCGTACATCATGAAGTCCACTCTAGGGGTCTTCGTGTTGTACCTTAGCGTCCATCAGGGGTTTGGCTTTAGAGGCCGCTGGGGTCCACCACCGATAGCCAACGTCGAACCACAGGTAGTGCATGGTCTCCTGCATGAACTCACACTTCTCCAACTTGAGTCATGTGTGGTTCTCCTGGCAGACCGCAAAGAACTCACCCAAGAGGATTAGGTGGTCCTCCTGGGTATTGGTCCCGAGGCATACATCGTCGATGTGTCCTTCCATCTGGGCCCCACGGGATATAAGTTCCTGCACCTCAGGTCTCCTTCGTAGGATGGACAAGATCTTGTTCATCAGCTCTTGGAATAGAGCGGGTGCGTTGGCCACGCCAAATGGCATGACCTTCCACTTGAACACCCTCCTCTGAGGGGTGATGAAGGCTAGTAGCTCCTGAGCGTTGGGCGTCAGGTCCACTTGCCAGAATCCGCTCCTCTTGTCCATCTTTGTCTTGTAGCGACAGGAGGCTATCTTCTCAAAGGTAGACTCCATATTAGGAATGGACCCTGAGTGGTTCAACGTTTTCTTGTTCAGCTCTCCGTAGTCCAATACCAGCCGTTTGGCTGTAGACCCAGGTTTAGCAACCAGGAAACAGGGGCTGCAGTGTTGGAGGTATTCCCCGTCCTTGTACTCCAGGACTAGGCCAGCGTCGATACATTCTTGTATCTGTCGCTCAATCTCGTCGGCCTGCTCTTTAGGAGCTGGATAGGGTCTCCTCCGGATCTTGTGACCCACGAACTCGGGTTTCAGCTTGAGGTCCATCTGTACCAGCTTGTCACATGAAGCTGGAGGGGGTAGTTCTCCGAACTCCTCCAGATAGGTCCTTATAAGCTTCTGCACCCGCGGGTCCAATAGCTTGATTTTGTCCTCCATGTCCTCGTCAGAGTGTAAGTTGCTTGCCCCCTGTGTAATAGACGTCAGGAGGTGATCCTCCACCGACTCTTCGCCGTTGGTAGTGTCGTTCAACCCTGGTAGGCATATAGTAGGTCTTGTTCAACCATCTCCAATGGACGATGGCAACATAGGCACGCTCGAGGGGGTTCACATACACATTCCTCCGAGAGGTCGTCCTCCTCTGGGGTCCTTACATGGGCGCCCCACACTCTCTTCATGAGCTTAAGATCTACCTCCCTTTTGCTACGTGGTGATCTTCTGTTCGAGGTCCTTCTTTCAATTGGGATAGATCTCCGTTACATCCTTGCTTCAGTGGCCATGAGCTGCGGGTAGGCTTAGCGTAGCATAGTGTTTTCGCCACCAACTCCCTCTTGGAGTCCACATACTCCCTTAGCCTGGATGGAGGGTCCAGCTCTTCGTCCACGGGGTCTTCCACCCTCATGGAGAGTAGGGGTTTCAGTGGGGCGACGTACTTGGCGTTCTCCACTTCCTCCACACAGGTCTGCACGAAGAAGGCGTCGTGCTCAGTTTCGTCATCTGAGTGGATAGAGCTAGGCAGCTCGGATAGTCCACACTCAAAGACTCCATCAGGAACAGGTACATGGCAGGGAGAGTTGGGGGCGTTGGTGTTAGTCACGACGTATTCATCTCCTCCGGGTGTAGTCTCAATAGCATCTTGAGGTCATAGTCGATCCTTCAAGTCCCCCAAGGCGAGTCCATCGCTTTCTCGATGTATAGCCTGGACCAGAGTCGGGTCCAGATCCTCCCAGAGGATGGAGGTAAGAGCTCTGTCCACCACGCTGAGCATACTCCCCCATCCGGGTTTCCCAATAGGTGTCTTACGCCCCAGAGGTACGTAGATGGCCTCATCAGGTAACCGAACAGAGGTGATAGTCAGCCTGTCCAGGAGGTTTCGCCAGTACTCGTTGCCCCCATGGGCTCCCCAATCGGGGGAACACAGGACCATACGGGAACGTTCCAAGGCCACCTTGGTCAAGACCTTCCCCAGTTCACTGAACCTGGGGTTCCCGTAGGCCATCCCGAAAGAGGGCCAGTAAAATTTGTAGCTGCAGTTCTTCCCCTTGCTGCAGTAAAGGTCCAGTACATGCTGCTTGTCGCTGGCGAACCACTCCAGCCTCAGGTCTTCTCTAGAGTAACCAAACTCCTTCAGACCTTGGTCTAGGACTTCCCCCAATAGTTGATAGTCCTCAGTTTTGGAGGCCGCCATCATTTTCGAGGGCTCCGCCTTCGATACCCTCAGGTAGCTCGAGGTATGTTCTGACTGCTCCAGTGGCACAGACTCTCTGCCACTGCCGTGGTCCACGTAGAGGAGGTAGGGCGCTTGCAGTGTCAGGGATTGTATCTGGGAGTGCTGCACGAAGAAGTCAGTCCCCAATACAAAGTCGAAGGCCTCAGTGTCCATCACATAGAACCGATGGGCGATAGTCCGGGAGCCCATAGGTACCTCCGTTTCACAGTCCCTGCAGCTGTGCACCACATGTCCATCCCCCATTCGTATAGCTGCGGTGGTCATGGTGTTCTTCAGGCTCCCACAAGGTAAAATTTTCTCGGCCACTATAGATATGGTGGCGCCAGTATCCAATACCCCCAGGTATTCACGTCTTCCTATTCGGATACGTACCCAAAACACCAGGTCCTGGGCCCCTCCGGAGCGTCCTCGTCAGAACTCTGCGGGACAGGTCAGGTCGAACCCCTTGTTCCGCAATTTGCGGGCCATCTTCATGAAACGGCTTCTCTTCTTAGCGTTGCCGTCATCACCGCCTTCATGCTCACGCTTAGCCCCTTGTTCTTACTGGGCCTGCGTTTGTGAGCGTGTGGTCGGACCAGACTGCCCTCCAGAGGGCTCGGAGTTTCCCCCTGGATTAGGGTTGGGGTTGCCTCCGTTCTTGTCCGTGTTCTTGTCTTCCTTGTCTGGCTGGCGGTTAGCGCCTCCTCCTCGTCCACCTTGACTTTTGTCTTGCCCTTGTCCACGTCCTTTCGACTTGCCCTTGCCGGAGTCGTTGCCTTTGCCTTTGCCTCCACCTTTGCCAGAGCCTTTGCCAGTTTCCTCACCCTTGAGCTTCACCGACAGGCGCTGCTTGTGGTAGCACTCATCCTCGTAGTGCTTCCTCTTCCCACAGAAGGCACAGGTGATAGTACACCTGTAGTGATCGGGCAGCTTCGCCTTGGCGCCGGTGTTTTTCTCCTGCTGCTTCTCTTGGATTACGAAGCAGTCTCGCTGCTCGCAGTCAGGGGCGTGCTGCAGGTGGCCCTGCTCGTCTCTGGTATCACACCAGAAGAGCTCCTTGACGTTTTCCATGATACGAGTTTTTTTTGGGGGTAGTTCCCTGCTGAGGTCTGGATCCTTGGTACCCTTTGCCATGGCTTCCAGAGCCTCCACCTCCAGGACGGTAGTTGTTCAGGTGCTGGTCGCTTTCTTTCCCCAGCACCAGCTCCAGGAGTAGTACACATAGATCCTCGTAGTGGAGGGCTCTAGGCTTGCGCTCTGCCGTTGAACGGCACTCGTCCCACAGCTCTCGAGGGAGCTTAGCCACCAACCAGAAAAGCAGGTCGTCGCTGCTGTAGGAACTGGGCGTCAAACGTCCAGCCCAGTGATCCAGGTCAGCCAATAGCTCAGGGACCCTGCCAGGTTTGGGGTTGTTTGGCAGCATGGGCAGGTTCTGGATCTCGGCCCTGATGGAGAGGTCGGTTTCATAGGTCGGGTACTGCCTCTCCAAGGCAACCAACACATCGGCAAAGGTGGCGGATTTAGTCACGATCTATTTGATCTGCTTCTCCAGGTACTTGGTCTTGCAACACTGCAGGAGCAGATCGCACTTGACCCGTCCACTAGCGTGGGTTTGGCGGGTCAATCAGAGAAACCGGCCAAAATTCTCAGCAAACTCGCTGAGGTGCTTGCCTGTGAACTCAGGCAGGTTGACCACGATCTTGCAGGTGGCAAAAGCCTTAGCCTCCTGAGACCCGCGTCCCCCAGGGCATCGGGTCTTCTTCTTCTTCTTCTTCTTCTTCCCACTTGGGTTCTCGGGGTCCTCCGAGTCGTTGTCCTCCGAGGGCGAAGCAGAAGTCATCGACAGCGGTTCATCATCGGAGAGATCTCCGCCTAGGTCACTGGAGTCGTAGGGCTCCACATCCACCATTGTCCTAAGGGCTGTCAGCCCCAGCCGGTCCAGCTCGGCTCTCGTAGAATTCTCCACGTGACTGTAGGGTGGCCGGGCCGTCCTCGGCACGAAAGGCCTTCTAGGTATCACAGCAGGGGTCGGCATCGGTCGGCTCCTCAGGCTCCCCAGGGTGTTTGTCAGCCCTGCCACCAGGTGGTTGGCCTGTACTCGATGGGGCAACATTCCCACCGTGGTAGATGACGCCTGGGGCGACATCAGGGGCTCCAGTTTGTCTCGAATCTCTTGATCGAGGTCGCCAACATTTTTAGAGGTGGCTCCTCGGAGCACCTCGTTGATCTCCGACCGCGTCAGGGACCTGTTGGAGGATCTCCCCGATCCTCTACTCCTGCTCCCGCATGACTCAGGTCCTCTCCTCAACCCACTCAGGGTTGCATACCCAGGAACATCCACATAGGCTCAAGTAGCATGTAGAGGATGGTGATAGTCAGCCGCATACCATCGCGGCGCGGAAGTGGAGGTCACCGGCTCACTGGTAGTAGTTGCCTCTGGAAACGCAGTGGTAGGTGGGTTCACACCATAGGCAGGGTAGGTAGGCATACCAGTAAAGCCTATGCCCTCAGCCATAGGCGGGTTCGTTATGGGTGTGGATGTTGCAGCGGATGGGTCTGGATTTGGGAGTGTGGTGGTTATAGGAGAGGGTGATGCGTGGAGGCCAGAAGCGCTTGGTGCGCCCTCGAAGGTATGATCATTTGTCGGCTCGTGCCCTTGGTCTTCTCCTTCGTCTGCTATGCTTTCTCCAGCATCCTTCTCCCTCTTTCTCTTTCTCTTCACAGGATGGGTGTCCACCTCCTCGACTGGAAGGGCCCGGAAGGCCGCCTGAAGTCCTTCCATCGAATCCTCCGCGACGTCCACTGGCCCATGTAAGGGCTCCGAAGGTACAGCGCTAGGTCCAGGTCCAGGTTCACCAGGTGCTGGCATTGCTGGTGCCTCAGGCGCCGTCTTCACATCGGTGTCCTTTTTCTTGGTATCCATATTCGTTCGCCCTTCTTGCTTATATATGACTGATCTCCGCGCAGTGGATGTACGGCACGGGGTTGCTGCCGGTACGCAGGGACAGTCTGCCTCTTGCTACCAGAGAGGTTTATAGTGATTTCAACACTGTGTGTTTGTTGTGCCTCCCCTGCTGCTTGCTGCTGGTGTAGGGTTTCCTGCTGCTTGTTTTTGATGAGTAAAATGTTTTATTGCTGAAATACAACCAATCCAGGATATCCCAAGCCAGAGATGAGCAAGTAGAAGATGAACAGGATCAAAGCATGAAGGGCTGCAGTCAGAAAGAGACAGATAAAACAAATTATCAACAATAGACCCCAGCAATTAGCATACATTGCAACTCAGGATGAAATATTTTACATGTTTGAGAAAAACTGATTGGAAAACTGCCCCAAGGGCTCACTCTCATCCACAGTGCAATCTTGAGATGTGCACTCCTTTTTCACCTCCCCCCCCATGGGGGGCTTTGAATTGGGGGGCCGGGGAATGGGGCCCCGCCCCCCTCTAAAAGCAGTCCTTATGCCATTATATACAGTCCGCGCGCCGAAACGAAACATACTTCAAAAGTCTACGATGCAGCCCCTCTAAATGACCGCCTCAGAGAGCTGATTCGCACTGTCATATTTGTTTTGATCAATCATGGCTGTTTTGCAAAGTTAGGACCTTTACAAGGTTTTAACTTCTTTAACAGCATCCACTAATTCCATATAACCTAGGGATGCGATTTAAAGGTACACCAGCAACGTTGAGGTGCCGAACAACACTATATGTAAGCCACAGGCCCCAAATCCCAAGAAATCTATTTGCCATATTATTTATTTGCTGTGCACGCGTGCATTTCGCAGTTGCCGGCATTTGCGATCTTTCATTTTGACTGTTCAAAGTGAAATCGGGCTACAGTGCACGATATTTCGATCTAAGACCAGTTTTATAAATGATTCTAAAAGCTTCGTCTTGCTGTATAGTTGAAAAAACGCCGTCATTTTGTTTTGGCACCGCTTTTCGATTTGACGGTTTTACAGCGCTTACAGCCGCCTTCACAAGCTCATAAATGAAAAGGATACCCCCAAATTGACCGAAATTGTCATTCGGTTCGTCAAAATCCGATACAATAGGCCCAAGTTATGAATATGTCAATTTTATGCTATTTGCAACCTGTGTCGCTAATCTTGCCAAATGCACCCTTCCTGTCTTTGCGCTGCTAGCTTAAACACAAGGCAAAGGAGTGTTTTTGCTCTTGTTTGTCAACGCCTGGCTCCACTTCCAACATAGAAAGGTGACCCGAAAACGGCTAAAATCGTAATAAGGCTTTTCTTTTGATGGTGCTTCGCACCAGCAAAGGAAAAGCCAGACCAAGCACGAAAGACGAAGGATTCATTTAATCCTACTTTTCCACACCCTCCACAACATATCATGTATCATTGCTTCATTGCAATTTCCTCAACATGCTCATCGTTGTTTGTTATAAATACTTGATCATGCATGTGCATATTGTGCAATTTGACTTCCACATCCGACAGATACCTTTCAGAGGCGATCGCAGCCCGCACACTGCCCTTCTCCATCTCATGGAGCCCCCCTCCGCTTGTTTTTCGGTCCCATAGGTGCTGAGGTGGCATGGCATGTGGCAACGAGGTCACTGCCATGTCACATGGGATATTCCTACTTAGCTAGGCTGACTGGGTATTGAATCCAGGACCTCTCAAAAAGAGGTGTCCCAGCCCCCTAGGGTGCATACCACTAGGAGAGCTAAGAATTCATGAGAAAACATAGATAAATTCATAGGCTCTGCCTTCAGTATATCAGTGCCTCAGCAACCCAGGAAAAGATGTTTTAGTGCCTATAGCTTGGGGATAAAGGGGTCCACACCACATTCTAATTTAGTGTTTGGTTTGATAGGCCAAAATGTGTTATCACCACTTTTGGTTGGGCCAATACTATGATAGAAATGGCTGTGTGCTTAGAGCACGTCTGATATAACTAAAGTATACCGTAAAGCATTGGAAAAGCACTTTTTCTTACTTTCGACGACGCGGAACTGAGAGTGCTCTACGGCATCCACGCTTCCACACCCTCAAGCGAGCTGGTGGCAACCCTCCGGGAACATCTCCGTGACATTGACCCGAGCAGGCTCTTCGCTGTGGTCCCCCTGCCACACGCCGCAAGAACCGAAATCCCTGTGCGACAGCTCCAGGCGCTCGTCACCACCGGGACACAGGTCTCCGACGACCTTGTTGAAGCGTGGATCTGGTGGTTCAACACCCACCAACCAGCCCAGGGGGGCGTGTGGGTCCCACACCTGGGCTGGGTACACACGCTCATAGCGCCGCCGACAGACCCCAGACCCGCGCCCAGCACCGGGGGTCGGGAGCGGGCCGCCCCGCCACCGAGGCCCGAAACCCTCTGTATCCCGCCGTTCGAAGGCGTGGCGGCATGGGAAAGCAGGACCGCCCGTAGCAGGGGGCACAACCTCACGAGCCTGGCGGCACGCTACCCGGAGACGGCGCGCGCAGCGCCCCAGCCGCGCGAACGTGACCCCGGCACCATCGCCATGATCGTGTTGGAGAATGGCCACTACTACCAAGTGCGGATCATCCCGCCCCCGTAGAAGAGCCACTGGAGCTTGAAGGTCGTCGACTCCATGCTCCCGGCAACCACAGCCCTGCCGGACAGCCCCACCCCCCTGCTCCCAGGCCAGCCCCCGGACCCCCTGACAGCCATCGTGTCGGAAACGGCCGGCACTTGGCACCCAGGCCATGCCCTCTACTGCCGCTGGCGGTGGGCGCAACGCCGCTGGCCACACACCAGGGTGTGGTCAGCGACGTGGAGGTTCTACCTCGACGGCCGGCAGCAGTTGGAAGCCATCCCGGAATGGACGGCAGAGACCCCCACTGCGCCGAACCTGTGCCCCGTCTTCGCGATCCACCAGATCCGGGTGCTGGCACTGGGCGAGCAACTGCAGCCCGCCATCCGCACTGAGACGGAGGCCCAGGCAGCACACGGGGCCCTTGTGCACGAAATCTTCAGTGCCCTCCGCAGCGCCCTTGTGCGACGCGTGGGTAACCCCCCAGGGCCCTGAGCCGCAGCCGGCCACAGGACCTGCAGCAACGACGCGCAGCCGCACACGCGCGGCACGAGTCCCGCACCGGCCATGCGCAAGGGAGGAGACGACACGGTGGCCACAGCATCGCCTCCTCCCACCTGAGGACCTGGCGATGAACGTCACACCAACGGCTGCGGAGTCGGCCATGAACCACGACGACCCCGGGCGAGGCAACCTCGCCCAAAAAGACCCCCTCGTACAACCCAACAACGCGCGGCCGCGCAACACACTCCAGCAACGCCTGTGGATCATGCACACCAGCGGGGAAGGCGTCAACCTGCCCAGCACGTGCAAGAGACACCCAAGGCACTACAAGAGACACAAACCTGGCTCAGACAAAACCCAATTAACGATCTGCACTTACTCCAACCAGATTCCGCAGACAACCCATGGAACAATGAATACTCCATCTACAGCACTTCGTCTCACAACCCCACCTTGTTGACCTACCCAAAAAGAACAAACACAACAGTCGCTAATAAACACCCCCACAAACACAGACACGTTCACAGCAAAAACAAACAAACCACATCCCAACTACTTAGTTTACCGTAACTACCCACATAGAAACACGTTACCCTAAAAAAGCCATCGCGAAAAGGAACTAAGCTCCGCAAGCGACTGGGGGGTTTCTGCCCCGCTTTGGTCTCCGGGTGACAAGTTTCTCCCCCCCTCTTTTTCTTTTTTCTACTTGTCATTCTTCCCCGTCCTTCTCATCTTCACCACCTGCGATCTGCACCCCCCCCCCCCTAACTTCTTGATACCATTTGACAGATCGACGAGATGGGACCACGTTCGTGTCAGCGTATTTTTGATGCTCTCTTCCAGCTCCTTTTCGTACACCTATATAGAGTGGTGACTCCATGATGATTTTGGAAGTGTGAGGACGTTTCCGTGATTCTCAGATTCTTTCCGGACTTTCCCCAGACGTATGGAGAAATCAGTGGTTTCCACTTAACTGGAGGTCTTTTATGGTACCCCAGAAGATCTTTGTCCGGGGTTACTTGTTTGTTTCTGATTTCTATATATATATATATAAATATATATAGAGTCCCTTTTATTTTCGATTCGTCTCGCGTCATAACACCAACCACAGGGCTAATGGAGAAGCCACAGCCCACAGTAACCAGGCCTTTGGTGCATTTTGGAGCAGGGTCACACCCCCTGAGTTACTGTACACATGGCTGCTGTCCTTCGATGAACTTCGGCTCGCCATGAACGCTCACTTGCCCGTGGTTAGGCCGCTTTTGTGTTATGCTCGCCGGGGGGCAACCCCAATGCACAAAAAAAACAGACACCCAAGGAGTAGAGGCTAGCCTTAGCAGCCCGTGGTGTCGGACAAGAATAAAACCATAACGACCTCCTCCCACATTCCCCGGGCGGGGGCCGCACTTCCCGGACCCCCGCGACCCGCCTGCAACAGAGAAAGGGGCAGCGCCACATCCGGACGCGTGATCTCACCTGACCCTCCTCTCCCGCGTAGAGGATCCGCGAGGGGCCGGGCAAAGGGGCCAGCCAAACAAGCGGGGCCCACGGCCGGGCCAATGACCACAGGAGTGTTTTTGAGCACCGCGACCCGCCAGATCCGGGCGCTGGCGCTGGGCGAATGACTGCAGCCCGCCATCCGCACTGAGACCAAGGCCCAGGCGGCACACGCGGCCCTTGTGCAGGAAATATTCAGTGCCCCCCGCAGCGCCCTTGTGCGACGCGTGGGAAACCCCCCAGGGCCCTGAGCCGCACCCGGCCACAGGACCTGCAGCGACGACGCACAGCCGCACACGCGCGACGCGAGTCCTGCACCGGCCATGCGCAAGGGAGGAGACGACACGACGGCTGCGGGATCTCCTCCTCCCACCAGAGGGCTGGGCGATGGACGTCACATCAACGGCTGCGAACTCGGCCATAAACCACGACGACCCCGGGCGAGCCAACCTCGCCCAAAAGGCCCCCTCGTACAACCTAACAACGCGCGGCCGCGCAACACACTCCAGCAACGCCTGTCGGTCGGGCACACCGACAGGAAGGACGTCCACCTACCCGACACATGCAACAGATACCCGAAGAGTAGAGGCTAGCCTTAGCAGCCCGTGGTGTCGAACACGAACAAAAACCCAACGACTTCCTCTTACATCCCCCGGGCGGGGGCCACGCTTCCCGGACCCCCGCAACCTGACTGCAACAGAGAAAGGGGCGGCGCCACACCCGGACCCGTCCTTCCACCTAACCCTCCCCCCCCGCGAGCCGGATCCACAAGGGGCCGGGCAAAGGGGCCGGCCAAACACGCGGGACCCACGGCCGGGCCGATGGCCACGAGAATGTTATCCAACAATCGTCCAGAGTGTTACCTTCCAAGGCGAGAATCAACGGATACGTGCACCGCGGGGACCGGCGCAGACCTCCTCCGGGAAAGTTAAACGCCTGAGACGCCGGGGGGGTTTCGGCACATATAACCTGCGCGAATGGTAGAAGGGACACACTCCCCGCAGAAAGCTAACAGCGTCAATAAGCGGAAGGGGGGCTGCAACACTGCCTGGTATTCCTCTCCTCCAAAGCCCCACCGGGGGCACGCAAGGGACCACAGGCTCGCCACACGGGGCCACGCCGACCCCCTGCCAGCAGGCACGGATGTGTTACGCCGAGCCCAGCCCACCACGCCGGACAGAACGTCCCGGCACCACAGCACGAAACGGAACCGCCCTAACCATCCTAACCGCCAAACTCAGCACTGCGACACAGGCACGCCAGCCACATGACCCGCAAAACACGGCACGATATGGCGCACAGGATGCAGGCAGACACGAGCACGAGCACCGCACCACCGAGCCGGAACAGCACCCTGGGGCTCCCATGGGGAGCACAGGGACGCACCAAGGGGGACCGACGGGGTCTTGCCACTGACGGGGGGTGTACATTTGAGTGGCACAGGCGAAACTGGAAGGACGGCCACAGAGCACCGCGAAGTATCAGATGATGGGTTGTGCATGCAACGCTGCCAGGGCGGGGCAGGGAAAAGGGCACCAAATTTGAAAAACGTTTTTACAGCGGTCAAACCACTTATCATTACTCTTGTCCCACATGGTGGGGAGACGGCGCACAGTAAAAGCGTACCGTGCTGGCCCCACGCAACTGGCACCAGCCAACACCGCAACAAGCAGAACACCTGCACGCAACAAATCCGACTCCGCAAGCGCCCGCTGCAGCGCCAAGGAACCAACGCCGAACAAACCGACCAAGAGGCGACTAACACAACCGCGCACCAACAAAACCACTGCAGCGGACACGACGTGACCATAAACAGACCGCACGCACGCCGGCCAACACCAAACTGGCCGGACATGCATTGGACGGTACGGGAACGGCGTCCAACGGGCTGGCGACACGGTGATGAGCCACGCCCGCCTACCACCATGCCCACGAACACAGCGGAACACCGTAACTCTACCACTACGGACGCGACCAACCAACGTCAACAATCTACACTACACTACACTTGGACAAACGAAGACGCAACTAACAAGCACCGACACGGATGTGCCGGCTACAAAGGCAGGATTTGACGATAAGACCACTGGCAGCAGCGGGAAGGAACCCACACGAACGCAGCCGACCATGAGGCGGCTGCGACAACCGCGCACCAACCACACGGCGGCTGCAGCCGCCACATGACCGTAAACAGACCACACGCAAGCCGGCCAACACCAAACCAGCCAGGCATGCACGGGTCGAAACGGGAAAGGAGTCCAACGGGATGGCGGCACCGTGGTGCGCCAGGCCCGCTGACGACCATGCCCACGAACGCAACAGAACACCGCATCTCTACCATTAGGAACGCGGCCAACCAACGTTGACAAACTGCACTACGCTGCACTTGGACCAACCAAGACGCAACTAGCCAGCGCTGACACGGACGTACCGGCTGCACAAACAACATTCGGCGATACGACCACCGGCAGCAGCGCGACAGAACCCACGCAAACCAAGCCGACCATGAGGCGGCCAAGACAACCGCGTACCGACCACATCGCAGCTGCAGCCGCCACTTGACCGTAAACAGACCACACGAAAGCCGGCCAACACCAAACCAGCCAGGCGTGCACGGGTCGGAACAGGAACGGCGTCCAACGGGTTGGCGACACCGTGGTGCGCAACGCCCGCCGATGACCATGTCCACGAACAAAACCGTGACTCTGCCACCACGCAACCGACCGAGGAACGTCAACAAACTACGCCGAACCGTTAAACGACGGACCAACCAACCACGACGACCTACTTCGAAACCCCGGCCCCCCGGGAGAGCGCAAGCTCGACCGAGTCAGGAGGCGTCAGTGTGCGCCACGGCATGCGAGTCCCGTAGCACGTGCTTCTTCAAGTCGCCTCACGCCTACTGAAAACCAACCCTGGTGGGGGTGCCTGCAGGACAGGGCCTTTGGCCTGGCTCCGGACGCCTGGGCCCCAGAATCCGGAGGTTGATGAGGATATGCGATGGGACCCTCCCCCACGTATCATCCGCCCGAAGCAGAGGAATGTAAGACTCTGGTCCAACATGGGTTACCTCTCTGGGCAGAACCCGCTGCAGGGTACTGCTCGCGGCGACCGCGCCCTTTCCCTCATGCCGGGCAGCCGCTTTGTGGGGGCACATGCAGTAGGGCCCCGGGTGGGTGAGCAAAAGCCCCTTGGTAAGACCCCCCGGCGGGGCAACCCCAGTCCCGAGTCGACCGACCTACCTACCTACCTACACCCTTTAATGCATCGTGAGCCTACCTTTTAACTGATTCTGAATTCAGTTGCCTGGCCATGCGGGCTAAGCCATATCCTGTGTCTGGCCCAACCTACTTGCCCTAGACTCTTAACCAACTCCATTGAATGTGAAAAGCTGCACATGAAGTGCTTGGGTCTATCTTGGTGGCCAGACTTATGTCAGTTTTCTTTATACAATCATTTGTTTTGTTCATATTTGACGGAAGCATTGCATGTAAGCCTGCATTGTTGAAGCAGGTCACAACCCTACCCTAGCATATTGCCCCTAAGGGATGATTATATTGACGCGTATAGGTATGCCCCTGGATCCTTGCCGCTGAAATACTCTCCATGGGGGAGAGCTGGTTGTCCTTCAAACCCATTTTTATACTCTGTTATTGAGGCATTTCTCATCTGCCCATGAGACCCACCGCTGGGGGTATTTTCTTCGAACGAAACCTTCGAACGAAGATTATTTCTTCGAACGAAGAAAAGTTTTGAACTGTTCGAACGCCTTTGTTGTGGCCGTTTTGCTGCAAACATTGCGATAAAATGCTCAACAGAGGTATTCTTGAGGGTTTGGTTCTTTGGATTCAGCCTGCAACCACCTAAATGCCCTGAAAATGTGTTTTCGAAATATGGTGGACTTTTCTTCGAACGAACCTTCGAATGTTCGAACGAAGATATTTTTCGGAGAAAAAGACGCGGCGTTTACAAATGCACATACAGGCAACAACAGAGCCGCAGAACCACCAATGTCCCTGTCCAATGTAGCTCTCTGAGTCCTGGCTCACGACTCACTGCCTGACACTAGTACTGCAACCTCGTCTTTCTTTTCCGTATCCTCTTTGTCTCCCTCTCCGGCATCTTCTTCTTCTTGCTTTCCACCACTCTTCGTTGGCGTCTTCTTCTTCTTCTTTGGCCTCTTTGCCTTCACTTTCCTCTTCCTGGCACTTGGAGCTGGCAGGCCACCGGTTGCCGACGCCACTGCCGCCGCGTTTTTGCACTCCTCCTCCGTTGCGTAGCTTCGGGCCGCAACACAATACTCCCCCACAGAATGCCACATGGCAGAGTTGTAGTCTGCAGGGACCCAATAGATTGTACCGGCACGGCCAAGTTTGGTCTTCTGCTGCAGGATGTCTCTGGGTATCTCCGTTCGCCAGGGGCGCCACTTCGAAATCGGCACCCCTCTCCACGCTCCCCACTCGTCCTCTTGTTGGAGGGGAAGCCATGCCCACGGCAGTGCCCCTCGGTCTGGAATCTGTGTCTCCTGGGTTTTGTCGTCATCGTCATCGGCTCCTCCTCCTCATCTCCGGAAGGCGGCTCCTCCTCCTCATCTTCTTCAGTCTCTTCGAACTCCTCACTCTCCGAACTCTCACCCGGCAGCAGCCTTGCCTTTTTCTTCGGAGGTTCCTTAGCCGCTGGCTTCGCTCGTGGTCTCTTCTTCGGCTTCTTTGTCTTCTTGTAAGACGAGAGAATCTCGGCAAGGTTCTTTGCCCGTCGTCCGGACACAACGGGTTGTGGATCTTTGCCCCGCACACCAGCACTGGTCGTCGACGCTTTTTTTTCGGTTGCCTCAGGGGAATGCAACGTGGAACCACCCTGGCTCAGGTTGACCCACGTTGGCATCGACTTCACCTTTCTGCGACCTTCTTCATGGTTTTGGAGTGCTCCGAGGACCGTCAGTGCTCTCGCAGGCTTCGTTAGGCGGTCGTTGAGCAGGCTGCCCGCAGTCACGGTCGTCTCAATTCCACGACTTGGTAGCTGAAGCTTCCACCTGACGCCAACGGCGCTGGTTTGCGTTGCTGCAACCGGTGGGCAGTGGAGCGGTAAAAGACTTCGAATACAATCTTCGTTCGAAGATTCGAATGTTCGAACGAACGTTTTTTTCTTCGAACGAAGAATGTTTTTCGAAGAAGAACGTACGGGACGCAAGCATGGTCAAAAGCGCTCAGCTACAAGGTAAATGCGGTACCTCCCATTCAGGAATGTCCCCTCCCATGTAGCCATGCTGCACTCCTGCTGCGACTGCTGCCTGGAGCACCGTCTGCCACTTCGCCGGTGTTGTGCTCTGCAATTGTTGTACTCCCCCGGCTTGCTGCGCTCCTTTGTCCGTCTCGGCTGCCTCACCACCACCCCGCGCCTGAGCGGTGACCTTGACGCCTTTCAAGCGGCCCGTTGATGTACATTTGCCCCACCCTGGGGGCTCTGAGGAGGGGAATCTGAGCATCACGGTACGGTCTTCACGCCAGCTCTCCACTGCGCCGTAGGCGTGCCAAACAAGCGCAAGCATACGTATTATCGGGGTTTGGGTGCCTTTTTTGTTCGGGACTGCGAAAGGGAAGGCGCGGGCGACCAGTGCACAAGGCAAGTCCCTCTCCACAGCCACATCTTTGCAATCGGCTGATAAACACTTTCCGAAACAGCGCCCATAGGTTGACAGTGGCGTAAGCCAAGCGTACTTCGGGTCCCCGAAAATGGGCGTATGCGGATTGGGTACGGATTTCCCTAGAATGAGGTCAAGGTAGGGGCGGGTGACTCCGGATTCAACGATTACCTGGCGGCAAGTGTCGAACTCGGCGCTGACATCCAACACTTCGTTCACCACCACGTAATCCGGATCATATTCTTCTGAATCCTCGGATCCAAAATCTAGCGGGTCATCCAAACGGCGAGAAGGGGATGGTGACGGCTCCAAATCCGCTGAACGCTGCGGCGCTGGGTGCTGAGCCAGTTGTGTACTACTCTGGGAAGGTGTTCCTGGCGCTGATCGTGACGCTGGGGCAGAAGTTGGGTGCGCCTGAAGCAACTCCTGAGCACAGCGCGAAAGATTCGAAAAATATCTTCGAACGAAGATTCGAATATTCGAACGAAGAAAAATCTTCGAACGAGAGTTCGTTCCAGGATTCTAAGATTCGACCGAAGACTAAATTCGAAGGACTACAACGCATGCCTGCAGGGCTTGGAGAATAACACATACCGCCACCAGTCTTGCGACATCGGCCTTGTCTTCCTTTGTCAGCACCATTGAGCGGCATCTTGCATTAAGGAATTGAACAATGCAGCGTTTGGGCAAGGGATCGGGCGCGTTGTACCGTGAGCTACAATATGGGAGTGCGTGTACAAGAAGGCATGCTCCATGGTTTGTAGTAGAGCAGAGAGCTGGTAGTCATCTGTGGTGCTGCCCCCTCTGTTTGTGAACCGCAAGTAGAAATCCTTTAGCTTGGCATTCGTGGTTTCAGCCAAGTCCTGGCAGTACGTCCCAAGCCCGTAAGGTGCTATCGCCTCTAGGATTCTGGGCACATCGAACTCCAAGATTATCAAATAATGAGAACGGGTATCAGGCAAACAGTGTGCGCGAAATTCCCAGGCCGCCTGCCGACAGTCCGCTGGGAGGTCAATGTCGATGCGCTGATAGGTGCGATAGAGCCGTTGCATCACGTCCCGCAACCGCATGACAGCCTGGTTACCCGAGTGCTCGTCGGCCAACCCCAAAACATGAGCAATACCATCCCATATAAAAAACAAACGCTTCGTTTCTTGTCCATCAGGTCTACAAGTTCCACCTAGCTGCCAACCACACAGAGCAATCTTCAGCATGTTATTGATAGCGTTGCGTGCTTCCCTTAGACGGACAAGCATAGCCTTTCCAGGTATTCCCCAAGCAAAGCACCAATTCGCATAAGCATATGAAGAACACAAATAATGGCATGGTGTCGTGGCACTTGAAGCAAAGGTTTTGAAGCGCAGCCACGAGCTCCCTTGCAGACAGGGGTCTTGCCAAGTCGGGACGCATCACCGGTGCGCGTTCTGCGCCGGTGACAGCCCAGGTACCGCCTCTTGAGAGGGTTCCAAAGGCCCAAGTTGTGAACTGACGGTATATACCAATGCTCAGTAAGTCCCAAAAACTTCTTCAAAAACGGTAAATCTCCGCTCAGCATAACACTTGCCGCACAGCGTGCGCCCTTCACGACGACGGATCGCGTAGTTATGATCCGCTGCAGGACCTAGTAGCGTGCAAAGCGCAATCAAAATTTTGTTCGAAAAACACATTCCTTCGGAGGAAAAGCTTCGTTCGAACGGTCGAAGGTTCGAACGAAGGCAATATTCCAAGAAATAACACACCCTCAGATTCTTTTTCCAGACCCGGCGCAAATCCTTCAGATTGGAGTCACCACAGTATGCCAGCTCTAAAACCCAAATGTGTGCTGCATTGCGGGCTAGATGCTCATGATTTCGGATGCGAATGGTAAGCTGAGTCCAGCTTACACCCGCTACAGGATAACCATCGCCACTCACAATGAAAACCAACCCATCTTTGCTGGGCTGTAGAGTCTCATAGAGGCAAGGCTGTGTGAAAACGTAGTTGATCCAGTGATCAAACGGCCAGGAGACATTTCGGATGCCAGTTTTCTTGTCGATGTGGCCAACAAGGTGCAGGGGCTCCTTCATCCTTTTCCAAGCCAAGTTGACTCTCCGGCGGCCTGGCATTGGTTTCCCAAACCTTAGGCCAGTCTGTTTGTACCATACGTCCGCACGCTTGGAAATAAAGCGCGATAGAACCCGAAGGCGGCGTCTAGGGATTCCCAGATCGAGAAGCAAAGCGACTGCTTCTTCAGGCGAGCATTGAGCATCGCTGTGCCACCGTAGAAGTTGATTCAATCTCTGCTTGTCAGCGCCTGGGTTGACTCGTGTGTAGATTGAGTGTAAAAGCTGGCGTCCCAGGCCGGAGGAGGTGAAAAATTGCACAAGCGCGTCCTCAACGTCCTGGCTATAAGCATTCGTTGTGCCTACCGCGTTTTTGAGCGTAATTCCAAGTTGCACCATTGGTCAAACAGTGACACCCTTAAAAATACAACAAAGCAGTTGAAAAAAAAAAACCCTTCTTTCTGGCACAAATCTGCGTCTTTCTGGCACAAATCTGCGTTTTTCTGGCACAAATCTGCGGCAATCACCTGTCAATCTGGTGCGCGCGATGCTGTTGCTGCGCTTCTGCGGCAATTCTCCCCAGCAGCTCGGATTCAATTGGATTCAATTGAATTGCGATAAAAGCAAATACAGTCTTCGAATTCGAATCTTCGTTCGAAGATTCGAATCTTCGTTCGAAGACTGAAGTCTGTTCGAAGAAAATACCCCCCCCAGTGCGTCTCATGGGGAGAGGCATTGTGAGCACTCCTTGAGAGCCATTGTGAGAGCAAGCATGCACGAGAGAACCCGTAATACCACGCTTTGACAAACTGTTCCAGGAACTTTGCTCGCCCCATGACACAGTCTGGTGTCCTAAGAGACAAAGAGAGGAGAAACAAGGCAATAACTTAGGTCAATACACATGTAAACATACCTAAGTACCAAACCATGTGCTAAGGTTGGATTTTTGGGAAAGATCACAGTAAATCAGGGACCACAGGCCCTGTGACTTGAGATTCAGGTCGTCGACGACTGTCGTCGACAGGAACTGTCCTATGGTCAACATGTCTAAGTCAGTTCTGGGTCATACCAAGGTCAAACAAGTCAAACAAAGTCAAAAACATGTTGGAAACAAGGTTAAAACCTGAAACATGGGTCTCCCCCCATGCGGCAGCCTAGAGGCCTTTGGGCATTCTGGCGCCATATGATATTTCTTCTGAAAACCTATGGACTTATACTTGATATCCCCTATAGGGGAGGGAACGGCCGTCGCAGCAGGCCGTCAAGAGAAAATTGCTAACATAGTGCATTTTCGTGAAAAATGGCATAACATAAACTGAAAATCCCCAATATATCATTAAATCATTCAATCCCAAATTATTCAATTGATATGAAAACAGCTTTTCTGTAGCTTTTACGCACTTTCACGACGTTCTTCATCAAGAAGATAATGTCGTAAAAATGACGGCGACGACTGGCGCCCGCTGCCGCACTGTTAGTTCTAATTACTTTGAAGGTTCCATGAACCTTCAAATACATTGGAAACTTCAGAAACCTTACGAAAATGACTAAAATAACTATTTCCAGGCAAAGCCGGAGCTATTTCCTGATACTACACACCAGCTGGCATCTGTACTGGACTGTCAGCGAACTCCTGGAGCTTTCCTAGCCTCCAAGGAGATACTTTTTCCTACTAAAATAGAGCTGCATGTGAAAGCAAGGCCCCATATGCATCAATATGACCCTATATATGGCACTATTGTATGGTATCTTCCATTTCCTTGTTAGGAACATAGGATGTCGGATACATAAGGCAATCTTGGATCTTTTGTAGTTATATGAAATAGTGGATGATAGGGTTGCTTCAATGGCTATGTGCATCATATTTCTTTGCCGGATACTATTCAGCTTTCACAATCGTTATGTCTTCTTTGCCAAGCAATGTTGCAGCCCATGGCACTGCGACCTCTGCTCCAGACCATTCGGTCTGGTTTCATGGTAGCAGAGGCGAAGGTTTTTCGTCTCTGTTGGGTGCTTGGCTTCGTGGAAAGCAGTCGGTCCGCAAAATCGTGGACCAAATTCAAAACAAAATCTCTTCCCCGGGAGGGATAGCTGAGGGCGTGCGGGTCTCAACTCTCAGGACCGCCTCGGCCCTAACCCCATCGACCGGGCAAGGGCCGCAAAAACAGGCCAAGCCCCAAGTGGCAACAACTCCCAAGTCCTTGAAATACCCGAACGTTCCCATCGGCCCCCCCCATCATCAAGATCGAGCTGGTGTACCTAGGTTGGTAGGGGGGGAAATGGACAGCCACCCTCAAAGGGAGCTAAGTGGACCACAATTGCCTTTTCCGGGCACGAGAACCGCTATTAGCGCCGAGAATCGGGCAACAATCGAACCATCTACCAGGCTGATCGAGCGTACGAACGCTGAACCCTCGCGCACTGCCGACTGGGGTACGATGGCCTCGCCAATGGGCCCCATCTTGGTCGACTCTGACAACCTTCTGTTGCTAGGGGAGTTGCCGGATCCCCAGGTTAGGAAGAACCTGTTTGCGGCATGGCCCATCAGCCCTATTGTTAACCAACTTGACGCCGAAAACCCTCGAGTCGGCCCGCCCACACCCGACCCCCACGGCCATCCGGGTCTGGCTCGTGAAGCCGTGGCGCTAATCCAACAGGCCGTATCGCGGACCAGGCGGCACCCCACTATGGTGGAATCGTCGCCCACTCCAATGAGCGGATCGCGGCGGTTTCCCTCCCTGGTCCGGGAGTCTCCATCGGTGGAAGCCAACCCTGATCCCCCAAGTGGATCTAGGCTCCATCCTACGATCATCGAGGAATCCCCCGCGCAAATCGAGGAGGATGAGTGTGACTGGTTGTTCCCCCTGGCGTTGGAGCAGGGGGGCGACGATGAGGAGGAGAAGATTGGAGTGATGGAAAGTCGCGCCTCTCATAGTTCTTCCATTTCTGTTGCCTCATCGCCTACACCGCCCGACCCTATGTTGGGGACAAGGGATCATCCCACACTCGTGGAGGAGTCCTCGGCGCCCCACTACATCACGGTGGACCACTTTCCGGCCCGTCAGTATATTGTTGTAGAGGAATCCCCGGTGCCTATGAGGGGCGTCAAAAACCGCCCATGTCTTGTCTTGGAGTTACGTCCGGAACTTACGGAGAACCAAGCCGGTACTACAACTCCAGTGCCTATGAGTGGCACGAAAGATCGGCCATCCCTACTGGACTATTCCCCGGCGATGCGAAAGCTTAACAATCTGCGCTGGGGGGGAGAGAATCCGGGGGAGGGAAGTTCCGCAACCCTCCCAATAAATTTGGTCTCTCCCCCCTCAACTACATTTCCTGTGGAGGACCCCCAACTGCGGGTACTACCCAATTCGGGGGGGGATCGAGTGGCTGCAACCTTCGCGGAGCCTGTTTCTGCTCCCCATCCGCAGATCCAATACTATGGTTCATGAGTCACCACAGTATATTGTGGTGGAAGAGTCCCCACCACCACCCCTGCAACCGAACCCCGTTGGTCCTATTTCCCCTTCTCTGTCACCCCGCCAAGGGGCTTACATTGAGCACCTCTACGGAATCCCGTACCTGATTTGGCCACCCCGAGGTGGGAGTTCGGCAGGGGACAGCCTTCCAGTGGGGGGGCGCCTGCACCTGTTGCTGCGCGCCCGACACCCCCGTTTTGCCCTGCGGGGGGGCCCTCTGGTCCCTCTGTGGCCGGGGGGGCTGCTGGCGGAGGCAGTGACGGATCATCTCCTCCTCCCGGGGGTGAAGGTCCCTCGTTCACCTCCCCCCCAATGGGGGGCTTTTAATTGGGGGGCCGGGGAATGGGGCCCCGCCCCCCTCTAAAAGCAGTCCTTATGCCATTATATACAGTCCGCGCGCCGAAACGAAACATACTTCAAAAGTCTACGATGCAGCCCCTCTAAATGAACGCCTCAGAGAGCTGATTCGCACTGTCATATTTGGTTTGATCAATCATGGTTGTTTTGCAAAGTTAGGACCTTTACAAGGTTTTGACTTCTTTAACAGCATCCACTAATTCCATATAACCTAGGGATGCGATTTAAAGGTGCACCAGCAAAGTTGAGGTGCCGAACAACACTATATATAAGCCACAGGCCCCAAATCCCAAGAAATCTATTTGCCATATTATTTATTTGCTGTGCACGCGTGCATTTCGCAGTTGCCGGCATTTGCGATCTTTCATTTTGACTGCTCAAAGTGAAATCGGGCTACAGTGCACGATATTTCGATCTAAGACCAGTTTTATAAATGATTCTAAAAGCTTTGTCTTGCTGTATAGTTGAAAAACCGCCGTCATTTTGTTTTGGCACCGCTTCTCGATTTGACGGTTTTCAGCGGATACAGCCGCCTTTCCAAGCTCATAAATGAGAGGAATACCCCCAAATTGGCCGAAATTGCCATTCATTTCGTCAAAATCCGATACAACAGGCCCAAGTTATGAATATGTCAATTTTATGCTATTTGCAACCTGTGTCGCTAATCTTGCCAAATGCACCCTTCCTGTCTTTGCGCTGCTAGCTTAAACACAAGGCAAAGGAGTGTTTTTGCTCTTGTTTGTCACCGCCTGGCTCCACTTCCAACATAGAAAGGTGACCCGAAAACGGCTAAAAACGTAATAAGGCTTTTCTTTTGATGGTGCTTCGCACCAGCAAAGGAAAAGCCAGACCAAGCACGAAAGACGAAGGATTCATTCAATCCTACTTTTCCACACCCTCCACAACGTATCATGTATCATTGCTTCATTGCAATTTCCTCAACATGCTCATCGTTGTTTGTTATAAATACTTGATCATGCATGTGCATATTGTGCAATTTGACTTCCACATCCGACAGATACCTTTCAGAGGCGATCGCAGCCCGCACACTGCCCTTCCCCATCTCGTGGAGCCCCCCTCCGCTTGTTTCGACATTCTAAGGGCCCCGCTCAAACATGTGGGGAGCTTGACTTGAAACACACATTTGACTGTCCCAGGTGTATGGTGCACTGTGAAACGTGCATCCCATCTCTGATGGCTCAGGTTCGAGACTTGCAGACTCAAAATCAAGAGCCGCAGCGGTCCCATCAAGAGCCTTCTCAGGCTGTATCGGCTGCCTCTGGCATCAGTCAGTCCTACAGGGATGGGATGACGCAAATCTTGTCTACCTTGGCTAAGCATGACGAGGTGGTTCGGGGCTACCAGCCGGAATCTAAGGCGGTGGCGGCCAGTGTGGCGGATCATCTTACAATGTCCGACAGCAACACGGCCAAATGGTTTAGCACGGTGGAAACAGTTGCTAAGCATTATGATGCGTGGGATCAATGGTACGCGACTCCTACGGAACCCGTTACGGTGGTCCCGCCCCCGCCATCGACAGCCCCGCCCGTTTCTGAACCTGAGCCCGCGGCACCTACGGCGCCCATGGGCGCGCCATCCGGTTCATCCGGTGTTGGTTGTGTTCTTGCTTTCTCCGACCACCCATCCTACGATTGCATCTATCATACGCACGCTGGTCCGGACTCGGGGTGGCCGAGTGGAGGGGAGGAACAACCCGTCCACACCTGTCACGAAGAACCCACTTCGTGGAGGGGAACCGCCGAGAAACAAAAGGAACCCGCTATCCCCGAGTGGAGGGTGGTCCCTAAGAGTGAGGAGTGTCCCTTGGAGCCTACAGTCCCTTGGACTGGTGTAGAGGAGGACTCCTCTCCGCTGGGGAACACCAATCCACTCGAGAAAAATGATTTCACTTCCCCCGGGAGACCTTCATACACGCCTTCTCATCCTACGATCACGTTTACAGTTTGTCCAGTCAAAGTTGCACCACGTGCACCCCCAACCATGGCTCTTTCCGCGTACCACCCATACCAAATGCCTATGGTGCAAAATAGTTACACCAAAGCGGTGGAGAATAGTGATATGCCCCCTCCACATTTTAATGGGCAACTAGAGAACTACGACGAGTGGGTGGAGATATTGCAGCAATGGTTGGGGGTGTGTGATCCCACATACAGGAAGGCTAGCGAGGCGTGCTTGATTTTGAGCACCTTGCCCCCTTGGCTAAAAGGGATCACCAACACACGAGTCGCCGAGGCCACTGAACATACACGGACAGCGCTCACCCTCAAAGAATTGTGGGACTTTTTCGAACACCGTTTCCATGAGTATGACCCCTCAAGGGCTGCTGAACGGTAGCGAGCCCTCACCGCCAGGGTGGTTAAAGGGCAAGTGTCCCTCATCACCTTGGAGCAGTTCTATACTCGTTGGCAACGCTTGTTGCCTTTGAGTAACAAGACTCGGCCCCACGTGATCCAGGAGCAGCTCCTAAGCAAAATCCCGTGGATCAAAGAAAAAATGGTGGAAAAGGAGGCCAAGAATAGCCAGGGCAGTCGTGTGGTTGATTTTAGTGGCCTTTACCCTTCGCCGGGTCGCGGCCCGTTTGATAAATAACCCAGGAATTTTTGTGCTCAACGTTGCACTACGGTTCCCGAGACTGTGTGCTATGCGGCGCCAGGGGTGATAGTTGATTGCAAAGACCCATATCTACAGGAATGGGTCTTGAAGCTCAACAACACACCCCACACCAACGGCCACACCATGAAGGTGGAGGTACATATGCCTCGTTTCAAGCCCTAGGATATCTATGCCCTGGCCTATCAAGACGTCTCGAAGAGAGAAGCTCTTGATCGTCTCAACCGAGGAGACAAGACGACGGTGACGTACACCCATCGCCCTTGTCCCTATAAAACCGCCGTGAATGCGGTTAATGCGGACGCTACGGCGAACCTGAACAACGCCGAACCAACTGACGCCTCCATCAACTCCGCCGGTCACCCCAAATCCCCGACAAAGAAAACCGCTGACCCCGGGCCTAAACCGTCAGCTTCCAATCAAGCCGTTTGGGTCCCGTGTTCCAAACATTGGAAAAAACGGAAGCAAACGGATATGGACTACCGCATTGATTGGGGTGTCAACAATGGCATTCTTTGAGGTTGTACACCCAATTCCCCATGCAATGACTCCCCTCGAGCAGTTCCTCAGAACCACCATTGGGCGGTCAAAGGGGGTAAGCCTAAGGGTGGTAAACCTAAAGTTGGTGGTGGCGATAAGGGTTGCGGTAAGGGCGGTAAGGGCGGTGGCGGTGATAAAGGTTGAAAAGGGGTGCTGTACGGGCACCCACGTTGGTAGGAGTGCCCGGAGGCGCCCCCTTTGGAGAAAATAGCTCTCGGGCACCCCTGTGACACCATGGTGGCTCTCGCACCTTCCAGAGTCATGAAGGGGCATATCGTGACTAGTGAGGTTCAAACCAAAGTTTCTGTTCGGGTTGCTTTGCCTAATGGAGAATTTAAGGCTCTCCGTGTTTTGGTGGATTTTGGGTGCCAAGCGGTCGCTTTGGCTAACCCCAATGTTTTTGGAGACCAAATCTCCGAAAAATATGAATGCCCCCAGCGGAGGCACCTACTCCAAGCTGACAACGAGACGCCTTTGCGGGGGGGGGGGTGGTAAATAGACGTCAAACCTCAATTTACGGGGGTTGTGGATGGTAGTGTTTCACTTCCTCGTGTTGCCCAATATGGCGTGTCCCCGTACCTTGTCCCGAGTTTACCTTGGAATATGGTTTTAGGGCACCCATGGGGTTGTGAACATTGTGTGATCCATTTTGCCCAATTCAATTGTTCATACTCTCACATCCATTGCATGCCCGCTTTTGGATTGAAGACTTCCGTGAAGCTCCACGAACCGGCAAACCATTTTTGGTCAAACCCATTCATGGTATGTGTGGGGCATAACCGTTCCAATCATTGGAGCGACCGCACCAATGCAGCCGGCCCCGGTGATTGCGATTACGCCTTCTGGTGGCGAAGCGCCCAACCGTGTTGAGGACGAGGAGCACATATCTTATGCCTTGACCGCTTCCTCCGTGGCCCCCGTGCAGGATCAGGCTTGTGCGTTGGAGCTGGTGGAATTTGCTTCTGAAACCCTCGCCCGTGATGTCCTACCTACACGGCGTGATGGGTCCATGTGGAAGCAGTCCGATTATGGCCCCACGCCGTATTGGGCCGAGCGTCTTAAAAAAGAATTTGGCAAAAAGCCCCACGTGGACGCCTCCAATAGAGTCCCGGGTATGGCTCAGGCTACCCATTGGGTTTCGCCCCCCGATGACTTCTCTTCTACTCCCACGGACCCATCCAAATTGTATTTGATGTGCCCTACCATCAGCTTTCCGATTGTGTCCGGAAAATTCGGCAAGAGAAACTACGAGCCATCGTCGTAGGGCCGAAATGGACACATGGGGAGTGATGGAAACCCCTTATGGAAATTATTTTGCAGGGGTACCATCTTCCTGGGCCGGAGACTAAGGCCCGTCTCAATCAAGATGACCACCTCACGCCCCTCCCTCAGCGGGGTTGGTCCATGGAGGCGCTATACGTGGACCGTGAAATTGCGGAGGAGAGTTTGGCGGCCATTAAATGTCATGTGGCCTCCGTTTTGGCATCAGCCGTCCCTAGCTCCGAATCCGATGACGAACCGGGCATGACCTCGGAGGAAGAGTGGGAGCATGAAAGGATGCTGAATCATTCGGCTTCGGTGCTCACCTCCACATACCAAGCGACTCACAGAACACTCTTCGCTCCCATTACTCTTGACCCCACCCCCGAAGATTTCGAGGCGCAAGAATGCGTGCGTTCAAACATTGCAAAAATTGGAAAAGAGTTATTGGCCGGGGGGGCCACTACCGTGAAGCGCTCCCAAAAAACGAACGGCGCCAAACAATTATTAGCGGCTTCCTGTGTTGGTGGCGTTGTCACCGGCCAAGAACCCATTGTGTCTCCTGAGGTGGAGCGCATGAGGAAACACATGCTCGCGGACTATCAGCGGAATGTTTTTAGTGGGGAGGTTTGTCTCCGTCTGGGCCAGGAACATCCTAAGGTCCGTGGTACGGAGCGGTTGGGGTTTGGTGAGCTTGACCTATACCCGAATGCTAAACCCAAGTCTGTGAAGCCTATAAGGTTGGCGGGGGAGCGCGCTGCGGCGGAACAACAGATAGTGGAGATTTCTTTGGCTCGTGGTTGGATTGAGCCGTGTCCTGCCTCCAAGTGGGCGTCCAACGGTTTCATTGTGCTGAAGAAATAGAAAGGAAAATGGCGCCTCGTAGTGGACTACCGCCAACCTAGCGGGGCTACCCTGCCCTACGTGCACCCCCTCCCCCTCATTGAAAATATGTTCGAAAATCTGTCCAGACACAAGATTTTCCCTATTGTGGACTTGCGTAAAGAGTTCCATCAAATTTCCCTTCACCCTGAGTCCCGGGCCAAGATCGCCATGAATTTGGCAGGTGAGCGATACCAATGGCGTGTTATGCCAATGGGTATCAAGAATGGCCCTGCTATTTTTCAACGAGTCATGGACCACATTTTACAGGGTTTGGAATATGGGGATGTATATATTGATGATATTATTATTGGTTCCTCCGGTGATATGAAGGAGGAGCTATTGGCTAACCACGACCGCGATGTGCGTGCCGTGTTGGATAGGGTACGGAGGGGGGGATTGGTTGCTTCCGTTAGCAAAACCGATTCCTTTGTACCTTTCGTTGGGTTTTGTGGCCATAAGTTGGAAAATGGCACACGTCGACCGGCGCGAGGGAAAATGTTGGCGCTTGAGCGTTGGGCAAAAGCAGATAACGTTCGTGTGCTCTGGTGTTTCTTGGGGCTCGCCAACTATTTTTCGGGGTATCTGCAAAACTACGCCTTCATAGGGTACCCCTTTGATTGATATGTTGAAGAATTTGCCTAAGCATAAAAACGGGAAGAAAATAGGCCTAAGATGGAATGCTTCGGCGAATGAGGCCTCTTTGATGCTCAAACGTGCTATCAGGGTTATTGTTCGGCTGCAATTAGCCGATTGAGATGAGGACTTTGTCTTCACCCCGAACGCTAGTTATTGGGCGGTGAGGGCGGCCCTACAGCAGGAAGTTCCGGATGGTGCTCTTCGCCCCTTGCCTTTTTCTCGGGTAAATTGTCAGGCAGTCAAGTGAATTGGAGCCCAAGGGAAAGACAGTGCTACGCCATAGTGGCGGCACTTCTCAAATGGCATGGTTTGGTGGAGAACAAGCGAGTAGAGGTCCGTATGGACCACCCTACCCTTGAAAATCCGGCTACGAAGGACCTCAAAACGGGTGGGGGGTCCCCTTCCACGCCAAGCATGTTGGCATGAGTTGCTCTCTAAAGTTGACCTCCATGTGGTTTACACCCCCGGGCCCGTAAACCCCGTGGGTGATTTCTTGTCCCGTTGGGCGTATTCTGCCAACCCGGCGTTGGGCGATGTGTCCATACACGGGACGGCCCAAGTGGACAGGGATGTGCCGGACATGGTGGCCGCCGAGAAGGAGGAGCTCCTCGCCCGCCCCCTTGTATTTCGGGCGATTGTGGCGCGCGTTGTTACTAGATCTCGCTCTAAAACGGCGCCCGAGGCTAATAGGGCGCCCGCGTGTGATACACCCCCTCAGGCTTGGGCTCCAGTGGGGGGGGGGACGGAGCAAAAGAAAAAACTTCCAAAAGCTGGAGCGAGTTGCCAAGAGACAAAAGTCTTGGAAGTCCCACAAGAAGGCAACACCTATACATGGGGAGGATGCTCGCAACGCTTTCGAGATAAATTGGGCTAAACACTACCCAAATTGTGAACGCTAGAAAAGAAATGTGGAAAGATGCCTTGAATGGGAAGTTCCAGGACAGGGTGAGGTTGTTGGATAACAAGCTTGTCCGTAATGGACGGTGGCGTGTTCCTACGCCGCTAGTGCATCGTTTGGTGGCTGAATGCCATGATGCAATTCACTTAACTACCTCCAGTGTGGAAAAGCACTGGAATGAAATTAACCATGGCGTGGAAGGTGAGGGATTGTACAAACCAGTGGAACTGCAATGTCAAACGTGTCCCTCATGTGCCATTTACATGCATGACACCAAGCGCAAGCAGGGGTACATGACCCCTATGCCTATACCCATGGAGCCCATGGACTCCATAGCGCTTGATGTCTTTCAGTACCCCTCTACCTCTCATGATGGAGAGGAGTATGACGTGATGCTTCTATGTGTTTGCCGGTTGTCCAGCTACCTCACGGCGATCCCTATTCGTAAACCTTGTAATGAAGACCCGGATGAAGGGCTAACGGGGAAAAGAGCGACCCATTGGGTAATGGAACACTGGGTTAATAGGTTCCGAGCCCCTCGTGAGATATGCTCCAACTGTGGCTCACAATTTGTAAGCCAATATTTCCAAACCCCTTGTTCTAAGACTGGTGCCCGCTCAACTATGTGTCTTGCCGGTAGGCGCCAAGGTAATGGCATTGCCCCCCTTTGTACAGATCCTTCAGGTTACACGCCTAATGAAAGTGTGTTTGGCACACACAACCGTACTAAACGGCCCCCTCTTGCAGAGCCTAAGGCGGTTCCTCAAGACGCCATGCACTACTTCCAACGGCGTGACGAGCTTCTTGCCCTGGCAGGTAGAGCTATTATGCACGTGCAAGGGACAATGGCTCATAAATATGATAAGGGGAGGAGGATGTTCCCCAATTTCTCATAAGGGGACCGTGCATGGGTCTGTCGCCAACGTAACAATCGTGGCGATAAGCTTTGGGACGGGCCCTACGAGGTTGTGGCCAGGAAGGCTCACAACCTCTATGTTATTCCAGTGGACCGACAGAGGCTATTTGATGTCCACGTTGATTGTTTATTGAAAACGATCAACTCGCCCCAATCCCTCGTGCCTCTAAATTACACGGAGGAGGTTGTTAGAGTGCCCTCTCAATTTGAGCAGGACACTCATAACGTGAAGAAAATTTTGGGGCACCGTACTCATCGAAAGAGACTTCTCTTCAAGGTACGTTAGGAGGGTTACACTGGGGATTGGGGTAACGAGGAGGCCGTTGAAACCCTCTTACCTTCCTACAATAAGAGTTGGCTAAATTACCTGAAAGAACAGAATCTCACTCAAACCGTTGACCTCCTCGCCCACCTTGGCGCACCACTCTCACAAGCCTGCCACGAAAAAAACCTAAACAATATGTGGCTTATGTCATTGTTTGGGGAAAGGAGGAGAGGGTGAGAAGCGGTGCGCGACAGAAGAAGAAGGGTGCATGCACGGCGCGCTCCTCGGTGACAAAAATCCCCAACGGAGCAGGGCGGTGGGTACCGCAGGTTTACCCCAACGTCTGCCCCTCTCACCGCTAAAGGGTTGAGGGTTACTGGGGTGGGGTGGCGTGGCATATAGCCAGGGGCGGCAGTGGGAAGTGTTCTATCGGAGGTCTTAATGCCATTCAAACCCCTATCCTGAGGTCTTACTGGAGCACTCCTACCACCACCAGGACTACGTCCTGCCTAGGATGACGCCCCTCGTCAAGGGTGCTAACAACGTGGCAAGCACTTCCCGAAGGCCTTGCCGCGTGGTGCGCATGGTGGTGCTTGCAACGTCTCGGAGTGCCGCCCCGTACCGAACAACCACGACCCCACGACCGTCCCTAACCCGCGACCCAAGCCAGCGAGCTAAAGCATTTGCCAAAACCTTGGCGAGGGCTTGTAAACTTGAGTGGGTTGTTGGGTACAACCCATTTCTTGTTTTTGCATTGGGCATGGTGGTTTTCCACCGATTTGCCCTTGTCAACAGGAGGGTAAGGTCTACAGAGTACAAAGTACTCGTGTGGCTCACACTACATGAATAAAAAATTTTGTGGCGTGCAAAATTGGCACTACATATGCTGAGGACTTAAATTTAGAGGGATGGGTCGTCCTCTACGTACCAGTATTCTAATAGGAATTGCAATGGGTGCCTTTTTTCAAGACGTCACAAAATTTCTCAATGCGGAACAGTACGAAATGTATGATACACACTGCAATAGTATGTACAATAGTACTGGAGTAGCTGAGGGGCTTTGGAGGCCTGGTTGTGCACGTGGGGATACATGTGGAGAAGGGATAGTTGTTGGAATAGATATAGAGGATGATGTGGCTTTCATTAGTCCACTGGGTTGCCAGGGCAGCCCAGGAAAAGTCCCTGAAAAAAACAGGGCAGAATTTTTGGTAGACTAAAAAGGAAGTTAATACAGACAAAGGTACGTAAGAAAAAGGGAAATGCACTGTTTTGAAAATGGCAAAGACTATACTTTGTCAAAAGCCACTGTAACTCTGTTTTGGAAACCGACTGCAGTTTCACCCCTAGGGGAAAATCCACACTTGCTTTACAAATAACACACAGAGTGCAAGGCGAACTGATATAAAATGAATACTGAGAGTTCTTTGTATAACTAGTGCTTCAATGCGTGGCTGAGCAACACAAAGCGTGCTGAGCCTGAAAAATCTGGATTGTTGTAGTGTACATTCACTGCTGTCCACCTGCAGCGACGTTGCAGCACTGGAGTGTGTGAGCCTGTAAGTGAAGGGCAGTGAGTGTGAGTCTGTGATATAAGTTGTGGTTGGTGTAGCACTGTCTGTAGAGTGTGTAGTAAGTGAGGACGTTTGATAGCAGTGTGCGTTGATCAAAGTGGGTCGCTGAGTGGAGAGTGTGTCCTGCGAGATGATTTAAGCTTCTTCAGTTCAGCTAACGTGCTAAGAAAGACTTAATATATCACTGAGTAAAAGCAGACGATAAAAGGGCTGTGGATCTGGCTCATGTAATGTGTACACAGTATGAAGACTGAGGAAAGGCAGCATATTCTTGCAGCCTGGAGAGGTGTTTCAGCACCCTTTTTTGCAAAATCAGAACGTTGGTGACAAACTCAAATTTTACATCAGTAAATGAGAGCTCGGATCTGCGCATGCATCAGCAAACATACTTGCTATATACATAGTTATGATGTAGCAAGGTCTTCTACCCAGTGAAAACTGTTCCTGTCACCAATAGGCTTCAAGTGTCTGTTTTGAATTAGATATTCGGTCTCAGCTCTCCTACAGGATCTTTCGAACCTCATCTGCGGTGAGGCAACGAGCGTCAGTCAGTTGAACTTTTTCAGTGTTGTTGTTGAGACAGAACTCTCCGTTGGCGTTGACATACCACGATACCTTGGGCCTCCTCCATTGGATGAACGAAAGGCTTTTGCATCGATGGTGTCTCGATAGCCGTTCCCTGTGCCTTCTGAGCTTGATCTTCAGCGACTGAGGTGTTTTTGTTGGTCAATTTCTCTTTTTGACTTGAGCTTGGGGCTGTGACCTTTGCCGTTGAGTTTGTTTTCCAAGCAGTTGACGGTGGACACGCTGGTTGATATTGGTGAGCTCTGGGCGCACTGGGCGGGCATGTTCCGCAATTTGGGGCACCTCTTTTGTACCCCAGTCGTCGTGCATGCTTGGATATGCGGATTGGAGACATTTGTTTCGTTGTTGGGGGCTGCTGTGTGGCAGTGTCTTTGCAACGTTTTTGTTCACTTGCATTTGCAGCAGTGCGTTTGCAGACTCTATGATCCTGGCGACTCGCTTTGAAGTACGGGACTGCAATATGTTGGACATATTGCTGGTTTCGAACTTTGACGAGCTTGGCAAGTAGCGTACTGGTTTTTTGCGAAAGTTTCTTGAATTCTGTGGTTTCGGGCACTTGTTGGAAATGTGTTTGGTCAACCAAAACTCCTCGTGCAGCGTCCGGATTTTGCCTGTGCGGCGACCTTCATAGAAGAGCGCCGTTCGGTGGCGAGACAGGAGCTGTGTCGTACCTGTTCCTGGACGGCTTCAACTTTTGAGCAGCGACTTGTTGGCGTTTTGTCGGCGACGGCGATACCATTTCTGCTGGATTTGCGTTGTTTTTACCAGCGCTGTTGCCGCTGGGATCATTGACAGGGACTATAGAAGTAATAACAGAGGAACAGCAATAGTGGAAGGCCGAGTTTGCGTTGTTTTCATCAGCACTGTTGTTGTTAGGATCACTGACAGGGACTACAGAAGTAACAGCAGAGGAACAGCAAGGTTGGACGGACACGTTGACGACCTCTGGCAGCGTCTGTCGTTGTCGGCTCTTTGCTGGAACTCTAGGAAAACACGGCAACTTCTGCATAAGAGCGAGTGCGGCTTGTTCTTGCAGGAGGTACAGTTGAAGTTGACTTATTGCGTTTAGCAACGTGAGGCAGGCCTGATACAGTTGTGCGGCGGCGTTAGCTTGCAGCCTCTTCATCTGGCGCTGGCGATTCTCTGTTATCCACGAGTACTGGACCAGGAAGTTTCTTTCTGGTAGGAGGAATTGCGATCAGCGGATGCAGTTTAGCTGGACGTGCCCAGGTCCTTGCATCTGAAAATCGCTGTAATCGAAAGCAAATAGACACTCAGAAAGTGTAAAGCAATGGGTGCCTTTGCCCCGTCACTCCTTGAGTGGGTGGGGTCTTCAAAGGCTATGGCGCTGCAGATTTTGCTGTCTCCGCCGCCTGGGTATTTGTCCTGGTCGCTATGCGTGCCCGGGTTGGGAGTGCGTACCCGTTATTGCCATTGCATGGGGCCACATGCTGGCTGGGTGTATTCTTCATGTCGTTGATGAGTTTCATGGGGGTTATCTCCACCTGCAGTGTGAGGGGTACAAAAAATATGAGGCAAAGGGCGAGTGTGCATGTGTGTCCATGCATATATGTATGAGAGGATATATATGTTGATGCTTTCTCTAGAGTTCCCCACGAGTTGACTTGGGTTTCCACAACACCCGAGGGGTCCTCTATCCCAACACCCAACCAAACGCGTCCGGATATGGGTGCAGCATATATTTAAGAGAGGCCCGTGCGTGGACGTGAATTTTTACAGCACACACGGACCTCTCTCTCCGTGACACACCAAAACCAGGTGTGCCCCGTGTCCATTGGTTGCGTGCATGTGTGTGCATTCCGCTTTTTTAGTTACTGGAGTATACGGTTACCTATTACGTGGGTTATCAACCGCCCGCCGATCAAGCAAGACCTAGGTTGTTTTAGGGTTTCTGTTTTGTAACCGTGTACACCGGCATCAAGTTTACACACGGAGGTGTAAATATGCACCGTCATACACGGTGTAAGGGGGTTGGGGGAGTAATGCTCCTTTGGGGCGTGTCATCGGGCCCCCGGGAAGCTGGGTGGGCTGATACCCCAGCAGGACGGTACGGGCCACCTCCCCAAGTTGGCACATGGAGGTTACCCCCTGTTTCACCGCCCGCCAGTGACACACCCACCAACAAAGGTAAGACGCAAGCTAACCCAAGTGTTTATACGCACGCCCCCAGGACTACAGGCTTTAGGGACAAGCACATCAAGAGTATCAAGCACATCCAAGCTCTCATTAACTCTCTGAAGCACGGAGATCGAAGGTGTGGGCATTGTGCCTGTGTTTTGCATTGTGCCTAAGTGTTTCTTGTTCATTTACTGTGAGGCCACCCTGACCTCTTTCATCTAAGTTAGTGTTGCTACCGCACACACTGTGGGGCCATCATGGCTGTAATTTTCAGTGGCCTAAGCGTGACACAAGGCAAAGGCGGGCACAAGACAGTAGCCCATCGCAAGGCAAGAACACAGTACACATCATCAATCCTCGTCTGTCATTGTCCCAGTTTGTGGAAAAAAGGACTGTGGTGGTGGTAAGGACCGTTGCCACAGTTGCGCTGCGTTGCATTACAGGACAGAACTGTTAGCCCCCCGTGGCAACAGTCCCCTGACCGAAGGGCATCGAGGTTTATGTCATTGTGAATCCCTGTTTCCCTGACCTTTATCTTTACCCTCCCGCATGTTCCCTGTTGCAGGCACAGTCCTGTGTTACGTGCGCACTCGCCTGTAGCTGTCCGTAGGAGTGTTTCCAGGAGTCAAACTTTTGGCAGTTTCGCGTGGCACCGTGTTGCATGTATCATTACCTTCGTAATTGTTTAAAAGTGTGATTTCACTTTCCCTTCAGTTTTGTTTCTCAAGAAAAGTATTAATTTTAGCTCCTGGACCCCACAATGCCTTTTGCAACACGCCGGGACCAGACTCTGCGCGCAACAGCTTGCGGTTCCGCCTAGTACTTATTCAGGGATCTGCAGGATCCCGTTAGTGAATTTCCAGATTTTGGCGGTGCTTGAGTTCCCACCGATCAGGGCTATTTCAACCACCGTGCGCATGGCTGCCAGGTTGTCAGCCTTCGTTCGACCCCCTAGGAGGCAGATTGGGTAATAACCCCACATTTGCTGTTCTTTGTAGCTTTGTGACTGCTACGTTCCTTCTGGGCATGTACTTGTTTCCCATGGCAGTCGTTTTAAGTGGGGTGGTGAAGCAGGTGACTACACTACCCTAGTATATTGCCCCTGAGGGATCTTTATATGACCCGATATATTGGAGTATTGTATAGTATATTCCATTTCCTTGTTAGCAACATAGGATGTGGGATAGATAAGGCAATGTCGGATCTTTTGTAGTTATATGAATTAGTGGATGATGGGCTGGATTTAACATATGAGCATATGAGATATTTCAATGGCTATGTGTATCATATCTGGTTGCAGGATACTATTCAGCTTTCACAATCGTCATGTCTTCTTTGCCATGCAATGCTGCTGCCCATGCGACTGCGACCTCTGCTCCGGACAATTTGGTCTGTTTTCATTGTCTATGTGCAGCCCCTTTTTTTACACATGTTTTGATTTGGAAGGAACTATCCTGACTTCAATGTAATCCGGTGCCTGGACTTGCTCTACTTTATCTCTGTGTGGACCTTAGTTTGCTTTGGGGAAAATCAGCAAGGTTTTCTTTAACAAATACAAAGAACAAACACAAGGGCGGGCAAACGAGAAACCTTTTCTTCCACACCTTGCTTTACGCCTTCAATGACAAAGCACAGGGACAGTCACACGAAATCTACCAAATTCAGAAGCATGCAGCACAACAGAAGCACAACACAAGGTGTTTGGGTCCAACTATTCCAGTATCCGTCACGCGGTTCTCATTGGTTGTCACGCCATTGGTACCTGCACGCTCCACTGCCGTATTACGGCAACATTGTGGTCCCACTCCTCGATGCAGCGCCAATTCTGTACCGCTGCGAGGGAGGTCACATCAGCGGCAGTCTACACGCTGCTGTCTCATATCCGTGGCGCCCATGTTGCAACTGGAGAGTCCAGCCACGAGTGGCGCTGATGACATCGCTGAGCTTGCACAAAGAAAAGCACGAGCGTTCAATGGCTCTGACCAAACGGCCTACATGCTTGAAATGGACGCATGCACACATGCCAAAGCTACAGTCCAAAAAACGCCACTGCTCTGTCATTGCTGATATAATTAAGATAATTCTAAAAATCGAATGCAACGAGAACCACTTAAAATTCATTGGAATCCTTTAAAATCTGGCTGCCAACAGGCATTTAGAGTCTCTTGGCTTTTTTTTTCTGCAGTTGAGGAGTGCCTTGCACGCGACGGTCCGCTCCAATCTCTGATGCCAAGGGAGCATGAACAAAGCTGTAATGGGCTTCTGTCTACCCGTCCGGCATCAGAAGAAAAATCAGTGACTTTGAATACCATTTTACCTATTCGTTGGCGGCTAGGGGCATGGTGTCCGTGGTTATGTTCACGGATGCATGTGTGAAGGCTTCAACGGCTGTTGCCAAGATCTTCTCCAACGGCAAGCATTTTGGGTGTTATTGGCACGCTGCTAAGAATGTGGCCAAGAAGCTGAAAGGCGTTCCTGGCAATGACACGTCCGCCGAATCGGTCCACCTTATTGGTGGTGCACATCGCCGAGTCTCCATTGTTGTCTTCCAACACAATTCGAATGTTGACATTCCTGTCAACACAATCTTTTCACGGGGACATACACATTTCAGTGGTACGTGGAGGGAGGACAAGGTGCAACGCTGCACCCTTTGTTTTCACAGGGTGCTGTGGACACGAGGGGATTGTCCCCGCTCAACGGGTGGAGGAGATCCATACGTGGACAAAGGAGGGCCGCCTAAACAAGAGCAAAACGCCGAATGACATTTTTGATGCTCTGATTGTCATTGTGGGTGAGTTGATTTTGAAATGGAAATGGTTAGAATCAGGCGTGACAACGAGCTGCTTTTGTGCCCGACATTACACAACCCAAAACATTTTTCCATGCCGCATGAGACCAGGAAGTACCGGCTGACCGCATGAGAGACAGATGACACACCCTATCAAATTATCCTCTCGCTAGAATACAACATAAAAAAGTTGGACCGGGACAAAAACGAAGGCTTGCCCCGGCCCGTAGCCGACAACACTCCTGACTCCACGCGGAGGGTTGAGGACTTTCTGTGCTTTGACCTCCCCATCACTATGGCAACCCTCACATCTTTTGCGCTCATCTTTGGGATTTCAAAATGAAGCACCGGTCCAGCTCACTAGGTTCTGTTCTCAGCTCCAACCCGGACCTCTTGGATGGTTCACACCTACACGTTGTACCGCGAGCTTGTGTGCAGTTGTAGGTTTCCCATCATGCCTGGGATGCCTGGGCCTCATTTTTGGCGCGTTATTAACAACGACCCATTTGTCGGTTTCCATTTGGGCCTTGTGCATTCGCAATAGTTCTTGGAGGAGCCTCTTTTGCATGAGGAATACAACCTTGTGTCACGGAACGGGTAGGGAAACTTTATTATTGCTACGAGTGTGTTAGTCTGTGTCTCGTCGTGGTGCCCAGTATCGAAGGCATTGTTCCAGAAGGAGCAGCAGATGCGGCACTATTGGTGCGCCAAGAGGAGCTCCAAAAAAATAGGTACCGGCCCCAATTGAATGCATTGGCTAGAGATTTCGTGGAGGTGGTAATTGTCTCACTAGAACATTTTGAAGATGCTAAGCTTACTTTGCGGAGTTGGATTGATAGGCAGAGGGAACCGTTAATTGACATCAAAGCGGACAATCCAACCGGGCCACCCACCAAGGCACAAAAAAGAAGGCCTTCGGAGATGGCTTCCAGTGGGAAGAAGAAGAAGAAGAAAAACAGCTCGGATCCCCAAACCTCTGATGCTCAACCATCCCCACAATCAGCTTCACAAGTGTACCTGATCTCCCCCTTCTCCCCGCCCTTTTGTCCCCCTCTTCCCAAAAAGTGCCTCTTGCACCCCAAGCATCCTATGAAAAGGGAAGTGACGATGTTCTGGTGCTTCGACGGGTGCCTCCGCTTTCTAGTTTGAGGAGGTGCCCTGCCTTCTGTCTACACCACCCTCTGCAACTGCCCAACTGCTTCAGGGTGCCCAACCCTTGCAATTGTTGCAATCGATGGTACACTCCACCTTTGCGTTGAGCCAAGCTACGTCAAACACCCAATCATCGCAACTTGCGAAACTCTCTTTGCCCTTTCAAGCCACCCCAAGTAGTAAAATTCTTATCCGACAACCATACGTATGCCCCAAGGCTCCCAAGTGCCATTGTCCATGGGCATGCACCGTTGGCCCAACTCCAAGCATGCGCCAACTACACATGCCTTGTACTTTCTGCTCACGCAGCTTCTACACCCTATACCACCAACTCCCGAGAAAGGTGGGGGCGGTAATGCAAAGGCAAGGCAAATGGGTGATTCATGCAATCTACAAAGACTATTGCGAACAGGGGCGTCTCCATACTCTTACTATGTGATCAACGGAGGGGTTAAGCGTCCATGGTAAAGCCCGATCGGATCGCATTTGGCTTCGCTCTATCCCATAATTGAACGATTTCAGCGAGTTTAGCAATTTTGTGTATGCTTTCAGAGAAAGGCCGAATTTACACTACCTATAATCAGCAGGATGGAGGATTTGACCTTTGTGTGTCAAATCAGGCCTGCTGTGTGTTCGCGCGCCCTTCTGGTGTCTGTGGTGATGTGCGTGTGCTCTTTACTCTTCAGTGCGGACCAAACGACCGAATACCCTTCCTGTCTCGTGCTAATAGTGTTAGATCTATCACGTAGAAGTTAGAATCACTGATCTAACCGCAGGAAGCCTATTGGCAGATGTAGTACAGACGTTGATCGCTTCCGTGGACAAGTGTTGAGGGATTACCCTCAGAGAAATATAAACAGTCCCCATGTATGCTACACTGGTAGTAAGTAGTCACGGCAAAAGCTAGTGGCCACATGGGGTGTCTTTCGAAAGAGATTAGAGGTGAGACTAATGGAAGCATAGATAGGCGCCGCAGGTCGTGGGATAAGTTGGTCGCTGCTCCGGAAGGCAAAGCAAGATGATATTCTTTTGCATATCATTTGTTCGCCTTGCATATGAGTTGTGACAAGTTGAAATTCCACGGAATTAAAGAGGGTCAATCTTTTGAGACTGCGTGTGTTGAACATGTTGTGTGCTTGTTCAGTGGGTCAATATGCCAAAGCTGGGGAATTTCACTTATGACCTGCTTCTTAACCTCTTGTTTGCCGTCTTACTCTGTTGACCTTCGGTGAAATCATATCATGAGTCAAACACGGTTGGTGATCCCCTATCCTTCTCTTGTGATCACGGAGTATGGCATGCATTCAGTTAGTTTGGCAATTGGACACATGGAGAATTCTCGATGAAAGTTGGGGATTCTCATTCCAAGTCCATGAATCCTCTCATGGGTCATGTTTGGGCAAAATCATCTCTCCAGATGCATGCTCTGTGGATTAGGTTTTGGTGACTTTATCTCTTTTGGGCCATGGATTGGTTAGTTTCTCTTTGCTGGGGCATGGATTTGGGAGGGTTCCTCTCTCAGGTCATGGAATCGGGAGGGACCATCTCTCTCCAGGCCTGGATCTGGAGGGGACGATCTCTCTTCGCGGCAGGACAACTTCTCTTTCGGTTGGGACAGTCGCACCATGGATGTGCTCTTATTGGATAGATAGAGATGGATAGATATGGGCAGCCACAAACGCAGCCTTGTCTCACATCTCCTTGTTTGATTTAAATGCTGGCCGCCTCCGGGGGGAAGGGGACTTCTTCACCATTGGTTCCCCTGGCGTCCTGCGTCACGGCCGGCAACTTCAAGGAGGTTCCCCTGGGCCTGACTGGTATTAGTGTTCCTTCAGGCGCTGCCCTCACGGCCGCTCCTTCTAGTCCTCTTTCGAAGCTTCCTCCAACCTGCCCCCCCAAGCACAGCCTTTTGGGTGCCTGCAGGCGGATTGCTTGTCGATAGCTGTCGCCAACAACGCAGATTTTCTATCCACCACAATCCACCACTCCCCCGGCCTCACGGGCTGGAGTACCCACTTGGCTCCTGCACGTACTTGGTTGCCGTCCATCCGCGGCTGCAGGCCAGGGGGCAACCGCTTTTTTTTATGGCATGGCGGTCCCCGGCCAAAAAAAACCATCACTGCTCACACTGCGAGGTTCCTCGAAGGACAGCCGCTATGTACATTTCGCAATGTTTGATATAAAACCCTGAGGTGCTGAGCACTAACTAAAAGAAACCAAAGGCTCAGGCTTTCCTTTCACACAAGTGTACACAAAAGGAAGCATTAAAAGTGGTTTTTACCCGCTGTGGTCATTGGAGGATGTGTGGATACTCTCTGAAGTTGTTTCAGTGAAACGTTGAGTGGTTGGTGCACATGTTAGGAGAAAGGAATGGTGATTCGTTCAGTTGACTAGTACTGACCAGTTTTGAACTGGTGTTCCGGAGTGCTGTGTCAAAGAGGGACATAAAAAGAAAAAGAACAAGTGCAAGCAACACGGCAGGCAAGTCTGGCAGGCACGTGCAACAGCTCAGCGAGTGAATTAGGGGTGTCCAAATCAGCCTTTCGCGTCAGGAGCTGACAAGAGTTCAGTATTTCAACGGCAAAGTTGATCCTACTGTAAAAAATCCGTAGGGCACATATATCATCTGGAATGGTGCCTGCAGATCACAGGCGACGCAGAACCGTGGGTTGCAGACGCTGGCAGAGCTGAGAAGGATTTTGATAGTTTTTTTGTGCTACGGAGTGAACCAGGTGGCTTTATTCGTTTCTGTCTGCAGACAGTAATACAGTGCATTGATGCAGGAGTGAGACGACAGTTTTTAAATTGTGTCTGGACTGACAGCCGTCGCACATTGCAGTACATGTGCGCCGCCCATCAGTAGGAGTAGCATCGTCATGAGAATGCATGTTTTGTTTGCTATTGTATCGTGTTATGTTGGACTTTCGTCATGTCATGTAGTGCATATATGTTGGTATATTATATCCTGGCGTATTCTCTTTGTATGATCACAGGGAGATGGATTTATGATGCTTCAATATGATGTTTTCTTACATTCCCCCTAATTGATCGCGACAAGAAGGGGTTTAGCAGAATTATTGAAAGTGGATTTCGTCGAGTCACTTCATCCACATTTCCTTGTGAAGTTGTTGTTCATTTTGCATTGTATTGGTGTTCTACTTGCTCATTGTGCACTCTGTTTTTCCTATTGTCTTTTGGATTTGTGAAGTCAAAGTTCTCGGAGAATTTTTTGGATAGTTACCAAGAACGATCCTAAATTGTGGTAGCAGAGGCTTGTGATTGGTCATGGACACAATGAAGGATGACGACTATGTGTCTTTTCGATCCATTGAGGACCTTGATGAACAACTCCTTGGAGACCTACAAGAACAATTGTCATTGAACATCAACATGATTGAATATCATAATGAACAAGGTGGTCCTTCCTCAAGGGAGAGTCATGATCATGTGGAGGAAATTAATTGTGATGATGATGAAAACCACACTCTTCAATTGGTGCTACATCAACAAGCTCACGAACAAAAACATCAACTACAAGAGTATTCGCAAGCACGTTCCAATCAACAAGAACAATTAACTCAACATCATACTCACGGACAACATCACCATCATATCGCTCTACAACAAAATCCGGTGATGGGTGAATTTCAATCACAACAACTTCCGGGCGGATGGGGTTTTCGTGCATTTGAACGTGTCCGTTTTGTAAACGAATTTGGGGAACCACAAGAACGAATTCGTTGGGTCTGAATGGGCGCCGACACACGATACGGCGTTAAACCAAGTGAGCGAGCTCACCAAGGCACTTTCTATGTTGCGCGACGATCATTATGGTCTACATCGCGCAGCTGCCAAAACCTTTCGTGAGGCCGAAACGGCTTTGGATCGACTTCGAGGACAAGTACAAGAACATGTTGACGGAGTTTATGGTGAAGGCCGAACTCTACCAGGTATTGTTGATGAACAAGGACAACGACTACATGATTTTAGTGGGCGCGTTGAGGGCTGGTGCAAGGAGAATTTTTCACACATTGACAATCGACTAAATGCTTTGCTATCATCCATGGGTAAGAAGGAAGTACAATGCTCATTTGAGAATGAATTGTTATCTCTCAAGCAATTGTGTTTGTCGACCAATGAGTTAGTAGATTCCATGGCCCATGAGCGTGAAGAACTAAATGGTGAAATTGGGAACCTCAGACAAGCATTAAATGCTTTTGAGGCTGAGGTTAATCAACTCAGGTTGACCGTAGACATGATGGAAAGTGAAGTAGGTCCACTCAAAACTGCCTTCTCCAAATTCCAATTGGAAACTGCCACCAATCTTGAAAAGATTCGTCAAAACATGGACAACCAATTGGAAAGGGACAGGGCCGAATTTCTTGACGAAGTGCATACTTTGCCACGACAGCTCTCAATGGAGAAGACCTCCCGTGAAAGTGAAAAAAAGCATTTCGAGCAACAAATCTCTTCTCTTGTTGCACGCATTGAGACATTGGAGAATAAGCGTGGCGTACAACGTTCTTCTCCCATGAAAGCACCTGGTGATGGTGTTTTGATTCAAGTTGCATCTTTAGCGGCTGAGATCCAGGTGCTGAAGGTACATTTCGACAGTGTGCATCAGTTTTTGAGTGCATTGGAGGAACGTTTCCTTGCGTATGATACACAGCATGCACCCCAACTCAATCAACTATCCATAAGTTTTAAGGGACACTTGACGGAATTCAGTGAGCTCAAGTTGAGCCTCGCCAAGCTTAGGATAGATTAAGAGGCCAATGAATCCTTGTTGCAACATGTGCGTGCCAAGAAGTCTTCGGTGAGTCCTCGGGGTACAAATCCATCTCCCAAAGTACCGAGTGAGGCCATTGATAGAATTGACTTAGCTAAATTGCACAACCTATGTAGGGTTGCTAAGGATAAATCTTCCAAGGCACAGGTTGATGTGTTGGGATGCTTACAAGATTGTGCGTCATTACGTGGTGAATTAATGGATTCCATTGAGAATCATCGATCACTCAAAGGGGAATTGGCTGCACACTTGACATCAATGCATTCTTCAAGTGCGCGGCGAGAATCACAGCCATCAGGGTCAGTTACGTTTGGAGTGGACGCGAAGGGTAACCCCTTGTCACCCAATTGTGCTTACATCCCATCTGGTCCCCCAGATCTACAATATGACGAACTTCGTGCTCAAGAAATACAGCATGGCAAGGAGTTTGTCTCAAATGAGCGACGAGGAGTTACCTCCAAGAGCGCTGGGACAGCTCAGGTTCACACTCCATATGCACCTCCATGGCATGCCACACAGATTCAGGATCAGGCCCAATGTTCCTTCACATACCGGGATCCAAAGCGGTCATGCCCACAAGGGGAATCTTATCACAGCCGGTCAAGTGTGGAAGTGAACAATCCAACAACGCATACCGGTTCTTCTCCTCCCCACGCTAATCCACAGGGTGATTGGCGTCATTGTAAGGGATTGGACGTTCGATTTTTCGATGATGATTTATTTTTTAATCCCTTCTCGCCATTGGACTTTAAGGATGAGACCCAGCTACCTAAAGTGAAGCCCACAGGGATTCCTTCTTTTGGGGCAGCATTTGCTGAGGTACGACCACCTGAGGAGGATGAGGGAACCACAGATGTTAAGGATTCATTTTATCAAGGAATTCCTGGTCCAGGTTTGTATGGCACATTGGCCACGCCGTATTTGGACCCTAAATCGCTCACAGAGACCCAGGCATTGATGACTGTGCCACATTGGGATGGAAAAGGGGAGTCTGGTGTAGAGTGGAAGGAGTCCTATTCGGTGTGGGATAATGATGTTGGCAGGGCCCTAGGAGATGCAGTCAGGCGCCGGGTGCTGCGGGCAGCCATCCCCAAGGATCTAGCCAATAGTTTTGGGAAGCGCATCGATCGGCGGCGTCGTGGCTATGCAGCGCTGGAAACGTTAGTCTTCGATGAGGTTGACAGGCGTGCAAACCCAGATGTCATATCCGACAAGTGGAAAGCACGTGAACTGCCTGCCAAACCCACTGCACTGGATGCTGCAGGTTTTATGGACGATTGGCTCTACTATGGAAGCCAGGTTAAAGGTGGTGTAACCCATCAGGGCGCTAGGGACCAATTTCTGGATGCACTGGGCCCACGGCAGGAGAACTTTATTTATAAGCTCTACCTTGAAGAGAGAAGAAAAGGTAAGGAGCATAACTATTTGGAGATTTTCCTGGTGCTTATGACAGAACTGATGGCTCGTGATGCTGCACACAATAAGCGGGACCATTGGCGCCGGCGCAATCACCAGGGTCATGGCAGGGTCCAACAAATTCAGGGTTCAGAGTCAGGGGAAGGTATTCCTGCTGCCTCACTGCCCACAGAGTTTGAGCCTGATGAGGCCCAAGTGCTTGCACTGATGGATAAAAAAAAAGAACATCACATGTCATCATAGCGGCCGCACTGGACACATGGTCAAGGATTGCTGGGTTAAACACCCTGAGCTCATTCCTAAGGGTGTAAGGGTGCCCAAAACGTTGTTGGAGAAGCTCAGGACTCCTCCTACACGTCAAGATACAGGAGGAGGACCGAACAGGTCTCCAGCGGACAGGGGTAAGCCCCCTCCCAAGAAAGGTTACCCCCCTTGCCCTACTCCAGGTTGTGGTAAAACAAATCACAGGCCTGAAGACTGTTTTATTTCCTATCCTGAGAAGGCTGAGGAATACAAGCGCCGCTTTAAGAAGTAGAGGCGTGGACAGTGTGTTTTGGGCGGTCCACTGTCACATAGACGCCCACCCATACGGGTGGACTATGAGGCAACGTGGAAAAGTGCATATGTGCAGCATATTGAGTTACAGGGTGAGGAGATAGAGGTCCTCAGGGAACCCCGTCCTCGGATTTGTCGCAAGACGCGGCGGGGCATCATACTACAGGCCCGATACCAGCTGAATAAGTATCCTAAGGCGGGCCCATACCTGCTGCAGTCATTGATTGACACGGGATGTGAGATTCTCGGTGTCATTGGCTGGGAGCTGATAGATAAGAAATATTGTGAGGCTGCTGATGTGCAGTTTCGTTTGTTGGGGGCAGGCAATATGGAGTTGGAGGGAGGTAAGTTAGGGGTCAGGGTGACTATTTTGCTGCCTGTACACACCTGCGCAGGAGTGGTAGTGGCACGATGTGTGAATGCATTTTTGCATCTTGCCTCTGTGGGACCCCGGGTGATCCTGGGGTACCCTTTCTTAACCCGATATGGTCTGGCATTGTTGCCTTCTCAGGGCCAATTGGCCTTTGAAGAAGAAATGAGGTAGACTACCCATACGATGACAGAAACCCGTGGAGAAGTGACTGAGTTCAGCACCTCGACCGGCTCTGTACATCAAGGTATCCATGATATGCCAATAGCACATATACCCATACATGTGCATGATGCATTTGCTCTGGACCTTCCGGATGCTGACAACTCTGTGTATCGGAGTGCTCAGAAGGGTACTCCAGCACAGCAGTCTGAGATTGTAGGGAACGTAGTGATATGCAATCCACAGACAGGAGTGGATCTTGGCAATGTTTATGAAGTCCCCTGTGAGGATTCCATACAGACTGCAGGTTTGGCCCTGATTGGGTGGCCTCCTTTACAGTCATCTTACACTGGGGACCAGCCCCCTTTGGGTGGGGCACAAGCCCTGCGCAACGATATGTATATCCTGGTGCAGGCCCTGGTTCTCATCAGTTATTTCTTGGCCTTTACATACAGGTCTCAGAATAACTGTCAGGTGCCCCCACAGGCATCCAGGTCGACAGACGGTTTGCCAAGAAGACAGAAGTGTCAGAATATGACAGTGATAGGCCGTATTGAGGAGGCCCTGACCAGCCAGACCATTAGGTCGGCTGCTTGTTGCTATAATGTAGCAGCGCTGATGCTATTACCTATTAGGATACCTGACGTTCCACCCCAGCATACCCCCCCTGTGCATGTTGGCACGGCTAGGCCGCAGCCACCCATGGGTGATATTATAGCACATATACAGTCGGAGATGGCCTTGCGGGAGTCGTTTGCCTGTCTTGACTCCCATGATTCTGAATTGTCTCCCCCGACACCTACGGAGGCTATGGCATTCATGATGAATGTCCAGCATTTCCTGAATAAATGGGATGCAGGTGATGAGTGTGTGACACACAACCCAATCCCTACAGTGGAAGCTGAAAGTAACCCAGGATCGGAACCATTTTCTGAGGACGAGGGATCCTTGGGTTATGAAGAGCCCGCACCTGAATTTATGGGTGGCTTTGGCTTCTGGAGGAACCATATAGGTCAACAGGTTGATAGTGTGGACCAAATACTGACAGGGCCCACCTCACTGGAGACCAGCGGTCCCTCACCTGTGCCAGGTGTGGCTGCTGCAGCAGACATTGCCCGAGGTGTGGAGACGATCTCCAACCCGAAAGCCGATTCTGGGTCTGGAATGGACCCAGCGGACGGAATACAGCACAGATCTCAGATTCAATCTTTATTGGCGGCCAAGATTCGATCTTTACATCAGGAACGTCTATCTATGACGTCACATCATGCAGTTAGGTTGCACCATCTTCGTGCTTATAGGTTGAGGAAGGATGCCACTACAAGAGGCGTTTCCATAGCCAAAATTAAATCCCGTATGGGACTGAGATCTCATTGTTTTCGAACAGGCCAATATGTGCTGACCCCCGATTGGAGACAGTGCATTTTGAATTGGGCTGGTTCTGAGTTTGTACCCACGTGTGAGCCGTGGGATGAGTCCACCCGATTGCAGTTGCATAAGGGGGATGATAAAGGGAAGAAGAGAGGATTGTATATACCGTGGGGGAATGAGACTTTGTTTCTGCATCCCCTTGTCAATGACATGCAGATGGCCATTGAGAAGGTGTACTGGGAAGGGAGTAGAGGTGTGGCAGTAGTACCAGTACGACGCGAGGAGCCGTGGTTTTGGGCTCTGGGTGAGATAGCAGTGGACTGGTGGGACCTGCCAAGGGGTGAGTCAATATGGGTAGATCGATGGGGTGTACAGCATACCCAGGAACACAACATTCATACACGTGTGGTGTTGTTTGCTGCTCTGGGACGAAATGAGGCTTTTAGCCACATATGCTTGGTATTTGGTTCCTGCCCTTGGAGATACTTGACACTGGGAAAATGTGTTAGACCAGGCACGTTGCATTATGCGCTTGTAGGAAGGCCTTTGGAGTAGTAGGTGCGTGATCCTTTTCCTGAGCCTGAGATCAATCATGAGAAATTGTTGTGGATTGGGAAGGCAGTGTTCATCTTCTTCTGCATCACTAGAACTCGAAGATTTGGAGTTCTAGAATGGATTCTGAGTTGGTTCCTGACTTTGCGGTGAAGATTTTTTTTTGATCTGTTGGTGAATCATATTGATGATTGCCCTGTGACCAATAACGTGTAGGTGCTGATTGAGAGGATTGGCCTTCTGAAGAATCCGTAGTGCTTGTGTTCCGAAACCGTCCCATCAGCAGTTCAGAGTAGGATTCACTGGACAACACGCCACAAAGTCAGACCAGAAATGGCAGGGTACGGCGGAGACCCATGCCCACACACAAATACCACAAACCCGTCCGAGAAAGTTGAGGTTACGTCCCAACTGGTACCCAGACACGGACCGCAAGCCCCAGCCGAGAAAGGCAGCACTGGGGCGACACCCGTACCCTCACACACCCACCATCAACCCCGAAACGCGCACCCAAACGGACGCACCGCAAAACCCAACCAAACGAAGGCCAGTTAAAGGCGAAACCCATAATGGCACGAACAAACTGCAAGCCCCGCCAGGAATGGCAAAAAGAAGGCGAAAACGCAAACCCGAGCACGCACAACACGAACTCTAACCAGGAAGGGGCAGAAAATGGCAACCCCCAAACCCAAGCGCGCGCGATTCACAACAGTAGGAAACCCAGTGTCCATTACCCGAACACTGAGGCAAGCCCGTGCCATGCAGGTGACCCGGCCAAAAGAGATCGGGAGCCCGGGGGTCAGGCTGCATCCTAAGGCCAGCGCTGCTTTGGGACTCGAGGCAGAGCGTGCGACACCCAAGCATCTCGGAACCCAAGTACCAAGACCACGCCCCTGGCATGCCTTGGGAACAGGATACGCCAGGAAGTCCGGTGAACCCCTAGGGTTCCACTCAAAGGAGGGGACGTGCGCTAGCAGGGGGGCACACCCTCCCGGCGTGACATGTCCGTCACAGCGGCGGCGATTTCCTGAATAAATGGGATGCAGGTGATGAGTGTGTGACACACAACCCAATCCCTACAGTGGAAGCTGAAAGTAAACCAGGATGGGAACCATTTTCTGAGGACGAGGGATCCTTGGGTTATGAAGAGCCCCCACCTGAATTTATGGGTGGCTTTGGCTTCTGGAGGAACCATATAGGTCAACAGGTTGATAGTGTGGACCATTTCCTGACAGGGCCCACCTCACTGGAGACCAGCGGTCCCTCACCTGTGCCAGATGTGGCTGCTGCAGCAGACATTGCCCGAGGTGTGGAGACGATCTCCAACCCGAAAGCCGATTCTGGGTCTGGAATGGACCCAGCGGACGGAATACAGCACAGATCTCAGATTCAATCTTTATTGGCGGCCAAGATTCGATCTTTACATCAGGAACGTCTATCTATGACGTCACATCATGCAGTTAGGTTGCACCATCTTCGTGCTTATAGGTTGAGGAAGGATGCCACTACAAGATGCGTTTCCATAGCCAAAATTAAATCCCGTATGGGACTGAGATCTCATTGTTTTCGAACAGGCCAATATGTGCTGACCCCCGATTGGAGACAGTGCATTTTGAATTGGGCTGGGTCTGAGTTTGTACCCACGTGTGAGCCGTGGGATGAGTCCACCCGATTGCAGTTGCATAAGGGGGATGATAAAGGGAAGAAGAGAGGATTGTATATACCGTGGGGGAATGAGACTTTGTTTCTGCATCCCCTTGTCAATGACATGCAGATGGCCATTGAGAAGGTGTACTGGGAAGGGAGTAGAGGTGTGGCAGTAGTACCAGTACGACGCGAGGAGCCGTGGTTTTGGGCTCTGGGTGAGATAGCAGTGGACTGGTGGGACCTGCCAAGGGGTGAGTCAATATGGGTAGATCGATGGGGTGTACAGCATACCCAGGAACACAACATTCATACACGTGTGGTGTTGTTTGCTGCTCTGCGACGAAATGAGGCTTTTAGCCACATATGCTTGGTATTTGGTTCCTGCCCTTGGAGATACTTGACACTGGAAAAATGTGTTAGACCAGGCACGTTGCATTATGCGCTTGTAGGAAGGCCTTTGGAGTAGTAGTTGCGTGATCCTTTTCCTGAGCCTGAGATCAATCATGAGAAATTGTTGTGGATTGGGAAGGCAGTGTTCATCTTCTTCTGCATCACTAGAACTCGAAGATTTGGAGTTCTAGAATGGATTCTGAGTTGGTTCCTGCCTTTGCGGTGATGATTTTTTTTTTGATCTGTTGGTGAATCACATTGATGATTGCCCTGTGACCAATAACGTGTAGGTGCTGATTGAGAGGATTGGCCTTCTGAAGAATCCGTAGTGCTTGTGTTCCGAAACCGTCCCATCAGCAGTTCAGAGTAGGATTCACTGGACAACACGCCACAAAGTCAGACCAGAAATGGCAGGGTACGGCGGAGACCCATGCCCACACACAAATACCACAAACCCGTCCGAGAAAGTTGAGGTTACGTCCCAACTGGTACCCAGACACGGACCGCAAGCCCCAGCCGAGAAAGGCAGGACTGGGGCGACACCCGTACCCTCACACACCCACCATCAACCCCGAAACGCGCACCCAAACGGACGCACCGCAAAACCCAACCAAACGAAGGCCAGTTAAAGGCGAAACCCATAATGGCACGAACAAACTGCAAGCCCCGCCAGGAATGGCAAAAAGAAGGCGAAAACGCAAACCCGAGCACGCACAACACCAACTCTAACCAGGAAGGGGCAGAAAATGGCAACCCCCAAACCCAAGTGCGCGCGATTCACAACAGTAGGAAACCCAGTGTCCATTACCCGAACACTGAGGCAAGCCCGTGCCATGCAGGTGACCCGGCCAAAGGAGATCGGGAGCCCGGGGGTCAGGCTGCATCCTAAGGCCAGCGCTGCTTTGGGACTCGAGGCGGAGCGTGCGACACCCAAGCATCTCGGAACCCAAGTACCAAGACCACGCCCCTGGCATGCCTTGGGAACAGGATACGCCAGGAAGTCCGGTGAACCCCTAGGGTTCCACTCAAAGGAGGGGACGTGCGCTAGCAGGGGGGCACACCCTCCCGGCGTGACATGTCCGTCACACCGGCGGCGATTAGCCCTCCGGCTGTTGCCCGGGGCCGCCTTGTTGGGGGACACCAGTCAGGTCTAGCGGGATGTAAGCGGCCTCCCCACTTCAAGCGCGGTGTCTGGTACTGTACGTCACAGCAGCTCAAACGTGCTATCAGGGATATTGTTCGCCTCCAACTAGCCGATTGGGATATGGACTTTGTCGTCACCCCGAACGCTAGTATTTGGGCGGGGGGGGGGGGGGGGCGGCCCTACAGCAGGAAGGTTCTGATGGTGCTCTTCGCCCCCTTGCCTTTTTCTCGCGTGAATTGTCAGGCAGTCAAGTGAATTGGAGCCCGAGGGAAAAACAGTGCTACGCCATAGTGGCGGCACTTCTCAAATGGCATGGTTGGATGGGGAACAAGCGAGTGGATGTCTGTACGGACCACCGTTTGCTTGAAAATCGGGCTACGGAAGACCTTAAAATGGTGGGAGGTCCCTGTCCACGCCAAGCACGTTGGCATAAGCTGTTCTCTAAAGTTGACCTCCATGTGGTTTACACCCCCGGGCCTGTTAACCCCGTGGGTGATTTCTTGTCCCGTTGGGCGTACCCTGCTAACACGGCGTTTGGCGATGTGTCCATACATGGGACGGCCTATACATATGATTTTACGCGCCACGCAAAACGTTGCGCCGCGCGCAAATTTCTGACCAGTTATTTGGGATCTCGCCAACTATGTCGCGATTCCAACGGAAGCGATCAGCCACAGCACCTTTTTTTCTTCCGTAGAATTAAGCGGACGGGGATGTGCCGGACATGGTGGCCGCCAAGAAGGAGGAGCTCCTCGCCCGCCCCCTAATATTTCGGGCGATTGTGGCGCCCGTTATTACTAGATCTCGCTCTAAAGCGGCACCCCGGGCTAATGGGGCGCCCGCGTGTGATCCACCCCCTCAGGCTTCGGCTCCAGTGGCAGGGGGGACGAAGCAAAAGAAAAAGCTTCCGAAACTGGAGCGAGCCGCCAAGAGACAAAAGTCTTGGAAGTCCCACAAGAAGGCAACACCTATACATGGGGAGGATGCTCCCAACGCTTTTGAGATAAATTGGGCTAAACACTACCCAAATTGTGAACGCTACAAAAAAATGTGGAAGGATGCCTCGAATGGGAACCTCCAGGACGGGGTGAGGTTGGTGGATAACAAGCTCGTCCGTAATGGACAGTGGTGTGTTCCTACGCCGCTAGTGCATCCTTTCTTGGCTGAATACCATGATGTAATTCACTTAACTACCTCAAGTGTCGAAAAGCACTGGAAGGAAATTAACCATGGCGTGGAAGGTGAGGGGTTGTACAAAGCAGTGGAACTGCAATGTCAACCACGTCCCTCATGTGCCATTTACAAGCATGACACCAAGCGCAAGCAGGGGTACATGACCCCTATGCCCATACCTATGGAGCTCATGGACTCCATAGGGCCTGATGTCCTTCAGTACCCCTCTACCTCTCATGATGGAGAGGAGTATGACGGGATCCTTCTATGTGTTTGCCGGCTTTCCGGCTACCTCACGGCGATCCCTATTCGTAAACCTTGTAATGAAGACCAGGATGAGGGGCCAACGGGGAAAAGAGCGACCCATTTGGTAATCTAACACTGGGTTAATAGGTTCCGAGCCCCTCATCAGATATGCTCTGACCGTGGCTCACAATTTGAGAGCCCACATTTCCGAACCCTTTGTTCTAAGACTGGTGCCCGCTCAACTATGTGTCTTGCGGGTAGGCACCAAGGTAATGGCAAAGCCAAAAATACTGGCAAGCAGCTAGGGCGTGCCGTTCCTAAAGGCTTTACCTTGAAAAAGGGCAATAATTGGGTAGAGGCTTTGCCCCCCTTTGTACAGGTCCTTCAGGTTATATGCCTAATGAGAGTGTCTTTGGTACACACAACCGTGCTAAACAACCCCCTCTTGCAGAGCCTAAGGCGGTTCCTCAAGACGCCATGCACTACTTCCAACGGCGTGACGAGCTTCTTGCCCTTGGAGGTAGAGCTATGATTCACAAGCAAGAGACACTGGCTCATAAATATAATAAGAGGAGGAGGATGTTCCCCAATTTCTCAAAAGGGGACCGTGTATGCGCCGGTCGCCAACGTAAAAATCGTGGCGATAAGACTTGCCCCTATTGGGACGGGCCCCACGACGTTGTGGCCAAGAAAGCTCACGACCTCTATGTTATTCAAGTGGACCAACAGAGGCTAGTTGATGTCCACGTTGATTGTTTGATGAAAACGATCAACTCGCCCCAATCCCTCGTGCCCCTGAATTACACGGAGGAGGTTGTTAGAGTGCCCTCTCAATTTGAGCGGGAGACTCATAAATTGAAGAAATTGTTGGGGCACCGTACTCACCGAAAGGAACTTCTCTTCAACTTACGTTAGGAGGGTTAGACTAAGGATTGGGATAATGAGGAGTCTGTTGAAACCTTCTTACCTGCCTACAATAAGATTTGGCGAGATTACCTGAAAGAACAGAATCTCATTCAAACCATTGACCTCCTTGGCCACCTTGGTGGACTACTCTCATAAGCGTGCCACAGAAAAAACCCAAAGAACATGTGGCTTATCTTATTATTTAAGGAAAGGACGAGAGAGCGAGAAGCGGCCGGAGACAGGACAAGGAGACAAGAAAGGTGCATGCACGGCGCGCTCCTCGGTTACAAAAATCTTCACTGGAGCAGGGCGGTGGGTACCGCAGGTTTACCCCACCGTCTACCCCTCTCACCGCTGAAAGCTTGAGGGTCCTTGGGGTGAGGTGGCGTGGCATACAGCCAGGGGGCGGAAGTGGGACGTGTTCTTTCGGAGGTCTTAATGCCATTCAAACCCCTATCCTTGGGTCTTACTGGAGCACTCCTACCACCACCAGGACAAGGTCCTGCTTACGATGACGCCCCCCGTCAAGGGTGCTAACAACGTGGCAAGCACTTCCCGAAGGCTCTGCCGCGTGGTGCGCATGGTGGTGCTTGCAAGGTTTCGGAATGCCGCCCCGTACCAACAACCACGACCCCAGGACCGTCCCTAACCCGTGACCCAAGCCAGCGAGCTAAAACATTTGCTCAAACATTGACAAGGGCTTGCAAACCTGAGTGGGTTGTTGGGTACAACCCATTTTTCGGTTTCGCATTGGGCGTGGTGATTTTCCACCGATTTGCCCTTGTCAACAAGTGCGTAAGGTATACACAGTACAAAGTACTCGTGTGGCTCACACTACATGAATAAAAAGGTTTGTTGCGTGCAAAATTGCCACTACATTTGGTGAGGACTTAAATTTGGAGGAATGGGGCGTCCTCTACTTACCAGTATTCTAATATGAATTGCAATTGGTGCTTTTGCCCCGTCACTCCTTGAGTGGGTGGGGTCTTCAAAGGCTATGGCGTTGCGGATTTTGCCAGCTCCGCCACCTGGGTATTTATCCCGGTCGTTATGCGTGCCCGGGTTGGGAGTGAGTACCCGTTATTGCCATTGCATGGGGCCTAATGCTGGCTGGGTGTATTCTTCTTGTGCTTGATAAGTTTCATGGGGGTTATCTCCACCTGCAGCGTGAGTGGTACAAACAATATGAAGCAAAGGGCGAGTGTGCATGTGTGTGTATGCATATATGTATGAGAGGATATATATGTTGATGTTTTCTCTAGAGTTCCCCAGGAGTGGACTTGGGTTTTCACAACACCCGAGGGGTCCTCTCTCCCAACACCCAACCAAACGGGTCCGGATATGGGCGCGGCATATTTTTAAAAGAGGCCCGTGCGTGGAATAGGATGTCCACAACACACACGGACCTCTCTGTCCGTGACACACCAAAACCGGGTGTGCCCCGTGTCCATTGGTTGCGTGCATGTGTGTGCATTCCGTTTTTTTAGTTACTGGAGTATACGGTTACCTATTACGTGGGTTATCACCCGCCACCCGATCAAGCAAGACCTAGGTTGTTTTAGGGTTTCTGTTTTGTAACCGTGTACACCGGCATCAAGTTTACACACGGAGATGTAAACATGCACAGTCATACACGGTGTAAGGGGGTTGGGGGAGTAATGCTCCTTTGGGGCGTGTCATTGGGCCCCCGGGGAGCTGGGTGGGCTGATACCCCAGCGGGACGGTACGGGCCACCTCCCCAAGTTGGCACATGGAGGTTACCCCCTGTTTTACCGCCCGCCAGTGACACACCCACCGACAAAGGTAAGACGCAAGCTAACCCAAGCGTTTACAGGCACGCCCCCAGGACACACACGAACACCAAGCAACAAGTTGGCATATGGATACACCTGTTCTTTTGTGATTATGTTTACCGTTTGTTGTATGTACGTGAGTGGTTTGTGGGACCTCTTGTTTGTGTGGGCGTTTCTCATCCCGTGCTCCAAGGTCGCCACCGCGAGGCCAACACTCTCTGAAGCCCTCCGGGCGAGTGTGTAGCCCCGGGCCCTGCCGTTGGATGTGCGCGCACAAGTGTGTCTTGCGTTTGTCGGCGTGCATTGATCTATTGTGTATATATGATATGTATACATAATATGGCCCCTAGGTGGTGGATTAGCAACTGAGGTCAGGTTATTATTATATGGCTAAGAGGTGTGTCTATTCAAGTCTGTCTACTCACACACTTATCCTACTCCGTACCTCCTCCTTTACGCTCCAAGTGGTGCATCCGGTGTGACGCACCTGCTAATATTAAACAACAGGAAGGACACGGCCCTTGGCTTAGCAGGACCGGAGAGGTCAAACCATATCTTGGCCACGGTCCTTGGCTGAGCCGTGGGGGTTCAGGCGTGCACGTGACGGCGCTTTGGCCTTTTCTCATGTCACTTTTGTGTGTGGCGGTTCTGTTTCCAAGTGGGCCCTTGGCTAGGCCTTTTTTCTTTTTTTTCAAGCAAGTAATCAAGCAAGCTTACATCTTACAAGCAAGAGCTCACTCGTTACTACAGGCTTTAGGGACAAGCACATCAAGAGTATCAAGCACATGCAAGCTCTCATAAACTCTCTGAAGCACGGAGATCGAAGGTGTGGGCATTGTGCCCGTGTTTTGCATTGTGCCTAAGTGTTTCTCGATCATTTACCCTCAGGCCATCCTGACCTCTTTCGTCTAAGTTAGTGTTGCTACTGCGCACACTGTGGGGCCATCGTGGCTGTATTCTTTAGTCGCCTAAGCGTGACACAAGGCAAAGGCGGGCATATCACTTTCTGATTGTCTATTTTCTTTCGATGTCATCAGGGTTTTACTGATGTAGGGGACCTGGGCAAGTCCCTCCAAAAAACCTGCATCCTACAGACCCTCCAGATCGTCATCTGCCAGAATCTGCCAGCAGCTTCTGGCCGGTACCTGTGAAAATGCAAACAGCCCTTTACGCCTGTCTCTGGGTTAACTGGACTTTATCTGGAGCGCTGCAGTGCTGCCTGTATCAAAGTTACGAACTACAACAACTTTTTCAAGAAGCGTCACCTTTTCTGAGATTGCCAGCTGTCCCGCCGCTTTCAATCACGACCAAAGCAAAAGAAATTCAGGCACAGAACGTCTGCCACTTACCCTACTCTACTTCTGCAGACACCGCCAAAGTCAACGGAGACAATGATCAAGGTGCCAATACAAAAAGCTCTGCCACGAGTAGAAAGGTTCTTCATCACTACCAACGCTGCCAGCGCTGCACAACAGGTTTGTTGCCGGAGGTAGAAGACAAACCCATCCCAGCGCCCACAGACGACAACCTTCCTCATGGAGACAGTAAGCCGTCTTTGAAAGACCGCAGCAACTTTGTCACGGTGCCCAAAAAGAGATTGAGGATCAAAACAGCCGCCAGTCCATTTGCGACACCTAACTTGTTCAGCGCCCTCCATTCATGCGTCTCTAAGCAAATTCAAAGTACCGGAAACGGGTTCCAGAAACCGAGAGTTCGCAAACACGAGAGACAATACAGATGCAAAAAGGGTTGCGAGTTCTGTCGATCTCTACCACCACAGCGTCACGAGATCTGCCAATTTCAACTGATACCGCCGCCCTCTCACACCTGGAACGCGGAAAGTGCCAAAGCCGAACCCCAACAATCCGCAAACTTAAACTACGCCAAAAGTGACGGTCCTAGTCCAGCAGATGCCTTGATAGAGTTACCTCCCTCACCTACTGGCGTTACGGAGAGTGAACTACGCGGTTGCAGTTCAAGCAACTCATCATCAGCAACAAGCGCTGAGACGTCACTACCCACGACTAAGAACGAGGTATCAAGTCCAACCTCCTCCGCGAATGAAAGCTCGCCCGGTCCGCAACGTTTGTGTTAGTAAAGCGCAACCAAATCTCAGTCTTCATCCGCCTGCTCCGAAGATACTGAGTCGACTCCCGCAAGTTCCACTGCGAACAGCAACTTACCTACTCTCAAGAGTGCTTCAACCACTCCGCCGAGTATATCCAAAATTCGAGGTAAGTTCTGGGATGATGCGAGCTCTTGCTGCACCCCGAGGAGCGAAACGAGTGACGTGGCACTCGTGCACTATTGGTGTTCAGCTCCCCCAACGACAGTTGCCGAGGACCTCGATTGCTTGAAGCAAGCGGAGGACCACCCCGTCTCTCCGGTGAAGGAACAATTCTTCTCCTCGGCAGTTTTAATGCCAGTTGTGGACACTGAGTTCAAAGTAACCACCCTAGGGTATGTCTGCACGGGGCCCTGCAAAGACTGGTTGGACTGGCCAGACACGCTGGGCCAGCCAGGCTGGTGCTCACATTGCAAAGTGCCGGCTCAGGGACCTTCTCTGTCCTCTCGCACTGTCACTCACGTGGCGTCATTCAAAAGATTCCATCGTGAATGTGAATTTTGACTTTGTCGCTAACGCGCTAGAGCCCCCTCCGCTCGCTATTTTTGACAGAAGGCCGTCGTGGACATACAGACCTTTGACTTCGTTTGCTTAGTGCACGCAACAAATCAGAGGGGCGTCACACCAGCACAGAAAACACAGCACACATCAGACAGCCACCCATTGACACACACACACACTCACTCACACACACACACACACACACACACAGACAGACACACACCCTGCACTGCCATCACACACGTTACACTATACTATACACTGACACGCGACACCACCACCCATGCCATCTCTGGATTGAGTTCTCTATATTTTTTCTATAGCTTGCAACAACCGTTTGCACGCCGGGGCGGCGGCTTCTTCTGGTCTGCCTTTGTTATACCTCAAATATTTCTGGTTTCCTTTACTTTGGCCAGCTCCATGTTTGGTTTATATATGCCTCATGTTTACTTCTGTGTTTCATGTTACACAAACAGTTGACACATTTCTCCACAGACAGAGCCCCTACTTCACTGTTTACAGTACATTACTTTGCCTGAGAACCTTGTCTGAGAACTGCTCCTCCAACAAGTGCTATTCTCTTCATGGCTTATTTGCATACACACACGCACATACACATTTGCACACACCTTCTCTCACTTTGTTCTTGCTATCACAAACTGTCAGCAGGATTCAGGCATATAAACCATGGACACTCGAATCAGATGACTTTCTTCTTCGCAAACACTGACAATCAACCGTCATTTTTTACTCTGTAGTTTTGATGCAGCAATGCACAGCAGCTGGCGCAGTATTTTGTGTTTCACAAGAAACTGTGAAGGGTTTTCACACTCTACCCAGCAGCTCTGAGGCCAAACAGCCCAGAGGTGAGTGTCAGAAGTTTTTCTGTACATGCTTCAGCTCCCAGCTCACTGCAATGTAGTTAAGGGGCATAGTGAGAGTGCTGGGTGATAGGTAGCCACAAGGGTACGGGGTGAAACCACAGTGAGCCACAAAACGCCACAGTAGTCCACAGGTGGGCTGCAGTAGCCATAGTGCGCCACGCGGAGCCACCAAAAGCCACTGGCTCGGTATATATGAGCCACTCTCATGTAAATATGCAGCCACGATGAACCGCAGCGAACTCTGAAGGTGTTGACATGGTTTAAAAAGGCAAGGGCGGGCACAAGACAGTGGCTCATCGCAAGGCAGGAACACAGTACAAATCATCAATCACCGTGTGTCATTGTTCCAGGTTGTGAGAAAGAGGACTGTGGTGGTTGTAAGGACCGTTGCCACAGTTGCCCCGCGTTGCATTGCAAGACAGGACCGTTAGCCCCCCGTGGCAACAGTCCCCTGACCGAAGGGGATCGAGGTTTATGTCATTGTGAATCCCTGTTTCCCTGACCTTTATCTTTACCCTCCTGCATGTTCCCTGTTGCAGGCACAGTCCTATGTTGCCTGCGCACTCGCCTGTAGCTGTCCGTAAAAGCGTTTCCAGGTGTCAAATCTTTGGCAGTTTCGCGTTGCACCGTGTTGCATGTACCATTATCTTCGTAATTGTCTAAAAGTGTGATTTCACTTGGCCGGTAGTTTTGTTTCTCAAGAAAAATATTAATTTTAGCTGCTGAACCCCACAATGCCTTTTGCAACACGCGGGGACCAGACTCTGTGCGCAGCAGCTTGCGATTCCGCCTACTACCTATTTGGGGATCTGCAGGATCCCGCTAATTAATTTCCAGATTTTGGCCGTGGTTCGATTCCCACCGATCACGGCTAGTTCAGCCGCAGTGCGGCCGGCTCCCAGGTTGTCAGTGCTGATTCGAACCTCTATGAGAGGGATTGGGTAATAACCCCACATTTGCTGTTCCCTGTAGCTTTGTGACTGCTACGTTCCTCTTGGGCATGTACTTCCTGCGCATGGTAGTCGTTTTAAGTGGGGGGATGAAGCAGGTCACAACACTACCCTAGTATATTGCCCCTAAGGGATCATTATATGACCCTATATATTGGAGTCTTGTATAGTATATTCCATTTCCTTGTTAGCAACATAGGATGTTGGATAGATAAGGCAATGTTGGATCTTTTGTAGTTATATGAATTAGTGGATGATGGGGTGGATTTCACATATGTGCATATCAGATATTTCAATGGCTATGTGTATCATATCTGTTTGCAGGATACTATTCAGCTTTCACAATCGTTGTGTCTTCTTTGTCAAGCAATGTTGCTGCCCATACCACTGCGACCTCTGCTCCGGACCATTCGGTCTGGTTTCATTGTCTATGTGCAGCCCCTCTTTTTTACACATGTTTTGATTTGAAAGGAACTATCCTGACTTCAATGTGATCCGGTGCCTGGACATGCTCTACTTTATCTCTGTGTGGACCTTAGTTTGATTTGGGGAAAATCAGCAAGGTTTCCTTTAACAAATACAAGGAACAAACACAAGTGTGGGCAAACGAGAAACCTTTTCTTCCACACCTTGCATTACGCCTTCAATGACAAGGCACACGGGCCGTCGCACCAAATCTACCAAGTCCAGAAGCAAGCAGCACAACAGAAGCACAAAACAAGGTGTTTGGGTTCAACTATTCGAGTATCCGTCACGCAGTTCTCATTGGTTGTCACGCGATTGATACCTGCACGCTGCACTGCCGTAGTTCGGCAACGTTGTGGTCCCACTCCTCGATGCAGCGCCAATTCTGTACCGCTGCGAGGAAGGTCACATCAGCGGCAGTCTGCACGCTCCTGTCTCATATCCGTGGCGCCAAGGTTGCAACTGGAGAGTCCAGCCACGATGGGCGCTGATGACATCACTGAGCTCGCACAAAGAAAAGCACGAGCGTTCAATGGCTCTGGCCAAACGGCCTACATGCTTGAAATGGACGCATGCACACATGCCAAAGCTACAGTCCAAAAAAGGCCACTGCTCTGTCATTGCCGATATAAATAACATAATTATATAATTTGAATGCAACGAGAACCAGCGAAAATGCATTAGAATCCTTTAAAATCTGGCGGCCAACAGGCATTGAGAGCCTCTTGGCTCATTTTTTCTGCAATTGAGGAGTGCCTTGCACGAGACGATCCGCTCTGATCTCTGATGCCAAGGGAGCATGAACAAAGCCGTAATGCGGGTATGTCTACCTATCCGGCATCAGAAGAAGAAATCAGCGACTTTGAACACCGTTTTACCTATTCGTTGGCAGCTAGTGGCATGGGGTCTGTGGTTATCTTCACGGATGCATGTATGAAGGCTTCAACGGCTGTTGCCAAGATCTTCTCCAACGGCAAGCACTTTGGGTGTTATTGGCACGCTGCTAAGAATGTGGCCAAGAAGCTGAAAGGCGTTCTTGGCAATGACACGTCCGCCGAATTGGTCCGCCTTATGGGTGGTGCACATCGCCGAGTCTCCATTGTGGTCTTTCAACAAATTTTGAATGTTGAGATTCCTGTCAACACAATCTTTTCACGGAGACATACATATTTCAGTGGTACGTGGAGGGAGGACAAGGTGCAACGCTGCACCCTTTGTTCCCACAGGAAGCTGTGGACACGAGGGGATTATCCCCGCACAACGGGTGGAGGAGATCCATAGGTGGACAAAGGAGTGCCGCCTCAACAAGAGCAAAACGCCGAACGACATTTTTGATGCTCTGATTGTCATTGTGGGTGAGTTTATTCGGAAATGGAAATGGTTAGAATCAGGCGTGACAACAGGCTGCTTTTGTGCCCGACATTACACAACCGAAAACATTTTTCCATGCCGCATGAGACCAGGAAGTACCGGCTGACCGCATGAGAGACAGATGACACAACCGATCAAATTATCCTCTCGCTAGAATACAACATAAAAAAGTTGGACCGGGACAAAAACGAAGGCTTGACCCGGCCCGTAGCCGACAACACTCCTGACTCCACGCGGAGGGCTGAGGACTTTCTGTGCTTTGACCCCCCCATCACTTTGGCAACCCTCACACCTGTTGCGCTCATCTTTGAGATTTCAAAATGAAGGACCGGTGTAGCTCACTATGTTCCGTTCTAGGCTCCAGCCCGGACCTCTTGGATGGCTCAGACCTACACGTTGTACCGCGAGCTTGTGTGCAGTTGTAGGTTTCCCATCATGCTTGGGATGCTTGGTCCTTATTTTTGGCGCATTATTGACAACGACCCATTTGTCGGTTTCCACTCAGGCCTTGTGCATTCGCAATAGTTCTTCGAGGAGCCTCTTATGCATGAGGAATACAACCTTGTGTCACGGAACGTGGTAGGGAAACTTTATTACTGCTACGAGTGTGTTAGTCTGTGTCGCGTCGTGGCGCGCAGTGTCAAAGGCATTGTTCCGGAAGGAGAAGGCGATGCGGCATTATTGGTGCGCCAAGAGGAGCTCCAAAAAAATAGGTACCGGCCCCAGTTGAATGCGTTGGCTAGAGACTTTCTGGAGGAGGCTATTGTCTCCCCAGAACATCTTGAAGATGCTAAGCTTATTTTGCGCAGTTGGATTGATAGACAGAAGAAACCGTTAATTGACATTAAAGCGGACAATGGGACCGGGCAACCGAACAAGGCACAAAAAAGAAGGCCTTCGGAGATGGCTACCAGTGGGAAGAAGAAGAGGAAGAAAAAAGGCTCGGAGTCCCAAGCCTCTGATGCTCAACCATCCCCACATTCAGCTTCACAAGTGTACCTGACCTCCCTTTTCTCCCCGCTCTTTTGTCCCCTTTTTCCCCAAAGTGCCTCTTGCACCCCTACCGTCCTATGAAAAGGGGGGTGACGATGTTCTGGTGCTTCGACGGATGCCTCCGCGTTCTAGTTTGGGGAGGTGCCCTGCCTTGCGTCTTCACCACCCTCTGCAATGGCCCAACTGTTTCAAGGTGCCCAACCTTCCCAATTGCTGCAACGGATGGTACACTCCTCCTTTGCGTTGAGCCCAGCTACGTCAAGCACCAAATCATCGCAACTTGCAAAACTCTCTTTGCTCTTTCAAGCCACCCCAAGTAGTAAAATTCTCATCCAACAACCATACGTATGCACCCTAGGCTCCCAAGTGCCATTGTCCATGGGCATGCACTGTTGCCGCAAACCCCAGGTACACGCCAAACACACATGCCTTGTACTTTCTGCTCACGCAGCTTCTACACCCTGTACCACCAACTGCCGAGAAAGGTGGGGGCAGTAATGCAAAGGCAAGGCAAATGGGTGATTGATGCAATCTAAAGAAACGTTTGGGAACAGGGGCATCTCCATACTCTTACTATGTGTTCAACGGAGGGGTTAAGTGTTCGTGGTAAAGCCTGTTCGGATCGCATTTGGCTTCGCTTCATCCAATAATTGAACGATTTCAGCGAGTTTACCAATTTTGTGTATGCTTTCAGAGAAAGTCCGAATTTACACTACCTATAATCAGCAGGATGAAGGATTTGACCTTTGTGGTTCACATCAGGCCTGCTGTGTGTTCGCGCGCCCTTCTGGTGTTTGTGGTGATGTGCACGTGCTCTTTACTCTTCAGTGCGGACCAAACGACGGAATACCCTTCCTGTCTCGTGCTAATAGTGTTAGATCTATCATGTAGAAGTTAGAATCACTGATCTAACCGGAGGAAGCCTATTGGCAGCTGTAGTACAGACGTTGATCGCTTCTGTGGACAAGTGTTGAGGGATTACCTTCGGAGAAATATAAACAGTCCCCATGTATGCTACACTGGTAGTAAGCCGTCACGGCAAAAGCTAGTGGCCACATGGGCTGTCTTTCAAAAGAGATTAGAGGTGAGACCAATGGAAGCATAGGTAGGCGCACCGCGGGTCATGGGATAAGTTGGTCGTTTGTCAGGAGGGCAAAGCAAGATGATATTCTTTTGCATATCATTTGTTAACTTTGCATATCAGTTGTGACAGGTTCAAATTCCACAGAATTAAAGAGGGTCAATCTTTTGAGACTGCGTGTGTTGAACATGTTGTGTGCACGTTAAGTGGGTCAACATGCTAAAGCTGGAGAATTTCACTTATGACCTGCTTCTTAACCTCTTGTTTGCCGTCTTACTCTGTTGACCTTCGGTGAAATCATATCATTAGTCAAAGAATTGACGTTCATAAGGATATTCTTTTTAAATATTATAATGAACGGCATATCATTGATGTGTCTAATGGGAAAAACCCCTCCCCGGTGACGGAAAAAACCCTCACGGATGTAAGAGGTTGTCAAAAGTTTTTGAATAGAACTTTTGAACCGGGTCAAGACGATATTTCCCTCAATTCAAAGCAAGCATTTTATCCGTTGGGTGGTGGGGTCATTCTTCGGTCCGCACACGACCGAATAATGAGATTCGAGTGGACACTAGCCTCCCAAAGGGGTGAACGCCTCCTTCAAAAAATTTTGGAACACGAGTGGGCCAAGTCCGGTTCCATGTTCGCCATGCGTGTGAAAGACATAGAGGGAGGAAATTTGTACCAAATTCAAGCTTCTCGCGACCATCTCGCTTCCCACCCGGAAGTAGACGCCCTTGAAGTGTGGTCCACTTTCAATAGGAACCCTTACGTGAAACCACCCTATGTCTACACCAAAGGCACTACTGTCCGGTCTCTCAAACGTGTGTTAACGAACTTGGACGTTGGGGGATTCCCTTGTGAGGGCGGGAGAAACCCCATCCAATCCTTCGCATGGAGTCTCTTCCATAACGAAGGATTTGTGTTGTTTTATGGTCCGGACGCCTCCTTGGTCAGGTTTTGGGGACCCACGGGCGCTAAAGACCCCAGCGAAACCGCCCCACGCCTCAACCCAATTGTTCATAGCTCGTGGGCTCAACCCCCGGACAAATCATCCTTCGAAATCCGAACTCCTAGTTCCGAAAGGGCCCTGCACGCCCAAGTAGTTGCCGGACTCTTGGGCCCTTTCCAAAATTTGAGGCGCGCGGCCGACCCCCACTTTGACGGAAATGTCTATAGGGCCGAGTACATCCACGAGGAGTCTGCAATCCTAGCCCACCATTTCTGCATGGGAACCACCTCGATAGTAAGTGCATACCCCAATGACATAAAGCGACAAGCACTACTGTCCTCGGAAGACCCCAGCCTCTCCCCTCACAACAAGGCCGTCATGGCGGGCACCAAGTTGGGCTCGCATACCTTCGTTTCTAACATTATCGAGGAAGACGAGCGTCTCGCCGCGCCTCCAATGTCAGGGAATGAAAAAATTCAATTCTTGTCCGAAATCAATGCCGACAATGCCACTGATGCACTAGCCGGAGCACTAGTACAACCCAATGCCATTGACATGGAACAGGAAGCCAAGTTGCTCAAGTCAATTGAATCTCTTGAAGATTGGGACACCCGCACCCGAAGAAAACTCAAACACTTCGGTTTTTCCCATGACATCGGCGGTGGGAACATTCAATTGTCAAGCCCTATCCCAGCATTTCTCGCCACCGCACAAAACTTGGCCCAGCAATTGCTCCGTGAAAATGACATAGACGAAATCCTCAACCAATGCACCATTGCAGATTACCCCCCTGGGCCGGGAGTCTCTGACCATCATGAAACTTTCGTGTTGGGTAAAGTGGTTGTCACTCTGCATTTGCTTTGTACGGTGCCAATGGTACTCGTCCGCAAGGCGGGAGGAGAGCCCACCACAATCCTCCTGGAACGGCTGTCCATCACGGGCCTAACAGGCGCCTCACGGTACGGCTACAAGCATGGAATCCCATCTTCATCGCACGATGTCATCAATGGAGAACAAGTGCCCCGGGCACGCCGCATCGCTGTTGTGTTTAGAAGTGTCCCTGACGTATTCCACGATGCAAATGAATAATTCTGTCTCTCTGTGGTGGGTGATTTGCCCTTTCTTTACCCTCTCAGTTTTTCTATACCACATTATAAACCAGCGCCTCGCCAACCCCAAGAAGAATACAAGCAACGCTTCGCTGGCTTCAACCAGTGAAGTATGTTGGCGTCTGCTCTGTTCGTGTTGCTGGTCACACGCATCACGGCTGCTCGATTTTTCAGTACAGTTTCTCGATTTTTCTGCCGCTTCCATCAATACTATTTGTTTCACTGAGGTTTTTCACCCCAGTTCGTTCCATCGCGGTGCCACACTCGCCAACCCCACGAAGAGCACAAGCAATGCTTCGCTGGTTTCAGCCAGAGAAGTATGCTGTTGCCTGCTCTGTTCATTTTGCTGGTCGCTTGACTTTTCTGCCAAGTCTGTCAAAACTCCTTGTTTCATTGAGGTTCTAAACTCAAGTTCACTTCGTGGTAGAGCCGCCCTCGGGTTCCCAGCAAAAGCTTACATTCTTTTGGCCTCACAACTTCGGTATGTGCTCTCCCTCGCTGAGAACAATGAACCTATGACTACAGGCAGTCATGTGAGACCTCACGGTCAGAAATTCGATCCGCTATGCCCCCGGAGAACGGTCCTGCAAAGCCATACACACATTGTGCATGATCAGGCTGGGGATCAGGAATTCACTGAGCCTCCCCACTCAAGTTCGCTCCGTCGAGTCACCACACTCGTCAACCCCACGAAGAGCACAAGCAATGCTTCGCTGGTTCCAGCCAGTGAAGTATGCTATTGCCTGCTCGGCTCGTTTCACTGGTCGCCTGAGTTTTCTGCCAAGTCTGGCGAGACTCACTGTTTCATTGAGGTACTTGGCTTAAGTTCAAGCAGTAGTAGAGCCGCCTTCGGGTTCCAAGCGAATGTTCACACTCTTTGGGCCTCGCACCTTCGATATGTACTCCCTCTTGCTGGGAACAGAGAACCTATGACCACAGGCAGTCATGTGAGACCTCACAATCAGAAATTCGATCCCCTATGCCCCCGGAATACAGTCCTGCAAAGCCATACACACACTGTGCATGATCAGGCTGAGAATCAGGAGTTCACTGAGTCTCCCCACTCAAGCTCTTGTCGAGGCACAACCGTCAACCCCACGAAGAGCACAAGCAATGCTTCGCCGGTTTCAGCCAGTGAAGTGTGTTGTTGCCTGCTTGGTTCCTTTCGCTGGTCGCTTGATTTTTCTCCCAAGTCTGGCGAGACTCACTGTTCCATTAAGGTACTTGACTCAAGTTCACTCCGTAGTGAAGCCGCCCCCGTGTTCCAAGCAAAAGTTTACCTTCTTTTGGCCTCGCACCTGCGGTGTGTGCTCTCCCTTGCTGGGAACAAAGAACCTCTGACTACAGGCAGTCATTTGAGACCTCACGATCAGCAATTCGATCCGCTCTGTCCCCAGAGAGCAGTCCTGCAGCGCCATACACACACCGTGCATGATCAGGCTGACGATCAGGAATTCACTGGGTTTCTTCACTCTAGTTCGTTCCGTCGAGGTCCCACCCTCGTCAACCCCGCGAAGAGCACAAGCAATGCTTCGCTGGTTTCAGCCAGTGAAGTATGTTGTTTCCTGCTCTGTTCGCCTCTCTGGTCGCTTGATTTTTCTACCAAGTCTGACAAGACTCATTGTTTCACTGAGGTGCTTAACTCACGTTCACTCCGTAGTAGAGCCACCCTCGGGTTCCTAGCAAAGGTTTACATTATTTTGGCCTCGTACCTTCGGTATGTGCTCCCCCTTACTGGGAACACGAAACCTCTGGCCACAGGTAGTCATTTGAGACCTCACGATCAAAATTTCGATTCGTTCTTCCCCCAGAAAGCCCGTGCCCGCACCCCAGTGGGCGCACTCGGGCCCAAGAACCTGGACAACCCCAGGCTGGTCTTAAACACTCCGGGCAGTTTCATCCCCCCCCCCCCTGTCAAGGGACAGCCAACTATCACGACCCGGACCCGAAGTCTCCACGGGTTATGATCTACGGGAAGCTTTACGTACGATCGGTGTACGGACTGCCCTCATTGACGGACTCCTGGGTAGGCCAGACGGCGAGGCAGGACCGCCCCATGAACATCAGCGTGCACCGCCCCGTCCCCCCATCAATTCGCACCCCCATGAGGCGGGGCACCATGCAAACCAGCAGGCCCCCCTGCCCCCCCCCCCCCACGCCGCACCAACGCCAGGTCGCCGAACATCCGGAGCGTCAGCACCAGCCGCTTCTGCGTATGCGCTCCCACAATTTGAATAAACAGCCCCCAGAACAGTTCATCCATGCTGACCTGCACAAGGGGTGGGATATTCTGTTTTACCAGGAGATCACACACGCCCCCTTGCTCCCATTTGGTTGGTCTCCTCTTCCAATACAACCAAAAATGTTTTCGTCGGTACTTCCCACCCGAGCTGAGGGCTCATGCCTTGTCATCGCTTCTAGGCTCGCACCTTACGTCTTTGAGATTCCATCACCCTGCCCTGAAGCCCTGTGCACAGCTGCCCTGCACTTGCCGGGACAGCCCCCAGTTCTCCTGGTCTCAGTGTATGCACAGTCTCCTAGACGCCCCGAGATCGAGCGAGAGCTCAACAAGCTGTTTGGTAAATACCCCCTATGGATTCTGGGGGGCGACTTCAACGCACAACTCACTCCCCTCGACACTAACGGATCTACTGTAAACAGATGGAACTGGTTAAGCTCACTGATTGAAGACAAGCGGGAGGGTGTCGATTCGTTCCGTAGCAAGCACCAAAACACGTTACAGTTTACCCGTTATCGATCCACACTTCTCCCATGTGATACACACATCGATCTGTTTCTGCTCTCTTCCCGCCTTCTTATGCTTCCCTTCCTTACTTTGGATAGCGCGGACATTTGCGTTCAGGACACGACCTCTGATCATCACCCTACACACTGTGCTCTCCAACTACCCTGCACCCCACAATACCTCCCTCCCCCTCCTCAACACACACTGTTTCGGCGGCTCACGCAGGCTGAAATTCGCGAGTTTACCAGCAAATTGAGTCCATTGGAAGAGTGGGCGAAGAATATACCCATGGACCAGGTATCCCTCGATGAATGTGTCCAGTGGATGAACACTGTTACTCAGCAAGTAGCTAATGCCTACGACAGGATCACTAGGCCGTCTGCCCAACACCGTGAGACGCGAATGGAACGGGAATTTAAACAGGCCCTGGCTTCTGTCCCTTCAACCACGGAGGGGCGAAAAAAGACGTTGCGGAAGCTACAGGACCTTAACGAAAGATGGACCAAAAAGCGCACGGAGAAGGAAAAAAAGCGGTTGCACTACTGCATGATCAACGGCCGGAAGATTAAAAAGGCAGTTGATCAAGCACTGAACCCGCAGCAGCGCACGCAGGTCCACCTGTGGGATGAGTCAACTGACCCCCCGAACCTGGCCACTGAGCCTCCTCAAGTTGGCCGTGTCTTTTCTGAGTGCCTCTCTAAGCTAGGGGGAGAACCTGACTTCGAAGTCCCAGATCAGCTCCTGGATCAATTCATTAGTCATATACCAAAGTGTCCTGCCGATGTAGGCGCACAGCCCCTCCCTCTCCCCGAGCTTTCCTGGCTACGGAGCACCACTGCACGCGCCAGCCCTTCCAAGGCCACGGGAGAGGACGAGGTTAATTACTACGTCATCTCTCTCTGCCCCGAGCATCTGCAGGCCTTTATTCTCTCTGCTATTCATTTAGTTTTACGCCATGCCCCCCCCCCTCGATGGGCAAAGGCTAGGGTGTGTCTCCTCTACAAGAAAGGGGACCCAAAGAAGGCGTCTAATTACCGCCCCATCTGTCTTATCCAGTCTATCGTTAAACTTGCGTCTGTCTGACAATGCCAGGCACTTACCAAACTGACCGCAAATCATCGCCTCATTCACCCCTGCCAGCACGGGGGCCTTAAAAACCATAGGTGCGGTGACCACATCTATGATGTGGTGAGCCGGATGCTCCAGTCCAAAGGGCGCCTGTACCACCTGTACGTGGACTTCAACAAGGCCTTTAACTCTGTCCCGTTGAAGGCCCTGTGGAGGACACTTCGGGGATACGGCCTGCCGGACGAGCTCATTTCATCTATTCAGCGTTTGTACACCCACGCCTTTGAGCAGCCCCTCGTTGACGGTATAGCTACAGCAGGTCATTACCAGAAACGGGGGGTCAGGCAGGGATGCCCCCTCAGTCCCCTCCTCTTTGTGCTATACCTTAATTTAATGTTTTATTACCTGGACACCAAAATGGAATGGGGCCTCGATAAAAGCATCCATGCTTTTATTGATGACATCCTTTTTCGGGCACGCTCATTAGCCGACATCCAGGTGGTCTTTGAAGCGTTCGATGGACCGGCTCGCCAGCTGGGACTCGATATGAACGTTGAAAAGACAGAGTTGCACATGCTACGCGGTAGTCAGCATGCGGTAGTCCAGTCGGTTCACGGCGGACGTGTCTCTACAAGGGACACGGCGGGTAGACCGCATTCCTTGTACAAATACCTGGGGGTGTATTTTTACACCACCGATCACGCGACACGAGTGTGGGAATTCGTACGAGCGGAAATTAACTCTTTTTTTGCTCACTTGGCGCCACTGCAGCTCACGGCGTCCGAGTTAATTTCCCTCGTTAACAAGCAACTAATCCCCACGATGGCCTACCGGCTCATGGCTGGCCCTATCACTGATGCACAGCTGGTTAAACTGCCGCACCTCATCTGGAATAACATCGCGGTTTTCGGTAAACTACCCCGAAGGCTTTCCCCCAAGGACCGGCACCACAGCCCCTCTTTGCCCTGCTTCGGCCTGGGGCTTATGCCATTCCGCACGTTCATGCACTCCCAGGTGTACAACTATTCCATCAGGTATTTAAACAACGAGGGCCCCCCACAAAGCAATCATTGGGTTCGTCGAGCCCTTACCGACAAGAGGGCCAACTGGCTCCAAAACTCGTTCGTTGACTCGGTGCAAGCGTTAGGAGGACGCTGCCATGGATTTGGGCCTTGGAATCCATGTAAAGTGGCTGACCTGCACCCAGGTGAAACGGTATACGTCGAGTTCAACTCTGGCTGGCATGATTGGACAGTTTTGCATGACCCCACGCCGAACTATGCTGTGGTGCAATTTCATATCGACAACACACTTTTTCATATTAAAGACGCCATTCATAACTTCAGCGTGCATGTACCACCGCAGCCCAACCCAGCAGGACCTGAGCCGGCCCTTCACTTGTCCATATCCCCCCCCCTCCTGTACCTCCCACCCCCACTCCCCCCTTATGCCATCCCGTACAGGTCGACACAACTGGGATCTAACTCGTTCGGCCACCTCTTTCGATGCCCTGAGGAAATCCCATTACCACAGGTATCAGCACTGGCCGCGTGGGGGTGTGTGAGTGTAAGGAACGCGGTTGAACACGCGCAGGCTGACAGCTGGCTGTGGGTGTACCTCGACGGATCCTGGGACAAGCCTCTAACTGGGTCGGCGGCAGTGATGGTCTGGCCGGATGGCACTGTCCTGGCACTGGCCATACCCTGCCCTTACCCCAGCAGTAAGGATGCTGAGTTTTGGTCCTTCGTGCAGTGCACACGCTACCTCCGGTCTGTAGGCTTTAAGGGCATAGATAATTCTGAGCTTGTTGACTGTACGGACTGGGTCCTGTCCAAAAGCCCGATCCCGCCGGCTTCGGCCTCCACGCAAGGGACATGGTTCCACACAGGCCACGGAGTCATCCAGTCCTCTTCCTTTACGATAGGAGTGGGGTGGCTCAAGTCGCACATGGGCTTCCCAGGAAACGAGGTAGCTGACGGCTTTGCTAAGTATACTTCATATGCATGTGCTGTCTTGGATGCCCATAAACAGCCCCCGGGACTGCATACAGTTACTTTTAACGGCAATCCCCACATTCACAAAGTCGGAGGGCCCCAAAGACGCCGTCTGTATCCACGTCATGCACACACCGGTATTTCCCTGCCACTCAGCTTTGATTGGGCTCGGCACCACTCGTGGTTCAGCCCTTTTGCGGCCAAATGGGTGATGGGTGTGAAGGGAACCCACGGTGCCGGCCCGTTCTGGGATGTTTCGGACAGACTATGCCCGCTGTGTGATACACGTCACCCACTAGACATCGTCTCCAGTGTGGCTTTCTGTGATGACATGAAACCCTTTCTGCACCAGCTTGCCGATTCTTGGGGCCCCAGCATATCCCCTGTGGTACATCAGTGGCTGGCTGGTCCCCGCTCGCGAGGGGAGCTTCGTAATTACGCCAGGACCCTAATCCCTGTCTCTCTATACGAGCTCCTCACTACCTCTCGTGAGTTGAAACAATGTGTGTATGACTCCCTGCCCACCCGAAGAAAGGCTCTCTCGTCCACAATCAAGTCAGCGTGCAAACACCGCCGAGATCGCCCCCTCCCTGAACCACTGCCCCCCCCCCTATCCCACAACAGCTTCTTTGAGTCAGGCGGACCCTACAGCACCTCTGACAGGGACCCGACTCGGAAAACCCACCTGTACCGCCCCCCCGGCCCCATCCCTGCTGCAGTTTCGCTCAGAACTGCAGGTACGTCCAGAGGAGCCAAACGTAAACGGACCAGAGATCCACCTGTGCCAGCTCCAAAGCGTTCCTGTAGTCAGCAAAATAAGGAAAAGAGACTTCAGCTCTCCATAAACCAGTTTTTACCCAACGGCCCCCCGTGATATTGATTCGACCATCAACAGCCTTCAGTTCTTACCAGGTCTATGGCGCACTTGTCACCTCGTCCCTCTCCTACCTTTCGCCTCCATTTTCCACTCACTACCAGCAGTGGCTCAGAGCTACAGCAAGATGCCCCCTTCCCCCCTCCCCCTGACAGGATGCCTCCCCTTGATCTGCCCAGTCCAATTATTTCCAGCTGACCCCCCCCCCCCCTGGCGTCTCCGCCCTTGTGGCATGTCCCGAGATCGCCTGCCCGTCCGTCAACCCCCACCCATGCCTTGATTCCCCCAGGTGTGATGCATCAGAGCGGCGAGAATCGACGACCATCCCATCGAGTCAAGTACCTTCACCACGGCAGTAAGGGTGTCTGTTCTGAGATAATTTGATGACAGCACCGTTGCCTGCGTGGCTGCAAGTGACCTGGGCTTCGATTTCTGCTTGCCTGCTGTGTCTACATCCCCCATTTTCTGGCTACCTTTTGCCCTTTTCCTTTGTTCCCCATTTTTTTTTTCCGAAAGTTTTTGCCCCTGTTCTTGATGTGTCTGCTTTAGGAAATTAGAGCCTCACCCTGACCAGAGCGTGGTTTGGCCTCAGGCTGAGGTGTTCACACGCTTCCCTGCCCTCTTAGGATACTGTGGATTTTGCATCTTGTCTTCTTTCTACTTTTCTTGTTTTTTTTCGTTTTTTCTTTCTTTCTGGTTCTTCACTCAATTTTACAGAACCTCACACTCCAACCAGGCCCGTAGGTGCATCACCTACAGGGGACTGACAGCTCAGGTCTCCTGCAGTCTGTGCATAGTTCAGGTTTCCGCGATTGTATGTAGGGTTTATGCCATGGTAGGAGAAACGGTGAGCCACACCCGCTTGTTGTACCATCACGGGCGCCCAACAGGGGGCAGATTGAGCCACAATCAGCCACGGTCGGGAGCAGTGGGTCACAACGCGGTTCAGCCACCCCCTACGGCCACATGTAGCATAGAACCGAACCACAAGAGTGCTGAACATGTTGAGATGGTTTAAAAGCTGGAGAATTTCACTTATGACCTGCTTGTTAACCTCTTGTTTGCCGTCTTACTCTGTTGACCTTCGGTGAAATCATATCATTAGTCAAACGTGGTTGGTGATCCCCTATCCTTCTCTTGTGATCAACGAGTATGGCATGCATTCAGTTAGTTTGGCAATTGGGCACATGGATACTTCTCGATGTTGTCGATTCTCATTCCAAGTGCATGAATGCTCTCATGGGTCATGGTTGGGCGAAATTATCTCTCCAGATGCATGCTCTGTGGATTACGTTTTGGTGACTTTATCGCTCATGGGCCATGGATTGGTTAGGTTCTCTGGGCCGGGGCATGGATTTGAGAGGGTTCCTCTCTCAGGGCATGGAATGGGGCGGGACCATCTCTCTCCAGGCCTGGATCTGGAGGGGAAGATCTCTCTTCGCGGCGGGACAACTTCTCTTTCGGTTGGGACAGTCGCACCATGGATGTGCTCTTATTGGATAGATAGAGATGCATAGATATGGGCAGCCTCAAACGGAGCCTTGTCTCACATCTCCTTGTTTGTTTTACATGCTGGCTGCCTCCGGGGGGAAGGGGACTTCTTCACCATTGGTTCCCCTGGCGTCCTGCGTCATGGCAGGCAACTTCCAGCAGGTTCCCCTGGGCCTGACTGGTAGTAGTTTTCCTTCAGGCGCTGCCCCAACCGCGGCTCATTCTAGTCCCCTTCCAAGGGTTCCTCCGACCTGCCCCCGCAAAGCACAGCCTTTTGGGTGCCTGCAGGCGGATTGCTTGTCGATAGCTGTCGCCAACAACGCAGATTTTCTATCCACCACAATCTACCACTCCCCCGCCCTCACGGGCTGGAGTACCCACTTGGATCCTGCACGTACTTTGTTGCCGTCCATCCGCGGCTGCAGGCCAGGGAGCATGGCGGTCCCCGGCCGAAAAACACAATCACTGCTCACACTGCGAGGCTCCTCGAAGGACAGCCGCTATGTACATGTCCTAATGTTTTATATAAAACCCTGGTGTGCTGAGCACTACTCAAAGGAAACCAAAGGCTCAGTCTTTTATTGTACACGAGTGTACAGAAAAGGAAACATAAAACGTGGTTTTCACCCGCTGTGGTCATTGGAGGGTGTGTGGATACTCTCTGAAGTTGTTTCAGTGAAACGTTGAGTGGTTGGTGCACATGTTAGGAGAAAAGAATGGTGGCTCGTTGAGTTGACTAGTACTGACCAGCTTTGAAGTGGTGTTCCTGAGTGCTATATCAAAAAGGGACATAAAAAGAAAAAGAACAAGTGCAAGTAACACGCAGGCACATCTGACAGGCACCTGCAACAGCTCAGTGAGTAATTTAGGGGTGTCCAAATCAGCCATTCGCTTCAGGATCTGACAAGAGCGCCGATGTCAACGGCGAAGTTGATCATATTGAGAAATGAGGCTTTTGGCCACATATGCTTGATATTTGGTTCCTGCCCTTGGAGATACTTGACACTGCAAAATTGTGTTAGACCAGGCACGTTGCATTATGCGCTTGTAGGAAGGCCTTTGGAGTAGTAGTGGCGTGATTCTTATACTGAGCCTGAGATCGTTCATGAGAAATTGTTGTGGATTGGGAAGGCAGTGTTCATCTTCTTCTGCATCACTGGAACTCGAAGATTGGAGTTCTAGAATGGAATGAGAGTTTGTTCCTGACTTTGCGGTGAAAATTTTTTTTTGATCTGTTGGTGAATCATATTGATGGTTGCCCGGTGACCAATACCGTGTAGGTGCTGATTGAGAGGATTGGTTTTCTGAAGAATCCGTAGTGCTTGTGTTCTGGAATCGGCCCATCAACGGTTCAGAATAGGATTCACCGGAGGACACGCAGCAAACTAAGGCCAGGAATGGCATGGTACGGCGGAGACTCATGCTGACACATACATACCACAAAGCCGGCCGAGAAAGGTGACCCTTATGTCCCAACCGGTACCCCGACACAGAACGCAAGCCCCAGCCGAGAAGGGCAGGACTGGGGCGACACCCGTACCCTCACACACCCACCACCAACCCCGCAACACGCAGCCAAATGCGCGCACCGTGAAACCAAAACAAAACGAAGGCGACTTAAAGGTGAAACCGATACCGGCACGCACAAACTGCAAGCCCCTGCCAGGAAAGGCTAAGAGAAGGCGAAAACCCAAACCCGAGCACGCACAACACCGACTCTGACCAGGAAGGGCAAGAAAATGGCAAACCCCAAACCAAAGCGCGCGCGATTTACAACAGTAGTAAACCCAGTGTCCTTTGCCCGGACACTGAGGCAGCTTGTGCCATGCAGGTGACCCGGCCAAACGAGATCCAAAGCCCGAGGTCAGGCTGCATCCTTAGGCAAGCGCTGCTTTGGGACACGAGGCGGAGCGTGCAACACCCAAGCATCTCGGAACCCAAGTACCAAGACCACGCCACTGGCATGCCTTGGGAAGGGGATACACCAGGAAGTCCGGTGAACCCCTAGGGTTACACCCAAAGGAAGGGACGTGCGCTAGCAGGGGGGCACACCCTCCCGGCGTGACATGTTCGTCACACCGGCGGCGATGAACCCTCCAGGTGTTGCCCGGGGCCGCTTTGTTGGGGGCCACCAGTCAGGTCTAGCGGGACGTAAGCGGCCTCCCCTCTTCAAGCGCGGAGTCTCTTCCTGTATGTCACAGCGGCGACGCCAGCGGGAACCATGGGGCGCCTCTCCACGACCGAGTGCACCTACCTACCCACCTACCTAGGATTCACAGGGGTGACCTGTCGACAATGTATCACTTGCTTCCTTTGATGCCTCGGAACCTTCGTCATTGTCCTGGTCGCTTTCTTTGTGTTCAATTTCGAAGCATAAGGCTTCTTCGACGGTTGATTCTGCATCCTGTTTGATTAGAACTTCGTCGTCATCGTCGTTGCCTGCGTTATTGTCATTATCATAGTATGATGCTTCTCTGGCGGTTGATCCCGCGTCCTGCTTGATTGAATCACCTCCTTCGCTTGCTGGAGTTGAGTTGTGGGTTACCTGCCTCATCTAGGCTCTGACAGTTGCTATAGGACTTGCTTGAGGGCCTGTTTTTGGTTTCGGAAATGCAGGGAACTCATCTTGCTGAAGACGGGTTGTTATCGGGTCGTTGGCGGTCCATGGGTTCACGCTGTGACCCTTGATATTCTTGGCTCGGTAAAAAATCTGAGGAGTGGATGTGGGCTGAGTTGTTGTATTTTCTTTTCTCCGCTGAATGCATAAGTCGCAGCGTAGAGGGAGGTTCAAACCTCGTTTGAGAAACGGGTCTATTTTTTCTGGTGATAACTGGAACGACGCTTGGCAGTTCTTGCATCGGTGATCTTCTTCTGGCGGTTTTCGATCTTGGGGCGTGCGAGTTCGTGACATCTTTGTGACGGTTTTCCAATCTGGGTCGATATTGTCCCAGCGTCTTGGTTGATTTTGGGCTTGGAGATGCAGCGGATCTGACTTGGTTTGAGCGCTTGCTTGAGATTGATCAGAAAGAGCGTCCGAAGGAGAAGAAGTGTCGCTCGTTTTCTCTTGAACTTGACCGTGTTGTGTGCGGTGGGAAGTGGTGTGAGCTGTTGCTTGTGCTTGCACAGACAAACCCTATTCACACTTCTCTTGATAATTTAATTGCATCGAAAGAGTAAGGTTGGTGAACATCAGGTTTGGCGTTGTCGTCTGAAACAGGTGGAAAGGAGCAGTCAGGATGTTGAAACCAACAGCTACGACCGAATTTACAGTCGGATGCATCTTTGCAAATAGTTTGCTGAGCTTTTAATCGGAACGCAGCGCAGAATTTAAGCGGGCTCCTGTAACTCGGGAGGTCTTTGTCGCTGTCGGTGAATTGCGGCGCCTCTTTCTTCTGAAGCTTTTCTTCTGATTCAGTAAATTGAGGATTGCAAATTTTTATGAAATGAATGAAATTTCTTAGACTTTTCCATTGTAGCAATTGTAATGCATTGCGATGAAATTGTAATTCATTGTAGTGACCAGCGCGACAAGTTGATTGGATCGATAAAGGGGTGCAACCACTTCTAACCGAAGTCTTGCATTTGTTGTCGGAATGGTGCCCGTTGTTGTTGTACTTGGGTCACGTGGTACGGGAATGCAACTGGTCGGGGAAAAACAACGTCACAGGGTCACGAGCTCAGGAGGTGTTGCAGTTGAGTTTGTGTCTGTTGCGGAGGCTGCGTCGAGGACCGTGTGACACCGTACTGAAGTACGAACGCACAATCATGTGCACATTGTTGTACAAAAGCAAGTGGCACCAGGACCTGCCTGGTGAGGCACACTCAGAGGAGTTTGGAGAAGGGATGTTGAGCAAGCTGGTGCGGGACAAGGCGAGAAACACGGGTTCTGTTACTGTTGAGGAGGTGGAAAACCATTACTTGTTACTAAAGGTTGGTCCTGGTGGCCAACGCGTGGGGGTGCAAAACGTTCCCAAGAACCTGGTACACAGGATGCGACAACAACTGACAAGATGTTTGGCGACAAACCGCATTTGCATGCCCTATGTGGAATGGGATTAGGACAGAGTCAGCACCGTTGCAACTTCGTGGCCGCGGAGGTCACCGAGATTTCCACCCTCACCTACACAACCCCTTGGTTACAACCACTACCAGCTACTTGGTCACGGCGTACTAGATGCCCTCATTGACCAGAAAACAAATCCCACCAACCAACTGAAACGGAAACTGGATGCTGTTGTGGGGCGGAGAACAGATATGGATGCCGACAGACAGGAAGCAGCAACACGCAACGTGCGGCAACGCTTGCGGTAACTGACACCCGCAGTGCGCGAGGCCTCGCGCACTAAACGTTACGAAAAACAGGTATGTAATGCGATGTGAGTGCGCAAGGCCTCGCGCACTGAGTAGTTCGCTAAGTCCCGTGGAATTAGTCACAACAAAGACGGTTGTGGAACAGATTTGCGAAAACGACCTGCAAAATACCGTTCCGACTGATTTCAGAGTTCAAATAACCGTGTTTCATGTCATGCCATTTGCCCTTTTCAGGTATTTGTTGGCATCATGAGTCAACCAGGGTCGGCAGACCGTCCAGCACCAAACGCAGAGGCCATGGAGTCGTCACCAGGGACCAACCAAGGGGACACGCCGAACAAAGGACGCAAAAAGAAGGGTGAGAAGAAGCCAATACCGGAGATGAAGCTCACAGTCCACGTGCAACAGTAGCCGCTGCAGGAGAATGGTAAAGCCGTGAAGGTAAAGATTGCTGATTTGAAAATTGACAACACCAAGGAGCGCGGACAGATCCTATCCATCAACTATGACGACGTTGCCAGGAAAGTGACGGGATACCAAGCACTGCCACCACCTGGTCCGTTGCGCGTAACGGCATGGGAGGATAGTGGTATGACTCGCTTCGCGTTTGATCGAAGACGTTTCTTCTCTTTGCTTCGGTACATGATTTGCTTTGCAGATGGCTCACTTTACGTTCTGAATGGTCAACATGGCACAGAAACATGCAGAAAGATTCAGGAACTGCGTCTCGCAGAAGGCAAAGAATTGGAGGACTGGCAGAAGTTTTGCTACGTTGACATTCTGAAGTACGAAAAGCCTTGGAGGATCCGGTCCAAGGTTGCACGATTGCAACAAGCTGGCAGCCAGTCTGTGACGTGAGTTCCGCTGTCCAAGGCGCTGGACAACATGTTGTTGTACATTGAGGACCAGAAGCGGGAAAAAGAGACAGAAGATTTCGAGCGGTTCAAGATTGCTGTTGTCCAGGCTGCTGTCAACTCTGCGTTTCTTGCACCCGAGGCTTTGGAGGAAGCAGGACAGACAGTATGTATTCGTGTATCGCACGGTTACAGTGCGCGAGGCCTCGCGCACTCCATGACACTGTTTTCCCTCGCAGGACTCGACATTCAAGAACTTGAGGGACATCTTCTCCCTGGCGTATTACTGCGGCCGTGAGGCGGTTACTGGTACTTAGGCGGCTCAAGTTGCATGGTCAAAAACGAAGGAAAAGGTAGGAAAATGACAGGTTTCCAAAGGCATCGAAAAATAGTTGTTTTGCTGGATATTATAAAACCGTCGCAGACAAGTATGGCGGATTAAATATTTCTATAAGAATGATTTGTCCCATGGGCGAGACAAGGAAAAGTATTGTTTGGTGGCCAGTCTTTGCGCGAGGCCTCGCGCAAAGACGTTCATTTGTGTCAGATTAATGTACTACAGCACGACGCATTAGGCAGGTTGTCGAAAAATGAAACGCTGTCGTATTTATACACGTAACTTAGTACCATTATCAGGAGTGCGTGATAGAGGTAGATCTATTAACGAATAAACTGCAACAATGGTGTACCCAAGAATCTTGAAAAGTATAAATGTTCCGGAACAAACTGCAGTTTCAAGGGCGAGGCCTCGCGCATGGAACGGCGCATGAAAAACATTAAAGTTTCGGTGATCATTGCGCGAGGCCTCGCGCAATGGAGGTCACAAGCGTTCATAAAAACCAAAATTGGACAGATCCACCAGCTACACAGTATGTACGTTCCCTTGATGCGGCGCTGCTGCATGGGCGCCCATACAGGTCCCGCTGGCATCTCCGGTTTTCATACTGTGGTCACCACTGACTTCACTGCCCAACAGCGATGGTAGCGCGCCGCAACTGGCTACCACAATCAGGATTAACTAGTGAAATGTGGGATCACCAGACAGTTACAGGTAACCGAAAATGGTGCATGCGACAAGCGAATCACAGAAGAATCGGTCGCGCGAAAACTGAGTGACGGTTGATGTTTGAAATCAAGAAAGTTTTTCAAACAGCGATTTTTACGCAGATACAGTTACGCAATTATTCTTTACAGCAACAATGCCCCTGCGAAAAGAGGTGGACCTCGAGAAGACAGTGGCCGCAACATCCGGAGTTTTCCGCGATGTCTGCTCAGAGGAACCGCCGTACCACACGGCAGAAGAACTGTGGGAAGGGCTAAAACAGGGGGACGAGGGCGCGCGATTGTTGTTTGTGTTTTTTCTGCGTCTGCGCAAAAATGAACGGATGCGTTGCAGCGTTGAAAAGGCGATTGCGGCAGAAGGGAAGAGATGGGTTGGTGTTTTGATAGAGGAGGCCTGGCGCCTCTATTTGCTGATGCGCCACCGCGCAGTTCCATACCAGGGAAAACCAAAGTCGGTTGTTGCGGTAGAGGGAAGTAGGGCGCAGCGTCGCATTTTAGCAAGGTCAGGTCTGGCGCGATACAGCGCACCTTCGCTGAAGGAGAAGGCCGCAGTCAGGTTACAGACTACATGGGACAAAATTTACCAACAGTGGGTTGTGTTGTGGATGGACAACTGGTACAACAAACAGTTTACCACAAATCCCGACAAGAACGACAAAAGCCTGAACGCAACAGCGTTGGCTGTGTTGCTACTCAAGGATGCACCGCGCTACTGGCATGGTCATCCTAGCCTGGAAGACCTTGAACGGCGTGTTCCTATTGTTGCACGCATGCTGGGAAACACCGAGGGAACGTTTGCACGTATCCTGCAGGATCTAGGATTTGCAAGCACGCGACCTGTTGTGCGAAACATCAGGGCACCGCTTGACATTATTCGCCCTGTACCTGCCAATAGACCACATTGGCGACCCCTCTGTCTAAGCAAAGAAAAGGTAAGCTGCAACGTATCGCTTCTTAACCTACTGCAATTTACTAGGGACTTGGCGCAGCACAGCCGACCACTTGTCCCTGTCCTATGTGATGAGAACATCCATTACCGCATTGGTAAGATAATTTACGGTGAAAAAACAACGGGTTGGAACGTCTGGCTTTTTTTGCGTTCACACCCTATATTACATGGTTTCTGGCACGCGTACAAGTTTTGCGTTACACAAACGTTTCGCTCATTTTGGCCGATTGTGACTTTTTTCCGTAAGGGTTTGTTGCGCAGCGGTGACACAGTCCCCTGTTCTCCCAAGCTGATCACAATGGAGATAACTGTTGGTGCACTGCTGTTGGGTATCGGCCCCCACATACGGCGCCTTAACCGAAAATGTCGTTCCCTTGAGCTGGCACGTCCTGCAAATCGGCGAAGTCGCCTCCGTTACGCTGTGAATAAGGCCATGCAGGTTCTGTTAACACAATACTGTCCCATGTTACTGTACCTGGAACACCTCGTTAGGCAGTGCAATTGGGCTGAGGAGACGGCCAACACGGGTGTTTTTGCTTCTGAGGGATTGCAGATTGTTATGTGTCTGTTAGACCGTTTAGACATGGGGGACACACTTTTAAAATACGAACGCACTGTTGCAACTGCGCTATTGTGCCACACTGCGTGGCACACAGCCATGCCTGGACAGGCTTTTGCCGAGGAATTTTGCGAAAGTCTGCTTTCCAGCCTTGTAACAAAGAAGGGCCAGAACAGAGGTGCAGTAACCATTGAAGATGTTGACGATCTGTATCAGCTCATCACTATCCGCAAAGAAGGTCACAGGGTGAACGTCTGTAAAATCCCCAATTCCTTTGTCAATTCCGTGTCAGCGGTTAACTGCTTACTTGAACGCAGAGCGTGTATATGTGCCTTGGGTTAGGTGGTGTGCTGAGCCTACTTGTGCAATTCAGGCGCATTGGCCGCGCAGGGGTGTACCTAACTTTCCACCGTCTCTTCTAATTCCAAAGGGTTCTAACCACTACAAACAAGTCCTTGTGTCTGTGTTGTTGGTGCTAACGCAGCAGGCGCCACTTAAGGCTGGTTTCAAGCGAAAACTGTCGGAGCTGATCCCCCAACGCAGTGTGTTGGAGGAACAGAGAGAGGCGGACACGCTGCGAAACGTTCGAAGAAGATTGGAGAACATGCAGTGATGCGCGAGGCCTCGCGCAAACAGCATGAAACAACAGGTGAGTACACCCCCTCTCTTGCGCGAGGCCTCCCGCAAGGTTGTCAGTCAAAAACAGTGGCGTGCCCCTTCAGTTTTGCATTCTCAACCATACTGTACTCGTATTCGCTAAAAGCACCCCACATATGCATTATCGACGACGATTTTACTTATTTTTAATGTTATGTTTCCTTCAATACAGGCTTTCTTCTTATCACAGAATGGCAAGCCCCGCCCAAAAAACAGCCCAGGAACGAGAAGATACCGACTATGACCCTGGGACCTCAGGATCGGAGGCTCGAACACCAAAGAAGGGGCGTAGGAAGAAGGAAACACCAGATCCTGGCTTAACCTTGGGTACTGACATCGAGGACCACCTGAGGCCGGACGGGAGGCAGGTGGAGGTTGAGCTGGACAACGTGAGAATCGACCAGGAGAAGACAACGGGGCAGATCAGACGGAGAGATGCGAAGTTACTGCAGAAGCGTATTGAGTCACTCGAAGCAGCACAGCCAACAGGCCCATTACACGTCGTTCTCTGGGAAGATAATAGTATGTTACCAACCGACTTTTCGCTCTTCTCGTTGCGCGAGCCCTCGCGCAAAGACGTGTCTCATATTTGCAGATGGCGATTATTGGTGTGTATCTGGACAGCACAGCGTGGAAGCGGTGCGAAGATTCGGGGGAAGCGACGCACCGCGTGTCTGGATCTGCAGCAGTGGCATACTACATGCATCGCCGATATTCTGATGCCTACGACACCGTGGGCCTTCCGTGCAAAGCTGGCGGGACAAGCACAAGGAAGCGCACAAGACGTTGAGCCAATTCCGCTGTATGAGGCAGCAGATAACCTCATTCGATGTGTTGAACATCAGCGGCGGCGAGGCCTACCTGACACGTACAACAATCTCAAGATCGCCATTGTGGATGCTGTGCAGATGAGTGCCCTGGTTCCAACCGCTGAACTGAAGCAGCCTGGTCAATTTGTATGTTCATTAATCGTTGTTTCGGCGCTCTTCGTTGCGCGAGGCCTCGCGCATAACGTTGTCACTTTCAGGACAAAACGTATAAATTGTGGAAAGATTTTATGACGTTTGCCTACTATGCTGGTCCGGAAGCTGTGAAAGGTCTGCAGAAGTTCCACGACAAAGGGGAGAAAGTCACGAAGAACGCGCTGAAGAAACTGGACGGGATCCTGTTGCCGGAGTTCTACAACAAAGTGGCAGAAGTGATGCAGGAAGAAAAAACAACCCTCAAATCCTTGCAGAATTCGTTTGACGACATCATCCTTGAGCAGTGGGTCTCAATGCATCTGGACCACCCGCACAACGGCCAGTACGTTCGACCTGAGAGAGGTGTGTACCATCGACGCGACTTGGGTTCCATTTCTGCATCAGTGCGCCGCACTTTCTCCATTTCTGTTCTTTAGCCAAAGACATGCGGACCCGCAAAGAGGTTGCTGCACTTGGAAGGCCTGCCCTGAAGGTGACTCTTGGTACATGGGGCTATTGGCGTGAGTCTGAAGGCAAAAGTCGCGGTCCATGGCCGGCATGGAAATCCATGATTCGCGCACCACTGTGGCAGGTGGCAGAGAAAGGCAAACCCGCCCCTCTGAAAATCCTCAACGTCCAAAAACTCCTGGGTCAAGAGCCTACCAAGAGCCGTGTGGTCCCCCCACCTGCTGGCGTTACTGGTGACTTCAAGACAGTGGAACAGCACGATCTATCGTTGAGTCAAACTATCACAGTTAAGGCGACCCGAATTGCAGCGTTGAACCACGAAACTCCGAAGCGGTTCATGGAGATTGACAAGAACCTGATTATCATCAACGGCGACATATTTGAACATCTTGCTCCTGAGAAGATGTGCCCAGCCTGGCTGTATGAAGAGATGGCGCGTGCCGATACCCTTACCTGCGGCTCCAAAACTGTTGCTGAGAACATGTTCCACGTGCTGGAAACGGAAACAGAGAGGCGTCTCAACGATGATTGCAACGCGCCGCGCATTGGCCACATGTTGCTTATTCCCATCTTCAGTTGGCCAGTCAAACCGAAGCCTGCAGGGGATCTTACAACGTTTGACGTTCGCTGGTTGCTGATGGCGTCACCGGATAGCTGGTCGAGAAAGGTATAATTCCCTCATTACGTCCGCGCTTTGCGCGAGGCCTCGCGCAATAACTTCTCCCTCATTGCAGATTCCGAATTATCTGACGTTTGGACCTCCTCAAGTAGAGGAGATGGATCCTGTGTAAGGCATTCGGCGGAGGTAATCGAAAACTCTTCCGATTTCTCCAAAACCCGTTCTCCTTGTTTTTTCAAACTCTTGTAACCTCTTTTTCCTTGTAGCACACCTCAAACTCTCGAAACCTTTGACGTTTGTTCCCCTTAGTGGTTGCTGCTTTTCCTTGCTTGTTCTGCACTCCTTGGATCCTGCTTGTTCTGCACTCCTTGTATTTTGGGCTGTGCATGCACTGATCTACAAATCCTGCACGCAAACCTTGCACCTTCATAAGCACCAAGCAGTTTTGATCTCCATTGTCGTTGTTCAGCACGGAGTCCCTTGCTTGCCTGAGCGGTCACTGCCGGCGTCACGAGCGTGGGCAGTTTGGGGACTTTGGCACCCCTCCATGCAACATATCTACAACAACCAAAAGAATGCCAAGCACAGAATTAATATTAAATCAGCAACCACAAAATAACGTAACACAGAGCTTCTCTCTTTATTTCTCTGTTCTGATTCCACGCTGGCATTTGCGCCTGCGATGCGCGAATGCGCGATCGCGACAGGGCTCCTGCAGCCCTGTCCTAGTTGCCCAGGCCGGGCCAATTACACTCCCCTCCTAAGACACTACACGCAGCGTGGAGAGTCTGATATAAAGCCAAAACCAATGGCTGGCCTGGGCAAAAAAACCTACAAAAGGCATAACTTGGGGCGTGGGGGCGGGCTGCGGCTGCCTGCTTGCTTGCAGAGCTGCAGTCTTGATGATGGAGTCTTTGCTGGCCTGGGCACCAAAGGCGTCCGGCTTCTGGGGGATACTTATTGGGGCTAGCAGGGAGCTACTCTTGCTCGACCACACCCCTTGCATACGTCCTACCTGGACCGTTTCCCCCACCACCCCTGTCGTAGAGGCTGACCCTTACGCGTACCCACAACCACACAAAGCACCCCACCAGCCATGCACTCGCCCACCAGTGGGTGGGGCCTCAACTAGGCAATCACACACACACACTGCAGCCTACCACCCGCCCAGCATTCTCACACCCCGCCGTTCGTAGCACCTTTGCCCTGTTGTCCTGGTGCCTTTACTATACAACAAAAGAGGCTCCACCAAGACAAACCAGGGCAAAGGTGCATTTACACTCGATGCATATATATCAAAAACCAACGTCACCGAGGCCGTCAGCGCCTCAGTGACAAACTCATTTTGTCATCTGCCTCATTTAGAATGCGTAATCTCGCCCAAAGAGGAGGTGGTCATCCGCTTATCCGAGCTGCATTAATCCGGCTGCTGTGTCGCTACCCTTGCCCCTGCAGACGGCGTAGACAAGCCTCGAGGCGGTATTCGCCGGAACGCTGGCGCTGCACTTTGCTCACGAGCGTGGCCTCCTGCTACGGTCCACGCATCCATCAGCGCTGGTACTTCAGTCCTCTTTCAGCGCTGTAGCGCAGCGCTGGTACTTCAGGTCTTTCTCAGCGCTGTAGCGCCGCTGGTACTTCAGGTCTCTCTGAGCGCAGTAGCGCAGCGCTGGTACTTCGGTTCCCTCTCAGCGCTGTAGCGCAGCGCTGGTACTTCAGTTCCCTCTCAGCGCTCTAGCGCAGCGCTGGTACTGTGCAAGTCTCCTTTTGCTTCCATCGGCGCTGTAGCGCAACGCTGATACTTCGTGAGTCTCTCTGAGTCTCCATCAGCGCTGTAGCGCAACGCGGGTACTTCGGTTCCCTCTCAGCGCTCAACGCGGCGCTCATACTTCGGGTCTCTCTCAGCGCTATAGCGCAGCGCTGGTTTCGTACCCATTTTGGTGCTGTTCTTCTTGCACGCGTCCCCCAACTCAGCAGGCTTTGCCCTGCTGCTCGCTCGCTGCACTGTGCAGTCGCCGGGCTGCCTCAGCGCTGCAGTTGGAGAGCTTCGGGGCATTCGTACTTAGCTGAGAGTTTTATAAGGCATTCGGCGGAGGTAATCCAAAACTCTTGCGATTTCTCCAAAACCCGTTCTCCTTGTTTTTTCAAACTCTTGTCACCTCTTTTTCCTTGTAGCAAACCTCAAACTCTCAAAACCTTTGATGTTTGTTCCCCTTAGTGGTTGCTGCTTTTCCTTGCTTGTTCTGCACTCCTTGGATCCTGCTTGTTCTGCACTCCTTATTTTTTGGGCTGTGCATGCACTGATCTACAAATCCCGCACGCAAACCTTGCACCTTCATAAGCACCAAGCAGTTTTGATCTCCATTGTCGTTGTTCAGCACAGAGTCCCTTGCTTGCCTGAGCGGTCACTGCCGGCGTCACGAGCGTGGGCAGTTTGGGGACTTTGGCACCCCTCCATGCAACATATCTACAACAACCAAAAGAATGCCAAGCACAGAATTAATAACAAATAAGCAACCACAAAAAAACGTAACACAGAGCTTCTCTCTTTATTTCTCTGTTCTGATTCCACGCTGGCATTTGCGCCTGCGATGCGCGAATGCGCGATCGCGACAGGGCTCCTGCAGCCCTGTCCTAGTTGTCCAGGCCGGGCCAATTACATCCTGCTGAGTTCCGCGGTCACCTTCCGATAACGACGGTTATGTGGTATTTCGACACTCACCTCTTTCACCTGAAGCAGGATAAGACCTTCAAGCCTGCGTTTGTGTTCATTGATCATCAGCCGGATCTCGGGCGATAGATCGCGTCCGTCAAGCTGGATTCTCGCATGTACCTTCTTGGTGTTACCTCCGACAATCTCTCCGATTGGGTCAACAGGGTGCAGACTCAGTTGAACCATGTATTGACACAAGAGTCGAAACTGCACGCGTCTGGTGATTGGGACCAGCAAGCCAACTGGGCAAACCGTGGTATTCCCCTATGGGTTTGCGATGACAAGGTGGGTTATGAGGCGTTGTCGCTGAAGGAGGAAGAGACTGTTGAGAAAGGTCAAGCTGCAGAAGCACTGGCCCCTGCAAAGCGGAAGTCTACTGGTGGGGAACCAGCCCCCAAGAAGAGGAAGACTGCCTCCAAGCCTCAGGCAGCGAAGTCGCTTACCGGTGCAGAATCCGACGAGAGCGATGGGGATGAAGAGGAGGAGAGCGAGGAAGAAGAGGAGGAGGAAGCGCAGGTCTCCCAGGGCAAGGCAGCGAAGAAAGTGGCAGCGAAGCCGAGGTCCCAGGAAACCGGGGCCCGAGCTCCATTCAAGCAGCCAGCCCGTCAGTCCCAACCAAGAAGCGCGCCCGCAAAGCCACCTCCTAAGGGTAACACGTCCGTTGCTAAGGCTATGGGTTCTGAGATGCAAACTGTTCCGAAGAAAAAGTAATTTCTTCGCTCGTTCTGATATATTATGCGCGAGGGCTCGCGCTATAAATTCCTCTTCGACGACCTTTATGCTGTCACCTTGTGCGGCACATTTTTCTCTGTGATGCATTCTATTGCGCTGTTGTGTTGGTGTTTGCGCGAGGCCTCGCGGAAAGAAGTGGTACCAAAAAATGCTTCTTGTGGTGTTGCGTGCAACATGGTTTTCGAAAAATGGTTTTCCAAAAGATTGGAAGCTCACGGGTGTTTTTATTGCAAAGCATAAATGGTAGAAGAAACAAAAAGTCGTGGTTTTCCCAAAAAAGAAGTTCATTTTGGTGGAAATAAATCATTTTCCTGGGCAGTCGGTTTTGTTGAAAATAAAGGAAAATGGACCGGTTAATTGCTTTTCACGGGATTTTTGGTTGTTGCGTTTTACGTCCCCCCCAAAGGACTATTTTTTCGCAGTGCCGTAGAGCGGCAGTCTTGGGCGCATTTTGACCATGCAACTTGAGCCGCCTAAGTGGTATGAAGAACCTCGAGAGTAAGAGCAGGAAAGAGGACGTTACAAGAGATGCCTTCAGGAAGCTGGAGGGGCTGCATCTACGAAGCTTATTGCAGAACGTTTGTGCCCACATGAACCCGAAGGACTCGACCTTACGTTCCACCCAGAACTATATTGACGCGCTGATTACGGAACAATGGGTTATTTTCCATCTTGACGATCCGGACAATAAGCAGTATGTCAACCAGACCGCAGGTATGCGTCGGTGTTGCAGCTTCAGTGCGCGAGGGCTTGCGCACTCAACCACCTTTTTCACATCCGTACAGCTGCCGACACGAAGATCCGAGCAGAAGTCGCAGCACTGGGCACGACGCAACTCAAAATTGGGCTGGGAAATTGGGGTTATTGGGAGGACGCAAAAAGTACAAACTTTCGGTCGCCGTGGCCAAAGTTGAAGACGTTGACCAGTGCACCTCTGTGGCGGACTGAGGACAAGGGCACACCTCCATTACCGCAGATGCTGGCCGTGGGGAAACAACTGCAAAGGAAGACTGAGGCACCATCATTGGCACCGCCACAGACACAGCTGAGTACTGGCAATGTGATCAATGTCTCCAAGCAGGACGAGCAAGGGAGCAAATTCGCTTCGACGGCATGCCGTATTGAGGATATTGAAGAGACACCACCAGCCCGTTTCCTGGATCTGCAGTACCCGTTGTGGGTCATCAACACTGACCTCTTTGTTGAATATGACTCTGGAGGATTTGTTCCGAAGTGGCTGTTCGATGTGATGATGCTGGGGAAGGACGTCATTTTCTATGGCGAGGCTGATGTTGTGCACCGTATTGGCCGCCACATGCAGAGGCTGTGGCATATGGAGAAGGACAAAGATCCAACCACAGTGCCATTCCACCATGCCCGGTTGCCGGTATACTCTTGGTTATCGGGTCCCGTGACCGGCAATATGTATCAGTTCGACGAGCACTGTATGTGGATCGGAACAACGAGTCGCCGGGACAAGCAGGTATATCTGCTTCTTTCGCCCGTTACGATGCCGTTGTGTGCGTGAGGCCTCGCGCACTGCTGCCTCTGTTATTTGTCTTTATTAATCACATTTACAGTTGCGGAACTATGTGACGTATTCCGCTGGACATTTCGAAGAGATGCAGAACAAGAACCTCGGTGGTTTCATGCCTCTGATTCACGTGCTGTGGTACCTGGACAAATATCTTTTGGGCAGTGGGCATGCTGATGCAGTGGTTGTTGTGGACGACACGCCTGCCAGGGCCGCAAAGATTGCGATGTTGGACGAGTCGGGGAGGACTAAAGTGGGGTTTCTGGCTGTTTCAGCGATCAAGCAAAAGGACCTTGCGAATGCCGTTGGAGGTGCTCTGCAGCATGCGATCATCATGCGGTACATGTTGGAGGCTGATCAGACGGAGCAGGGAGCAACAGCTGCAACTTGGGATACTCAAGAAGAGTGGCTTCTGCGTGGCATTCCACTGTGGGTTCTGGACAGCAGGAGAGGATTTGAAGGGCACCAGAAGGTGCATGCTGCAGAAGCCGTCCAGGAAGATGTCGTGACTGAAGCCCCCGCTGACGACACTGGGCCTGTTGCGCCTGCACCTACCTTGCCAATGCAAGCCAAGGTGAAGAAGACTGCCAAAGGTATACCAACTCAGGGTGCTGCAGACGGAAAAGGAACCCCCTCGAGTAGCAAGAAGCAGGCGAAAGGAAAAGAAAAGGAATCGGACAAGCACGGAGCTTCAGACGACGACGATGCCGACGAGGAGGGGGAAGAAGAGAGTCCGGAGCAACTACTGGAGACCCAGCCGAAGCGCAAGCGGGCACCCGCCGCTCACTTCGACGCCACTCCCGAATCTTGTAAGGACCAGCCGAAGAAGGAAGCGAAGACTGCTGCGAGTGCTAGTGCAGCGTTCTAACCGCCCTCGCGTTCTGGTGCCCAGCCGTCTCGTGGTACCATTGCCTCCCAAAATGGGACAAGTGTGGTGGCAGGAAACCTGGGTTCCAGGTTGGCTAAGGTTGCTGGACCAAAGAAGAAATAAGTCACCATTAACCCAAGTGTTTCGCCGCTTTTTGCAGTCATGTTTGCGCGAGGCCTTGCGCACTCGCCTTCGACGCGAATGCAATTATATGCCCTTAAGGGCTTGTACATTTTTGCCGAGCTTTTATTTCAATGTTTGAACGTTGTGCACTTCCTGTCCTGTTTTTGTTGTCTTCTGTACACAATTGTTTCCGTGACCTTGGGTGCGCGAGGCCTCGCGCACTCAGGTACATAAAAAAGCAATTTATTTCGCAGGACATACATAGGTGCAACTGCAGACCCGCAGAATGTCATTTTTGAAAATGAGCTCCCGAAAAGGCAGGCACCAGTTGGTTTTTGAAATAGAAAAACGACAAGATTGGTAAAACAACCCCTTCAAATCAGACAAAATAATAGTTTATTTGAATAGACAAAAACTGGAAAAAAGCAGCAAATTGGGAAAAATTGTATTTTTTTAGTGGTATCTGGGTCATGTGTGCTGCAAATGTCCAAAAAGAAAAGTTTTTCGGGCTGTCTTTTTTTGGGTCCTTCTCTTCCAAAAGGGGGTGCAGTTTGCGTGGGCTAAGTTGAAAACAGTGTAATGTACCGTGAATGATGTCCCTTCGATGGGGTATTCCTCAAAAGTCCCCAGCGTGCAGCGAAAAGCTTTGGTAAAAGTTTGCAGGTAGTGGGGTTTGAACCCAGGACTCGCTTCCTAGAGCACACATGCTTGCCCACCAGGGTACAGTCCAACGCTCTAATGCGGACGGCAATACCTGTATAAACAGCGTTTTAGTAAACGTCCTGACCAAAGGCCAGGGCGGGGCAATACTCCCAATGGAGGGCACAAAACTCCAGGAGCTGAAAAAAAATAGAAGATGGAACCAACAGGGAGTGAATCCTGTGGTGTAGCGAAAGGGATAGCGTTTTACGAAGTCAAATCGCTAAAAGTTGACGAAAAGACGTTAGAAATCGTCATTTTTAGGTCAAAACCTAACGTCGCAGACAAGCGCAACAGGAGCGCACTCCTAAAAGGAGTTGCGCAAGCGGCAGCGGCTCTAGAAATAGAACATATGAGCCGTAGTTTTTAAAGCTTATAAAAGAAATTTTTGCACAGTTGCATCAAAAACTTTGTAAACGTTAGGAAAAAGTATTGTACAGAAACCCACACAACAGAGCAGGTGGTCAGCCCACCTCTCAGGTATGTTAGTGTCATGTCACACGCATGCGTTGCGTTCGTGTTGGTAGTTTCGCTAAAACGCTAGGGTTGTCTGCGTTACGTTCGTTGGGGGTTGGGGCGTTCACCTCCCTTGTTCTGCACAGGTCGAAGCGAGAATGAAAGGTATGTGATACGAATGGAGCAGGCAGCGCGCACGTAGTGTTAGTGTATATGCCGTGCTCACAATGCATGCGCCTAACTTAGGCATTTACACCTTGTGGCGCTTTCCCTGCGTCCCAATCCACTCTTCTCTTCTCTTCACAGGGCAAAGAGGAAAGTGCTTGCTCCTGTTCGTGTTGCCGTAACGCTAAAATAGGGTTGCTCAGAACGTGTAGGCTTGTTTTGCGCTGTGATGTTGTTCGCCAATCCTATCCTTCTTCTGCAGGTAACAAGGTAAGAAGGGCACGCATGACACACAATGCATTAATCGATTAGGGTTGTTTATAACTCGCCGTAGGGTTGTTTAAACCCTTAGGGTTACTTTGCGTTCGTGTTCCCTTCGGCATTCACATGATGCGTGGTGAGTAAGGTAGGTAAGCCCAGGAGGAGCTCACCTCCTGGTTGAGTCACGCGCTGATTGGTTGTTGTGGGTGAATGGTAGGAGAAAAGTAGAATCATTCGCCTCCCTTCCCTGCAGACACACGATGCAGTAACAGGGACATAGGCCACGCACAGTGCACACGGTATAACTCTTGCTTAGGCTATGCAGGGCTCTGCCCTACGTTCTATAAGAGAACGGGCGGAATCCTTAAGCTTGCTTGCTTGTGGCCTGGTTAGAGAACAGCGTATTATAGGTCAGCCTGAGAAGCGTATAATACGTGGAGGCTGGCTTGGTTCCTCGGCCGCTAACCAGGTCTAATCCGCCTTTGCTTTACAGGTGGGAGGGGTCAGGGTGATTGGTGCAGCAGCAGTTGCCTTTGGCGACTTTGGATTTTTCTGCCCACGCCAAAAAGGGCGCTGATCACACAATCAACAAACTGTACCCCAGCCGTGAGTGGCGAGGACAGTCCGACCTCTTCATCATACACGCTGTGCACGCAAACAGAGCGCTCCTTCCCTCAAAGCCCTGACAGGGAAACGTGTTCTGACGTCCCTGTTAGGCCACAGTCGCTTAGTAGCGCTGTGTTCTCTTCCAATTTCACAGGGGGGCCAGTAGGGCCCGTGACATTTTCGCCATGACCACCCAGTAGCGTGTGTAGGTGTTAGGGTCAGCAAGCCTGGCAGGGACTGAATGCGGTTGTGCTCACCCTGCCTTCGAAGGCTGGTGCTGACATTAGTGTGTGTAGTGTAGTGGTGTCTCCTGTCCCGCGTGCTTTTCCTCGTGGGCAGGGGAGTGTGTTAGTTTTTGGCCCTTAGAAAACTGGGGTTTTGTATGCCCTTAGCACACTTGGCCACCCCTCCTCTCTAGTAGGTAGGGCTTTTGCCGTCTTCCCCAAAGGATAGGCGCCAGCACAGAAATTGAGCGCCATAGGAGTGGTAAGAGTACCTGATTAGGACCTTCGGTCCGACGTCAGCGAAGCCTGGTCTCCGGGAGCCACGCCGGGGAGTGAAGTGAGACACATACAGACATACGTAGCACACTTAGGGGCATGGGTCTGGACCAGTCAGGGGTCCTAACTGTGGGCACGCTTGTCCCCAAGGAAGGTGGACACACCTTGCTTCACAGCACCTTGCTTGTCATTCCCCCCTGGAGTAGAAAGCAACCGTTCTCTGTTGCCTTTCCAAGGTCATTACATCAGGGCAGTTCCCATGCATCACATGGTCAACAAGGCACACACTCGCTAGGTGGCTGCAAACCTGATAAGCGGCCATATGGCTCACGCTGGTAACCATAGGCATGGGACTGCAGGGCACAGCCAGGGTAGATGCAGTGCTCCGAAAGCAGCTGTCTGAGCAAAACAGATGGCCTTCACCCAGGGAGGGATTGTCACGGGGGGTTACCGGTCCTGTCCTGCAATGCAATGCGGGGCAACTGTGACAACTGCTCTCACACAGCTACGCAGACTTATCTGCACAAGAGTGCTCACCGCCCCTGGGAGGTTAGAAGACCGAGAGGGTTAGAAAACAGTTAGAAGATAGACACAAGCAGATTAGTTTTTCTTTTTCCGCTGGGCCAGAGTCTCAGCACGGGTTAGTAGCTGTCCCTGCTTGTCCTCAACGAGGTAGGAGCGAAGGATGGGGTTGATACCCCCATCTGGCTGTATAAAAGCGGACATGGGTTCCAAGGTCGCCTCTGATAGCCAATAGCTGTCCCATAGGGTAAGGAATTTCCAGCCCTGCTTATACTCGTGGCGAGCAATACCTGCAACCACGTAGTAGCCATCGACTGCCATCTCATCGGCTGTCATCTCTTCAAGTTCGTCTGCCTCCTCAGGGTTGGCAGCGTTCTCTAGGTCGATGCGCTCGACCTCTCTATCAGACAGACGCAACTCGTCTGAGGACAGTTCGTCAGGCGAGTGGTAGTGTCTCAGCTGCTTACGTGCACACAGCAACTTACCACCTAGGCGGGGGCTGCTCCTCACATGGATCCTGGATCCATCTATTTTTATAATACGATAAGGCCCAAAGTAGGGGTCCTGCAGACAGTTGCAGGGCCAAGTGAGCAATCGCGAAGGGTGTACCAGCACAAGGTCCCCTACCTTGGAGGTGGCAGGACGTCTCGTGTGGTTACGCCTAGTCAACTCACGTTCTCGAACGTGTTTCAGGTTAGCTCTAGCCAGGTTAGCCAGGTCCTACCTATGCTCCAGCCTATCACCTACGGGGCTCTTGTAGTCCTCAGGAAAAGGGGTTTTGAAGAACCACGCAGGACCCCCCCTATGGAATAGTTCGTGGGGGGTATAGAAAAGTTTATAGTGTTTTCAGCACTGTGTTTTTGCTTCTCCTGCTGCTTGTTGTTGCTGTAGGGTGTCCTGCTGCTGGTTTTGGATGATGAAAAGCTTTTGTTTGTTGAAATACAGTAAAGCCAACTCAATCCAGGATAGCCCAAGCCAATAGTATGCAAGGAGAAGGTAATTCAGGATCAAAGCATGAAGGGCTGCAGTGTAAACAGTGAAAGATGATTAGATATTCACAGAAACTGCAACTCAGGATACAAATGAATGCATATTCACAGAGATAGCTGAAATGTTTTGGGAAAAGAGTTAGAAAACTGCCTCAGGATCACTCTCTCTCCATAGTGCCATCTTAGGAGATGTGCACTCTTTGTTTTGGGTCCCATATGTGCTGAGGTGGCATGGTATGTGGCGATGAGGTCACTGCCATGTCACATGGGATCTTCCTACTTAGTTGGGATCTTCCTACTTAGTTAGGCTGACCAGGAATTGAACCCAGGACCTCTCAAAAAGAGGTGCCTAACCCCCTATGGTGCATACCACTAGGGCAGATAAGTATTCATGGAAAAACATAGATAAATTCATAGGCTCTACCTTAGGTATGTCAGTGCTCAGTCAACTCAGGAAAAGATGTTTTACTTCTGATTGAAAGGGGATTAAGGGGTCCACTCCATATCCTGATTGGGTGTTTGGTTCCATAGGTCAAAATGTGTTCTCACCACTTTTGGCTGGACCAATACTAAGGTAAAAATGCATGGATGCTCAGTGCATCTCTAATACAACTAGAGTATGTCCTTAAGCAATGGAAAAGCACTTTTTCTTACTCCCCCCTTGTGCTGTGGTGGCCACCACTGTCGCATTTTAGGAAAAAGGGAATTTTTCTTGGCCTTTCCTTGGTTTCCACATCTACTTTAAAATACCTACAGTCTCCCTCACACTGAAAAATGGGCGCTCACCATGGCTGGCGTCCTTTTGCTGCTCTGATTGTACAGTTTCCTACAGAAGACTCAGCGCTCTTGGCGCTGCCGGGGCTCCTGTGGCTTGGTTGGGTTAGATTGGGAGCATGCCAAACATGTGCATATGCATCCCTTCCTCCAAGACGCAGCGTCGACACAACCCAAACGCAAGACACATTATACACACTCGCATGGGTTCTCGTAAACCTGCTGGCGACCTGTGACCTGTCTTAGGGCGTAGGGAGTCGAAAAGAAATTAATTTGCCCCTTGGTGGGGTCTTGGTTCTGCTCAGTCTCTCCAGGCACCTGCGTTTCGGCCCGAACACGGCCTACTCAGCGAGGCTGCGCGTGGGTATCTGCAGAGGCAGGAATGGGAGAATTATGGACGAATCCACGCAAAAACGAAGCGACGACACCAAAATCCGTCAAATGACGGCGCAGAATTTTTCTGAAACGACACACCTGAGTAGAATCCCATTGTGCATCAAAGGCACATTTTTATAGAAATTATAGTCATCTCTGGATTTTTTAAGTCCAGAAATTCATACGCATAAAATGGCGGCGCGCAGGAGCGGCTCCTAGCGAAGCGCCGGAAAATGGAAAAATAATGGAATTATAAACGTATGTATCACGTAGTCTTGAAAATGACGAGACACACATTAATAAACAAACAGACAGATTCCACCCACACTAATAGAAGCTTCAAAAATTCAAGAATTCGAAAATCAATTGAAAAGACTTCAATGAATCAGGTATAAACTACAGGTATGCTCGTCTTGCATGCCGCATACACATTGCTCGTCTCGAGTCTCCGTGACCGAGTCGTGTAGCAGCGTTAACAACGATAACCACGATAGGACGCGGTAGAGGGATTGATTAGAAAGATTGCAGATGATTAGCGGTCAGATCAGGGTGATTAGTCATACACACAAGTGCATAGCAACGTTCTTCGCGTGCGCCCCTTTTGTTTTCTCTCCTTGCTTCACTTCCCAGCGGTAGGTAAGGTAGGTACGCCCAGGCGGGGCCACCCCCTGGTGGAGTCAAGATTGTTGTGGAGATGGGCAGGTTTGCCCACGTGATTGTGCATAGTCGTGCATGCACACACGCATTAAAGGGTAGGCCACGCGAAGTGCGCACGGTAAACCTTGTTTAGGCTACCCAGGGGCTCCTCGGTACGTTCTTTAAGAGAACCTGAGGAGTCCCTTAACGCTTGCTTGCTTGATAAGGGTAGCTGCTCCATGCAGCGTGTTTGCGGACAGCGTATTATAGGGCACACTGAGAAGGGTATAATACCTGGAGTGTGCCTTGGTTCCTCCGCCGCAAACGCCCTTTCATTTGCCTTTGTTTTACAGGTGGGCAGGTAGGGTGAGTGGTGCAGCAGCATTTTTTTATGCCCTGCTAAACAGGGGCGCAGATCACACAAACAAGTAACTCCGCTCCGCCTGTGGCAGAGCAGGGAGTCCGACTTCATCGACATCTGCGCCTTGCACACGAGAGCACTCCTTCCCTCCAAGCCCTTGCAGGGGAAACGCGTTGTGGCGTCCCCTGTGAGGCCACAGTTGCTTAGCAGCGCTGTGTTCTCTTGTCATTTCACAGGTGGGTCGCTAGGACCCTCGAGAACTTTCTCTTCGCAACGCCAAGTAGAGTGTGCGTGTAGGAGTGGTAGTCCTGCGTGGGGGCTAGAGCCAGTTGCCCAGCGCTCGCCCACCAGGATGGTGCCACTGTAGGGTGTGTAGGACCTGTAGGGGGCGTGTCACTGTCCCACCCTTTTCCTGCAATTTTAGCTGGGTAGGTGGGCTGTGACAGTGGGTTAGGTTAGTGTTTTTGGCCACATAGCAAACAGGCGTTTTGCATGCCTTCATAGCTTTTGGCCACCCCTCCCTGTAGTAGACAGGTAGGTAGGGAAAACAATACCTGGATTAACACTCTGGGTATTCCCCCAAGGTTTTGCGCCAGCACAGAAATTGGGCGCATAGGGGAGGGGAGACCCGGGGCGTACCCCGTGGCATCAATAAGCCAACCCTCCAGGTTCAGCAAGGGCGCAGACTTGGGTATAATTAGGACACCACTTCTGCGGCTTGCTCTCAGGACCTTAGGACTAGCACACTCACACATACGCTTTGGCAGGTAAGGGTAAGGTTCAGTCCCTAGCTTTATTCTTGGAGGCAAGCATCTCAGCGAGCCTCAACAACTCACCAAGGTTGTTCTGGGACAAGTAGTCAACCAGAACTGAGTTTAGGCGTCCCTCAGGTAGAACAAATGCAGAGAAGGGCTCCCAGGTGGCCTCTTCGACTCCAAACCCTTCCCAGAGGGTGAGGAAGCGCCAACCCTGGCGATAGCGGTGGCGTAGGACAGACTTCACCAGGTAGAAGCCCTCCTTAGCCATCTCCTCGGCGTTCATGTCGGGGAGTTCACCTTCAACTTCCATAGGGCTGGCAGCCCCTTGTAGGTCCAGAGCGGCGATTTCCTCGTCGTTCAGCTCCCACTCCTCCCCACAGAGGTCTTCAGGATCATGGTAGCGCTTCAGGTGTTGAGCGGCGCACACCAGGGTCCCCCCTAGACGGGGAGAACAACGCACGGTGATACGGTGTCCATCCACAGATAGGATCTTGTACGGCCCGAAGTATGGGTCATCGCTGGTAGAGCGTGGCCAGGCGGGTAGTCGACTGTGGTGCACCAGCACCCAGTCCCCTTCTTGGTAGGTGGCCGGTACACGGTGCTTGTTCTTCTTGTTCCACTGACGCTCCCTCACTCTCTGGAGCATAGCCTTGGCCTTGTCCACCTTCGCTTGTTGCTCTTGGACCCATTCACCCACAGAAGAATGGGTGTCCTCTGGATAGGGGGCATGTAGGAACCATGCCGGGCGCCCCATGAATAGCTCATGTGGCGAGTAGCCAGTAGCTGAACTCTCTTGGGAGTTCATCATCAAGGATATGACGGGGAGTAGTCTCACCCAGTCTCTGGTGTGTTCAGTTTTGCACCATATCCTGACGTTCTCCTTCAGGACACGAATCTGTCGCTCACATAGGGGGTTGCTCGTGTGAGAGTAGGGAATCCCCGTAGATACCTGGACATTGAGGGACCTCAGGACCCTCTTGTACCAGCCAGTATCTGAGCGTACTCGTACGTCCTCATCGGAGTTGATCTCCTTGGGCGCCCCATAGACACAAAACCACTCCTCCAGGAGTATCTTGATAGTCTCCTCTCCGGTAATGTGCTTGGTACATGGGAACACCCTGGTAAACCTGGTCAACCCACAGGTTACCACGAGGGCGAAGTCATAGCCCCCGAACTTCGGCATCTCCGTGTAGTCCACGTATAGAACACTGTTAGCACAGTGAGGGATGGGCAGGGTCGAGTAGAGACCTCTGTCCCTGATATCCCCTGGTTTACAGGACCTGCACGGGCACTTGTCCACGATAGGCAGGAGCGTCTTCCGTAGCTGGTCGTCAGTCCACGTAGTGTGGAACCACTGCTTGAACAGTCTCAGGGTACGGTCAGCACCCACATGACCACTGGGCTCATGGGTCCACTTCAGCAGCGCTGGGACTCGGTCACTAGGCACCACGATGCGGTCCTCGTGCCAGAGGTAGCTCTTGTCCCGCTTCCACTGGTCTTGGTTGACCAGGAGGGGTTCAAGGCGTTTCTCCAGGCGGAGGTAGATATCCCCAAACTCCTGTAGGTACTCCGATTGTTGGAGTCCATCCAGGGGGCGTATCATGGTCATGTTCAGGTCCAGGTGTACGTCCATACGGCTGAACGCTTCCTTAGCCAGCGCTTCAGACCGGGCACCAATCAGGGCGTCGAAGTTGTTGCGGCTGATGTAGTCTGCACACTCGTTCTTCACTCCCTGGATATGGTGTACCGTCAGCCGTAGTTGACTGAGGTAGGTCCACCAGCGACGTAGCTTGGCCTTCTCAGGTGGGGGGCCCTTCTGGAAACTGCGGACCGGTTCTTGGTCGCATAGCCAGACCACAGGGTTACTTCCCAACAGTCGTGCTTGTGAGGATAGCACCAGCATACCCGCGAGCAGTTCCTGCTCATAGGTGGAGTAGTTCCCCCTGGCCTGGTTCCACTTACAGTTCCAGTGGCCCAGAGGTACTAGGACCCACTTGTCGTCAGGGTAGCTGTGCTTGAGGGTTCCATCTCGGTTGAGACCTTCCGTCCCCCATTGGGAAATGGCCGAGTCGAACTCCTCCTTCTCTAGTGCTTGCCATTGGAACAACGTTCCACCACCGCCGACATTGCTGGCGTCGGTCACCAGGATAATCTCCCCTTGTGCCCTAGGCACGCCCAAGCACTTAGCGTTGGCTACCTTGTCTTTGAGCTCGTCAAACGCTTGTTGCTCTTGTGGGCCCCAGCGCCAAGTAGTACTCTTCTTGATCAAGTCAGTCAGTACCGCGCTGGTGTAGGTGAAGTTTTTGATGTGGCGGCGATAGAAGTTGCACGCCCCAATGAAACTGCGTACATCATGAAGTCCTTTCTTGGGGTCTTCGTGTCGTACCTTGGCATCCATCAGGGGTTTGGCCTTAGAGGCCGCTGGGGTCCACCACCCATAGCCAACGTCAAACCCCAGGTACTGCATGGTCTCCTGCATGAACTCACACTTCTCCAGCTTGAGTCGTGTGTGGTTCTCCTGGCAGACCGCAAAGAACTCATCCAAGAGGATTAGGTGATCCTCCTGGGTATTGGTCCCGAGGCATACATCGTCGATGTGAGCCTCCATCTGGGCCCCACGGGATATGAGCTCCTGCACCTTAGGTCTCCTTCGTAGGATGGACAAGATCTTGTTCATCAGCTCTTGGAACAGAGCGGGTGCGTTAGCCACGCCGAATGGCATGACCTTCCACTTGAATACCCTCCCCTGAGGGGTGATGAAGGCCAGTAGTTCCTGCGCGTTAGGCGTCAGGTCCACTTGCCAGAATCCACTTCGCTTGTCCATCTTGGTCTTGTAGCGACAGGAGGCTATCTTCTCCAGGGTAGACTCCATATTGGGAATGGACCCTGAGTGGTTCAACGTCTTCTTGTTCAGCTCTCCATAGTCCACTACCAGCCGTTTGGCTGTAGACCCAGGTTTAGCCACCAGGAAACAGGGGCTGCAGTGTAGGGGGTAGTCCCCATCCTTGTACTCCAGGACTAGGCCAGCGTCGATACATTCTTGTATCTGTCGCTCAATCTCGTCGGCCTGCTCTTTAGGAGCTGGATAGGGTCTCCTCCGGATCTTGTGACCCACGAACTCGGGTTTCAACTTGAGGTCCATCTGTACCAGCTTGTCGCATGAGGCTGGAGGGGGTAGTTCTCCGAACACCTCCAGATAGGTCCTTATCAGCTTTTGTACCCGCGGGTCCAGTACCTTGATCTTGTCCTCCATGTCCTCGTCGGAGTGTAAGTTGCTTGCCCCTTGAATAGACGTCGGGAGGTGGTCCTCCACCGACTCTTCGCCCGCGGTAGCATCCTTCAGCCCTTGGTAGGCATACAGAAGGTCTTGCTCAACCATCTCCGGTGGACGATGGCAACATAGGCACGCTTTAGGGGGTTCACATACACATTCCTCCGAGAGGTCGTCCTCATCTGGGGTCCTCACATGGGCACCCCATACGCTCTTCATGAGCTTGAGATCTACCTCCCTTTGCCTGGTGGTGATCTTCTGTTCGAGGTCCTCCTTCAGTTGGGATAGGTCTCCCATACGTCCTTGCTTCAGTGGCCACGAGCTGCGGGTAGGCTTCGCGTAGCATAGCTTTTTCGCCACCAACTTCCTCTTGGAATCCACATACTCCCTGAGCCTGGATCGAGGGTCCAGCTCTTCATCCACGGGGTCTTCCACCCTCATGGAGAGTAGGGGTTTTAGTGGGGCGACGTACTCGGCGTTCTCCACTTCTTCCACCGCAGTCTGCACGAAGAAGGCGTCGTGCTCAGTTTCGTCGTCTGAGTGGATAGAGCTAGGTAGCTCAGATAGTCCACACTCAGAGACTCCATCAGGAACAGGTACATGACAGGGAGAGTTGGGGGCGTTGGTGTCAGTCACGACGTACTCATCTCCTCCGGGTGTAGTTTCAACAGCATCTTGAGGTCGTAGACGATCCTTCAAGTCACCCAAGGCGAGTCCATCGCTTTCTCGTTGTATAGCCTGGACCAGAGTAGGGTCCAGGTCTTCCCAGGGGATGGTGGTAAGACTTCCGTCCACCACGCTGAGCATACTCCCCCATCCGGGCTTCCCAATGGGCGTCTTGCGTCCCAGAGGCACGTAGATGGCCTCATCAGGTAACCGCACAGAGCTGATAGTCAGCTTGTCAAGGAGGGTTCGCCAGTACTCGTTGCCCCCATGGGCTCCCCAATCGGGGGAACACAGGACCATACGGGAGCGTTCCAAGGCCACCTTGGTCAGCACCTTCCCCAGTTCACTGAATCTGGGGTTCCCGTAGGCCATCCCGAAAGAGGGCCAGTAAAATTTGTAGCTGCAGTTCTTCCCCTTGCTGCAGTATAGGTCCAGTACATGCTGCTTGTCGCTGGCGAACAGTTCCACACTTAGGTCTTCTCGAGAGTAACCCAACTCCTTCAGACCTTCGTCTAGGACTTCCCCCAATAGTTGATAGTCCTCAGTTTTGGAGGCCGCCATCATGTTCGAGGGCTCCTCCTTCGATAGTCTCAGGTAACTCGAGGTATGTTCCGACTGCTCCAGTGGCACAGACTCTCTGCCACTGCCGTGGTCCACGTACAGGAGGTAGGGCGCTTGCAGCGTCAGGGATTGTATCTGGGAGTGCTGCACGAAGAAGTCAGTACCCAGTACAAAGTCGAAGGCATCAGTGTCCATCACATAGAACCGATGGGCGATAGTCCTGGAGCCCATAGGTACCTCCACTTCGCAGTCCCCGCAGCTGTGCACCACATGTCCATCCCCCATCCGTATAGCGGCGGTGGTCATGGTGTTCTTCAGGCTCCCACTAGGTAAAATTTTCTTGGCCACTATCGATATTGTGGCTCCAGTATCCAGTACCCCCAGGTATTCACGTCCCCCTAGTCGGATACGTACCCAAAACACCAGGTCTTGGGTGCCACCAGAGCGTCCCCGTCAGAACTCCGCGGGACAGGTCACCTCGAACCCCTTGTTCCGCAATTTGCGGGCCATCCTCATGAAACGGCTTCTCTTCTTGGCGTTGCCGTCGTCACCACCTTCATGCTCACGCTTGGCTCCTTGTTCTTGCTGGGCCTGCGTCTGTGAGCGTGTGGTAGGTCCAGACTGCCCTCCAGAGGGCTCGGAGTTCCCCCCTGGATTAGGGTTGGGGTTACCTCCGTTCTTGTCCTTGTTCTTGTTGTCGTTCTGGCGATTAGCGCCTCCTCCTCGTCCGCCTTGACCCTTGTCTTGACCACCTTGACCACGTCCTTTCGACTTGCCCTTGCCGGAGTCGTTGCCTTTGGCCTTGCCTCCACCTTTGCCTGAGCTTTTGCCAGGATCTTCCCCCTTAAGCTTCGCCGATAGGCGTTGCTTATGGTAGCACTCGTCCTCATAGTGCTTCCGCTTACCGCAGAATGCACACGTGATGGTGCAGCGGTAATGATCCGGCATCTTCACCTTGGCGCCGGTGATCTTTTCCTGCTGCTTCCCCTGGACAACAAAGCAGTCTCGCTGCTCGCAGTCGGAGGCATGCTGCAGGTGGCCCTGTTCATCTCTGGCATCACACCAGAATAGCTCCTTCACGTTCTCCATTAGGCGGGCGTGGGCGTGTTTGGGGGTAGTCCCCTGCCCAGGTCGGGACCCTTGGTACCCTTTGCCTCCAGAACCTCCACCACCAGGACGGTAGTGGTTCAGGTGTTGGTCGCTCTCCTTCTCCAGCGCCATCTCCAGGAGCAGCACGCATAGATCCTCGTAGCGGAGGGATCTAGCCTTGCGCTCAGCCGTCAGACGGCACTCGTCCCATAGCTCACGGGGGAGCTTGGAGCACAACCAAAACAGCAGGTCGTCGCTGCTGTAGGAACCGGGCGTCAGTCGTCCAGCCCAGTGGTCCAGGTCCGCCAACAGCTCGGAGACCCTGCCGGGTTTGGGGTTGTTGGGCAGGACGGGCAGGTTCTGGATCTCGGCCCTGATGGAGAGGTCGGTCTCGTAGGTTGGGTACTGCCTCTCCAGGGCAACCAACACGTCGGCAAAGGTGGCGGAGTTGGTGACGATCTGCCTGACCTGCTTCTCCAGGTACTTCGTCTTGCAGCACTGCAGGAGCAGGTCGCACTTCACTCGCCCACTCGCGTGGGTTTGGCCGGTCAGTCGTAGGAACCGGCCAAAGTTCTCAGCGAACTCGCTGAGGTCCTTGCCTGTGAATTCAGGCAGGTTCACCACTATCTTGGAGGTGGCAATAGCCTTCGCCTCCTGAGCTCGGCGTCCTTCAGGGCGTCGGGTCTTCTTCTTCTTCTTCTTCTTCTTCTTACCCTTGGAGTCCTCGGGGTCCTCAGGGTCTTCGTTATCCGATGGCGAAGAAGAAGTCATCGAAGGCGGCCCATCATCGGAGGGGTCTCCGCCTAGATCACTGGAGCCATAAGGCTCCACGTCCACCATAGCCCTTAGGGCTGTCAGCCCCAGCTGGTCCAGCTCGGTCCTCGTCGAGTTCGTCACGTGACTGTAGGGCGGCTGGGCTGTCCTCGGGACGAATGGGCTTCTTGGTACTGCTGCAGGAGTCGGCATCGGTCGGCTCCTCAGGCTCCCCAGGGTATTCGTCAACCCTGCCGCCAGGTGGTTAGCCTGTACTCGGTGGGGTGACATCCCCACTGTCGTAGGTGACGCATGGGACGGGATCATCAGGGGCTGCAGTTTCTCCCTGATCTCTTGCGTGAGGTCGCTCACGATTTTCGAAGTGGCTCCTTGGAGCACCTCGTTGATCTCCGACCGCGTCAGGGACCTGTTGGAGGATCTTCCCGATCCTCTACTCCTGCCTCCCAGAGACTCTGGTCCTCTCCTCAACCCACTCAGGGGTGCATACCCAGGTGTACACCCAGGAGCATACCCAGGAACTTCCATGTAGGTTCCCGTGGCGTGGAGTGGATGGTGATGGTCAGCCGCATACCAACGCGGCGCAGAGCTGGAAGCCACCGGCTCACTGGCAGTAGTTGCCTCAAGGAGCGCAGTGGTAGGTGGGCCCATGCCATAGGCGGGGTAGTGAGGCATGCCAGTAAAGCCTGTGCCCTCTGCCATAGGCTGGTTGGTTGTGGAAGTGGATGTAGCGGCGGCTGGGAGTGTGGTGGTTATGGGAGAGGGTGATGCCTGGAGGCCAGAAGCGCTTGGTGCGCCTTCGAAGGTAGGGACATCCGTCGGGTCTTGCCCTTGCTCCTCTCCTTCGTCTGCTCCTTCTCCAGCATCCTTCTCGCTCTCGTTTCCTCTCTTCCTCTTCACAGGCTGAGGCTGAGAGACCATTTCCTTCACCGACAGGGCCCCAAAGGCCGTCTGGAGGCCATCCAAGGAGTCCTCCGCCGTATCCATTGGCCCATGTAAGGGCTCCACCGAAGGTACAGCGTCAGGCGCCGGCCTTGCCGGTGTCTCTGGCGCTGGCGCTGTGTTCACCTCGGCGTCCACTCTTCCTGGATCCATCTTAATCCACCCTTCTGCTTATGTTTGCCTGCTCGGAGCACTGGTTGTACGGCGCGGGGTCGCTGCCGGTGCACAGAGACAGGCTGCCTCTTGCTACCAGAAAAGTTTATAGTGTTTTCAGCACTGTGTTTTTGCTTCTCCTGCTGCTTGTTGTTGCTGTAGGGTGTCCTGCTGCTGGTTTTGGATGATGAAAAGCTTTTGTTTGTTGAAATACAGTAAAGCCAACTCAATCCAGGATAGCCCAAGCCAATAGTATGCAAGGAGAAGGTAATTCAGGATCAAAGCATGAAGGGCTGCAGTGTAAACAGTGAAAGATGATTAGATATTCACAGAAACTGCAACTCAGGATACAAATGAATGCATATTCACAGAGATAGCTGAAATGTTTTGGGAAAAGAGTTAGAAAACTGCCTCAGGATCACTCTCTCTCCATAGTGCCATCTTAGGAGATGTGCACTCTTTGTTTTGGGTCCCATATGTGCTGAGGTGGCATGGTATGTGGCGATGAGGTCACTGCCATGTCACATGGGATCTTCCTACTTAGTTGGGATCTTCCTACTTAGTTAGGCTGACCAGGAATTGAACCCAGGACCTCTCAAAAAGAGGTGCCTAACCCCCTATGGTGCATACCACTAGGGCAGATAAGTATTCATGGAAAAACATAGATAAATTCATAGGCTCTACCTTAGGTATGTCAGTGCTCAGTCAACTCAGGAAAAGATGTTTTACTTCTGATTGAAAGGGGATTAAGGGGTCCACTCCATATCCTGATTGGGTGTTTGGTTCCATAGGTCAAAATGTGTTCTCACCACTTTTGGCTGGACCAATACTAAGATAAAAATGCATGGATGCTCAGTGCATCTCTAATACAACTAGAGTATGTCCTTAAGCAATGGAAAAGCACTTTTTCTTACTGGTATAACCAGTTGAAGAACTTTCCTGGGAGTTCATGGTTAAAACAGCCCAAGGTAACAGACGTACCCAATCTTTGGTACGCTCTTGTTTCACTGGAGTCCTCAGGTTCTGCTCCAACACACAGTTCTGTCTCTCGCACAGAGGGTCAGAAGTGTGAGTGTAGGGCGCACGTGTGGTCACATGGACGTTCAGGGCGTCCAATACTCGCTTGTACCATCCGGTATCGCTCCAGATACGTACATCCCTGTCTGAATGCACCTCCCTAGGTGCCCCATAGTGTTCAAACCATTGTTCAACCAAAATTTTCACAGTCTGTTCCCTTGTGATCTTTTTGCTGCAGGGAAACGCACAAGCTAAACGGGTTAGGCAACAGTTGACAACCAGAGAGCTGTCATAACCACCAAACTTAGGCAGACCGTGGATGAAATCCACGTACAACAGGGAATTAGCACAGTAGGGGATAGGCAGACTGGAGACCAGTCCCCGGTCACATGAGTCCCTCTGTTTCCTGGCATGACAGCCACAGGAGTCCACTATGGACTGCATCCGAGCACGTAGCTCAGCACAGGTTAGTGGGGAGTAGAAGCGCTTCCTGAAAAAGTCAACAGACCTGTTGCACCCTGTATGCCCACAGCTGAGATGGGCCCACTGTAGGCAAGCAGCAAGTCGTGCCTCTGGCACGACTATACGATCCTCATAGTACAGATATTGCTTATCCTTATACCAACGGTCGCCGTCTATCAGGCTTGCCTCTAGGCCATTACTGAAGGAGTTGAGTACGCATGTGTACTCAGCATGGTAGTCTCTCAGACTGCAGCCCTCCAGTACACCTGCAGTGCGCATGATATAAGTCCAGCTGGATGTCCATGCGTTGAAACGCCTCTTTGGCCAACGCTTCTGAGGTCTCACCTAGGAGGGCTTCGAAATTGTTACGAGATATATAGTCAGCCATCTCGTTCTTTATACCCTGGATATGGTGCACAGTCAGCCTGAACTGACTGAGGTAGGTCCACCAGCGTTTTGGTTTCGCTTTTTCAGGAGGGGGACCCTTCTGAAACGTTTTCACTGGCTCTTCGTCACAAAGCCAGTGACGACCCTAAGAAGGGTCTGCACGACAAGCGGAGTTTCATTGGCGCCTGCAACTTTTACCGGCGCCAGATCCACAATTTTACATATTCATCAGCCCCCCTGACTGACCTTATAAAAAAGACCAATCCTTGGGGATGGACCGACAAGGAGGAGGCCTGTTTCTAGGAGTTGAAGAAGAAAACTTCCTCTACCAACTGCCTGGGGGTATCCTGCCCTAAGGGCGAGATAATACTCGTCACAGATGCCTGTGATGTAGGGGGGCGCGGTACCCTATACCAGTGGCAGGAGATTAGCCCCGCTGAGTTGTCTCACTGCCAGTTACAAACTTCAGGTCTGAACCAAGATGGAACCTTGAAGCATGACTACCCTGCCAACGAATGGCGTCAGGTACCTCTTGCTCACTGGAACTGGAAGTGGAATCAAGCACGATCCAACTACAGTACCTACGACCAGGAACTCCTGGTTGGGATGCTCGTGCTTTCTTCGGTGTCCCGTCTACTTGGTACTAACCCTATTGTCACGTATCTGCATGTCTTGCAGGCGTTGCATCTTAGACGCGGCTGGTTTCCACCAGCCATACCCAACATCAAAACCTAGATATTCCATCTCCTCATGCATGAACTCACATATCTCGGATTTGATGCGGAGATGGTTTTCCTGACAAACAGTGAAAAACTCTTGTAGGAGGAGGATACGATCCTCCTGGGTATTAGTACCCAGGCTCACGTCATCGATGTGTGCCTCCATCTCAGCCCCGCGGGAAACCAGTTCCTGTACAAGGGCTCTGCGTCTCAGGATATATAGGATTTTATTCATCAGCTCCTGAAAGAGAGCAGGGGCATTCGCGACACCGAAGGGCATGACCTTCCAGCATAAGACACGGCCCTTCGGGGATACAAAGGCGAGCAGTTCCTGGGCTCCCCGGGTTATGTCTACCTGCCAGAAGCCACTGCGCTTGTCCATCTTAGTTCTGAATCGGCACTTAGCGATTCTCTGCAGGGTGTTCCCCGTTTCGGGGATACTTCCTGAGTGGTCTGGGTCTCTTTGCTGAAATCACCGTAGTCAACGACCAAGCGCATGGCAGTGGGGCCAGGTTTAGCCACTAGGAAACAACGGCTACAATGGCGGGGGTATTCCCCGTGTTTATATTCCTTGACGAGGCCAGCATCTATACATTCTTGGATGTGGCGTTCGATCTGGTTGATCTGGTCTTGTGGGGCGGGGTATGGACGCCGTCTTACCACAGAGCCTTCAAACTCTGGTTTGAGTGTGAGGTCCATCTGGACCAGTTTTTTTGCAAGACAGGGGTGGGGGCAATGCTCCAAAAACCTCCTGATATTTCTGGATGAGCTTAGTGAGACGGCGGTCTAGGTTCATGCTCTCCAGTTTCTCAACAAAATCCTCCTCAGCATGGAGGTTGCTCTTCCCTTTTTCTGCTTCTTCGTACGCCCCATGGTTTCAAGGGGTAGTTCATCCTCCCAGTCCTGGCAACTCTGCTGGGCATAGTGAAGGGAGTATACGAGAGATACCTCAGGATCGGGAAGAGTCGTCTCTTCATCATCCTCCTCGGACCATATAGACGTTTTCGAGGTTCTCTTGAGCAGGTCCAAGCGGGTCCGTCGCTGGATACCCTCAGCCTTAGTCCATAGAACCTGTTGCAGATCCTGTACATCGTACCAGGAGACAGGCATATTGTTAGGTGAGGGTTTAGCGCCAGGTACCTGACCTGTAGGGCCATCTGTGGCCTGCATGGAGGCAACAGCGTGGTCATGCGACCCACCATGAGTGGACTCACCAACGTCTACCACATCCATAAGCAGCTGCGCTAGGAAAGCGCTGTGCTTCAGTGTCACCATCTCCGGGTCAACCGAGGGTATAGCACTGGCGATATCGCTAAGGCGGTCGTCAGCATCAGCCAAGGGCGTGGAGACTGCTGGCGTCTCCTGCTCATCGGAGCAGTCACCACTCGTAGTAGTGACCGAAGAGTACTCGGATCTTCTCCTGAGATCCAGGAGGGTAAGGCCTCTGTTTTCGGCCATCAACTCCTTGATTACCACCTGGTCGAGGTCACTCATCGGTACGGGGTTTAGGGAGCCTTCTACGATGGACTGGAAACTGCCCCATTCAGGGGCGGGCATGGTCTCTTGAGAGTCCTCAGGGATGTGAATTGGACCATTGGGGAGTTCAGTTCTTCCCACTGTCATACGGTCCAACAGTAGTTTCCAATAGGCATGTTCGCCTGTGGTGCCCCAGTCGGGGGTGCACAGGACCACTCTCGCTCCTTCAGGGGCCATTTTTGTAAGCACCTTAGCGAGTTGAGAGAATGGGGGATTAGCATAGCACAACCCCATCGACTTCCAATAGAAGCGGTAGGCGTTATGAAGATACCGTGTGCAATAGAGCTGCATCATGTGCTGCTCTTTACTCGCGAACAGTTCCACCTGTTCTTCATTCAAGTCTACTTGCAGGGTGGCCCGTCCATTTTTCAGGACGGGCCGCACCAACTGATAGTTTTCAGTTCGATAAGACCGGTTCACGTAGCGCAGACCGGATTCTTTTCGTCCTCACAGCTCGAGAGGGAGAGAGAAAAGGCCACTGCCAAAGTCGCAGTGAAGGGAATAGGAACGTTGCAAACACAACAGTTTTACCCCGGGGTTACGGCGCAGAACATGCGTGCCGATGACAATGTCAAAGGCGTCGGTGTCCAGCCATCTGCAGTGCTGAGCCACCTTTTCGTCGCCCAGACACACGGTCACATCGACCCGCCCCAGGGAATGGATGGTCCGACCATCCCCAACCCTTATGGCCACGGTTTTGGTTTACCTGATCTTGGCCTAGTTCAGCAGTCTGCGGGCCACGATTGAAAGCGTAGCGCCCGTGTCTAAGACAGCCTTGTAGACCTGGTCACCAATTTTCACGGTGATCCAGAAAACCAAATCCTCATCCTCGGAGCCGCCCCCCTATCCCTCTTCAGGGAACTTGACCTGGACCCCAGCGGCCTGCAGGCACTTAGAGTGCCAATTTAGGCAGCTCTTCTTGGCGTTCTCGCTGCTCTTGTCGGCACCACCAGCGCTGGAGGTGGAGGGGGCCTGCCGTTTTTCACCCGACAGACCACCCTTAGGTGTGGGGTTGGGTGCTCCTCTTCCACCAGTCGGGGGGGCTGAGGACCTTCGCCCTCCAGGGTTACCCTTACCCTAAAAACCTCCAGGGTTAGGCACCCCCCCTTCGGCTCCTCCGCCCTTACCGGCGGTCCTATGCCGTTCCTCCTCGGCTTTCTTATGTTTTTCGGATTCGCGGCGTTTGATGTGGCATGCATCTTCATAATGCCTCCTCTTGCCTCAATATCCGCACGTTATCGTGCAGCGGAAATGGTCTTTGTGCTTTACCTCCTGACGATCCATGCATGCACTTCGCCCATCACAGTCGAGCGCGTGGCAGGGTCCACCCTTATTGTCCCTAGGACGACAGTAGAAAAGAATGGGGGCCCCTTTACCTCTGGAGGGGGGGGTCTCAGTCATGTGCTTTAACCTTCCACCACGGCCCTTCCCAGGGTTACAGTGGGGTTGAGACGACCTCCCTCCAGGAGACTTCCCAGCAGGGGTCTCCCTTCGCAGATGTTTGCACAGATACTTGTCCATGTGGGAGTTATTCTCCCTCTCCATGGCCAACTCGCTCAACAGATCGACCAGGTCATCGTAAGAGTGCGTCCGAGCTTTCCTCTCGGACGTCTCTCCGGAGTTATCCCATGTTCTGGTAGGAATCTTCCCCACTAGCCAAAAATGTGGCTCAGTTGGCCCATAGGACGAGGGGTTCATGCGCCCCATGAGCTCTTCCAACTGCACCACGGATTCGGAGATGCGCGCAGCTGTGGAGAATCCGGGGAGAGGAGGCAGCTCCTCAATCTCTGTTCCGACACTCAGGTCTGTTTCGTAGACTGGATACATTTGCTCTAGTCTTTTCAGGAAGTTGCCCCAGTTGGAGCTCTGCCTGATAGCGGTTTTAACCTGTCGCTGAAGGAATTTTTTTTTGCACGACTTTTTGATGAGCGTGCATTTAGTCCGGACATCAGCGTGTTGCTGACCCGTGAGAAGCAAAAACCCAGAAAACTCCTCAGCCCACTCAGGCAGGTTTTTGAGATCCAACTCAGGGAGTTCCATCTGAAGGTTTGTCGTGACGATGGCCTTCGTTCCCCTTCCTGGCACGCCTCTGTCACCTCTACCACCTGAGAGGGGTGAGGGGTGCACTGTGGCCAATGGGGCCAGAGCTGACAGATCATAGCATTACATCTCAGCCTCAGTGGTGTCACCTACACTGCAGACAGGCACAGTCCTCACACGAGGGTGGAGAGGGCTCGGACAGGTGTCCATCGGGGAGCTGCAGATGCCTCTGCAGCTCTTCACATCCCTGGTTAGCAGTTCACAGCTGGGGACATAGTGGGCGGGGGCTTCTTCAAATCGGAGAGCCCCACCTTCGTCTTGAGTGCTGCTGACAATGCACTCAGATCGGGATCTTCATCGCCTGCACCAGGGACCCGGGATAGCAACTCCATGGTCTCATCAAGACCCAGCTTAGGGGCCGTCATTCGTTGGGGCAAACCTCGATCGACACTCGTAGGTTCGGGTGCCACTGCCCTGAGACTGGGGCGAGGCTTCAGGCACTCATACTCCTTCGGTTTCTCCGGAGGTGTAGGTTCTCCAGATACCCAGTCGGGTTCCCACTCAAATAATTGGGCCGACGACGACCAGTCCATTTCGCCGTGAGGTGTGTGGACCGTCTCCTCGGCCCACGTAGCTCCGAACATCGTTCCCAAAGGCGCCTCCTTCCCCTTTCCTTTCCTTGCCGCTCTTCCCCAGGCCTTGACCTTGGCATTAGTCACTTCGATCGCTGGAGTATGAGAAGTTTCGGACAGGGGCATCGAGGACAGGACAAAAGTTAAGGCGGCAGCCACAGGGTCTTTGCCTTCGAGACGCCTGAGGGTCGCCCGCGTAAAGCCGGGCGCCTCAGCGCTTGCACTCGGGCTGGCTCCTTCTGTATATATCTCTTTGATTTCTTCCGCCCCTCTTGTTACTGCAAGTTCTCCTAGAGGACCAGTATCAACGGGTACACCACTTGTGGATGAAGGCCGTACTCTCACAATGTCAGTCTTGGATCTGGTGCTTGTGATGGGCATTGATTTGGCACTGAGTGTGAAAGATATCTTCACAGTTCAGGATACAAGTTTTTATTGGTGTTCTTTGTGTTCTGCTTTAGTCTTCTAGGGACTTCCTCTGCTACCAGAAAGGGTTTCTGGTTTGCTTTCACTTGTGTTTGTTTCCTGTATATGTTTTTGAAAACCTTGCTGATTTTCCACAACTCAAAATGAGGTCCACACAAAGGTAATGTAGAGCAAGTCCAGGCACCGGATCAATCAAATCAGGATAAGTCCTTCCACAATCAAAACGTGTGTAATAACAAGGGGCTGCTGATAGACAAATGAAGATCTAAGTACAAAGCTCCAATGGTTTATAAACAAAATAGATGATTTAATGTGAAAACTGGCATGACTCAGGCCTCCAAGATAGCACCAAGCACTTCATGTGCACTCTTTTGGATGAAATGGAGTTGGTTAGGAATCTGGGGCATAGGAGTTAGGCCAGACACAGGATATGGCTTGGCCAAGCAACTGAATTCAGAAACAGTTAAAACGTAGAACCACAATAAGTGGTAGAATCAATTGAGTATAGGGGTCTTGGTGTGGGGGACCACTAGGCTTAACCTACAAGGCCCTAGGCATGAAGCGCCTACTCTATTTCGGTATAACCTCCATGCAGGAGGATTCCTCCGCTCAGTTGAGTGGTAGGGCTGAACTTCATGGGGGGCTAGGGTTATAACCAATGGTGGCATCGTTGAGTCTTTACGGGTTTTTAGGTTTCGTAATAAACTCTACTTTGAATATCTTGAGTGCGCGAGGCCTCGCGCACTCAGAAAGCCAGAGAAATGTAAAAACCGTCACATTGAGCAACACGGAGTTGCACAACACTACAAAAGCAATTTATTTCACTACGCCCAAAATCATGTTCATGAAACATCCAAAAAAATAGTTTTTTTGCCCTGTTGCGAACCGGTCCTTTTCTGCGCGTTCGGCGCGCAAAACAGGGTGCAGTTTGCGTGGGCTACGTTCAAGGGTACCTACAGTGTAACAGGCTTCTATGAACTGATGAGAGTGTGTTTGGCTTGTTTAATGCATTTTGTGAGGTAATTTTGGGGAAATTTGAGGCTTTTTCCTTGGTCCTACTAGCTTGATCAACTAGTACACCAGGGGGGAGTAAGAAAACGTCACTGCCATCTCTTTCTTGGGGGACGTGATCCAGGCTGAGCCACCCCTAAAAACCTTTTGTTGATGTTGAGACTAAGTTAACCATTTGTTTCCTTCTTTTGAAGTTTGATGTACACTTTCTCAAGGTAACTAGGGTTATAACCCTAGCCCCCCATGAAGTTCACCCCTACCACTCACTTGAGCGGAGGTATCTTCCTTCAGGGAGGTTATACTGAAATAGAGTAGGCATCTCATGTTTAGGGCCTTGTAGGTTAAGCCTAGTGGTCCCCCACCTCAAGACCCCTATACTCAATTGATTCTACCACTTATTGTGGTTCTACGTTTGAACTGTTTCTGAATTCAGTTGCTTGGCCAAGCCATATCCTGTGTCTGGCCTAACTCCTATGCCCCAGATTCCTAACCAACTCCATTTCATCCAAAAGAGTGCACATGAAGTGCTTGGTGCTATCTTGGAGGCCTGAGTCATGCCAGTTTTCACATTAAATCATCTATTTTGTTTATAAACCATTGGAGCTTTGTACTTAGATCTTCATTTGTCTATCCGCAGCCCCTTGTTATTACACACGTTTTGATTGTGGAAGGACTTATCCTGATTTGATTGATCCGGTGCCTGGACTTGCTCTACATTACCTTTGTGTGGACCTCATTTTGAGTTGTGGAAAATCAGCAAGGTTTTCAAAAACATATGCAGGAAACAAACACAAGTGAAAGCAAACCAGAAGCCCTTTCTGGTAGCAGAGGAAGGCCCTAGAAGACTAAAGCAGAACACAAAGAACACCAATAAAAACTTGTATCCTGAACTGTGAAGATGTCTTTCACACTCAGTGCCAAATCAATGCCCATCACAAGCACCAGATCCAAGACTGACATTGTGAGAGTACGGCCTTCATCCCCAAGTGGTGTACCCGTTGATACTGGTCCTCTAGGAGAACTGGCAGTATTAAGAGGGGCGGAAGAAATCAAAGAGATATATACAGAAGGAGCCCGCCTGAGTGCAAGCGCTGAGGCGCCCGGCTTTACGCGGGCGACCCTCAGGCGTCTCAAAGGCAAGGACCCTGTGGCTGCCGCCTTAACTTCCGTCGTGTCCTCGATGCCCCTGTCCGAAACTTCTCATACTCCAGCGATCGAAGTGGCTAATGCCAAGGTCAAGGCCTGGAGAAGAGCGGCAAGGAAAGGAAAGGAAAAGGAGGCGCCTTTGGGAACGATGTTCGGAGCTACGTGGGCCGAGGAGACGTTCCACACACCTCACGGCGAAATGGACTGGTCGTCGTCGGCCCAATCATTTGAGTGGGAACCCGACTGGGTATCTGGAGAACCTACACCTCCGGAGAAACCGAAGGAGTATGAGTGCCTGAAGCCTCGCCCCAGTCTCAGGGCAGTGGCACCCGAACCTACGAGTGTGGATCGAGGTTTGCCCCCACGAATGACGGCCCCTAAGCTGGGTCTTGTTGAGACCATGGAGTTGCTATCCCGGGTCCCTGGTGCAGGCGATGAAGATTCCGATCTGAGTGCATTGTCAGCAGCACTCAAGACGAAGGTGGGGCTCTCCGATTTGAAGAAGCCCCCGCCCACTATGTCCCCAGCTGTTGAACTGCTAACCAGGGATGTGAAGAGCTGCAGAGGCATCCGCAGCTCCCCGATGGACACCTGTCCGAGCCCTCTCCACCCTCGTGTGAGGACTGTGCCTGTCTGCAGTGTAGGTGACACCACTGAGGCTGAGATGTAATGCTATGATCTGTCAGCTCTGGCCCCATTGGCCACAGTGCACCCCTCAACCCTCTCAGGTGGTACAGGTGACAGAGGCGTCCCAGGAAGGGGAACGAAGGCCATTGTCATGGCGAACCTTCAGATCGAACTCCCCGAGTTGGATCTCAAAAACCTGCCTGAGTGGGCTGAGGAGTTTTCTGGGTTTTTGCTTCTCACGGGTCAGCAACACGCTGATGTCCGGACTAAATGCACGCTCATCAAAAAGTCGTGCAAAAAAAAATTCCTTCAGCGACAGGTTAAAACCGCTATCAGGAAGAGCTCCAACTGGGGCAACTTCCTGAAAAGACTAGAGCAAATGTATCCAGTCTACGAAACGGACCTCAGTGTCGGAACAGAGATTGAGGAGCTGCCTCCTCTCCCCGGATTCTCCACAGCTGCGCGCATCTCCGAATCCGTGGTGCAGTTGGAAGAGCTCATGGGGCGCATGAACCCCTCGTCCTATGGGCCAACTGAGCCACATTTTTGGCTAGTGGGGAAGATTCCTACCAGAACATGGGATAACTGCGGAGAGACGTCCGAGAGGAAAGCTCGGACGCACTGTTACGATGACCTGGTCGATCTGTTGATCGAGTTGGCCATGGAGAGGGAGAATAACTCCCACATGGACAAGTATCTGTGCAAACATCTGCGAAGGGAGACCCCTGCTGGGAAGTCTCCTGGAGGGAGGTCGCCTCAACCCCACTGTAACCCTGGGAAGGGTCGTGGTGGAAGGTTAAAGCACATGACTGAGGCCCCCCCTACAGAGGTAAAGGGGCCCCCATTCTTTTCTACTGTCGTCCTACGGACAATAAGGGTGGACCCTGCCACGCGCTCGACTGTGATGTGCGAAGTGCATGCATGCTCGAGCTGAAGCGCACGCAGAAAGCTCGAGATCGTCAGGAGGTAAAGCACCAAGACCATTTCGGCTGCACGATAACGTGCGGATATTGAGGCAAGAGGAGGCATTATGAAGATGCATGCCACATCAAACGCCGCGAATCCGAAAAACATAAGAAAGCCGAAGAGGAACGGCATAGGACCGCCGGTAAGGGCGGAGGAGCCGAAGGGGGGGGGGCTAACCCTGGAGGTTTTTAGGGTAAGGGTAACCCTGGAGGGCGAAGGTCCTCAGCCCCCCCGGCTGGTGGAAGAGGAGCACCCAACCCCACACCTAAGGGTGGGCTGACGGGTGAAAAACGGCAGGCCCCCTCCACCTCCAGCGCTGGTGGTGCCGACAAGAGCAGCGAGAACGCCAAGAAGAGCCGCCTAAATTGGCACTCTCAGTCCCTGCAGGCCGCTGGGGTCCAGGTCAAGTTCCCTGAAGAGGGATAGGGGGGCGGCTCCGAGGATGAGGATTTGGTTTTCTGGATCACCGTGAAAATTGGTGACCAGGTCTACAAGGCTGTCTTAGACACGGGCGCTACGCTTTCAATCGTGGCCCGCAGACTGCTGAACTAGGCCAAGATCAGGTAAACCAAAACCGTGGCCATAAGGGTTGGGGATGGTCGGACCATCCATTCCCTGGGGCGGGTCGATGTGACCGTGTGTCTGGGCGACGAAAAGGTGGCTCAGCACTGCAGATGGCTGGACACCGACGCCTTTGACATTGTCATCGGCACGGATGTTCTGCGCCATAACCCCCAGGTAAAACTGTTGTGTTCGCAACGTTCCTATGCCCTTCACTGCGACTTTGGCAGTGGCCTTTTCTCTCTCCCTCTCGAGCTGTGAGGACGAAAAGAATCCGGTCTGCGCTGCGTGAACCGGTCTTATTGAACTGAAAACTATCAGTTGGTGCGGCCCGTCCTGAAAAATGGACGGGCCACCCTGCAAGTAGACTTGAATGAAGAACAGGTGGAACTGTTCGCGAGTAAAGAGCAGCACATGATGCAGCTCTATTGCACACAGTATCTTCATAACGCCTACCGCTGCTATTGGAAGTCGATGGGGTTGTGCTATGCTAATCCCCCATTCTCTCAACTCGCTAAGGTGCTTACAAAAATCGCCCCTGAAGGAGCGAGAGTGGTCCTGTGCACCCCCGACTGGGGTACCACAGGCGAACATGCCTATTGGAAACTACTGTTGGACCGTATGACAGTGGGAAGAACTGAACTCCCCAATTGTCCAATCTACATCCCTGAGGACTCTCAAGAGACCATGCCCGCCCCTGAATGGGGCAGTTTCCAGTCCATCGTAGAAGGCTCCCTAAACCCCGTACCGGTGAGTGACCTCGACCAGGTGGTAATCAAGGAGTTGATGGCCGAAAACAGAGGCCTTACCCTCCTGGATCTCAGGAAAAGATCCAAGTACTCTTCGGTCACTACTACGAGTGGTGACTGCTCCGATGAGCAGGAGACACCAGCAGTCTCCACGCCCTTGGCTGATGCTGACGACCGCCTTAGCGATATCGCCAGTGCTATACCCTCGGTTGACCCGGAGATGGTGACACTGAAGCACAGCGCTTTCCTAGCGCAGCTGCTTATGGATGTGGTAGACCTTGGTGAGTCCACTCATGGTGGGTCGCATGACCACGCTGTTGTCTCCATGCAGGCCACAGATGGCCCTACAGGTCAGGTACCTGGCGCTAAACCCTCACCTAACAATATGCCTGTCTCCTGGTACGATGTACAGGATCTCCAACAGGTTCTATGGACTAAGGCTGAGGGTATCCAGCGACGGACCCGCTTGGACCTGCTCAAGAGAACCTGGAAAACGTCTATATGGTCCGAGAAGGATGATGAAGAGATGACTCTTCCCGATCCTGAGGTATCTCTTGTATACTCCCTTCACTATGCCCAGCAGAGTTGCCAGGACTGGGAGGATGAACTACCCCTTGAAACCATGGGGCGTGCGAAGAAGCAGAAAAAGGGAAGAGCAACCTCCATGCTGAGGAGGATTTTGTTGAGAAACTGGAGAGCATGAACCTAGACCGCCGTCTCACTAAGCTCATCGAGAAATATCAGGAGGTTTTTGGAGCATTGCCCCCACCCCTGTCTTGCAAAAACCTGGTCCAGATGGACCTCAAACTCAAACCAGAGTTTGAAGGCTCTGTGGTAAGACGGCGTCCATACCCCGCCCCACAAGACCAAATCAACCAGATCGAACGCCACATCCAGGAATGTATAGATGCTGGCCTCGTCAAGGAATATAAACAAGGGGAATACCCCCGCCATTGTAGCCGTTGTTTCCTAGTGGCTAAACCTGGCCCCACTGCCATGCGCTTGGTCGTTGACTACGGTGATTTCAGCAAAGAGACCCAGACCACTCAGGAAGTATCCCCGAAATGTAGAACACCCTGGAGAGAATCACTAAGTGCCGATTCAAAACTAAGATGCACAAGCGCAGTGGCTTCTGGCAGGTAGATCTAACCCGGGGAGCCCAGGAACTGCTCGCCTTTGTAACCCTGCAGGGCCGTGTCCTTTGCTGGAAGGTCATGCCCTTCGGTGTCGCGAATGCCCCTGCTCTCTTTCAGGAGCTGATGAATAAAATCCTATATATCCTGAGACGCAGAGCCCTTGTACAGGAACTGGTTTCCCGCGGGGCTGAGATGGAGGCACACATCGATGACGTGAGCCTGGGTACTAATACCCAGGAGGATTGTATCCTCCTCCTACAAGAGCTTTTCACTGTTTGTCAGGAAAACCATCTCCGCATCAAATCCGAGATATGTGAGTTCGTGCATGAGGAGATGGAATATCTAGGTTTTGATGTTGGGTATGGCTGGTGGAAACCAGCCGCGTCTAAGATGCAACGCCTGCAAGACATGCACATACGTGACGACCCCCAGAAGGGTCTGCACGACAAGCAGAGTTTCATTGGCGCCTGCAATTTTTACCGGCGCCAGATCCACAATTTTACGTATTCATCAGCCCCCCTGACTGACCTTATAAAAAAGACCAATCCTTCGGGATGGACCGACAAGGAATAGGCCTGTTTCTAGGAGTTGAAGAAGAAAATTTCTTCTACCAACTGCCTGGGGGTATCCTGCCCTAAGGGCGAGATAATACTCGTCACAGATGCCTGTGATGTAGGGGGGCGCGGTACCCTATACCAGTGGCAGGCGATTAGCCCCGCTGAGTTGCCTCACTGCCAGTTACAAACTTCAGGTCTCAACCGCGATGGAACCTTGAAGCATGACTACCCTGCCAACGAATGGCGTCAGGTACCTCTTGCTCACTGGAACTGGAAGTGGAATCAAGCACGATCCAACTACAGTACCTACGACCAGGAACTCCTGGTTGGGATGCTCGTGCTTTCTTCGGTGTCCCGTCTACTTGGTACTAACCCTATTGTCTGGCTTTGTGACGAAGAGCCAGTGAAAACGTTTCAGAAGGGTCCCCCTCCTGAAAAAGCGAAACTAAAACGCTGGTGAACCTACCTCAGTCAGTTCAGGCTGACTGTGCACCATATCCAGGGTATAAAGAACGAGATGGCTGACTATATATCGGGTAACAACTTCGAAGCCCTCCTAGGTGAGACCTCAGAAGCGTTGGCCAAAGAGGCGTTTCAACGCATGGACATCCAGCTGGACTTATATCATGCGCACTGCAGGTGTACTGGAGGGCTGCAGTCTGAGAGACTACCATGCTGAGTACACATGCGTACTCAACTCCCTCAGTAATGGCCTAGAGGCAAGCCTGATAGACGGCGACCGTTGGTATAAGGATAAGCAATATCTGTACTATGAGGATCGTATACTCGTGCCAGAGGCACGACTTGGTGCTTGCCTACAGTGGGCCCATCTCAGCTGTGGGCATACAGGGTGCATCAGGTCTGTTGACTTTTTCAGGAAGCGCTTCTACTCCCCACTAACCTGTGCTAAGCTACGTGCTCGGATGCAGTCCATAGTGGACTCCTGTGGCTGTCATGCCAGGAAACAGAGGGACTCATGTGACCGGGGACTGGTCTCCAGTCTGCCTATCCCCTACTGTGCTAATTCCCTGTTGTACGTGGATTTCATCCACGGTCTGCCTAAGTTTGGTGGTTATGACAGCTCTCTCGTTGTCAACTGTGGCCTAACCCGTTTAGCTTGTGCGTTTCCCTGCAGCAAAAAGATCACAAGGGAACAGACTGTGAAAATTTTGGTTGAACAATGGTTCGAACACTATGGGGCACCTAGGGAGGTGCATTCAGACAGGGATGTACGTATCTGGAGCGATACCGGATGGTACAAGCGAGTATTGGACGCCCTGAATGTCCATGTGACCACACGTGCGCCCTACACTCACACTTCTGACCCTCTGTGTGAGAGACAGAACTGTGTGTTGGAGCAGAACCTGAGGACTCCAGTGAAACAAGAGCGTACCAAAGATTGGGTACATCTGTTACCCTGGGCTGTTTTAACCATGAACTCCCAGCAAAGTTCTTCAACTGGTTATACCCCCCACGAACTACTCCATAGGGGGCGTCCTGCGTGGTTCTTCAAAACCCCTTTTCCTGAGGACTACAAGAGCCCCGTAGGGGATTGGCTGGAGCATGGGTAGGACCTGGCTAACCTGGCTAGAGCTAACCTGAAACACGTTCGAGAACGTGAGTTGACTAGGCGTAACCACACGAGACGTCCTGCCACCTCCAAGGTAGGGGACCTTGTGCTGGTACACCATTCGCGATTGCTCACTTGGCCCTGCAACTGTCTGCAGGACCCCTACTTTGGGCCTTATCGTATTATAAAAATAGATGGATCCAGGATCCATGTGAGGAGCAGCCCCCGCCTAGGTGGGGAGTTGCTGTGTGCACGTAAGCAGCTGAGACACTACCACTCGCCTGACGAACTGTCCTGAGACGAGTTGCGTCTGTCTGATAGAGAGGTCGAGCGTATCGACTTAGAGAATGCTGCCAACCCTGAGGAGGCAGACGAACTTGAAGAGATGACAGCCGATGAGATGGCAGTCGATGACTACTACGTGGTTGCAGGTATTGCTCGCCACGAGTATAAACAGGGCTGGAAATTCCTTACCCTACGGGACAGCTATTGGCTATCAGAGGCGACCTGGGAACCCATGTCCGCTTTTATACAGCCAGATGGGGGTATCAACCCCGCGTCGTTTGACGTCATCCTGACGCCAACCTGACGCTAAATTATCCTGACGCCTTCCTGACGCCACCCTGACGCCTTCCTGACGCATCCTGACGCATCCTGACGCGCTCCTGACGCCTACACCTCTACCCTGACACACATGTGACGCTTGCCTGACGCCATCCTGACGCATCCTGACGCCATCCTGACGCCATCCTGACGCCATCCTGACGCATCCTGACGCATTCCTGACGCCATTGGACTATCCTGACGTTCCCTGACGCCATCCTGACGCCATCCTGACGCCATCCTGATGCTGTCTTGACATTTTCCCGACGTCATCCTGACGCCATCCTGACGCATCCTGACGCAACCTGACGCCATCCGTGATACATTCCTGACGTCATCTTGACGCCATCCTGACGCCATCCTGACGCAATCCTGACGTTATCCTGACGCATCCTGACGCATCCTGGCGCGCTCCTGACGCACCGTGCCGCCCTTGAAGCTCCAGGCCCAGTTGGAGTACCTGGGTGCCACCCTAATCCTATCCCTACCTACAATTTTTGCAAAAATTATCCATTTCAACAAAAAAAGAACAGTTTTGCGCACCATTGCACCTACCCTTACCCAATACGGCAATGTAGCATGCAACCAAAACACTTCAAATCATCGAACAGAATCTTTAGAGTAAATTGCAAACGATCATTGTTAACAAAAATGGACATTTCTTATCTTTGCACTTTCCTTACGGTGCCATTCCGCAAAAACATGTTTTCTCCCCGAACGGCCGGCACCGGGCAATCATGTCGATTTGCTGCTCGGCATTGTGAAGTGCACATGCAAATATGAAGAGCTTCGCCACCGTGTCGTTGTCATAAAGGCCTCCACGGCGCTTCCGCCGCTGAAAAAACCCGAATTTGTTGATGTTGGAGAAGCAATTCTCAACGATGATACATTTCTGGGAAACAAGAATCAATATCCACGAACAAGATAAATACACTCCTCCCCGGCCAGGCTAACAACATGACGAATGAAACGAATACCTGGGAAATTGTTCTGTTGTAGAACCGGTTGTAGGCATTCATTGCAACTTGTTGTCCGTGCCGACCTGGTTGCGGAACCATACGGCCCCTTCCACGCCCCATAGCAGCGGCAGCTGCACCACGGCCAAGCCCACGTTGCCCTCTCCCAGCACCACCAAGCAACCTTGGACGCGGTTCTGCTGCAGGTCGTGCTAGTCGCGTTATCATGTTTAGACAAGTACGATAATGCAAATCGCCAAGCCGCATATCCGGCCTAGGTCCGTTCCATACCCATGGCAATGCAGCGTCCATGTCTCGTGTCATGTCAGCGTCATAAGCTTTTGGTGGATACCACCAAGAACAAGCAATAACTTCCGACGCCCAATTGATGAACACATTGAAAACAATGGCATGCCCCTTCTTATCACCCTTGTTAAACCATAGCACGCGGCGGAGAGCAGGATCTTGTGGCTTCGCAATGTACACATGCGTCGAGTCCACGATGGCAGAGATGTAGCGCATAATCGGGTGCTCGAATTCTACATAATCCCAGCGCCGTGCAAAAGGTATGGCGAACGGGTTCCACTCCATGATTTTTGCGCAGACCGAATCTAGGGCTTTGCGGACGGCTTTGCGTGTGATTCCCAACTTTTTCGACACCCTGAAAAACAGCACATACAAAAATAATTGACATCCTTTTCTTTTTGGTAAACCGCTTCAACAAGCATCGTTCGTGAAGCAGGTACATACATTCCTTGCGATTCTCCATCACGTAAAAGGGTGATCACAATAACCAACTCGGCCCATGTAAACGGCGATGAGTCCATGAAAAAAGTCAGAAAATAGATGCAATACCCAGTGAAATTATGATTCACCATGGCTGTAAACAAAAAGAAAATCGCAATGTTTGAGTGTCCTCCTCAAGCACTAATGCACAGCAACGTAGCACAAACAAAACAATTCAAACACATTAGACTCGGATGGGTGTAAAGAAAACAGCCATCAAGCGCTGCCATTCAATGCAGAGCAAATAAAAAAGTATATGTTAAATGAACAGCAGGCACAACAACGCCCGGTGTACAAATGACAAAGCATAAGCAATCCAAAACCGCAATTAGTGTGCCTGATGGTAATCTTTGATCACACTGCGGCTATATGCATAGCCATCGGCAAAGTAAACGAACCATCCATTTCCTTCCTTCTTCACTGTGCCCACCCACCATCCATCCGTGAATTTGCAATGCAAAATCATTCCATCAACCCAACGATTCGTTGGACGATGACCCATGCGGGTGCAAATGGCGGCAGTGCTCCGCGAAATGCCATTTACATTTGATGAACTTGAGGCTTCATTGTCCTGTGAAGATGCCTGCTGACCGGCATTGCTACCTCCCCGCAACCAATGCTGCAAAACATCTAACATGATGCGGTTGCATTGAGAAGGTGTCTCCAACACCGCTCTATCCACGGGGCACCTCCTTGCCGGGCCATTAATGCGAATACCTCCGCCTTCAAGCGGGGTTTCCCATTGCTCCGGTTCAATCAAAGCATCACAAGCTGCGCAAATAGTGTGACCCTGACCACACGGGAGGATCATGGGCTTTTTATCATGCTCATCAAACACTTCGAAACAAACTGCACATTCTAAAAAGTTAGGTCTTTCCCTTTGCGGCCTTACCTCCGCCGACAGCCCAACGTTGATGACATTTGGTGTCGACACAACTCTTGTTTGCGTTTGGGGCGGCTCAGCATTGGTGTTGTCTGGTGGCGGTTGATCAAAAACGCCATTTGGAGGCACGGTTGACAAAGTAGCAAGTTGCGCTAGAGAAACAGCTTCATCTTGGGGATGCGTCAAATCCAGATCTAGAATGGAGTCGTCCCGTGTTAAAACATCGACATCCACAGGGGTTGCCACTGGTTGTCGCGGCATTGCCGAGCTGGTTGGTGGAGCGGTTGGCTGAGGAGCTAACGGTAGTGGAGGGGCACTAGTAAGCTGGAGCTCAACTTGCGGCTGGGACTGAGGCCGGGGCTACTGTGGCTGACGTAGCTGATCCGTTGGGAGTTGGGGCTGTGCCTGAGCCTGTGGTTGGGCCTGATGCTCGGTGATTGGCTGAGGCTGGACAGAAATTGGAGCCTGAGGCTCAGGCTGCCGGTGTACATTACTCTCATGCAGCTGGGGCTGAGGTTGTGCCGGAGGCTGAGGTTGGGGCTGCGGTTGGGTCTGTTGCTCAGGCCGATCTTGTGGTTGCAGCTGCACCTGAGGTTGTGCTGCTGAGGCCACACCTTGACCAATAGATGTCCTCTGCCGGCTGCGTGGCGGAGAGTCCGAGCGGTTACTATCCAGCCGATTCGCTTTCCACTTCTCCAATTCTTCTGGGTTGGTGCGTAGATGCGAAACCCAGTGTCGCCAAAAATGGTTGGACCATGCTTCGGCAGTCACCTCATGACCCGGTCGCCTTGGGGTTCCGGTGAACAAACATCGCAAACTGCAAGGTACCAATGCTCCACCTTCAGGAACGCCATGCTCCACAACTTGAAGTGCAATGCTTAGTGCTTTGCAACACGAATGGCACAACTTTTTTGTGCATTGGGGAGGAACCTTGCCCCTGCATTGCTTTATGGGACATTTGCAGACCTTTTCTCGGTAATTGAGGGAACTATTCCCATCACGGTGCGCCGCTGGGGATGCCAACTCGTTGCGCATGATTTGTTCGACCGTAGCGTCGCGGTTTGCCCTAGCCGCCTCATTCATGCCATGGGGGGGTGCCTGGGGGGAAGGTTGCGTATCGTCCGAATCCATTGCATCGGCCAGACGCATTGGAGCTCGGGGATTGGCGCAAGCGATGAAGTATATGTGGAACTTGGTGGCAAGAGTTGGATTATCAAATCCAACGTGCCTCAACATCACTTTGCGGCGCAAATCCTCCACTGCCCGAACCCAATCCCCATTGGACATGGCGGCATAATGCTCCCACAGCGCCTTTCCGTAATCAGTGTTTAGCCATGCTCCATGTCCCCATCGAACAATGCCCGACAATGCAGACCGGGAACGAAAAGGCAACGCATTGTCCGACAAAACCTTCCATTGCTTCAACCCTAGCCGAGTACATAGGGCTATAATGAAGCGCTTTTCGTCGTCATCATACGATGAATGGTGCTTTGGAGGCATTAGTTGAGCGAAAAATTTGTACCTTTAGAGGAAAATGAAACGTGACAAACATTGAAGCATCATGTGTTCTACGCAACCGAGGAATCTTACAAATACCTATGCTCCACAATTTGGATTGTCTATTATACATGGAACAATTGATGGCACAAAAACCTCCAAACTGTCGGCCAAGAACAAAATAATCGGGCAAAGAATAAAAAACCTTTTTTTAAAAAAAAAAAACAGCTCTTTCCATGTAACAAAACACCATGTCCACCCAGGACAAAATAATCTGGAAAAGAATAGAGCATGTAGCCAGGGTTTCTTACAAATACCTAAGCACCACAATTCGGATTGCCTTCTACACATGGCACAATTGATGGCACAAAAAACCTCCAAACTGCTGTCCATGGACACACTGTCGGGCAAAGTCAAACAATTTTGAAAAAAAAAACAGCTCTTTCCATGTATCAAAACATCATGTCAACCCAGGACAAAATAATCTGAAATATGGTATAACAATTTTGAAAAAAAAAAAAAAAAAAAGCGGATGTTTACTGCCCATCTCAGACATTTCTTCCTTTATGTCTCTCTTCACTTCCCCGTTAATACTGACCTCCAACATTATGCGGCTGTCGAGATGAGTTACACAAACCATTCACGCTCAGCTTGATACCCATTTGTTATGCTCAAGCAGGAAATGACAGTTCACAGCAGCGCACAGACTGAACACAAAGACAGATGAGCCAAAGATGATGCAGACGTAAGAAGAATAGACTCTGACTGTGGCACTTGGGATGTCTTGTGACACAATGAACAGGAGCGCACAGGAAAAAATTTTGCGCTTGGTGAGCAGTTGTTTCCTGTATTCTGCAGTACAATGAACAGGAGCGCACAGGAAAAATCTTTTTCCTGCGTCTGGTGAGCAGTTCTTTCCTGTATGGATGTCTGCACTGTCTGACGCTGTTCATACATTACAGCCCAGGGACAAGGGCAGCAAGTCCACAGATTCCAACCTCAAAGAGATTGGGCAGCGTAAACACACTCTGAGAACTGATTGGTCAACAGGCATATCTTCCCACCATCCCTGCAGCACAACCCCCCCTCCCCCGTCAGCTGCAGCAGAATTTTTGCTGCCTCCCCCACCCCCCCCCGGCCCATGCAGCAGAATTTCTGCTCCCCCCCCCCCCCCGCCCCCCGGCCCATGCAGCAGAATTTCTGCCACCTCGCCTCATAGCAATGGTCTGCCCCCCCCCAACCCCCCCCATGCAGCAGGATTTCTGCCAACCAACCTCTCGCCCCGCCCCCCCCCCACCCACCTGCAGCAGAATTTTTGCTATCCCCCCCCCCAACCCCCCCCCATGCAGCAGGATTTCTGCCAACCAACCTCTCGCCCCGCCCCCCCCCCCACCCGCCTGCAGCAGAATTTTTGCTATCCCCCCCCCCCCCCCCCTGCAGCAGAATTTCTGCCACCCAGCCTCATTGCAATGGTCTGCCCCCCCCCCCCTAATGCAGCAGCATTTCTGCCAACCAACCTCTCCCCCCCACCCAACCCACATGCAGCAGAATTTTTGCTGCCCCCCCCTCCCCTCCCCCACACCCTTTTCCCAGAGCTGCAAAACAACATGGAAAAAGTTCCCATGCCCCCCCTCCCTCAAAAAGAAAACAGCAGCTCATATTTTCTCACCATTTTGGTGATCTGGGGTTGCTCATGCGCAGGCTCAGAAGAAACCAGGCTTGCGCCAGGCCCCGCACCATTTGGCTGTGACCAGCGCGGCCTGCAGTGTGGCAATTTTCCCCCCTCCCAATTTAATGGAGGGGTGCCATTTTGGCACCCCAGGGATTGCCTGCAGGCCATTATGCTGGCCTCCTGTCCATATTGCATGAGCAACCCCCCCTGCCTCCATTGTTTTTTGCCCTGGGGGGGGGGGGGTCATTGTCCCACCCCACCACCTCATTGCCAAAACCGATCCAATATAAGTTAACGTTGGCCCAATCCTGTCCGAAGTACTCCGTCAAACTCTTGAGAATATCAGTGGCAGCTCAAAGACCTTGTCAGAAAGGCAATTCATGCACAGTTCACTCAACTGTTTGTCAAAAAAACGTGACCCAAGTTAATTAATGATTGCCAATTGTACCCTCCATTGCTTGTCCTCAGCCCAATTGACAACAATCCAATGACTTCATTGACAGACTCCAACTTACTCCAACTTCGTGATAATGTTCATCTTTCAGTAGAGACAAAAACAAAGTAACAGCTCAGCGCTCAGGAAAGTACTTGAAGATCAGCACTCAGGAAAGTACTCGAAGAGCTGTGGCAGAGTCCGCACAATCTTGAACATGGTATCTTGGAAGGATGCACCCCACTCTTCCTCCTTCACGAAGTTGCTCTGAACCAGACGACACACAAATGACACAAAGACACACACCCTGTGCTGTGCTGCTGTGCTGTGCTGTGCTGTGCTGTGCTGTGCTGTGTTGTGCTGTGTTTCGTCACCACCAGACAAACACAGTCCCATTTCTGACCAGCCTGATGACAGTTGAGGATGAACTCCTCAATTTGAGTCTTAGCCAGTTGTGCTGCCTGAAGCATCAATCCAGGCAGTGGACAGCGCAGAGAGAGACGAAGCAGATCCGCAGAATTGGCAGCAGCAAATTTCGAAAACTGTGCGCGAATGTGGCCACTTGTATCTGACTGGACCTGGGCATATGGTCCTAAAGCCATCACGATGACCAAGCGTTCTGAAACGGGAGCCTTCTCAAAAGTTGCTTGGAAAGGCGGAAGCCCAGCAACTATGTCTACCACCCTGGTAAGCTGCTCGCACATGCGCTGTTGCGCGCTGACACACAGCGAACACACAGACAGCGCGCTGCCACCCAAAAGACACAGAAATGACACACAGACAGCGCTGACTCACAAACGACACACAGACAGCGCGCTCATCAATACCTTGGATAGCTTTTGCTCCGCTTCGCGCCTCAACTGCACTTCAGTCATATCCACCTCAGCAGCTCGACGTTGGTTGTGTGCCTTATCCATTTCGACGTCGCGCCTCCTTTGCTCTTCTTGCGTCAGCAAACGTTCTAAGTCACGTCGCATCTTTTTTCCAGTTTCCTGCCAGATTGAGGCTTGAGATTCTGCGGCTTGTCTCATTGCCTTTTCCCTGTCACGCTCCGCTTCGATCCTTCGACGGTACTGCTCCTCCTCCGTCAGTTGGGCCTGTAATGTCGCACAACAATACGGCAGGAGTGAACGAGGTTTCCGAGAGCTCCGGTGTACACCAATAGATATGATTCGCTGCTGGACTAACGCAGGACAATCTGATTACGGGTAAATTGTGACCTCATGCTTGACCTGAATGAACTTCTTCCCACTTTTTCGACTTCTTCACTCTTCCTCCTTCATGAAGTTCCTGACTGTAGCAATGATGGGCGTTGTGTATAAATGGCAGGGACATAATCTGTGAAAAGTTGTAAATTGCACACCTGTGAACAATTTTCTTGTAAACCATTTTCTTCTTTTCGGGATTCGCTGCCGTCATACCCGCTGACCGCGATTCACTTCAACCACCTTTATCTCACAAAGGAAAGATATTTTTCTGTTCAAAAAACAATTTTCGGCATTTCCTGCCATAAAGCCTTCTAAAAGATGTTCAAAATATCTCATTAGGTTTGTACCCTGTACAACATTTTGTCTTTTATGTGTAATCTATTTCTGGTAAGTATCAACCCCGGAGGCCTGATTGACACCCTGAGATGCCATCAGGTCCTGGTTGCGCCATCCTGACGCTATCCTGACGCTATCCTGACGCTATCCTGACGCCATCCTGATGCCACCATAATATCCTAACGCCACCCTGACGCCATCCTGACACCAGCCTGACGCTCCCTGACGCCATCCTGACGCTATTTTGGTGTTTTCCTGACGCCATCCTGACGCATCCTGACGCAACCTGACGCCATCCTGACGCCAAACTACCCATCATCCTGACGGCATCCTGACGGCCATCCTGACGCATCCTGACGCCATCCTGACGCCATCCTGACGCCATCCTGACGCCATCCTGACGCCATCCTGACGCCATCCTGACGCTATCCTGACGCCATCCTGACGCCATCCTGACGTCTTTACGTCGCAGGGCCCGAATCAATTGGCTATCAGAGGCGACCTGGGAACCCATGTCCGCTTTTATACAGCCAGATGGGGGTATCAACCCCATCTTTCGCTCCTACCTCGTTGAGGACAAGCAGGGACAGCTACTAACCCGTGCTGAGACTCTGGCCGAGCGGAAAAAGAAAAACTAATCTGCTTGTGTCTATCTCCTAACTGTTTTCTAACCCTCTCGGTCTTCTAACCTCCCAGGGGCGGTGAGCACTCTTGTGCAGATAAGTCTGCGTAGCCGTGTGAGAGCAGTTGTCACAGTTGCCCCGCATTGCATTGCAGGACAGGACCGGTAACCCCCCGTGACAACCCCTCCCTGGGTGAAGGCCATCTGTTTTGCTCAGACAGCTGCTTTCGGAGCACTGCATCTACCCTGGCTGTGCCCTGCAGTCCCACGCCTATGGTTACCAGCGTGAGCCATATGGCCGCTTATCAGGTTTGCAGCCACCTAGCGAGTGTGTGCCTTGTTGACCATGTGATGCATGGGAACTGCCCTGATGTAATGACCTTGGAGAGGCAACGAAGAACGGTTGCTTTCTACTCCAGGGGGAATGACAAGCAAGGTGCTGTGAAGCAAGGTGTGTCCACCTTCCTTGGGGACAAGCGTGCCCACAGTTAGGACCCCTGACTGGTCCAGACCCATGGGGTTCTAGCCTTCTACACCGGGTTACCATGCTCCTAAGTGTGCTACGTATGTCTGTATGTGTCTCACTTCACTCCCCGGCGTGGCTCCCGGAGACCAGGCTTCGCTGACGTCGGACCGAAGGTCCTAATCAGGTACTCTTACCACTCCTATGGCGCTCAATTTCTGTGCTGGCGCCTATCCTTTGGGGAAGACGGCAAAAGCCCTACCTACTAGAGAGGAGGGGTGGCCAAGTGTGCTAAGGGCATACAAAACGCCCAGTTTTCTAAGGGCCAAAAACTAACACACTCCCCTGCCCACGAGGAAAAGCACGCGGGACAGGAGACACCACTACACTACACACACTAATGTCAGCACCAGCCTTCGAAGGCAGGGTGAGCACAACCGCATTCAGTCACTGCCAGGCTTGCTGACCCTAACACCTACACACGCTACTGGGTGGTCATGGCGAAAATGTCACGGGCCCTACTGGCCCCCCTGTGAAATTGGAAGAGAACACAGCGCTACTAAGCGACTGTGGCCTAACAGGGACGTCAGAACACGTTTCCCTGTCAGGGCTTTGAGGAAAGGAGCGCTCTGTTTGCGTGCACAGCGAGTATGACGAAGAGGTCGGACTGTCCTCGCCACTCACGGCTGGGGTACAGTTTGTCGATTGTGTGATCAGCGCCCTTTTTGGCGTGGGCAGAAAAATCCAAAGTCGCCAAAGGCAACTGCTGCTGCACCAATCACCCTGACCTCTCCCACCTGTAAAGCAAAGGCGGATTAGACCTGGTTAGCGGCCGAGGAACCAAGCCAGCCTCCACGTATTATACGCTTCTCAGGCTGACCTATAATACGCTGTTCTCTAACCAGGCCACAAGCAAGCAAGCTTAAGGACTCCGCCCGTTCTCTTATAGAACGTAGGGCAGAGCCCTGCATAGCCTAAGCAAGAGTTATACCGTGTGCACTGTGCGTGGCCTATATCCCTTTACTGCATCGTGTGTCTGCAGGGAAGGGAGGCGAATGATTCTACTTTTCTCCTACCATTCACCCACAACAACCAATCAGCGCGTGACTCAACCAGGAGGTGAGCTCCTCGTGGGCTTACCTACCTTACTCACCACGCATCATGTGAATGCCGAAGGGAACACGAACGCAAAGCAACCCTAAGGGTTTAAACAACCCTACGGCGAGTTATAAACAACCCTAATCGATTAATGCATCGTGTGTCATGCGTGCCCTTCTTACCTTGTTACCTGCAGAAGAAGGATAGGATTGGCGAACAACATCACAGCGCAAAACAAGCCTACACATTCTGAGCAACCCTATTTTAGCGTTACGGCAACACGAACAGGAGCAAGCACTTTCCTCTTTGCCCTGTGAAGAGAAGAGAAGAGTGGATTGGGACGCAGGGAAAGCGCCACAAGGTGTGAATGCCTAAGTTAGGCGCATGCATTGCGAGCACGGCATATACACTAACACTACGTGCGCGCTGCCTGCTCCATTCGTATCACATACCTTTCATTCTCGCTTCGACCTGTGCAGAACAAGGGAGGTGAACGCCCCAACCCCCAACGAACGCAACGCAGACAACCCTAGCGTTTTAGCGAAACTACCAACACGAACGCAACGCATGCGTGTGACATGACACTAACATACCTGAGAGGTGGGTTGACCACCTGCTCTGTTGTGTGGGTTTCTGTACAATACTTTTTCCTAACGTTTACCAAGTTTATGATGCAACTGTGCAAAAACTTCTTTTATAAGCTTTAAAAACTACGGGTCATATGTTCTACTGCTAGGGCCGCTTACGCTTGCGCAACTCTTTTTAGGAGTGCGCTCCTGTTGCGCTTGTCTGCGACTTTAGGTTTTGACCTAAAAATGACGATTTCTAACGTCTTTTCGTCAACTTTTAGCGATTTGACTTCGTAAAATGCTATCCCTTTCGCTACACCACAGGATTCACTCCCTGTTGGTTCCATCTTCTTTTTTTTTTCAGCTCCTGGAGTTTTGTGCCCTCCATTGGGAGTATTGCTCCGCCCTGGCCTTTGGTCAGGACGTTTACTAAAACGCTGTTTATACAGGGATTGCCGTCCGCATTAGAGCGTTGGACTGTACCCTAGTGGGCAAGCATGTGTGCTCTAGGAAGCGAGTCCTGGGTTCAAACCCCACTACCTGCAAATTTTTACCAAAGCTTTTCGCTGCACGCTGGGGACTTTTGAGGAATACCCCATCGAAGGGACATCATTCACGGTACATTACACTGTTTTCCACTTAGCCCACGCAAACTGCACCCCCTTTTGGAAGAGAAGGACCCAAAAAAAGACAGCCCGAAAAACTTTTCTTTTTGGACATTTGCAGCACACATGACCCAGATACCACTAAAAAAATTCAATTTTTCCCAATTTGCTTCTTTTTTCCAGTTTTTGTATATTCAAATAAACTATTATTTTGTCTGATTTGAAGGGGTTGTTTTACCAATCTTGTCGTTTTTCTATTTCAAAAACCAACTGGTGCCTGCCTTTTCGGGAGCTCATTTTCAAAAATGACATTCTGCGGGTCTGCAGTTGCACCTATGTATGTCCTGCGAAATAAATTGCTTTTTTATGTACCTGAGTGCGCGAGGCCTCGCGCACCCAAGGTCACGGAAACAATTGTGTACAGAAGACAACAAAAACAGGACAGGAAGTGCACAACGTTCAAACATTGAAATAAAAGCTCGGCAAAAATGTACAAGCCCTTAAGGGCATATAATTGCATTCGCGTCGAAGGCGAGTGCGCAAGGCCTCGCGCACACATGACTGCAAAAAGCGGCGAAACACTTGGGGTAATGGTGACTTATTTCTTCTTTGGTCCAGCAACCTTAGCCAACCTGGAACCCAGGTTTCCTGCCACCACACTTGTCCCATTTTGGGAGGCAATGGTACCACGAGACGGCTGGGCACCAGAACGCGAGGGCGGTTAGAACGCTGCACTAGCACTCGCAGCAGTCTTCGCTTTCTTCCTCGCCCGGTCCTTACAAGATTCGGGACTGGCGTCGAAGTGAGCGGCGGGTGCCCGCTTGCGCTTCGGCTGGGTCTCCAGTAGTTGCTCCGGACTCTCTTCTTCCTCCTCCTCGTCGGCATTGTCGTCGTCTGAAGCTCCGTGCTTGTCCGATTCCTTTTCTTTTCCTTTCGCCTGCTTCTTGCTACTCGAGGGGGTTCCTTTTCCGGCTGCAGCACCCTGAGTTGGTATACCTTTGGCAGTCTTCTTCACCTTGGCTTGCATTGGCAAGGTAGGTGCAGGCGCAACAGGCTCAGTGTCGTCAGCGGGGGCCTCAGTCACGACATCTTCCTGGACGGCTTCTGCAGCATGCACCTTCTGGTGCCCTTCAAATCCTCGCCTGCTGTCCAGAACCCACAGTGGAATGCCACGCAGAAGCCACTCTTCTTGAGTATCCCAAGTTGCAGCTGTTGCTCCCTGCTCCGTCTGATCAGCCTCCAACATGTACCGCACGATGATCGCATGCTGCAGAGCACCTCCAACGGCATTCGCAAGGTCCTTTTGCTTGATCGCTTAAACAGCCAGAAACCCCACTTTAGTCCTCCCCGACTCGTCCAACATCGCAATCTTTGCGGCCGTGGCAGGCGTGTCGTCGTCAACAACCATTGCATCAGCATGCCCACTGCCCAAAAGATATTTGTCCAGGTACCACAGCACGTGAATCAGAGGCATGAAACCACCGAGGTTCTTGTTCTGCATCTCTTCGAAATGTCCAGCGGAATACGTCACATAGTTCCGCAACTGTAAATGTGATTAATAAAGACGAATAACAGAGGCAGCAGTGCGGGAGGCCTCACGCACACAACGGCATCGTACCGGGCGAAAGAAGCAGATATACCTGCTTGTCCCGGCGACTCGTTGTTCCGATCCACATACAGTGCTCGTCGAACTGTTACATATTGCCGGTCACGGGACCCGATAACCAAGAGTATACCGGCAACCGGGCATGGTGGAATGGCACTGTGGTTGGATCTTTGTCCTTCTCCATACGCCACAGCCTCTGCATGTGGCGGCCAATACGGTGCACAACATCAGCCTCGCCATAGAAAATGACGTCCTTCCCCAGCATCATCACATCGAACAGCCACTTCGGAACAAATCCTCCAGAGTCATATTCAACAAAGAGGTCAGCGTTGATGACCCACAACGGGTACTGCAGATGCAGGAAACGGGCTGGTGGTGTCTCTTCAATATCCTCAATACGGCATGCCGTCGAAGCGAATTTGCTCCCTTGCTCGTCCTGCTTGGAGACATTGATCACATTGCCAGTACTCAGCTGTGTCTGTGGCGGTGCCTATGATGGTGCCTCAGTCTTCCTTTGCAGTTGTTTCCCCACGGCAAGCATCTGCGGTAATGGAGGTGCGCCCTTGTCCTCAGTCCGCCACAGAGGTGCACTGGTCAACGTCTTCAACTTTGGCCACGGGGACCGAAAGTTTGTACTTTTTGCGTCCTCCCAATAACCCCAATTTTCCAGCCCAATTTTCAGTTGCGTCGTGCCCAGTGCTGCGACTTCTGCTCGGATCTTCGCGTCGGCAGCTGTACCGATGTGAAAAAGGTGGTTGAGTGCGCAAGCCCTCGCGCACTGAAGCTGCAACACCGACGCATACCAGCTGTCAGGTTGACATACTGCTTATTGTCCGGATGGTCAAGATGGAAAATAACCCATTGTTCCGTAATCAGCGCGTCAATATCGTTCTGGGTGGAACGTAAGGTCGAGTCCTTCGGGTTCATGTGCGCACAAACGTTCTGCAATAAGCTTGGTAGATGCAGCCCCTCCAGCTTCCTGAAGGCATCCCTTGTAACGTCCTCTTTCCTGCTCTTACTCTCGAGGTTCTTCATACCACTTAGGCGGCTCAAGTTGCATGGTCAAAATGCGCCCAAGACTGCCTCTCTACGGCACTGCGAAAAAATAGTCCTTTTGGGGGGGACGTAAAACGCAAGAACCAAAAATCCCGTGAAAAGCAATTAACCGGTCCATTTTCCTTTATTTTCAACAAAACCGACTGCCCGGGAAAATGATTTATTTCCACCAAAATGAACTTCTTTTTTGGGAAAACCACGACTTTTTGTTTCTTCTACCATTTATGCTTTGCAATAAAAACACCCGTGAGCTTTCAATCTTTTGGAAAACCATTTTGCGAAAACCATGTTGCACGCAGCACCACAAGAAGCATTTTTTGGTACCACTTCTTTGCGCGAGGCCTCGCGCAAACACCAACACAACAGGGCAATAAAATGCATCACAGAGAAAAATGTGCCGCACAAGGTGACAGCATAAAGGTCGTCGAAGAGGAATGCATAGCGCGAGCCCTCGCGCATAATATATCAGAACAAGCGAAGAAATTACTTTTTCTTCGGAACAGTTTGCATCTCAGAACCCATAGCCTTAGCAACGGATGTGTTACCCTTAGGAGGTGGCTTTGCGGGCGCGCTTCTTGGTTGGGACTGACGGGCTGGCTGCTTGAATGGAGTTCGGGCCCCGGTTTCCTCGGACCTCGGCTTCGCTGCCACTTTCTTCGCTGCCTTGCCCTGGGAGACCTGCGCTTCCTCCTCCTCTTCTTCCTCGCTCTCCTCCTCTTCATCCCCATCGCTCTCGTCGGATTCTGCACCGGTAAGCGACTTCGCTGCCTGAGGCTTGGAGGCAGTCTTCCTCTTCTTGGGGGCTGGTTCCCCACCAGTAGACTTCCGCTTTGCAGGGGCCAGTGCTTCTGCAGCTTGACCTTTCTCAACAGTCTCTTCCTCCTTCAGCGACAACGCCTCATAACCCACCTTGTCATCGCAAACCCATAGGGGAATACCACGGTTTGCCCAGTTGGCTTGCTGGTCCCAATCACCAGACGCGTGCAGTTTCGACTCTTGTGTCAATACATGGTTCAACTGAGTCTGCACCCTGTTGACCCAATCGGAGAGATTGTCGGAGGTAACACCAAGAAGGTACATGCGAGAATCCAGCTCGACGGACGCGATCTTGCACACAAGATCCACTGATGATCAATGAACACAAACGCAGGCTTGAAGGTCTTATCCTGCTTCAGGTGAAAGAGGTGAGTGTCGAAATACCACATAACCGTCGTTATCGGAAGGTGACCGCCAAATTCAGCAGGATGTAATTGGCCCGGCCTGGGCAACTAGGACAGGGCTGCAGGAGCCCTGTCGCGATCGCGCATTCGCGCATCGCAGGCGCAAATGCCAGCGTGGAATCAGAACAGAGAAATAAAGAGAGAAGCTCTGTGTTACGTTATTTTGTGGTTGCTTATTTATTATTAATTCTGTGCTTGGCATTCTTTTGGTTGTTGTAGATATGTTGCATGGAGGGGTGCCAAAGTCCCCAAACTGCCCACGTTCGTGACGCCGGCAGTGACCGCTCAGGCAAGCAAGGGACTCCGTGCTGAACAACGACAATGGAGATCAAAACTGCTTGGTGCTTATGAAGGTGCAAGGTTTGCGTGCGAGATTTGTAGATCAGTGCATGCACAGCCCAAAATACAAGGAGTGCAGAACAAGCAGGATCCAAGGAGTGCAGAACAAGCAAGGAAAAGCAGCAACCACCAAGGGGAACAAAGGTCAAAGGTTTTGAGAGTTTGAGGTGTGCTACAAGGAAAAAGAGGTTACAAGAGTTTGAAAAAACAAGGAGAACGGGTTTTGGAGAAATCGCAAGAGTTTTGGATTACCTCCGCCGAATGCCTTACAAAACTCTCAGCTAAGTACGAATGCCCCGAAGCTCTCCAACTGCAGCGCTGAGGCAGCCCGGCGAGTGCACAGTGCAGCGAGCGAGCAGCAGGGCAAAGCCCGCTGAGGTGGGGGACGCGTGCAAGAAGAACAGCACCAAAATGGGTACGATACCAGCGCTGCGCTATAGCGCTGAGAGAGACCCGAAGTATGAGCGCCGCGTTGAGCGCTGAGAGGGAACCGAAGTACCCGCGTTGCGCTACAGCGCTGATGGAGACTCTGAGAGACTCACGAAGTATCAGCGTTGCGCTACAGCGCCGATGGAAGCACAAGGAGACTCGCACAGTACCAGCGCTGCGCTACAGCGCTGAGAGGGAACCGAAGTACCAGCGCTGCGCTACAGCGCTGAGAGGGAACCGAAGTACCAGCGCTGCGCTACTGCGCTCAGAGAGACCTGAAGTACCAGCGGCGCTACAGCGCTGAGAGAGACCTGAAGTACCAGCGCTGCGCTACAGCGCTGAAACAGGACTGAAGTACTAGCGCTGATGGATGCGTGGACCGTAGCAGGAGGCCACGCTCGTGAGCAAAGTGCAGCGCCAGCGTTCCGGCGAATACCGCCTCGAGGCTTGTCTACGCCGTCTGCAGGGGCAAGGGTAGCGACACAGCAGCCGGATTAATGCAGCTCGGATGAGCGGATGACCACCTCCTCTTCGGGCGAGATTGCGCATTCTAAATGAGGCAGATGACAAAATGAGTTTGTCACTGAGGCGCTGACGGCCTCGGTGACGTTGGTTTTTGATATATATGCATCGAGTGTAAATGCACCTTTGCCCTGGTTTGTCTTGGTGGAGCCTCTTTTGTTGTATAGTAAAGGCACCAGGACAACAGGGCAAAGGTGCTACGAACGGCGGGGTGTGAAAATGCTGGGCTGGTGGTAGGCTGCAGTGTGTGTGTGTGATTGCCTAGTTGAGGCCCCACCCACTGGCGGGCGAGTGCATGGCTGGTGGGGTGCTGTGTGTGGTTGTGGGTACGCGTAAGGGTCAGCCTCTACGACAGGGGTGGTGGGGGAAACGGTCCAGGTAGGACGTATGCAAGGGGTGTGGTCGAGCAAGAGTAGCTCCCTGCTAGCCCCAATAAGTATCCCCCAGAAGCCGGACGCCTTTGGTGCCCAGGCCAGCAAAGACTCCATCATCAAGACTGCAGCTCTGCAAGCAAGCAGGCAGCCGCAGCCCGCCCCCACGCCCCAGGTTATGCCTTTTGTAGGTTTTGTTGCCCAGGCCAGCCATTGGTTTTGGCTTTATATCAGACTCTCCACGCTGCGTGTAGTGTCTTAGGAGGGGAGTGTAATTGGCCCGGCCTGGGCAACTAGGACAGGGCTGCAGGAGCCCTGTCGCGATCGCGCATTCGCGCATCGCAGGCGCAAATGCCAGCGTGGAATCAGAACAGAGAAATAAAGAGAGAAGCTCTGTGTTACGTTATTTTGTGGTTGCTTATTTATTATTAATTCTGTGCTTGGCATTCTTTTGGTTGTTGTAGATATGTTGCATGGAGGGGTGCCAAAGTCCCCAAACTGCCCACGCTCGTGACGCCGGCAGTGACCGCTCAGGCAAGCAAGGCACTCCGTGCTGAACAACGACAATGGAGATCAAAACTGCTTGGTGCTTATGAAGGTGCAAGGTTTGCGTGCGGGATTTGTAGATCAGTGCATGCACAGCCCAAAATACAAGGAGTGCAGAACAAGCAGGATCCAAGGAGTGCAGAACAAGCAAGGAAAAGCAGCAACCACCAAGGGGAACCAACGTCAAAGGTTTTGAGAGTTTGAGGTGTGCTACAAGGAAAAAGAGGTTACAAGAGTTTGAAAAAACAAGGAGAACGGGTTTTGGAGAAGTCGCAAGAGTTTTGGATTACCTCCGCCGAATGCCTTACACAGGATCCATCTCCTCTACTTGAGGAGGTCCAAACGTCAGATAATTCGGAATCTGCAATGAGGGAGAAATTATTGCGCGAGGCCTCGCGCAAAGAGCGGACGTAATGAGGGAATTATACCTTTCTCGACCAGCTATCCGGTGACGCCATCAGCAACCAGCGAACGTCAAACGTTGTAAGATCCCCTGCAGGCTTCGGTTTGACTGGCCAACTGAAAATGGGAATAAGCAACATGTGGCCAATGCGCGTCGCGTTGAAATCATCGTTGAGACGCCTCTCTGTTTCCGTTTCCAGCACGTGGAACATGTTCTCAGCAACAGTTTTGGAGCCGCAGGTAAGGGTATCGGCACGCGCCATCTCTTCATACAGCCAGGCTGGGCACATCGTCTCAGGAGCAAGATGTTCAAATATGTCGCCGTTGATGATAATCAGGTTCTTGTCAATCTCCATGAACCGCTTCGGAGGTTCGTGGTTCAACGCTGCAATTCGGGTCGCCTTAACTGTGATAGTTTGACTCAATGATGGATCGGGCTGTTCCACTGTCTTGAAGTCACCAGTAACGCCAGCAGGTGGGGGGACCACACGGCTCTTGGTAGGCTCTTGACCCAGGAGTTTTTGGACGTTGAGGATTTTCAGAGGGGCGGGTTTGCCTTTCTCTGCCACCTGCCACAGTGGTGCGCGAATCATGGATTTCCATGCCGGCCATGGACCGCGACTTTTGCCTTCAGACTCACGCCAATAGCCCCATGTACCAAGAGTCACCTTCAGGGCAGGCCTTCCCAGTGCAGCAACCTCTTTGCAGGTCCGCATGTCTTTGGCTAAAGAACAGAAATGGAGAAAGTGCGGCGCACTGATGCAGAAATGGAACCCAAGTCGCATCGATGGTACACACCTTTCTCAGGTCGAACGTACTGGCTGTTTTGCGGGTGGTCCAGATGCATTGAGACCCACTGCTCAAGGATGATGTCGTCAAACGAATTCTGCAAGGATTTAAGGGTTGTTTTTTCTTCCTGCATCACTTCTGCCACTTTGTTGTAGAACTCCGGCAACAGGATCCCGTCCAGTTTCTTCAGCGCGTTCTTCGTGACTTTCTCCCCTTTGTCGTGGAACTTCTGCAGACCTTTCACAGCTTCCGGACCAGCATAGTAGGCAAACGTCATAAATTCTTTCCACAATTTATACGTTTTGTCCTGAAAGTGACAACGTTATGCGCGAGGCCTCGCGCAACGAAGAGCGCCGAAACAACGATTAATGAACATACGAATTGACCAGGCTGCTTCAGTTCAGCGGTTGGAACCAGGGCACTCATCTGCACAGCATCCACAATGGCGATCTTGAGATTGTTGTACCTGTCAGGTAGGCCTCGCCGCCGCTGATCTTCAACACATCGAATGAGGTTATCTGCTGCCTCATACAGCGGAATTGGCTCAACGTCTTGTGCGCTTCTTTGTGCTTGTCCCGCCAGCTTTGCACGGAAGGCCCACGGTGTCGTAGGCTTCAGAATATCGGCGATGCATGTAGTATGCCACTGCTGCAGATCCAGACACGCGGTGCGTCGCTTCTCCCGAATCTTGGCAACCGCTTCCACGCTGTGCTGTCCAGATACACACCAATAATCGCCATCTGCAAATATGAGACACGTCTTTGCGCGAGGGCTCGCGCAACGAGAAGAGCGAAAAGTCGGTTGGTAACATACTATTATCTTCCCAGAGAACGACGTGTAATGGGCCTGTTGGCAGTGCTGCTTCGAGTGACTCAATACGCTTCTGCAGTAACTTCGCATCTCTCCGTCTGATCTGCCCCTTTGTCTTCTCCTGGTCGATTCCCACGTTGTCCAGCTCAACCTCCACCTGCCTCCCGTCCGGCTTCAGGTGGTCCTCGATGTCAGTACCCAAGGTTAAGCCAGGATCTGGTGTTTCCTTCTTCTTACGCCCCTTCTTTGGTGTTCCAGCCTCCAATCCTGAGGTCCCAGGGTCATAGTCGGTATCTTCTCGCTCCTGGGCTGTTTTTTGGGCGGGGCTTGCCATTCTGCGATAAGAAGGAAGCCTGTATTGAAGGAAACATAACATTAAAAATAAGTAAAATCGTCGTCGATAATGCATATGTGGGGTGCTTTTAGCGAATACGAGTACAGTATGGTTGAGAATGCAAAACTGAAGGGGCACGCCACTGTTTTTGACTGACAACCTTGCGCGAGGCCTCGCGCAAGAGAGGGGGTGTACTAACCTGTTGTTTCATGCTGTTTGCGCGAGGCCTCGCGCATCACTGCATGTTCTCCAATCTTCTTCGAACGTTTCGCAGCGTGTCGGCCTCTCTCTGTTCCTCCAACACACTGCGTTGGGGGATCAGCTCCGACAGTTTTCGCTTGAAACCAGCCTTAAGTGGCCCCTGCTGCGTTAGCACCAACAACACAGACACAAGGACTTGTTTGTAGTGGTTAGAACCCTTTGGAATTAGAAGAGACGGTGGAAAGTTAGGTGCACCCCTGCGCGGCCAATGCGCCTGAATTGCACAAGTAGGCTCAGCACACCACCTAACCCAAGGCACATATACACGCTCTGCGTTCAAGTAAGCAGTTAACCGCTGACGCACGGAATTGACAAAGGAATTGGGGATTTTACAGACGTTCACCCTGTGACCTTCTTTGCGGATAGTGATGAGCTGATACAGATCGTCAACATCTTCAATGGTTACTGCACCTCTGTTCTGGCCCTTCTTTGTTACAAGGCTGGAAAGCAGACTTTCGCAAAATTCCTCGGCAAAAGCCTGTCCAGGCATGGCTGTGTGCCACGCAGTGTGGCACAATAGCGCAGTTGCAACAGTGCTTTCGTATTTTAAAAGTGTGTCCCCCATGTTCAAACGGTCTAACAGACACATAACAATCTGCAATCCCTCAGAAGCAAAAACACCCGTGTTGGCCGTCTCCCAGGCCCAATTGCACTGCCTAACGAGGTGTCCCAGGTACAGTAACATGGGACAGTATTGTGTTAACAGAACCTGCATGGCCTTACACACAGCGTAACGGAGGCGACTTCGCCGATTTGCAGGACGTGCCAGCTCAAGGGAACGACATTTTCTGTTAAGGCGCCGTATGTGGGGGCCCATACCCAACAGCAGTGCACCAACAGTTATCTCCATTGTGATCAGCTTGGGAAAACAGGGGACTGTGTCACCGCTGCGCAACAAACCCTTACGGAAAAAAGTCACAATCGGCCAAAATGAGCGAAACGTTTGTGTAACGCAAAATTTGTACGCGTGCCAGAAACCATGTAATATAGGGTGTGAACGCAAAAAAAGCCGGACGTTCCAACCCGTTGTTTTTTCACCGTACATCATCTTACAAATGCGGTAATGGATGTTCTCATCACATAAGACAGGGACAAGTGGTCGGCTGTGCTGCGCCAAGTCCCTAGTAAATTGCAGTAGGTTAAGAAGCGATACGTTGCCGCTTACCTTTTCTTTGCTTAGACAGAGGGGTCGCCAATGTGGTCTCTTGGCAGGTACAGGGCGAATAATGTCAAGCGGTGCCCTGATGTTTCGCACAACAGGTCGCGTGCTTGCAAATCCTAGATCCTGCAGGATACGTGCAAACGTTCGCTCGGTGTTTCCCAGCATGCGTGCAACAATAGGAACACGCCGTTCAAGGTCTTCAAGGCTAGGATGACCATGCCAGTAGCGCGGTGCATCCTTGAGTAGCAACACAGCCAACGCTGTTGCGTTCAGGCTTTTGTCGTTCTTGTCTGGGTTTGTGGTAAACTGTTTGTTGTACCAGTTGTCCATCCACAACACAACCCACTGTTGGTAAATTTTGTCCCATGTAGTCTGTAACCTGACTGCGGCCTTCTCCTTCAGCGAAGGTGCGCTGTATCGCGCCAGACCTGACCTTGCTAAAATGCGACGCTGCGCCCTACTTCCCTCTACCGCAACAACCGACTTTGGTTTTCCCTGGTATGGAACTGCGCGGTGGCGCATCAGCAAATACAGGCGCCAGGCCTCCTCTATCAAAACACCAACCCATCTCTTCCCTTCTGCCGCAATCGCCTTTTCAACGCTGCAACGCGTCCGTTCATTTTTGCGCAGACGCAGAAAAAACACAAACAACAATCGCGCGCCCTCGTCCCCCTGTTTTAGCCCTTCCCACAGTTCTTCTGCCGTGTGGTACGGCGGTTCCTCTGAGCAGACATCGCGGAAAACTCCGGATGCTGCGGCCACTGTCTTCTCGAGGTCCACCTCTTTTCGCAGGGGCATTGTTGCTGTAAAGAATAATTGCGTAACTGTATCTGCGTAAAAATCGCTGTTTGAAAAACTTTCTTGATTTCAAACATCAACCTGTCACTCAGTTTTTGCGCGACCGATTATTCTGTGATTCGCTTGTCGCATGCACCATTTTCGGTTACCTGTAACTGTCTGGTGATCCCACATTTCACTACTTAATCCTGATTGTGGTAGCCAGTTGCGGCGCGCTACCATCGCTGTTGAGCAGTGAAGTCAGTGGTGACCACAGTATGAAACCCGGAGATGCCGGCGGGACCTGTATGGGCGCCCATGCAGCAGCGCCGCATCGAGGGAACGTACATACTGTGTCGCTGGTGGATCTGTCCAATTTTGGTTTTTATGAACGCTTGTGACCTCCATTGCGCGGGGCCTCGCGCAATGATCACCGAAACTTTAATGTTTTTCATGCGCCGTTCCATGCGCGAGGCCTCGCGCTTGAAACTGCAGTTTGTTCCGGAACATTTCTACTTTTCAAGATTCTTGGGTACACCATTGTTGCAGTTTATTCGTTAATAGATCTACCTCTATCACGCAATCCTGATAATGGTACTAAGTTACGTGTATAAATACGACAGCGTTTCATTTTTCGACAACCTGCCTAATGCGTCGTCCTGTAGTACATTAATCTGACACAAATGAACGTCTTTGCGCGAGGCCTCACGCAAAGAATGGCCACCAAACAATACTTTTCCCTGTCTCGCCCATGGGACACATCATTCTTATAGAAATATTTAATCCGCCATACTTGTCTGCGACGGTTTTATAATATCCAGCAAAACAACTATTTTTCGATGCCTTTGGAAACCTGTCATTTTCCTACCTTTTCCTTCGTTTTTGACCATGCAACTTGAGCCGCCTAAGTACCAGTAACCGCCTCACGGCCGCAGTAATACGCCAGGGAGAAGATGTCCCTCAAGTTCTTGAATGTTGAGTCCTGCGAGGGAAAACAGTGTCATGGAGTGCGCGAGGCCTCGCGCACTGTAACCGTGCGATACACGAATACATACTGTCTGTCCTGCTTCCTCCAAAGCCTCGGGTGCAAGAAGCGCAGAGTTGACAGCAGCCTGGACAACAGCAATCTTGAACCGCTCGAAATCTTGTGGCTCTTTTTCCCGCTTCTGGTCCTCAATGTACAACAACATGTTGTCCAGCGCCTTGGACAGCGGAACTCACGTCACAGACTGGCTGCCAGCTTGTTGCAATCCTGCAACCTTGGACCGGATCCTCCAAGGCGTTTCGTACTTCAGAATGTCAACGTAGCAAAACTCCTGCCAGTCCTCCAATTCTTTGCCTTCTGCGAGACGCAGTTCCTGAATCTTTCTGCATGTTTCTGTGCCATGTTGACCATTCAGAACGTAAAGTGAGCCATCTGCAAAGCAAATCATGTACCGAAGCAAAGAGAAGAAACGTCTTCGATGAGACGCGAAGCGAGTCATACCACTATCCTCCCATGCCGTTACGCGCAACGGACCAGGTGGTGGCAGTGCTTGGTATCCCGTCACTTTTCTGGCAACGTCGTCATAGTTGATGGATAGGATCTGTCCGCGCTCCTTGGTGTCGTCAATTTTCAAATCAGCAATCTTTACCTTCACGGCTTTACCATTCTCCTGCCGCGGCTACTGTTGCACGTCGACTGTGAGCTCCATCTCCGGTATTGGCTTCTTCTCACCCTTCTTTTTGCGCCCTTTCTTCGGCGTGTCCCCTTGGTTGGTCCCTGGTGACGACTCCATGGCCTCTGCGTCTGGTGCTGGACGTTCTGCCACCCTGGTTGACTCATGATGCCAAAAAATACCTGAAAAGGGCAAATGGCATGACATGAAACACGGTTATTGGAACTCTGAAATCAGTCGGAACGGTATTTTGCAGGTCGTTTTCGCAAATCTGTTCCACAACCGTCTTTGTTGTGACTAATTCCACGGGACTTAGCGAACTACTCAGTGCGCGAGGCCTCGCGCACTCACATCGCATTACATACCTGTTTTTCGTAACGTTTAGTGCGCGAGGCCTCGCACACTGCGGCTGTCAGTTACCGCAAGCGTTGCCGCATGTTGCGTGTTGCTGCTTCCTCTCTGTCGGCATCCATATCTGTTCTCCGCCCCACAACAGCATCCAGTTTCCGTTTCAGTTGGTTGGTGGGATTTGTTTTCTGGTCAATGAGGGCATCTAGTACGCCGTGACCAAGTAGCTGGTAGTGGTCGTAACCAAGGGGTTGTGTAGGTGAGGGTGGAAATCTCGGTAACCTGCGCGGCCACGAAGTTGCAACGGTGCTGACTCTGTCCTAATCCCATTCCACATAGGGCATGCAAATGCGGTCTGTCGCCAGACATCTTGTCAGTTGTTGTCGCATCCTGTGTACCAGGTTCTTGGGAACGTTTTGCACCCCCACGCGTTGGCCACCAGGACCAACCTTTAGTAACAAGTAATGGTTTTCCACCTCCTCAACAGTAACAGAACCCGTGTTTCTCGCCTTGTCCCGCACTAGCTTGCTCAACATCCCTTCTCCAAACTCCTCTGAGTGTGCCTCACCAGGCAGGTCCTGGTGCCACTTGCTTTTGTACAACAAGGTGCACATGATTGTGCGTTCGTACTTCAGTACGGTGTCACACGGTCCTCGGCGCAGCCTCCGCAACAGACACAAACTCAACTGCAACACCTCCTGAGCTCGTGACCCTGTAACGTTGTTTTTCCCCGACCAGTTGCATTCCCGTACCACGTGACCCAAGTACAACAACAACGGGCACCATTCCGACAACAAATGCAAGACTGCGGTTGCCACTGCTGCCCTGTTGGCATGCGCAGTGTCACAACCACTGATCGCGGTTGCAGCTTGTGCCTTGGGACGACAGGGGCGTAGCATTCTGGGTGTGGCAAGCATCAGCGCAGGAATAGGTTTTTCCATAACTATCAGTTTGGGGTATGATAGTATGGTTGAACCAGGGCGTAGCAGACCTTTCCGTAGGTAGGTTAGAATAGGCCAGAACAACCGAAAAGTATGAGTAACAACGAACTTGTAGGCATGCCACACACCGTAAACTACAGGCACATAACGCAGGTACGCACGCATGTTCCATCGTAGGCTCTTACCACCGTACAACAACTTTAGTATCCTGTAGTGTATGTTTTCGTCAACCAACAGCGGTAGAACTCTGTTTGTCTGTTGTGCTACGTCCTTTGCAAAGTGTAACAAGTTTAACAGACCAACACCACCAGTTACCTTTTCTTTTGACAGGGCAAACGGGCGCCACACCGGTGCCTGCACAGTCCTTGCATCCCTCCTCACATCCAATGGTGCTCTCAGGTTTCCGGTGTCTGGTACACACCAATCTGCATACCCCATGTCACGCAAAGTCGGGGGGAATCTTCGTTCACGCTGTTGCAGAGCCCTTGCGACTGTCGTTATCCGTGCTGCCAGGTCCTCAATGGCTGGATGTCCTGCCCCATACGTGGGCCTCTGTTTCAGTTGAAGTACTGCCATTGCAGTACAGTTTTGCGACTGGTCACTTTCGTCTGGGTGTGTCGTGTATTGTGCCCGGTACCAGTTGTCTATCCACAGCACGCAACACGATGAAAGCACCAGTGACCACGTTGTTTTAAGTGCTGCTGCTGCCTATTCGTCCACTGTATCTGCGGCAGCGTCTGCTTGCCCAAGTCGTACTTTTGTTCGTCTTTCTGTTTGCGTTAGGTACCCTGTTGTGTTTCCCGTTTTTTTCCTGTTTGGTACTGCCCGTTGACGCATCAAAAGGTACAGGTTCCAGCCCTCTTGTCGCAAAATGCGCACCCAGCGCTTGTCCTCCTGCCTTTTAGCTGCTGGTAAACTGTGGGGCGTTCTTTTGTTGAACCTGAGTTGCTGTGCAAATGTTAACACCAGTTGCGCCGCCAAGTCATTTCATTTCAGTCCTTTCCACAGGTCGTCTGCTGTTTGGTATGCTGGTTCAGCCGCGCATGCCTCTCGTAGTGCTGCTGCTCCCCTGGGACCTTGTGATAACCAGAGCTGTGTTAAATTCAATGCAACTCGGACCTCGTCCACATTGTAGCCCTTGAATTTCGAAATGTCATAGCCAAAAACCACTTCCCAGTTTGGTGGAGAGCTGCCTTCCATGCGCATCGGCACGTAGTATTTCACCAAATCTTTCAACTCCACTTCAGGTCGCTCCTTGGCAGGGCTAAATCGAAACTATAAATTCAGTTGGATTGAATTTAACACAGCTCTACTTATGACAGGGTCCTAGGGCATTTGCTTACTTCTGCTATCATTTGATGCGTTACGGATTTTCTGGCTCGAAGTGGCATTTTGCGTCTTTCTCTGTGGAATTAAATTTGCGCACATATCTTAATTTTCGTTTCGCACAGCGATCTTAAAAAAAAGTGTGTTTGAAAACATCTGGCCTTTTCCTGTCGTCATTTCAGGTGCGCATGCTGCTGCCACAATTTGTATTTCGTGTCTGCGTGCGCTCCGTTCCCAGTAACCGAAAACCGTTTTCACAACCACAATTTCCTGTTCTGTTTCCGTCTTTAAACCCAGTTGGAAAAAAAACCCATATCTATCGGGCAGCGAAGCCTACGGCTGCAATTAGAACTGGACACGTCTGCCATTGAGTGGCTGTTGGAAAAAGGCAAATTATTCCCCTGATCCCCTGAAAAATATGACGAAGGTTGCCGATGTATAATCAACTGTCACGGGTGGTAGCTGTGAAAGGGAATGTAAATACCAGCGTAGCCTGACCTGCCTGCTTTTTCATTTTCTTGCGTGGTTTGACTGCACGAGGCCTCGCGCACTGATTGTTTCCGTGTGGCAATGTTCTATACCGTGTTATATCTGACCAACACTGTGTCGACACATACATACACCGGAAAAAAACAACTGTGTTTGTCTGTCTGGTATCGTACGTGCAATTGTACGCGTCATATCCATTCTGTAAATTAATACATAACGTGACCTGAGTGCGCGAGGCCTCGCGCACTCCGGATGGCAAAATTTGTATTTCATTTTCACTTTACAGTATATATGTTTCCCCTAACATGGGAAGTCCGAGAGTTATACACTTCCAATGCTCCTTGGGCAACACAATCCTAGTTTTAATACCATGTGGGAGCTGCGTGTTTCCGCAAACGCCAGTCTTTACGGGTTTTTAGGTTTCGTAATAAACTCTACTTTGAATATCTTGAGTGCGCGAGGCCTCGCGCACTCAGAATGCCAGAGAAATGTAAAAACCGTCACATTGAGCAACACGGAGTTGCACAACACTACAAAAGCAATTTATTTCACTACGCCCAAAATCATGTTCATGAAACATCCAAAAAAATAGTTTTTTTGCCCTGTTGCGAACCGGTCCTTTTTTGCGCGTTCGGCGCGCAAAACAGGGTGCAGTTTGCGTGGGCTAAGTTCAAGGGTACCTACAGTGTAACAGGCTTCTATGAACTGATGAGAGTGTGTTTGGCTTGTTTAATGCATTTTTTGAGGTAATTTTGGGGAAATTTGAGCCTTTTTCCTTGGTCCTACTAGCTTGATCAACTAGTACACCAGGGGGGAGTAAGAAAACTTCACTGCCATCTCTTTCTTGGGGGACTTGATCCAGGCTGAGCCACCCCTAAAAACCTTTTGTTGATGTTGAGACAAAGTTAACCATTTGTTTCCTTCTTTTGAAGTTTGATGTACACTTTCTCAAGGTAACTAGGGTTATAACCCTAGCCCCCCATGAAGTTCACCCCTACCACTCACTTGAGCGGAGGTATCTTCCTTCAGGGAGGTTATACTGAAATAGAGTAGGCATCTCATGTTTAGGGCCTTGTAGGTTAAGCCTAGTGGTCCCCCACCTCAAGACCCCTATACTCAATTGATTCTACCACTTATTGTGGTTCTACGTTTTAACTGTTTCTGAATTCAGTTGCTTGGCCAAGCCATATCCTGTGTCTGGCCTAACTCCTATGCCCCAGATTCCTAACCAACTCCATTTCATCCAAAAGAGTGCACATGAAGTGCTTGGTGCTATCTTGGAGGCCTGAGTCATGCCAAGTTTCACATAAAATCATCTATTTTGTTGACAAATCATTGGAACTTTGTATTTAGATCTTCATTTGTCTATCTGCAGCCCCTCTTTGTTACACACGTTTTGATTGTCGAAGGACTTATCCTGATTTGATTGATCCGGTGCCTGGACTTGCTCTACGTTACCTTTGTGTGGACCTCATTGTGAGTTGTGGAAAATCAGCAAGGTTTTCAAAAACATATACAAGGAACAAACACAAGTGAGAGCAAACCACAAACCTATTCTCATCGGAATATCCAAAGGGTGTTGGAATCGGAAAGCAAGTATCGAAGGTCAGGAGGGTCCGGATGGAACGGGTCGGTGGCTGGAGAGTTGTTTCTGCCAAGCTCCTCGGCTTCATCGGTATACATGTTCTTTCGAAATTGAATACTCCTAGTCCATCGTGTTCTTCGCCAACCACTCTCAGTTCCAGGCATAAGATACCTTGAGGTTCATATGCACTCGATGAGATCACCTGCGCAGTCAAAGGAGAAGAGTTCCGTGTACTTGAGATACTCTTGACGGTTCCGTGGTGCTTTACAATTTACCTCCGTCTGATGATGGCATCGAGGTCATGGTATTACACTTTGAGTCCAGCCTAATAAGTGCTTGTCAATCGGAGCAGGTTAATAGGTGCAGTCGGGGCAACCACATCATATAATCCCGTCGCACTGTACGAGCAAGTATTTGGTTGTCCCAAGGTAACAAATTGCTGCAGGGGGACCAGCATGCCGCCTGATAGAACGGGGGCGCACTGGTATCACTTGTAACCCAATCCAACTGCACCAACTCGAAGGTGATGTGTTAGGAGAAGCAGGTGCGCCTTGTACGCCAGAAAAAGAGCTCGGTCCTCAAACAGCCTATCGCTGTTTGATACTCGGAGCTTTCCTTGATAGCTGTGCTGCATCGGCAAATTGTTTCTCTCTGTTACTGAAAAACGAAAAAATGTCGCCATAAGTGGCGAAAACAGCCACGCAACCTTTTCCGAACCCACCGCTTTTGTACTTACCCCACCGGGCTGTCAGCAACCCCGTTCCACGGGCCCGAAGGACCGTTTTGTGCCTAGTCCACGGGTGGCTCCCACTTCGTTCTTGTTGTTCTCTGGCGTTGGAGACACCACCACGTGTTTCTCCCCCTCTGCCCTTGCCCTGTGGCGTTGCCACCACATACTACGTCATTCACCGCTGCAGCCGTATTTTCCTCACCTTAGTCTCGGATGGCCTTGGTCTTCGTCTCCCCAGTGCGCTGCTCATTCATGCCTGCCGTGTTTGTTCTTGGTGCCCTTGGTCCCCACGTCAATGGCCTGCTTTGTGTGTCTATACCCAACCGGCTCGCCAGCAGCCCTGTGGGTTGGGCCTGAAGGATTCCGTGCCTAGTGCAAGGGATGCTTCTACGTCCTTCTTGTTATTCCCTGGTGATGGAGACGCCACCAGCAGTTTCTCCCCTTCCCGCTTTGCCTTCTGCCATTGCCTCCTCGTGCTACGCCGTTTGTTCCTGAGCTAATTGATGCAGGGACTATCACTGGTATCACCTGCCTGGTCCGATCCTGGTGCGTCATTCTTTGGCTCCTCTTTCTTTTTTGCAGTCGTCCCCGTATGCTCCAATCTGGCATCTTCGTGCTGCTCCCCCTTTTTCTTCAGCTCGCGTCCCCGGATGATCCAATCATCGGGGTGGCGGTGTCTCCTTCTCTCCCCCGGATGATCCAGTCCCGGGCCTGTTGCTCTCCATCCCGGATGGTCCAGTCCGGGATGCCGCTGGTACTCCGTTGATGACCCAGTCCAGGGGCATCTTGTGTGCTTTTGAGATCCCCTGGGATAATTCCGTCCCGGGCCCCTGGCATCACCTGGATGGTCCAATCTAGGTGCATCGTCCTTGGGCTCCTCCTTGTTTTTCGCTCCCCAGCCCGGATGCTCCAATCTGGCGTCTTTGTGCTGCCCCCCCTTCTGCCGCTTGCAGATGATCCAATCCTCATTGGACCCGGGACTCACTCTGCGGGCCGGGTCTAGGTCTCTCCATGTGAGACCGGGCATCTTCTTACCCAAACTCTCTCCAAGTAGCATGCATTGAATTGGTTGGGTGTCATACGAACATGCAGATAGGCTACATTGATTTCCCATGTCCATTTGGGAATTGTTACTAATGCACATGTTGATTTGTGTATGCCAATGCCATCGGGTCTGAAGCAGTTAGGCACCAGGTGATGGAACTGAGCAGCATGTCCAAGCATGGGAGGGCATGAGCCATATGTTGTGTGCTGGTTTCTCTGTTAATGACTTCGGTTCTCAACACTCTAACCGTAGGGAGCGCAGAAAATAGTATGTAGCATATAGTAAATTTGTGAGGTTTGGTAGGCGGGCCCTTCTTGATGTCTTGTATCCAAGCAGCAAGTAATCTCGCCAAGTTGATTTCCTTGCTCGCCATTGGGTATATTGTTGATGAGGGACAGGCACCCGGTATGAAGTGCCATGCATTGCCAGCGTATGATATATGTGAGGTGTCACTTACGCGAAGTGTCAGATATTGCCGTGAGTTCACTCTCCTGATTCATATTTAGTGATCTTCATTGAAAGTTCATCACATGTGCACATTGGTGACTCATGAGGGTCCACAAGTCATATATGTGGCCATGCCGTACTTTATGTTCCCGAAAGCCATGGTGTCATGCTTGATCCGCTGTGAAAAGACATCTAATGTTTTGAACCTACGTTTCTTACTCCATTTTGCCGTCTTGTGGGCAAGGGTGAGGATGGGCCATCTGTGCCGGTGCTTCAGGAGTAAACCAATGATGCCATTGTGTTGTATATGATTGTCTTTGTGTTTTGCCGTACACCAAATGCACTTTCTTGATATGATTGTGTGATGCATGACGTTCCATGAACCAATGTGTCTTCTCAAGTTGTTGAATTGTGGTTGTGCAAGCATGGTGTCATATGTCCATAATGGAACGCATAGTTCGAATATGCGTGGTATGTAAATCAATTCCTAGAGTATGGATGCAGCATCGTGTTTGATCTCCGCACATTGTATTCCAAGGCTTCTACTTCTCTTCTGTTTCTATCTTAACTTCATTGGTTCCTGACTCACTCCTTGTTCCCTTCTCCATGACTTCCAGGTATTGATGGTACTCAAGCCCAATTTGAATCGGTAGACCACGCGTTGCGATTTTATTGCCAGGGGTTGCCAAGGGGTTTACTTGCAGGAATATGAGATTTGAGAGTTTGTGAATCATGTAAGCATTGGTGAGATCAAAAACAATGCGAGTAACAGGGAAGAAGCCGGAGAAATCAGGAATAGGCCCTAGTAGCCGCACATAGGCAGGACCCGGTCCTACTGACCTTTTTTATGGTAGCACAGGTTTACCTGCCGCCTACCGCCACCCAAGGTGTTTGGGTCCCAATGAGCCCTGTCTAAGTGGACCCCGGGTCACCACTGACGATACCATCTGGGAAGCTTTGGTTGAAGCTCCGTCAGCGGTCTACTTAGGGTGGCAACGCATGGGGCCGCAAACCCAGTTGCAACCCCTCCACGGCCGCATAACGCCCTCAAAGCAGGGGGTTAAGCGTTCATCGCGGTCATTGGACCCCTTCGCGAATGAAATTGTGGGGGCGCGCAGCCCGTGGCAACCTCTCCATACCCAGATTCCGCCTCGAAAAGAAGGGGGTTAGTCGTCCATTCAAGTTGGTGGACCCCTTCGCGAGCCAAGAGATGGGGGTGCACACCTGGTTGCAACCCTTCCATACCCAGATTATGCCTGTAAAGGAGGGAGTTAAGCGTTCATGGGAGTCACTGGAACCCTTCGCCAGGTAAGAGCTAGGGGCAGAAACATCCCGTTGTAACCCACCCGTACCTGGGTTATGCATCCAAAGGAGGGGATTAAGGATTCATGGAGGTCATGGGACCCCTTTGCGAAGCAACAGATGGGGCCGCCTGCCCAGTGACAACCTCCTCATAACCCGATTATGCTTCCAAAGAAGTGAGTTGAGCGTTGATGGTGGTCATTGGACCCCTTTGCAAGGTAAGAGATGGGGACGCGCACCCCGTTGCCCCGCCTTCATACCTGGATTCTGCCTCCAAAACACCAGGTTAACCGCTCGTGGTGGTCATTGGACCCCTTCTGGTGAGCAGAGCTGGGGGCACGTACCCCGCTACAACCCTCCGTACCCGGATTATGCCTCCAAAGCAGAGAGTCAAGTGTTCATGGGGGTCATTCGGCCGCTTCGCGAAGCAAGAGATAGGGGCGCCTACCCCGTTGCAAACTCTCATTGCCCCGTTATGCCTCCAAAAGGGGGTTAAGCGTTGATGGGAGTCATTTGACCCCTTCACGAAACAATTGTAATGGTTGCCTTGATTTCTTCGAAAATCGTCTCGTTTCACCAAAACGCGACGACATTACGTAGCATCGTTAAGCACGGCATCAAGTCGAACCCAAGACTACCATTCGCGGACAAAAACCCCGTTCAAAAGACATCCAAGAATCTTACACAATTGAATCCACACTTCTTCCACGTATTGATGTTTCATATTAGCATCTGTGGACACGCGCGTCTTCAATGCGCGACCGCGCGTTTGCGCGCTCGCTGCTCTGCTGCTGCTGGAAGACATAGCACTACCCCCCCGTGAAACCTCGAAGAGCCTTCAAGAAAGTTAGAACAGGCTTTCACTGTTGATCGCTTCGATGATATTGTTTTGTTTGTGCCCCTGCTTGCTCCTGCTGCTTCTTGATGTAGTTCAAGTTTTCAAAATAAATGTATTTTGATGAAATCAACAAGAAATAAGTACCCACACTGCAAGCAAAGGACCACAGGATCAAATCCACAACATGAAGGGCTGCAGTCAAAGGAGATAGTGCAGCAACAAAGAAAACTCACAATAACGACAGATTTAAGAAAAGATAGTTATAAAATATCCCACAATCAAGGACAAACTGCCCACATGGGAATCCTCTCTTTTATAGTGCCATCTAGAGATGTGCACTCATTGTTTTGAGCCCCATAGGTGCTGAGGTGGCATGGCTTGTGGCGCTGAGGTCACTGCCATGTGACATGGGATCTTCCTATTTAGCTAGGCTGACTGGGAATTGAACCCAGGACCTCTCAAAAAGAGGTGCCACAGCCCCCTAGGGTGCAGACCACTAGGATAGCTAAGCATTCATGAGAAAATATAGACAAATGTATAGGCTCTAGATCAATGTCAGCGCCTCAGTCAGTCGAGGAAATGGTGCATAAGTCCAATCAGCTGGGGGGTCAGGGGTCCACACAACATCCAAAGTTCAATGCTTGGTTTTGTGGGTCAAAATGTCTTGTAACCCCCTTCTGGTTTGGCGAATACTAAGATAAAAATGTGTTATGCCTTTAGGCCTCTCTATAACAACTAAGGCTAACCTTTTGGCAGGAAAATACACTTTTTTTTACTCCCCCCTTGTGCTGTGGTGGCCACCACTGTTGCATGTTAAAGGAAAAAGGGAATTTTGTTTGGCCTCCCCATGGCTTCAACATCTATTTAAAATTTGCTATAACATCCCTAACATTGGGAAGAAGGCGCTGCACCAGGGCAGTCGCCAGGCTTTGCTTAGTCATAACAGACACCTACAGCTTCCACCGCGCTCATTGGCGTCGCTGGGGCAGCTGTGGCTTCGTAGGGGGTTAGAATGGGCATGCAAATTCATGTGTGCATACAACTGTCCCTCCAAATAGCAAAACGCAGTGCAAGACGCAAAACCCAACGCAGGATAAGATCAGGGCACGCTGTCAGGGGTCTCGTTGAACCTGCTGTCTGACCTGGTCTGTCCTTAGTGGCGTTGAAAATTATTTTACCCTCATGGGGGTATGGGATTCTGGCCAGTGGTCCAGGAGTCAGCTTTTCGGCCTGAACACGGCCTACGCCACTGTTTGCGCTGCAGGATATCTGCAGAGAGGGGACGAAGGGTTGGGGGACTGACAAACACGCAACGATCGACGCAAACACCAACATCCACCAAATGACGGCGTAGAATTTTTCTGAAGGCACACACCTGTCCAGAATCGCCATGTGCATTAAATGTACATTTTTACGCAATTTGTTTTCATCACAGGAGTTTTTGAATTCCTGGATTTACACGCAGAGAAAAGCGGCGCGCCGGAGCGCATCCTAATTGGGCGCCAGAAAAGACAAAAAAAATAAGATTATAACAATATGTCAAGTAATAATAAGGAAACGACGAGACACACAATAAATAATAAACGTGGAGATTCTACGCATGCTTCTAGGAGCAATCAGGAATGAAGAATTCGAAAAGTTCAATATGAGTTCAAAGAACAAGGTATAAACATACAGGTTTTGTTTTGTATGCAGCATGCACATTGATTGTCTCGTGTTACCGTGAACTCGCCGTGTAGCAACGCAAACATAGAGTAGAGGGCCAGATTAGAAGACTGCACGATGATTAGAGGTAAGATCCACTGATTAGAACATACACACGCATGCATAAACGCTTGCTTTGCCCGTGTTCCGTTTTCTCCTCCACTTGCTTCGCTCTCCAGCGGTAGGTAAGGTGGGTAAGCCCAGGAGGGACCACCCCCTGGTTGAGTTCGTGATGGTGGTATGGATTTTGAGAAAAAGAAAGATGAAAATAGTGGATTGGAGAAGTCGTGCATACTTGTGCATACATATGGCGCATTAAAAGGTAGATGTTGTGCACAGTACAACCCTTGTTTAGGTTAGCCAGGGGCTCCACCCCACGTTCTATAAGAGAGCGGGTGGAGTTCCTTAAGCTTGCTTGCTTGCAACTCGGTTGGGGAACGGCGTATCATAGGTCAGCCTAAGAAGAGTATAACACGTGGAGGCTGGCTTGGTTCCTCCGTCTCAAACCCAGTTCATCCGCCTTTGCTTTACAGGTTGGCAGGTAAGGGTGAATTGGTGCAGCAGCAGTTGCCTTCGGCGACTTTGGATTTTTCTGCCCACGCTAAAACGGGCGCTGATCACACAATCAACCAATTGCTCCTCATCCAGGAGTGGAGAGGGCAGTCCGACATCTTCGACATACACGCTGTGCACGCAAACAGGGCACTCCTTCCCTCCAAGCCCTGACAGGGAGACGCGTAGTGGCGTCCCTGTTAGGCCACAGTCGCTTAGTAGCGCTGTGTTCTCTTGTCCTTCCACAGGTGGGCCACTAGGGCCTGAGACACATTCTTCCACAACATCAAGTATCGTGCATGTGTAGGAGTGGTAAGCCAGGGTGAGGGCTTGAGCCCAGAGCTCGCTCATCCTTCCATGGCTGGTGCCACTGTAGTGAGAGTAGGACCTGTAGTGTGTGTGTCACTGTCCTGCCTGTTTCCTGAAATTTTATCAGGGTTTTGGTGGGCAGTGGCAGTGGTAGTCTAGGTTTTTGCGGCGTAGCAAACAGGCGTTTTCATGCCTCATAGCTTTTTGCCACCCCTCCCCTGTAGTAGGCAGGTAGGTAGGAAAACCATAACCTCGGCGTTATCGCTGGGTATTCCCCCAAGGGAGTCTGGTGCCAGCACAAAAATCGGGCACCTAGGGGCGGAGAGACCCGGGGCGTACCCCGTGGCACCGTGTAAAGACATCCGCCGGGTTCAGCAGGGGTGCCGACTTGGGTATAACTAGGACACCATTTCCGCAGCTTGCTCGTAGGTCCTCAGGATCAGCACACTCACACACACATAGGCAGGTATAGGAAGGGTTCAGTCCCTAGGTTTCTTCTGAGAGGGAAGCGTTTCAGCGAGCCTCAGCAACTCTCCTAGGTTGTTCTGGGACAAGTAGTCTACCAGAACAGACGTCAGGCGTCCCTCAGGAAGCACAAAGGCAGAGAAGGGTTCCCAGGTAGCTTCTTCAACTCCAAACCATTCCCAGAGGGTGAGAAAACGCCAGCCTCGGCGATAGCGGTGTCGGAAAACCAAGTTCACCAGGTAGAAGCCTTCCTTAGCCATCTCCTTGGCATTCATGTCCGGGAGTTCTCCTTCAACTTCCATTGGGCTGGCAGCGCCATGTAGGTCCAGAGCGGCGATCTCCTTGTCGTTGAGTTCCCTTTTCTTCTCCACAGAGGTCCTCTGGGTCGTAGTAGCGCTTGAGCTGTTGAGCAGCGCACACCAGGGTCCCCCCTAGTCGGGGAGAACACCGCACAGTGATGCGGTGACCATCCACAGACAGGATCTTGTAGGGTCCAAAGTAGGGGTCATCGCTGGTGGAGCCTGGCCAGGCGGGTAGCCGACTGTGGTGCACCAGCACCAGTTCTCCCTCTCCGTAGGAGGCGGGCACCCGATGCTTGTTCTTCTTGTTCCACTTACGCTCCCTCACTCTCTGGAGCATAGCCTTGGCCTTGTCCACCTTGTCGTGTTGATCCTTCACCCACTTACCCACAGTGGAGTAGGAATCCTCAGGATAGGGAGCGTGTAGGAACCACGCTGGGCGTCCCATGAACAGCTCATGGGGCGAACAGCCAGTCCCCTAACTCTCTTGGGAGTTCATCATCAAGGACATGACGGGGAGTAGCCTCACCCAGTATTTGGTGCGCTCAGTCTTGCACCATATCCTCACGTTCTCTTTGAGAACCCGAATTCGTCTCTCACATAGGGGGTTACTCGTATGAGTATAGGGAATCCCTGTGGACACCTGGACATTAAGGGACCTCAGGACTCTCTTGTACCAGCCAGCGTCGGAGCGTACTCGGACGTCCTCGTCTGAGTTAATCTCTTTGGGTGCCCCATAGACACAGAACCACCCTTCCAGGAGTATCTTGATGGTCTCCTCGCCGGTGATGTGTTTAGTGCATGGGAACACCCTGGTAAACCTGGTCAGCCCACAGGTCACCAATTGATTCGGGCCCTGCGACGTAAAGACGTCAGGATGGCGTCAGGATGGCGTCAGGATGGCGTCAGGATGGCGTCAGGATGGCGTCAGGATGGCGTCAGGATGGCGTCAGCATGGCGTCAGGATGGCGTCAGGATTGTCAGGATGGCCGTCAGGATGCCGTCAGGATGATGGGTAGTTTCGCGTCAGGATGGCATCAGGTTGCGTCAGGATGCGTTAGGATGGCGTCAGGAGAACGCCAAAATAGCGTCAGGGTGGCGTCAGGGAGCGTCAGGGTGGCGTCAGGATGGCATCAGGATGGCGTCAGGATGGCGTCAGGATGGCGTCAGGATGCGTCAGCATGGCCGTCAGGATGCCGTCAGGATGATGGGTAGTTTGGCGTCAGGATGGCGTCAGGTTGCGTCAGGATGCGTCAGGATGGCGTCAGGAAAACGCCAAAATAGCGTCAGGATGGCGTCAGGGAGGCGTCAGGATATTATGGTGGCATCAGCATGGCGTCAGGATGGCGTCAGGGAGGCGTCAGGATATTATGGTGGCGTCAGGATGGCGTCAGGATAGCGTCAGGATAGCGTCAGGATAGCGTCAGGATGGGGCAACCAGGACCTGATGGCATCTCAGGGTGTCAATCAGGCCTCCGGGGCTGATACTTACCAGAAATAGATTACACATAAAAGACAAAATGTTGTACAGGGTACAAACCTAATGAGATATTTTGAACATCATTTAGAAGGCTCTATGGCAGGAAATGCCGAAAATTGTTTTTTGAACAGAAAAATATCTTTCCTTTTTGAGATTAAGGTGGTTGAAGTGAATAGCGGGCAGCGGGTACGACGGCAGCGAATCCCGAAAAGAAGGAAAGGGTTTACAAGAAAACTGTTCACAGGTATGCAATTTACAACTTTTCACAGATTATGTCCCTGCCATTTATACACAACGCCCATCATTGCTACAGTCAGGAACTTCATGAAGAAGGAAGAGTGAAGAAGTCGAAAAAGTGGGAAGAAGTTCATTCAGGTCAAGCATGAAGTCACAATTTACCCGTAATCAGATTGTCCTGCGTTAGTCCAGGAGCGATTCATATCTATTACACCGGTGCTCTCGGAAACCTTGTTCAAATCCCCCCCCATGGGGGGCTTTTAATTGGGGGGCCGGGGAATGGGGCCCCGCCCCCCTCTAAAAGCAGTCCTTATGCCATTACATACAATCCGCTCGCCGAAACAAAACATACCTCAAAAGTCTACGATGTAGCCCCTCTAAATAACCGCCTCGGAGAGCTGATTCGCGCCGTCATGTTTGTTGTGATCAGTCATGGCTGTTTTACAAAGTTAGGACCTTTACAAGGTTTTAACTTCTTTTTTAGCATCCACTAATTCCATATAAGCTAGGGATGCAATTTAAAGACGCACTAGCAAAGTTGAGGTGCCGAACAACACTATGTATAAGTCACAGGCCCCAAATCCGAATAAATCTATTTGCCATATTATTTATTTGCTGTGCACGCATGCATTTCGCAGTTGCCGGCGTTTGCGATCTTTCATTTTGACTGTCCAAAGTGAAATCGGGCTACAGTGCACGAAAGTTCGATCTAAGACGAGATTTGTAAATGATTCTAAAAGCTGCGTCTTGCTGTATCATTGAAAAACCGCCGTCACTTTGTTTTAGCACCGCTTTTTGATTCGACGGTTTGCAGAGCACACCGCCTCCTTTTTAAGCTCAAAAATGAAGAGAACACCCCCAAAATGACCAAAATTGCCCTAAGTTTCGTCAGAATCTGATACAATAGGCCCGAGTTATGAATATGTCAATTTTATGCTATTTGCACCCTGTGTCGCTAATCTTGCCAAATGCACCCTCCCTGTCTTTGCGCTACTAGCTGAAACACAAGGCAAAGGGGTGTTTTTGCCTTTGTTTGTCACCGCCCGGCTCCATTTCTGACAAAGAAAGGTGACCCGAAAATGGCTAAAAACCATAATAAGGCTTTTCTTTTGATGGTGCTTCGCACCAGCAAAGGAAAAGCCAGACCAAGCACGAAAGATGAAGAATTCATTTAATCCTACTTTTCCACAACCTCCACAGCATATCGTGTATCATTGCTTCATTGAAATTTCCTCAACATGCTCATCGTTTTTTGTTATAAGTACCTGATCATGCATGTGCACATTGTGCAATCTGACTTCGACGTCCGACAGATACCCTTCAGATGCGATCGCAGCCCGCACACCGCCCTTCCCCATCTCGTGGAGCCCCCCCCCGCTTGTTCACTCCTGCTGTATTGTTGTGCGACATTACAGGCCCAACTGACGGAGGAGGAGCAGTACCATCGAAGGATCGAAGGGGAGCGTGACAGGGAAAAGGCAATGAGACAAGCCGCAGAATCTCAAGCCTCAATCTGGCGGGAAACTGGAAAAAAGATGCGACGTGACTTAGAACGTTTGCTGACGCAAGAAGAGCAAAGGAGGCGCAACGTCGAAATGGATAAGGCACACAACCAACGTCGAGCTGCTGAGGTGGATATGACTGAAGTGCAGTTGAGGCGCGAGGCGGAGCAAAAGCTATCCAAGGTATTGATGAGCGCGCTGTCTGTGTGTTGTTTGTGAGTCAGCGCTGTCTGTGTGTCATTTCTGTGTCTTTTGGGTGTCAGCGCGCTGTCTGTGTGTTCGTTGTGTGTCAGCGCGCAACAGCGCATGTGCGAGCAGCTTACCGGGGTGGTAGACATAGTTGCTGGGCTTCCGCCTTTCCAAGCAACTTTTGAGAAGGCTCCCGTTTCAGAACGCTTGGTCATCGTGATGGCTTTAGGACCATATGTCGTCCAGTCAGATACAAGTGGCCACATTCGCGCACAGTTTTCCAAATTTGCTGCTGCCAATTCTGCGGATCTGCTTCATCTCTCTCTGCGCTGTCCACTGCCTGGATTGATGCTTCAGGCAGCACAACTGGCTAAGACGCAAATTGAGGAGTTCATCCTCAACTGTCATCAGGCTGGTCAGAAATGGGACTGTGTTTGTCTGGTGGACGAAACTTTTGATGTTTGGGCAAGCCATATGAGCGTTTTTAACAAGGTGCCCGAAAACAGTGTCTTCCTTACGCGCCTCACCTCCGTAAAGATCAGACAAGGCCCACCAACGCTTTGCCCAGCACGTTGGTGTTCCCCACAAAACACATTAACATCTTGGAGAACTGGCGCAGAGCCATTCTTGCGAACATGATGCCATTCACAGTACAGTCCTCTAGCAACGAGGCTACCGACAGCTTTGCTTCAGTGCTGTCAAATACATGCGCCGAAATGGGGATTCAGGTGCACTCAGTGTGCAAAGATCTCTCCTCTCCCAAGGATTCCGACGCTCTGTTTGTGTTCTCTGTGTGTCAGCGCGCTGTCTGTGTGTTCTCTGTGTGTCAGCGCGCTGTCTGTGTGTCAGCGCGCCGTCTCTGTGTGTAATTTGGGTGTCAGAGTGCTGTCTGTGTGTTCGTTGTGTGTCAGCGCGCTCTGTGTGTGTCATCTGGGTGTCGGCGCGCTCTGTTTCTGTCCTTTCTGTGTCAGCGCGCCGTCTGTGTGTTTTTTGTGTCAGCGCTCTCTGTGTGTCATTTGTTCATCAGCTCTGTGTGTCTTTTGTGTGTCAGCGCGCTGTCTGTGTGTGTCATTCATGTGTCAGCGTCCGTCAAGCTGTGAACAGCACAACAGCACAGCACAGCACAGCACAGCACAGCACAGCACAGCACGGAGACACAGAGGCAGCCCCCCATGGCATGAATGAGCAGGCTAGGGCAAACCGCGACGCTACGGTCGAACAAATCATGCGCAACGAGTTGGCATCCCGAGCGGCGCACCGCGATGGGAATAGTTACCTCAATTACCGAGAAAAGGTCTGCAAATCTCCCATAAAGCAGTGCAGGGGCAAGGTTCCTCCCCAATGCACAAAAAAATTGTGCCATTCGTGTTGCAAAGCACTAAGCATTGCACTTCAAGTTGTGGAGCATGGCGTTCCAGAAGGTGGAGCATTGGTACCTTGCAGTTTGCAATGTGTGTTCACCGGTACCCCAAGGCGACCGGGTCATGAGGTGACCGCCGAAGCATGGTCCAATCATTTTTGGCGACACTGGGTCTCGCATCTACGCACCAACCCAGAAGAATTGGAGAAGTGGAAAGCAAATCGGCTGGATAGTAACCGCTCGGACTCTCCACCACGCAGCTGGTAGAGGACATCTATTGGTCAAGGTGTGGCCTCAGCAGCACAACCTCAGGTGCAGCTGCAACCACAAAATCGGCCTGATAACAGCCCCAACCGCAGCCCCAACCCCAGCCTCCAGCACAACCTCAGACCCAGCTGCATGAGAGTAATGTACACCGGCAGCCTGAGCCTTAGGCTCCAACTTCTGTCCAGCCTCGGCCAATCACCGAGCATCAGGCCCGACCACAGGCTCGGGCACAGCCCCAAGTCCCAACGGATCAGCTACGTCCCCCACAGCAGCCCCGGCCTCAGTCCCAGCCGCAAGTTGAGCTCCAGCTTACTAGTGCCCCTCCACTACCGTTAGCTCCTCGGCCAACCGCACCACCAACCAGCTCAGAAATGCCGAGACAACCAGTGGCAACCCGTCAGGATGTCGATGCTTTAACAAGGCACGACTCCATTCTAGATCTGGATTTGATGCATCCCCAAGATGAAGCTGTTTCTCTAGCGCAACTTGCTACTTTGTCAACCGTGCCTCCAAATGGCGTTGTTGATCAACCGCCACCAGACAACACCAATGCTGAGCCGCCCCAAACGCAAACAAGCGTTGTGTCGACACCAAATGTCATCAACGTTGGGCTGTCGGCGGAGGTAAGGCCGCAAAGGGAAAGACCTAACTTTTTAGAATGTGCAGTTTGTTTCGAAGTGTTTGATGAGCATCAAAAAAAGCCCATGATCCTCCTGTGTGGTCAGGGTCACACTATTTGCGCAGCTTGTGATGCTTTGATTGAACCGGAGCAATGGGAAACCCCGCTTGAAGGCGGAGGTATTCGCATTAATGGCCCGGCAAGGAGGTGCCCCGTGGATAGAGCGGTGTGGGAGACACCTTCTCAATGCAACCGCATCATGTTAGATGTTTTGCAGCATTGGTTGCGGGGAGGTAGCAATGCCGGTCAACAAGCATCTTCACAGGACAATGAAGCCTCAAGTTCATCAAATGTAAATGGCATTTCATGGAGCACTGCGGCCATTTGCACCCGCATGGATCATCGTCCAACGAATCGTTGGGTTGATGGAATGATTTTGCATTGCAAATTCACGGATGGATGGTGGGTGGGCACAGTGAAGAAAGAAGGAAATGGATAGTTCGTTTACTTTGCCGATGGCTATGCATATAGCCGCAGTGTGATCAAAGATTACCATCAGGCACACTAATTGCGGTTTTGGATTGCTTATGCTTTGTCACTTGTACACCGGGCGTTGTTGTGCCTGCTGTTCATTTAACATATACTTTTTTTATTTGCTCTGCATTGAATTGCAGCGCTGGATGGCTGTTTTCTTTACACCCATCCGAGTCTAATGTGATTGAATTGTTTTGTTTGTGCTACGTTGCTGTGCATTAGTGCTTGAGGAGGACACTCAAACATTGCGATTTTCTTTTTGTTTACAGCCATGGTGAATCGTACTGTCACTGGGTATTGCATCTATTTTCTGACGCTTTTGATGGACTCATCGCCGTTTACATGGGCCGAGTTGGTTATTGTGATCACCCTTTTACGTGATGGAGAATCGCAAGGAATGTATGTACCTGCTTCACGAACGATGATTGTTGAGGCGGTTTACCAAAAAAAAAAGGCTGTCTTTTATTTTTGTATGTGCTGTCTTTCAGGGTGTCCAAAAAGTTGGAAATCACACGCAAAGCCGTCCGCAAAGCCCTAGATTCGGTGTGCGGAAAAATCATGGAGTGGAACCCATTCGCCATACCTTTTGCACGGCGCCGGGATTATGTAGAATTTGAGCACCCGATTATGCGCTACATCTCTGCCATCGTGGACTCGACGCATGTGTACATTGCGAAGCCACAAGATCCTGCTCTCCGCCGCGTGCTATGGTTTAACAAGGGTGATAAGAAGGGGCATGCCATTGTTTTCAATGTGTTCATCAATTGGGCGTCGGAGGTTATTGCTTGTTCTTGGTGGTATCCACCAAAAGCTTATGACGCTGACCTGACACGAGACATGGACGCTGCATTGCCATGGGTATGGAACGGACCTAGGCCGGATATGCGGCTTGGCGATTTGCATTATCGTACTGGTCTAAACATGATAACGCGACTAGCACGACCTGCAGCAGAACCGCGTCCAAGGTTGCTTGGTGGTGCTGGGAGAGGGCAACGTTGGCTTGGCCGTGGTGCAGCTGCCGCTGCTATGGGGCACGGAAGGGGCCGTATGGTTCCGCAACCAGGTCAGCACGGACAACAAGTTGCAATGAATGCCTACAACCGGTTCTACAACAGAACAATTTCCCAGGTATTCGTTTCATTCGTCATGTTGTTAGCCTAGCCGGGGAGGAGTGTATTTATCTTGTTCGTGGATATTCATTCTTGTTTCCCAGAAACGTATCATCGTTGAGAATTGCTTCTCCAACATCAAGAAATTCGAGTTTTTTCAGCGGTGGAAGCGCAATGGAGGCCTGTCTGACAGCGACACGGTGGTAAAGCTCCTCATATTAGCATGTGCACTTCACAATGCCGAGCAGCAAATCGACATGATTGCCCGGTGCCGGCCGTTCGGGGAGAAAACGTGTTTTTGCGGAATGGCACCGTAAGGAAAGTGCAAAGATAAGAAATGTCCATTTTTGCTAACAATGATTGTTTGCAATTTACTCTAAAGATTCTGTTTGATGATTTGAAGTGTTTTGATTGCATGCTACATTGCCATATTGGGTAAGGGTAGGTGCAATGGTGCGCAAACCTTTTTCTTTCTTGAAATTGATAATTTTTGCAAAAATTGTAGGTAGGGTTAGGGTCAGGGTGGCACCCAGGTACTCCAACTGGGCCTGCAGCTTCAAGGGCGGCACGGTGTGTCAGGAGCGCCCCAGAATGTGTCAGGATGCGTCAGGATGACGTCAAGATTGCGTCAGGATGGCGTCAGGATGGCGTCAGGATGACGTCAGGAATGTTTCACGGATGGCGTCAGGTTGCGTCAGGATGCGTCGGGATGGCGTCAGGATGACGTCAGGAAAATGTCAAGACAGCGTCAGGACGGCGTCAGGGTGGCGTCAGGATGGCGTCAGGGAACGTCAGGATAGTTCTATGGCGTCAGGAATGCGTCAGGATGAGTCACGATGGCGTCAGGATGGCGTCAGGATGGCGTCAGGATGCGTCAGGATGGCGTCAGACAAGCGTCACATGTGTCTCAGGGTAGAGGTGTAGGCGTCAGGAGCGCGTCAGGATGCGTCAGGATGCGTCAGGAAGGCGTCAGGGTGGCGTCAGGAAGGCGTCAGGATAATTTAGCGTCAGGTTGGCGTCAGGATGACGTCAAACGACGCGGGGCCCGAAGGTTACCAATAGGGCAAAGTCATAGCCCCCGAACTTAGGCATCTCCGTGTAGTCCACGTAGAGAACACTGTTGGCACAGTGGGGGATAGGGAGTGTCGAGTAGAGACCTCTGTCCCTGATATCCCCAGGTTTACCAACACGGGCACTTGTCCACGATGGGATGGAGGGTCTTCCGCAGCTGATCGTGAGTCCGCGCAGAGTGGAACTACTGCTTGAACAGCTTGAGGGTACGGTTCGCTCCCGCATGACCACTGGACTCATGGGTCCACTTGAGGAGTGCCGGGATACGGTGGCTAGGCACGACTATCTGGTCCTCATGCCAGAGGTAGGTCTTGTCACGCTTCCACTGGTCCTGGTTGACCAGGGCGGGTTCCAGACGCTTCTCCAGGCGTTTGTAGGTGTCCCCAAACTCTTTCAGGTACTCCGCTTGTTGGAGTCCAGCTAGAGGCGGCGCGGTACGAGGCGCTGGCGCACATGGAGCGCCAGCGCCGTCGCCAGCAGCCCCCAGAGCCGAGACCAGACACCATCTACCGGCTGGAGATCGGGTCAGGGAGGGCAGGGACAGGGCGCCAGGGAGGACAGGAGGGGTCGAGAGGGGAGCACAGCGGACAACCCAGTGGCGGGCTGCGGAGAGAGTAAGGGCAGGCAGGACAGAGCAGCGCAGCGGCGGAGGGGCACCGCGGCCAGCGGGAGGGAGGGCAAGAGAGTGGGAGCCAGCGACGTGGACAAGCAGGCAGCGCGGTGCAGGGCAGGGGTGCGGGACCAAAAGAAGGCGGTAAGGGAAGGCATGGTGGGCACGGTGCGCAAGGGAAAGGAGAGGGACAAGAAGGGCTCCAGGGAAAGGGACACGGGAAGGCGGGACTCCAGGGAGTAGGCAGCAAGAGACACGGGGCACGGGGGCCAAAGGGCAAAGGGCAGGGGAAGGAGGGTGGCCATGGGTACATGGGCTCACCGGTGTTCCAAGGGAAGGGATTGGGATGGTGGGGAGGTGTCGTCCCGCCAGTCATCCCGCCGGTCATCCCACCGTTTCGACCAACACCTTACCCTGCGATGGGGATGATGTACACACCCCCACCGGCGTACCCGGGCGTGCCGTCGCAGGCACACGTACAGCAGCGCCCGCAGGCCGGTGGGACGACGTGGGGTGCGCAGGGAGGGAAGGAAGAAGAGCACAGGAGGGCATGGGAGACGATAGGGGAAGAAGAGGGGAGGCTGCGGGAGAGAGCAGCAAGGGTCATTGGAGGGGCGGACAGGGTGGTGGAGGGGAGAACGGAGGGGCCAGGCAGGGCGCAAGGATGGGAGGCGCAGGCAGTGGAGGAGCTGCAGCGGGCGTGGGCCAACCTTCAGAGAAGGCAGGAGAGGGTGGAGAGGGCGGAACGGGAAGGCGGACGGCACGGGGAGGGAGGGGGGCCGGAGGGTCGCTCCCCACTGATGCCATTCAGGCAACCGGCTATCCCGCCCGAGCAGGAGAGTGAGATGCAGGAGAGGGCATGGAGGCGGATCAGGGGTGAGGCAGCGAGGCTGGCGGAGAGGGACAGGGAGGTGGCGGCGCGGGAGCGCAGGGTGCGGGAGTAGGAGGAGGCCGTGGCCCGGGGGGCACACCGGGTCCCCCCGGACCCGGAAGGGGACACCCCCTCCACGGGTGTGGAGGGGCGGTAGCCGTCCGGGAAAAGGGCCAGAGAGGAGGAAGAGGAGGCTGGGCAGGAGAGGGGGAAGCGCCGCCGGGTGGAGGAGCGGGGAGCAGGGGGAGCAGAGGGGGCGCCGCGGCCTGCCAGCCCCAGCCCGGACCTACGCCGACGGACTGGGACTCGGAGTCGCCACCGCCGCGGCGGTATGCGCCGCCGCCGGTACGGAGGGGGCCCGGGACGGTTGCGGGGTGGACGGCGGGGGACATGGCGGAGCTGGTCCGCTAGTTGAAGTGGGCGGGGAGGACGAGGGGAGGACGGGAGAGGCCGGGGACCCACCCCTTCAGCGACCTGGCCGGCAGGGCGCGGAGGCCCAGGGAAAGGGGGCCTAAGATGGAGGAGGGCCGGTGGAGGAGGATGCTGGGAGAGGCGCCTCCGGGGGTGAGCCTGGAGTGTCCCCCGGGGAAGGGGAAGAAGCCCAGGGTTCGGATGGTGCGGGAGCTGTTGCAGCGAGAGGGGTGGTAAGAGGGCGAGGCGTAGGACGGGGCAGAAGCCCGACCGAGGTGCTCATTGTCATCAACACGGGGGCGCCAGGTACTTGGGGGGTGCGGGAGGGACGGGCAGACGAGTGGCAAGGAGGGCTGCAGGAGAGTAGGACTCCGGGAGTCGGCAAAGGTAGGAGATGGTAAAGGGGGGGTGTGGAAGACACAAGGAGTGGAGGAAAGGCGCAGAGGGGCGCGGGTGTGCAGGAAAGGGCAGGGACACGGCCGGCGGTAGTGGGTGACCAGCATGGCAGCGGGGGATGTGGTGATGGCGGACACGGACGAGAACCCCCCGCGGAGGGAACTGGGTCCGCGGCGGCAGCGGATGGAGCGGCGGAGTACGGAAGCGCCGACGGGTGCGGACGGAGCGGCCGGGCAGCGGGACGCGGGAAGTACCGTGGGTACCGCAAACAGCGCGGCCCAGAGCGAGTAGCCTGACTTGATGCCGGAGTACAGGTGGAATGGGGTACTGTACTGGTGTGCTGGCGGAGTACGGCGAGCGGTTGTACGGAACCGGGCTGCATTGCCAGATGTGCTAGCGGGGATCCTCAGCGTGGGGTCATGACAGTCGCGAAAGGCCAGAGGTGACATGGAGCACCATCGTTGCCCGCTCAGAGTGCCGGGCCTACGAGGACCGCAGTGGCTACTGTGGACCCCATGGGCGGTTCACTCGTGCAAGCTGCGTGGGGGGGATCACGGTCGTCGAATCCCAACAGTCTAGCGTCTAACCCGTCCACGAGCAGGGCCACAATACAGTCCGCAAGTAAACCCCCCCCCCCCCCACAACATGAACTGGAGCGGGTCCGGCTGCCCCACGACCGTCTTCGGCACAGACCTCGTAATGGTCAGCGCCGTGTTTAATATTTTTTTTTTCTGTCCAATTTTTTTATATGCTTTTGCATATTTTATTATTGTTTGCGACAGAACGCGCTGGAGCGCTGGAGCTCTTGGAGACAGAGCGACTGCAAAGCGCGAGACGCGGTCGCCAGATCAGGGATGTGACCGTCAGCATTGACTACAGAGTTTAGGAGAATGACGGATGTATAGTATAAAAAGCCTTTTGAACGCTGTAGTTATAATTATTGCGAATGCCTGCATTTATAAAGACGATTACCAAATGTTGTAGAGTAGATTGTTTACGAAAGGGCCAGGTGCATGCCCTGTTCTTTGTATGTTACGTGTCTGCAGGTATGCGCCAGTGCTGAGGCCCGGCAAGGGTCTATAAATCTTTCGTACAATGGGTATGGATGAACCTCCGGCAGAAGGATGTAAAAGACGACATGAAACGTGTTGAGCTTGCATGCCACTGACGGGGTTCAGGTGTTGTTTGCAGGATTTTGGATAAAAGCAGATGGCTTTTCCGAAACAGCAGGCCAAACACCAAGACCAGGAGAACACAAGGGGCTAGGGCTCTGGCCCTGTTACAGAAAGATTCATAAATGGTCTTGCAGGACGGACGGACGGACGGACGGACAGATGGATGGACGGACGGACGGACGGACAGACGGACGGACCGATGGACGGACCGACGGACTGACGCCCACGGACCGACGGACCGACGAACCGACGGACCGACCGACCAACCGACCGACCGACCGACCAACCGACCGACCGACCGACCGACCTCATGATTGGTCTGGCAGGTCTTGCACCCACCTTGCCCAGGCCGCACCGCATGTCAGACAACGACGGTGACTTCATTCTCCACTGCCCAGCTCAGATTCGCGTGCAACGAGTCCATCATCGCGTAGCGAGTGGGAGTCACGCAGCGCTGCAACTACTGAGGATGCGCGGAGCAACGGCAATCGAAGTCAAGACAAGCTCAGCCATGTGGATTACGAACACCAGTCCCATGACAGCGCAGCCGAAGGAGATCCCTGGTGGGCGGATTTGGATGAAGCAACGCTGCAGGAGCTCTTCGAAACCAGTCCAAGGGAGTCCATGGAGTTTCGCGCGGCGAGTGAAGCAGGGTCAGCGAGTTCAGAGTCCGTTGAGGATGCAGCAGACGCCATGCAGCGACTATCCATGACGGTGCCGCTGTGGGCACCTATTGTTCAAATGCCTGAGATCCCGGAGGACCAGCGGCATACTCGTGATGCAGCGGGTCACTGCAAAATATGTGGTCCAGATCTGTTCTGCATGTGCCTGCACATGTACCAGCCAACGAAGTGTCCATTGAGGAAGCGTTGGTAGGAGACAGCCGTCGCCAGCAAAGTCTTCGTGAGCCACACAGACCAAGCACAACGTCCCACGCCACAGGGATATTGTCAAACCTGGGGAGCGAGTACCCCAGCGTGAGGAAGGGGCGTCCACGCGTGCCGGCTGCCGAAGCAACGTATGAGCGACACCAGAGAGAAGGAGCGACCACAGAGAGCCCCATGGACGGGCAGGACCAGCCCAAGATCTACACCATCCGTGACCATACCCTCGAAGTCCTGATGCACCCGGATGTGCTACAGTTGCATGCCGTGAAAGTCGTCCATACACCGCAGGGTGACGAGCGGCAGTTGCACTTGAAGGTGCGTGTACGGTGCGGACAAGAGGAGTTGGAGTGGATATGATGGAGTGGATGTGCGTGAACGGCCGGTTCCAAGACCGTCGGTTCACTTCTAAGAAGGGGGGTGAAGCCGGTCCGGCTGCCCCACGACCGTCTTCGGCACAGACCTGGTAATGGTCAGCGCCGTGTTTAATATTTCTATTTTTTCTGTCTACTTTTTATATATGCTTTTGCATATTTTATTATTGTTTTCGACAGAGCGCGCTGGAGCGCTGGAGCGCTTGGAGACAGAGCGCGCTGCAAAGCACGAGACGCGGTCGCCAGATCAGAGATGTGACCGTCAGCGTTGACTACAGAGTTTAGAAGAATCACGGATGTATAGTATAAAAAGCCTTTTGAACGCTGTAGTTATAATTATTGCGAATGCCCGCATTTGTAAAGACGATTACCAAATGTTGTAGAGTAGATCGTTTACGAAAGGGCAAGGTGCATGCCCTGTTCTTTGTATGTTACGTGATTGCAGGTATGCGCCAGTGGTGAGGCCCGGCAAGGGTCTATGAATCTTTCGTACAATGGGTATGGATGAACCTCCGGCAGAAGGATGTAAAAGACGACATGAAACGTGTTGAGCTTGCATGCCACTGACGGGGTTCAGGTGTTGTTTGCAGGATTTTGGATAAAAGCAGATGGCTTTTCCGAAACAGCAGGCCAAACACCAAGACCAGGAGAGCCCAAGGGGCTAGGGCTCTGGCCCTGTTACAGAACCCATGGCGTCCTGGAAGGGGAGAGAGTCGGGTAACGAAGGGAAAGCACAAGGATAGGGGACAGCAGCAGAACAGAGAGGGCAGGGTGAGGGTGCGACACGACACCAGGGGATAAGGGTAGGGACAACAGAGAGGGGCACGGGTACAACACACAGGTGGCACACACGAGTGAATGCACGGCGAAGGCAGTGACCGCAGACGGAAAAGTAAAGACAGGACCCTCAGAGTGACAGCGGATAGGAGGTGAGGAGGGGAGAAATTGCGAGACAGGGGGTGAGGGCACGGGGCGGCGAGGCAGGGGTAGCCCAGAGAGGAGCAGGGGGCACACGCAGGGCGCGCGTGAGCAGCGATGAGCGCGACAAGAAAGGCAACCAAAAAAAAAGGCAGGTGAACCCGAGGGGACAGGGCCGCGCGGGAGGAGGGGGAAGCAAGGGGCCAGCAACGGCACAAGGGTACACCTCGTCTCGCGCAGAGCAGCGCCATGCCGATGACCCGCATTGAACTGTACCGGCCGCCCCGCCCCACCATCAGGGAACTGATCGAGGGGAGGCCAGCAGGGGCGGACGACGGGGGAGTCTCCCCGACGGGGTATCTGGGGAGGCCGCCCAAATCGGCCTACAGGACGGTTGACAGGGCGGAGGCCAAGAGGCGCGTGAGAGCGCGCGAGTTACAGCCCTGGTGCGGGGAAGACCAGCGGAGAGCACACGGAGCAAACGTAAGAGGGCGGACAAGAGACAGATGAGAGGGGAGGAAAGAAAGGGAAGAGAGGAGAGTGACGTGAGAGAGGGGCGCCCACCTGGCATGGCCGGGGACCGCCAAGGGCCACGCCCCAAGAGGGCGAAGGGACAGGAGAACAGCACCGAGGGGAGCCGTGACCAGATGACCAGTGCAGTGCTGACGTGCGTGCATGCAGGGAGGAGGGTACCACAAGGCAGGATGCACAGCGGGAAAGGCAGGGGGCAGGCCAAGAAAAAAAATCGAAACCACAAAGCACCACCGGAGGGCGTAAAGCACAGAGCGAGCAGGCAGCGGGGGAACGGGAAGGAGCGAAAGGGTAGAAGAGGGACCGCGGGTGGCGTTAAAAAAAAACAACAGCAGGTGACCAGGTGGGGAAAAGGCACGAGTACACGGGTGCCGGGGGCAGCGGGGGCGGGGCCAGGAAGAAGGGCCCCAACAGGTCCTTAAAGAAACAAACCACCCAAACAGAAGGGGGCGGGAAGGGAGCGACCAGTGCTAGGCACACGAAACGGTCCCCGGATGGATGAGGATCCAGTGGGCTCGTGCCAAAGGGTTGCTGGCGGCCCGGTGGGATATAAACACGGGATGATGGGAAAAGGGGACGGGACAGAGAATGCGTGTGGCTAGGGCCGCACGTCAGCCCCAGGAGAATGGGAAGGCGCGGGACGTGGGGAGTAGGCCGAGAAGGGTGACGGGACGTGGCACAGGGGAAAGGGACGGGGGCGGGGAGGAAGCGACCGGTGCTAGGCGCACGAAACGGTCCCCGGATGGATGAGGATCCAGTGGGCCCGCGCCACAGGGTTGCTGGCGGCCCGGTGGGGTATAAACATGCGATGAAGGGAGAAGGGGACGGGACAGAGAAGGGCGTGGGGCTAGGGCCGCACGACAGCCCCAGGAGAATGGGAAGGCACGGGACGCGGGGAATACGCCGAGATGGGTGACGGGACGTGGCACAGGGGAAAGAGACGTCGCGGGGCTGCGAACCAGGGGATGAGGGGAGGCGGAGAATACTGAGCAACAGCCCCGTGGGATTGGGAAACCGGTCGCCATGGAGTGGTGAACCATGGGCCAACCATGGGGAGCCTGGCCACGGGAAGTTGGGAAAATGCCCTGAACTCCGGAACGGCTGTGAGGTGTCCGCAGGGGAGAGGGTTGACCCTGAGGTCCCTGGGTCAAAGGCCTGAGTACACGTAGGTTCAGGCGTGAGCGGGACCTGGGGGAACGTGGAAAGGGTCGCCCTCTGGCCTCCAGCCGCGGATGGACGACACACCAAGTGCATCCGGGAGCCGAGTGGGTACTCCAACTGGTGAGGGATGGGGAGTGCTGGAATGGGGTTGCGAGAGAGAAATGCTGCGCCATTGGCAACGGCTATCCACAGGAAACCCGCCTGCAGGCGCCCGAAACGCTGAGCTAGGGGGGGAAGACCGGAGGATCCTTCGATGGGTGACCGGAAGGAGCTGAGACCGTGAGGGCAGCGACTGAAGGAAACCTACCGCCGGTCATACCCCAAGGGAACCTGGTTGAAGTTCTCGGCCGTGAGGTGAGACAGGGGTCGCCAGGGGAACTGATGGTGAAGAGCTCCCCTTCCCACCAGCAGCGGCCACCATGTAAAACAAACAAGGGGATGTCAGATGAGGCTGCGAACGCGGCCGCCCTTACTTACTTACTTACTTACTTTCACATGACCACAGGACTCATGGGTCCACTTGAGGAGTGCCGGGATACGGTCGCTAGGCACGATCATCCGGTCCCCATGCCAGAGGTAGGTCTTGTCACGCTTCCACTGGTCCTGGTTGACCAGGGCGGGTTCCAGACGCTCCTGCAGGCGTTTGTAGATGTCCCCAAAATCTTTCAGGTACTCCGCTTGTTGGAGTCCATCTAGAGGTCTGATCATGGTCATGTTGAGGTCCAGGTGTACATCCATACGGCTGAACGCCTCCTTGGCTAGCTCCTCAGACCTGGCACCAATCATGTCGTCAAAGTTGTTGCCGGTGATGTAGTCCGCACACTGGTTCTTGACGCCCTGGATATAATGTACTGAGAGCCGTAGCTGGCTCAGGTAGGTCCACCAGCGTCTGAGCTTAGCCTTCTCAGGTGGGGGTCCCGTCTGGAAGGTGCGGACCGGTTCTTGGTCACACAGCCAAACCACTGGGTTACTCCCCAACAGTCTGTACTGAGAGGATAGCACTAGCATACCTGCGAGCAGTTCCTGCTCATAGGTACACTAGTTACCCCGGGCCTGGTTCCATTTTCAGTTCCAATGACCCAGGGAACCAGGACCAATTTGTTGTCAGAGTACCGTCTCGGTTTAGTCCATCAGTACCCCATTGGGAAATGGTCCAGTCGAACTCCTCCTTCTCTAGTGCTTGCCACTGGAACAACGTTCCACCTCCGCCGACATTGCTGGCGTCAGTCACCAGGATAATTTCCCCTTGTGCTCTAGGCACGCCCAGGCACTTAGCGTTGGCCACTTTGTCCTTGAGCTCGTCAAACGCTTGTTGTTCTTGAGAGCCCTAGCGCCAGGTAGTACTCTTCCTGATGAGATCCGTCAGGATGGCGCTGGTGTAGGTGAAATTTGTGATATGGCGGCGATAAAAGTTGCAGGACCCGATGAAACTGCGTACATCATGGAGTCCTTTCTTGGGGACTTCATGTCGTACCTTAGCATTCATCACAAGTTTGGCCTTAGAGGCCGCTGGGGTCCACCACCCATACCCAATGTCGAACCCCAGGTACTGCATGGTCTCCTGCATGAACTCACACTTCTCCAGCTTGAGTCTGGTGTGGATCTCCTGGCAGACTGCAAAGAACTCGCCCAAGAGGATTAGGTGGTCCTCTTGGGTATTCGCTCCCAGGCATACATCGTCGATGTGTGCTTCCATCTGGGCTCCATGGGATATGAGTTCTTGCACCACAGGTCTTCGACGTAGGATGCATAGGATCTTGTTCATCAGCTCTTGAAAAAGAGCGGGTGCGTTAGCCACGCCAAAGTGCATGACCTTCCACTTGAACACCCTCCCCTGAGGCATAATGAAGGCTAGGAGCTCCTGGGCATTGGGCGTCAGGTCCACTTGCCAGAATCCACTCTGCTTGTCCATCTTCGTCTTGTACCGGCAGGAGGCTATCTTCTCGAGGGTTGACTCCATGTCCGGAATGGACCCTGAGTGGTTCAGCGTCTTCTAGCCACTAGGAAACAGGGGCTGCAGTGTTGGGGGTAGTCCCCATCCTTGTACTCAAGGACCAGGCCAGCGTCGATACATTCTTGTATCTGTCGCTCTATCTTATCGGCCTGCTCCTTAGGAGCCGGGTAGGGTCTCCTGCGTATCTTGTGACCCACGAACTCGGGCTTCAGCTTGAGGTCCATCTGTACCAGCTTGTCACAGGAGGCTGGAGTTGGTAGTTCTCCGAATACCTCCAGATAGGTCCTGATCAGCTTCTGTACTCTAGGGTCCAAGAGTTTGATCTTGTCCTCCATGTCCTCGTCAGAGTGTAGAATGCTTGCCCGTTGGTGTATAGAAGCAGGGAGGTGATCCTCAACCGGCTCAGCGTCCTTGGTCGTGTCCCTCAGCCCTTGGTAGGCGTAGAGAAGGTCCCGTTCCACAGTCTCGGGTGGTCGGTGACAACAGAGGCACACTCGAGGGGGTTTGCATACGCATTCCTCTGAGACTTCATCCTCCTCCGGTGTCCTCACATGTGCACCCCACACGCTCTTCATGAGCTTCAGGTCCACCTCTCGTTGCCAGGTGGTGATTTTCTGTTCGAGGTCCTCCTTCAGTTGGGAGATATCTCCCATGAACCCTTGCTTCAACGGCAAGGAGCGGCGGGTAGGCTTAGCGTAGCATAGCTTTTTCGCCACCAATCTCCTCTTGGACTCCACGTACTCGCTCACCCTAGATCGGGGATCCAGCTCCTCGTCCAGGGGCTCCTCTCCCCTCATGGAGAGTTGGGGCTTCAGTGGGGCAGCAGACTCGGCGTTCTCCACTTCCTCCACGCACGTCTGGACGAAGAAGGCGTCATGCTCAGTCTCGTCATCAGAGTGTATAGAGCTGGGTAGCTCGGATAGCCCACACTCTGAGACTACATCAGGATTAGGTACACAGCAGGGGGAGTTGGGGGCAACAGTGTCAGACGCAACGTACTCGTCTCCCCCAGGAGTAGTCTCTACGGCGTTTCGAGGTCGTAGCTGATTTTTCAGGACATCCAGGGTGTAGCCGCTGCTCTCACGTTGAATTTCCTGGACCATAGCAGGGTCCAGATCTTCCCAGGGCACTGGGGCCAACTTCCCGTCCACCACGCTTAGCATGCTCCCCCATCCCAGTTTCCTGATGGGCGTCTTGCGGCCCAGAGGCAGGTAGATGGCGTCATCCGGCAGCTGGATGGAGGTGAGCGTCAGCTTGTCCAATAGAGTACGCCGGTACTCATTTCCCCCATGGGTTCTCCAATCGGGGGAGCACAGGACCATACGGGAACGTTCCGGGGCCACCTTGGTCAGGACCCTCCCCAGTTCACTGAATCTTGGGTTCCCGTAGGCCATCCCGAAAGAGGGCCAGTAAAATTTATAGCAGCAATTTTTCCTCTTGCTGCAGTAGAGGTCCAGGACATGTTGCTTATCGCTGGTGAATAGCTCCACGTTCAGGTCTTCCCGGGAGTATCCCAACTCCTTTAGACCTTGGTCTAAGACATCCCCAAGGAGCTGATAGTCCTCAGTTTCGGAGGCAACCATCATGGTTGAGGGCTCCTTCTTGCATACCCTCAGGTAGCTAGATGTGTGCTCAGACTGCTCCAGAGGTACACATTCTCATCCGTCACCATGGTCCACTTGGAGGACGTACGGTGCTTGCAGGGTGAGGAATGGAACCTGGGAGTGCTCGACGAAGAAGTCGGTCCCCAGTACAAAGTCGAAGGCTTCTTTTTCCATCACGTAGAACCGATGGGCAATGCTTCTGGTTCCCATAGGCACCTCGACCTCGGACTCTCCACAAGTGTGCACCACATGCCCATCTGCCATGCGGATGGCTGCGGTAGGCATGATGTTCTTCAGGTCCCCACGAGGTTAAATTTTCTTGGCCACAATAGATATAGTGGCCCCAGTATCTAGTACCCCCAGGTATTCACGTCCCCCAAGACAGATACGTACCCAGACCACCAGATCTGTAGGTCCCCCGGAGGGTCCCTGTCAGAACTCCGCGGGGCAGGTCACTTCAAACCCCTTCTTCTGAACTTTCCGCGCCATGTACATGAAACCGGAGCGTTTGCGGGCGTTAGACTGGTCCCCATCTTTGTTGGCACGCTTAGTCCCTTGTTCTTGTTGGGCTTGCGTCTGGGAACGGGTCGTAGGTCCCGTGTTAGGTTGCCCGCCAGAGGGCTCAGAGTTCCCCCCTGGCGTAGTAGTGGGGTTCCCTCCGGACTGGTTCGTGTCCTTCTCCTTGTCCGGCTTGCGGTCAGAGCCTCCCAGTCTACCTTTGCCTTTTCCACCTTGGCCTTGGCCATTGCCCTTGGACTTGCCCTGGCCACTGTCCTTGTTGGCGTTGCCCTTGCCACTGCCCTTGCCACTGGCGTTCTCGATCTTAAGCTTCGCCGAGAGGCGTTGCTTGTGGTAGCACTCGTCCTCGTAGTGCTTCCTCTTGCCAAAGAACGCACAGGTGAAAGTGCACCTGTAGTGGTCCGGCAGCTTGGCCTTGCCGCCGGTGTTGGTCTCCTGCTTCCTCCCCTGGACCACCAAGCAGTCCCGCTGGTCGCAATCAGGGGCATGAAGCATGCAGCCCTGCTCATCTCCGGCATCACACCAGAAGAGGTCCTGGACATTGCTCATGATGGGAGCATTTTTGGAGGTAGTCCCCTGTCCAGGTGGGTGTCCTTGATACCCTCGGCCTTGGCTCCCAGAGCCGCCTCCTCCAGGACGGTAGGCGTTCAGGTGCTGGTCGCTTTCTTTTTCCAGCGCCAGCTCCAGAAGTAGCACAGGCAGGCTCTCGTAGTTGAGGGCTCTGGCCTTACGCTCTGCCGTTGACCGGCATTACTCCCACAGTTCTCGTGGGAGCTTGGCCATCAACCAGAAAAGCAGCTCGTCGCTGCCGTAGGAACCAGGCGTCAGTCGCCCTACCCAGTGGTCCAAGTCGGCAAGCAGCTCGGAAATCCTGGCAGGCTTCGAGTTGTTGGGCAGCACGGCCAGGTTCTTGATCTCGGCCCTGATGGAGAGCTCGGTCTCGTAGGTAGGATACTGCCTTTCCAAGGCAACCAACACGTCGGCAAAGGTGGCGGACTTAGTCACGATCTGCTTGACCTGCTTCTGCAGGTACTTGGTCTTGCAGCACTGCAGGAGCAGATCGCACTTCACTCGCCCACTAGCACGGGTTTGGCCGGTCATCCTCAGGAACCGGCCAAAGTTTTCAGAGAACTCGCTGAGGTCCTTCCCCGTGAACTCCGGCAAGTTCACCACGATCTTGGAGGTGGCTATAGCCTTAGCCTCCTGGGACCTGTGTCCCCCATGGCGCTTGGTCTTCCTCTTTTTCTTCTTCTTCTTGCCGCTCGGGTTCTCGTGGTCCTCAGGGTCATCGTCCTCAGAGGGTGAAGCAGGCGTCATAGATGGCGGCTCATCATCAGAAGGATCTCCACCCAGGTCACTAGAGCCGTAGGGCCCATCATCGACCCTAGCCCTTAGGGCTGTCAACCCCAACCTGTCCAGCTCGGCTTTCGTGGAGTTCTCCACATGGCTGTAGGGGGGCTGGGCCGTTCTTGGTATGAAAGGGCTCCTTGGTATCACAGCAGGCGTCGGCATAGGTCGGCTCCTCAACCTTCCCAGGGTGTTCGTCGGTCCCGCCACCAAATGATTGGCTTGTAGACGATGAGGTGAAACTCCCACGGTGGTAGGTGACGCTTGGGAAAGAATCAGGGGCTCCAATTTGTCGCGAATTTCTTGAGTTAGATCACCAACTATTTCAGAAGTGACTCCTCGAAGAGCGTCTCGTACCTCCAACCGCGTCAGGGATCTGTTTGAAGATCTTCAAGATCGTCTACTCCTTCCACCACAAGACTCGGGGCCACGTAGGCCACTCAGAGAAGTGAAACCAGGTGCTCGCATAGTATAGCCAGGCTCGGGTGCCGCATAGCCAGGTATCCCAGTCCTGTACACGGCCGCTGCGGGTCTGTGATAGTCATCCTCATAGCGGCGCGGCCTAGGCTCAGGAACACCGGTGTAGTAAAGAAGGTCCCTACCAGGACCGGCCCCCGCTGTGCCCCTTCCGCCAGTAACCCCCGCTGATCTACTCCGGATCAACGATTGCATTCCTCAATTTCCAGGGTCCAAATCCAAAAATATAGAAAATAAAATCCTCCTTCAACCCTGAATGGCAACCAGATCCCACAAGTACAGCAATAACCCAATTCACAATCCAAATCAGGCTGCGGGCTTTCGTTCAGCACACCGGTATTCCCACGGTGGCGGGCATGTACAAGAATTGCACCAAGGAAGAAAGCCCTGAAATTGGCATATGAACACAAATAAAGCAAAGTTGGGGAAAGATGGAAACTTATACAATCACAGCCATAGACCCCTCATTCCCTGGACTCAAGACCTTCCCTTGACTCATCAACATGATGCCCTGAACCCAGTCCAATAAGATGGTTAAATGCCATGTATCACAAGTCACTACATAAACCCCAAAAATGTGTTCACTCCCAAGCCTCCAAATCCTAGCCCAATAGGGGAGGTGGCGTGTCATGGCCTAGAGTGGCACTCAGGACCATGCCCTACCCTGACATAACCTTGGTTGGACTTGGAGTCGAATGGGCTTAGAGAAATGACCTATGAGTTTGAACTCATAACATGCCAAAAACCTGCCAATTCACACCATATTGGCCATATATCCCATATATGCTCAAAATTGAAGTTACCACTTATCCGAAGGCTCAAAGCATGCATGGAATCGAAGTCTACTATTCATGGAGGATAGAGACCACAGGCCAATGCCCATGTACATCCCCATTTTACCCTCGAAACCCCTTCGGATATGGGCGCCACGCACTGCCCAAGTCAGCCCATGATCTTGAGACCAATTCTTGTAATCCTTCGTGCGCCAAGCCAAATGGAGTACGCGATCCGGCATATGGTGGTGTTCAACTCCAAAGCATATGCCAACATATGAACAACATACCATGGTTCGACTCTCCATAGGCTTCTTGCTGTTAGCTGACCAGGTGAGTACACAAAACGCAAAAATGAGCAAAAATTGAGGTCAAAAACATGAAAATATGACCAAATACAAAGTTGTCATGATAGTATATCTCTATGCTCACCCATGATATCCGCTCATGGTTCAATACACAAATGATTGGAACCATTTGCGAACAATTCCCCCACTTGGATCCCCAATCGGGCGCATGGAGATACCTTCGCCACTAATATCTACATGCCCCATGAAAATGGGAGTGCACCCATGGATCTCTTTGTCATACATACCATGAGCAATACATATGCGGTAGACTTGGTCTAGCGCTTTGAATTCCACAATTGGGACATGGGCAAAGCCCTTGTCACGTATGGCTCCCCATCTCTTCGGCCACACGAAGATATATAACACGGGCGTGAGCATATCAAACATATACCATGCATACAACACATACCCTCAAAATATGGCTCCCACCATGATATGCCATGTCCCTCCATTGACATAACTTCACGTTAAAAATACGTAGGAACCCAAGGAAAGTTGCTATGCAACCCCAACACTCATGCGGTACACTCGAAAGTCACAATAAAATGTTCGGTTGCACGGTCCAAGAGTTATATATCACTTTATACCCTCTTGACCATTATCCCTTGCTATATCGGGCATGTGTATACACCAAAGGCGTTTGATGCTTCCTAAATTAAGTTGAGACCAAGGCAGTTCCAACCCAACCTTCCTTATTATCTTTCCTCACACTCGCTCGTAGATATGGCTCTTCAAAGTGGTCCCACGATTCGCTTTTGTTTCCCTTATATCTCCAAGTCAAATGGGTGGCAAGTATAAGGGAAACCTGATTCGGGGTTAGGGAAAAGAGTACGACCACTCGAAGAAGTCCAAATCAAGTGCGGCGATGTCGAAGTTGAAAATCCGATTTCGACATCACGAAAAATTCTGATTAAAATTTCGAGTGCTTATTTAGAAAATTGCGGAAGCAACGAACCCTTTACAGATGAAATCTGACCCTTCAGAAACGTTTCCGCCAAAATATCTGGAAATAACAGTTAACCAATCGGTTAACGCAAAATCGCGAGCCAACTGACAGTCGCCGATACATTGACTATCAGAACGGAAGGCTGAAAAATTACGGAAACATTATGATAATAAAACCCTGTTGATTCCTGATATTCCGATATATAAATCTCCGCTGGCGGTGCCTCGGTTCTGAATATGGCCGCTCATAGCCGGAATGGCCAAACCTATCACACTATCACATCGGGTTAGTTCAGGTGGATGGGAGAGTATGATATCAGCCAATGGCGGCTTGCCGGCACATAGATACACACCCCAAGTGACCCCAAGATGGCCACGGGGGTCCGAACCGGCTTCACCCCCCTTCTCAGAGCGTTGTATCCGCTCGGAAACCAATGAAGAGAGGACGGGAGGACCCCAATGGGCTCCAACCCCCCCCTCCATGTCCCAAGGACACATGGAGGCCCCACACACGTCGTAGGCGTCCCCCATGCCCCAAGGGAGGGGTGAGGACACTGATAATCAGCGCCCTACGCCATATCCGGTCTCCTCTTGATCTACAACATGGACCAAGGGGATCAAAGATAGAAAAATGTCGTCGGTCGACCTAAATAAGTATACCACAATGAAATATATATGTGGAGATCGAGTGAAGGGGGTAGATGGCCACTCAAGGCCGAAAAATCCCCGGATGAACGCCCTCACCCGTCTCCCCAAGCACAAAAACAAACAAAATGCCAAGGGGGGATCCATTACGGTGCTACTGCAGCAACCAAATGGACCAATACGTCCTTGACATCCAAAGAAATACCCTTTTTCTTTAGGTAGTCCATCCAGACCGTGGTGTACCTCGGCACAAAACTGCTCGGAGGTTCCCACGAGTCCCTGGATGCGGCGAATCCTTTCCAACGGACTTTAGAAAGCCTACCCCCAGGCGTCCCCGGGTCCGGCTTGTCCGCCAGGATCTTCTCAGCGGTGAAGTCGTCGTCCTCCCCTTCGTCGTCCGAGTCCACATCGCCGGCCGTGAACTCGAAGGTGACGGGACGTCCGCTGGGGTCTGGTGCTCGGGGACGAAGCTGGGTGTGGTCGCGGTCCAGGATCTTGTTATCCCCCACACGAACCGCATACACATCCTGCCCGACCTTCCGCACGATTACCCCCGGCACATACCAGGACGCCTGCCGATGCCTGGACAGGACATCCTTGTGGTGCCGCTCCACCCACACGGTGTCTTGGAGAGCATACTTCTGGATTTTTCCTGCTTGAAGTACTTGGCCCTCTTGTCATGCTCGTCCTGAAGTGCCTTGCACACCTTGGCCGCCGTGTCGTCCGCCTCAGACATCATAGCGTTCGCATCCCGGGCCACTTTGCCATGGTTCATCCACGGGAGAGTGCGTGACACTCGATCCCGTAGGAACAGGATACGATGGGGCGACAGTCCAGTGGGTCCCGGAAGGTCGTGATACGCCTTGAGCACTCTCCACAGCGAATTATACCAGTTCCGCCCCGGTTCGTCAATGTGCAGCTGGCGGAACTTCTCGAACATCTGCCGCCCGGCCACTTCAGCCCGGCCATTCGACCGGCTGTGGTATGCCACGGTCTTGGCATGCCGAATCCCCATGTGCTTGCACATCGTCTTGAACCACGTACCCACGAATTGACTGCCCCGATCGCTGCAGATGACAGCTGGGACATCGAAAATCGTCAGCCAATGCCTGATCATGGCATTAGCGACGGTCTTGGCCTGCAGCCCCACTCCATGCTTGTCCTTCTTGTCCTTCTTCTTGGACTTCTTGCCAGGGACCGCCACGATATACCCACTGTGCCTATCCACCGCCAGGATGACACAGTCGTAGGTCTCTCCTTCCAGGGTGACCTCAGGCATGGCGAATATATCCATGGCTATGGACCGCATAGGGGCCTCCGGTATAGCCGTATAAACCGGGTTGCCCGCTGTGGAGTGGTTGGGGCTCTTCGTGGCCCGACACACGGCACAGTCGCTGCAGTACCTATCCAGGATGGCGTAGTACCCAGGAGGGAACTTGAAACGCCACTCCAGGTCCTGCTGCATCTTGTCTCGACCAGGGTGCATGAGCTGGGCGTTGTGCCAATGGTCAATGAGCTCCTCCACTCGGTTCTCGGGCACCAGCAGCTTGTCCTTGAGGAACAACTTGTCGCCATCCTCGGTCAAGCCCTCGGGCCACTCGTCGTCCGACGGGGCGCTCACGGCATTCCAGTACTTGCTCCAGTGCTCGGATGCCGCGTAGTCATCCGACCAGTCCTCTGTGAGCACCGACCTGACTAGCTCTACAGGGGCCACCATCCATTGCTCGAGGGTTTCCTCTCGAATAGCTTGGACGCGGGCACCCCGGAACTTGGCTAGGTCCGTACAATTTGCCATTACCACAAAGCACCTGACCCCCTCTTGCTCCATGACCTTCTCCATCTCGATGATGCGCTTGGCCTCCTCGGTCTCCTCGGCGTCGCCATGGCTGGATATGTCCATCCACGCCTTGCCCGCGGGGTAGGCCCAGCGACTGAGGCAATCTGCCACAGTGTTGTCCTTCCCCGGGACATACACGACGCTGAGGTCGAACTTGGCGAACGTCTCGTGCCATCGGGCCCTCCTTGCCGCTGGTCCTGAGGGGGTGTCGACATGCTCCTTGTGCCAGCTCTGTAGGGACTGGTGGTCCGTGCAAACCACCACCGGCTGCAGTCCGATGTGGCCAGACCACTTCCTGAGCGCACATACAATGGCGTATGTCTCCTTCTCCCTCGCGGTCCATGTTCGGCGTTGGCCCTCGGCCAGATTCCTGCTCCAAAACGCCACGGGAACATGAGTCCCGTCGTCCCGTACTTGCTCGAGGACTGCCCCCACGGCATAGTCCGAGGCGTCTGTCCGTAGCACGAATCCCTTGTCGGGGTCCACCAGGAACAGCCCCAACTGCCCCAGGAGCCGCTCCTTCAGGCTGTTGAACGCATCCTCAGCTTCAGGGGTCCAGGCAAGCTTCTTCTTGCTCCCCTTCCGGCCGTCGAACTTGCCCACTTGCAGCATCTTGTGCAGCGGCCCCGAGAGTTCTGCATACATCCGGACGTAGCCCGAATAGTAGTTGCAGAACCCCATGAAGGACCGGAGTTCGCTGATGGTCTGGGGCTTCTCCCAGTGGTGCAGGGACGCCAGCTTCCCAGGCATGGGACGGCGTTGCCCGTGACCAACCACGTGACCCGCGAACTCCACTTCCTTCACGAATAGTGAGGCTTTGGTGGGCTTGCACACCATGTTGTGCCTGTCCAACTCGCTGAGCACTCGGCGCAGATCCTTCTCATGCGCGTCGATGAGCTCGTCCTCAGTCATGTTCTCCGTGCCGGACCCGATGATGATGTCATCGAAGAAGGGGTCGGCACAGTCCCGGACGGGACCGAGTAGGTCCTCCATCATGCGCTGGAAAGCGGCGTTGCCATTCTTGGCGCCCATAGGCACCACTTTCCACTGCATGGGCCCCAGCGGCGTCGACATCGCTGTGCAGGGCCTGGAGTCCGGGTGCAGCGGCATCTGGTGGTAACCGTGTTTCAGGTCCAACACCGTGAAAATCCGCTTTTTCTGCTGCTTCTGGAGGATGGAGTCGATCAGGGGAAGCGAGTACGAGTCGTGCTCGGTCTGCTCGTTCAAACCTCTGTAATCAACCACCAACCTCCACTCGCCCTTCTCCTTCTTGGGCACGATGAAGGCTGGGCTGGCCCACTCACTGTCGGAGGGTTCGATCCATCCCCGCTCAATGAACTCGGCCAACAGCTTCTTCATGGCCTCGGCCCGATCGCCCTGAAATTGGTACTCCCGATGACGATAGATCTTCGGGTTCGGCTTCAGCTTGATCTTCGCTGTACCAAACCTCCCACGATCTGGAGGGTTCTTGTTGGCGACGCCACTGAATAGCCGCGGATAGGCCTTGATCAGCCTCTCCTTCAGCTCGGCGACCTTCGGGTTCTCCTGGGCCTCTTGCAGCAGACCAGCAGGACCTGACCCAATGGGACCCTAGGATTGGCCTACGGCACTAGATAGGGCTGACGTGGACCTGGGGATTGTAGTTCGGATGCAATTGCAAATCGTTGGATTTTATAATGTAGGCTGATGCGCCTTTGTTTGTTCTATGCGTCTGTATTCTCCTTTTCATCACAGACCCCTCTGGTATGGATTTAATGTCCTGATTTGGCTTTGTTGCTCTGCCGGATTTGCGATCGCGCCGTTGCCGCTGTTATCTCTGCCTTATGGTAGCATCGTCTTGTTGAAGTTCTGCGAGAGTTTTATGAGCCCATTCTGAACAATTTACTTCGATTTGATTATTAATTGATCGATTTCAATCGTTTTTGCGAGTATCGAGATGTCGTTGGTTCCGACAAGTAATTCGACGCCAAACACCATTCGAAGGTTATGGGCACGAGGACGGAGTATGATTAGTCCACCGGATCATCGTGGACATGGGGAAATTTCCGTCCGTGAACCCGAACGCCTCTTCCAACAGTCGGAAAGCAGTAGTGCAGACATGGAGTGTGGGTTTGGTGAAGCTCGCCATGAACACATTAGGATTGAGGACGGCGGTCGCATATTCGAAAGGTGGCGCACGCTCACACGTGAGCCACCAGCTCCTCAACAAATGATGGAGGAGCTCAACAACACGGTAGATACACTCATTGCACAATTGACACAAGTGCATGGGTATTTGCAACAATGCCATGGGGATATCAATAGAATTATCAATGCCGGCAACAAATGTGAGAGACTCCAAGGAGACATGAGTCGAGTGTTGCAGGGACATGAGGAGCGTTTGCAACGTATTGAGAGTCTTGAACAACACCTCAAACAACATCAAGAGTATTCCCAACAATATTTTGTTCACAAGGAGGTGCATGCCGCCTCCGTGCAAGGAGTAGAACAAATGTGCACTTCGGCAACGCAAAACATTGAAAGCGTCCGTGGCCAAGTGACTCAATTGCATGGCCAATTTCGCCAACAACAAGAGCACATCCAACAACATTTGGCGAGTAAAGATGTTTTGGAGGCACGAATTAAGGGAACGGAACAATATTGTCAAACAAGTGTTTCCGTGCTTGCTTCGCAAATTCCACAACATGTGGAGAATCATCTTCAGTCACATGCATCTTTAATGCATGATATTGTCGAGCCCTTATTGCATGAGCAACGCCGACATTTTGATTCTTGCATGAATGATTTCAAGCGTGTGTGCAATGAACGAATTGATTCAAGTGTGCATGAGTTAACTTCTTTTGTTAAGACGTTTGTACATGAGTCATGTGAGAATATCGCACGTAAGGCAATCGAGGCGGCTCGTAGACACGTCGTCACGGTATGTGAGCCTTTTGCAACAAAAGAGTCAAGTTTATTGCATGATGTGACGTGCCGCATGAATGATTTTGAATCACGAGTCAAAACAATGATCGTCGATTCGTGCGACGTTGCATCTTGTCATTTAGCCATTGAAGCGGGTGCAAAACAGAATGAAGAGAAGTTTGGAACCATTACCCGTGAATTTGAGAGAATCCGCAAGGTTTGCACTCACAATGAGGAAATGCATGACATGGTGCATGAGGTAAAAAGCGATTTGCAACGTGTTGTTGTGGACGTGGATGTTCTCAAAATAAGAGGAATTAAGGTCGAGGCGGCTACGGCCGAACGAACGAGCTCTACGAGTAGCCCACTACCCACGGTTGGTGTAGATGAGCGGTTCGCTATGCATGAATTGCTAAGTAAGTTTGAGGCACATCAAGTCTCGGTCGCGAGCGATTTGACGTCGCTCGACACAAAATGGCGTGCATGCATTGATGCCAGACTCCATGACCTTGTTGGGCCTGTGAAAAAAAATGGCGAATTGTTGATGCATTTCATTGAACAATTGGTGCCCTCATCGGAGATGATAGGCAACACCATGGAAGACAAATTCCGTACGTGTGCACAGCAATTGTTGCTCCTTCAATCACATGGAACGTCATATGGTGACGTGTGTGCGCGAGTTCTTTCATGGGAAGAACGGGTTGGTGAGTGTGAAAAAAAAATTGAGGCCTTGCATGATGAATGGGTGGACATTGATTTGCCCGACTTGGTAGAGGATGTGGATGCGTTGGGTGAGAGCGTGCGCACACTCCGGTGCCAGGTTAACAAATCTTGCCTTTCCGTAGGCTTGGAGTCGCGGGGACCATCCGTGGACGATGAGGACCATGGGATGCATGAGACAACCAAGGTTGGTGCATGCTCACATGACAGTGTAGGAAAAGGAATTTCCTTTGCTGACGATGAGGTTGGGTGTGAGGAAACCACAACCGCGGTCGTTTCAACAGCGTCAGTTGACAGCGTCTTCAAGTCTCCGTTGACGGGCGCAGGGCGCTTGGAGCTACTAAGGGGCAGGGACGCTGCGTTCGGGGAGCCACGGGTTAAACCTCTCACAGGTTTGGCGACGGTAACTGCGTCCCCCCTTAAGCGTGGATTGGCGGCACCCATCCACCCAGTGCCGGGTCGGACGGATACCATGGCTTTTGACACCCAAAAGGACAAGGTCCAACAAACACGTGCAATTTTCTCTTTATTAGAGTCCCTGGAGGACTCCCCGGGTGATGACGCTGTGAGGGGTCGAGTAGGTGCCACCATTCGGGGACTTTTTGCGGGGACGGGAGATGATAAAGAGTTTAAGTTTCTTGATCAGGAGACACGTAAAAGTATGTACAGGTTCATGAAACGGCCGACTTGGAATGGGGACTATGCTCTATTGGCGAATTTTTCCGTTGAATGGAATTGGTGGTTGGATCTTTTTGGTAGTGCCCTCGATTCGGATGTCCAAGCTATTCTTCTTTTGTCTGCCATCCCTGAAAAAGAGGCCCACTGTTTTCTGGAATGCATGATCTACCTCGGGTGGTCATACCAGGACATCTGGGGTATCCTGAGTGCAGAAGGGAAGGACTTGGTTAATCCGGATGTTGTTGAGGACGATTGGGAGGATAGTACTCCTGATGGGGATGATGTCCTTTACTATAGGAGGTGGTTCACTTCCTGGTGTGTCAAGTTGGCTAAGGTTGGGGAGGTCACCAATCGCCACGCCAAAAAGCGATACACACGAGCGCTCAGCAGGGCGGGGGGCCGGTATGAAGAGCCCCTGAAAGACTTGGTCGAAGAAGAGGAGCTTCGAGGGCGTGAGTACACGTACATGGAAGCCCATAATTTTGTTTTCCCTAAGTTGCTGACCACTCGGAGGGTTGATGCCATTCACGGGTACCGCCAGGGTACCTCTTCTGTAAACAGGATTGAGGGTGGTAAGGGTGGCGGGCCTCGCCGAACCAGATCAGCACCGGGGTACCGCAACAAAAAGGGCGACCAGCACGACCGGCCTCAGTGCACGCACTGCCAGGGACATCACTCCAGTGATAATTGCTATTTGAAATATCCTGAGAAGTGCGATTGGCTGCAGAAGGTGTTGCAGCAGTTTCCGCAGCGAAAAAAGCAAATGCTTGACAGGTGGAAGCAACGCAAGTGCATCCACTGCGGTAAGGACAGACATCCCAAGGGCACCCGATGCTCACAGGACCCGCGCGGACACCCAGAAGACAAAAAACAAGGGGGTGGTGCAGATTCTGGGGGCGAGGGACGTCGATGCCACAAGTGTCGTAAGAAGGGACACCTACAAAAGGATTGCCCCTCTACGAAGAAATCGGACCCTTCAGGCAAGGATCAGTCTGAGGGGGGTGGAGGCAAGGGCTAAGGGTGTGGGGGATTAACCGTGGCGTCCCCGACCAAAAGCCAAGTCCCGGGCTGTTGCACGCTTGAGCCGGGTCGTGTCCTGAGTAGGGCACGGGTGTGGCGGCTGAGGCGGACAATGGCCAGGATGGTCCGATCTGTTAAGGTCGAGACCACAGTGTTAGTCACTGTCAGATTTTCTGGCGGCGCTGAGCACCAAGTCTTGGCGCTGATTGACACAGGGTGTTCCATTTTTGCTGTTGCCCCTCGTAAGTTTTTTCCGCAGGGGACTCTGGAGACGGCGAGGCATCCATTGCGCTTGTCGTCGGTCAACTCTGGGGGAGTGACAGGGGGCAAACTTGGAACATCGGTGACAGTGTCGCTGCCTATCTGTGACAGCCTTGGGGGACTCTTGTGTCACTGCCCTGGGGCATTCGTCTATGAAGCAGGAGTGGCAAATGACCTCATTTTGGGATGGCCATTCCTGATTGCTTATCAGTTGGTGCCGTGCCCCCTGGAGTCTTGTATAATACCACGGGAGAGCATCACTGTTGACATGAACAGATTTCAGAGTGACAGAGAGCAGCTCAGGACAAATAACGCACCTTGTGGGGCGGGTAAATGTTGTGCCCTTGTAGATTCCCCACAAGTCCTGACTACGACACCGGCAGGTGGGGGGGGGGACATCAGTGTGGCTTCCTCCCCTCTGCAGTTTTTTCAGGCTGGCTGCTTTGCTTTGCTTTCTGTTTTTGCGGTGTTCTGGCTACCTTGGTGTGTCACTATGGGGACGGCATGCCTGCCTTCAGGTATATCCAGAGCACGACAACTGAGTTCGAATAATGGCGAAACGTTCCACTGTGGATGTGCCGCCAGGTGTGCATGTAAGCATCAATGCCAGCGGGCAGGTCGTACGGACGCGTGGCATCCACCTCTGAGGCCCGGAGTCGGGGCTTTACAGCCAGGGGGGGGGGCAGCCCTGTCCGTGCAGCCATGAAGCCCTGATGCAGAGCCTGCAGCAGCAGTTACGACAGGCTTTTGAGTCACCGCAGAAGTCTGATGAAAAAAAAGTTGCTGCTGTGGCAGGGCAGGGGTTCTGCACCTGTGACAAGCATATCAGTGATTTTTGCATGTCAGGAGAAACGGACCGGAGTGCACAGGTCCGCTCCACAGGAATTACTGAGGAGGAGCCTTCGCTTACCAGGCTCCAATGTCGATGCTCTGAATTATGCGCCTTGACTGCAAGTGAGATTGACAGACGTCCTGAATTGGTCGGCCAAATTTTTGCAGACACGGCTCACCCTATGGAGGTCAAATTACGGGCATGTGAGGCCTGCAGCATGACTGATAGTGATGGGGAATCTGAGGGGATCTCTGACGAGGAGTCGGTGCACTCTGATGATTTTTCTGGAGCCCCTGACCAGTTATGTGGGGGGTGGGGTCTTTCTCGAGGGCGCGCATCAGGTTCCTCTACGGAGGCCACGTCAGAGGACCTTGATGATGCGCTGGGTTTGGCCAAACCTGAGATGTCCCCTGATGCCTCCAGTTGTCAGGCCCCATGGCGTCCAGCACGTAAGATAGCTGGAGTCCGAAAGAGCCTCAGGGAGAACTCCAAGGGCCTGTCTGTGTCTTCCGATTTTTTGAGTGACGTCAGGGCATGGTCAGGTGAGCCTGAGAAGACGAAGTGGGTTGACGCATTCGCAGCGGGACGACGTCCCATGCCTGGCCCACGTGTAAAGTCTTGGGGGCGTCAGCAGGATGCCTTCGAACAGTGTTGGGGCACAGATATGATGTTTTTGTGCCCACCGCAGCACTGTTACAAGCGCACAGTGGATAAAATTCTCCTGGATGGGGCACGCGGGGTAATCCTTGTGCCGGTAAAGAGGGAGGAGGCCTGGTTCTGGGCCTTGGGGGAGTTGTCTTTGGATTGGTGGGATATTCCACCTGACAAGAGAATATTTGAATCGTCAAAAGGCACCCCCGTACACAGTTCTGATGGTTGGCGCTTGGTGCTTTTTCATGCACAGGAGCCCGAGCCACATCACCAAGCCCCCAGACGCCATCGTCGGTCCATGCGAGCCTGGAATGACTCGCGATTTAACCGCGACATCAGGTCAGTCATTGAGGCAGATCAGGAGGACCCTCGTTGCCGGGTTTTTCGGGAGAAGCTTGAGCAGGAATATGAGGATGTATTGATGTTTAAACCACACACGGAGGCCCCGTATCGTGGTCCTGATGGTGTCGCGACGATAATTGAAAAACCAGATGCGCAGCCACAGAAAGTGGTACCGTACCGCTGTGTTGGGTTGCGGGCTGCAGCATTTAAAGCGCTTTTGGACAAATTTCAGTCCCGGGGCATGCTACAAGAGGCGGTAAATCCACAATGGATTAGCCGGGCCTTTGTGGTCCCCAAGCCGGGAGGGAGGTGGCGGTTAGTGATAGACTACCGCCACCTAAACTCCCAAATCAAAGATTTTACTTTCCCCTTGCCGTATATCGAGGACAAAATTTTAGAGGAAGGCAAAAACGTCATCTGGTCAATTTTTGACCTTGAGGACGGTTTTCATCAAATGCCGTTAGCCGAGTCCTCTCGGAAATATACGGCATTCATGACCCCATGGGGAGTCTATGAATGGCTCGTGCTCCCCATGGGGCTGAAAACAGCCGCAGCCCAGTACCAGCGTATGGTACAGTGGTGTTTGGAACAGGATAAGCGCATCAGTGCGAAGCCGTACATCGACGATGTGCTGGCAGGGACGCCAGGCCCCCCCCCGACAGTGAAGGAGGTACCCCCAGACCCCCAGAATCCGTCAGGGAAGGTAACTGAAGTGGCGTTCGATGTGCTGCAAGCGCATGATACTGATTTGCGGCGTGTTTTTGACATTTTTCGTCGTTATAAACTCACTGTGAAACGTGAGAAAATGTTCCTGTTCCAAACGCGAGTAAATTTCTGTGGCCATATCTTGCAGCATGGCATTCGCTTTTCCGCGCCGGATAAACGCGCGGCCATTGAGCGCTGGGATCACACGCATATCGTCACGCCCACTCATTTAAAAGCATTCCTCGGGCTAACGCAATGGTATGCGATGTAGATGAAAAACTATGCTATGCATGCAGCAATACTTTCTGAGGCACTGACGGGTCTGGAGAGTAATAAGAAAAAGGGGGATAAGAGTGGTAAGCGGCATAAGATTAAATGGAGTGAGGCGATGAAGCATGCCTTCCATCAGATCAAGGAATCTCTAATTCAGGAGGCCATGCTCCACATTCCTGATCCCGCAAAGCCTTTTTTTCTGGACACTGATGCCTCCGATTTTGCGGTTGGCGCAGTATTGAGTCAGCACGACAAAGAAGGCCTGCTGCGGCCTGTAGCTTTTTTCAGCCGCAAGCTACAGGGGAAGGGGATACAGGGCCAGCGGGGATGGTCGGTACGGGAGAAGGAGACGTATGCCCTTGTGGCTGCGCTCCACAAATTCCGTAGCTGGATTCAGTCTGGGGTGACTGTCAGGGCCAGCACAGACCATCGGGCTCTGGTCCATTGGTTCCGCGAGGACCTCGGGTCCATCAGCGGCCCTGTGGGCCGCAGAGGGCGATGGCATGAGTTCCTCTCCCAATTTCACCTTGAGGTGGAATATAAGAAGGGGGAGGATAATGTGGGGGCGGACACCATGAGCCGCTGGGCCTATCCAGCGTGCGAGCATGCCCCTGACGCCTGCATGCATGGGAGCGAGGAGGATTTGGCGGGGGTCCAGCGCGACATTCACGATGAGAAGCGGTGGGAGGACCACACCCTGGCGAATCAAATATCCTGCCTTGTGGCCCAGGAGCATGCTGATCGGGCACGGGGAATATTGGCTGTGGTGGGGAGAGAGTTAGCAGCTGATGATCAGCAGGACTCTTCCTTTTTGCCTTTCGCATATCTGGGGATTGATTTTTTTTTAGGACCCGGTGGTCCAGGGGCATCCGATTCGACAACTATAGCACAGCTTCAGGCAGGTGGGGATGTGAGGATACAGTCTGTGTGTAGCAGACTGCGACATCAATGTTGGAGCTATGAGGCCCTGTTTCAGCTACGGGCTTTGTCGGCCCCAGACCCCAGTGTTTTGGCTGATTTTCCTGCTGCCCCTGACTCTGTTGCTTCCATTTCTGCCCTTGCACAGATGCCGATTCGCGTTCACCGCCGGAAGAGTACTCGCGGTCGACAGCCATCGGATCGCGCCGGGAATCCTGCGGCGAAGTATGATGATGTTTCCACTCCTCCTGTTGCTGTTCTTTTTGACAGTTGGGCAGATGCATACAGTCAGGACTCTCAGTGGTCTTCTGTGTATAAGCAGTTGCAAAAAGGCGAGTATGTACGAAACTGCGCCTTGTATAAAGGGAAGATTAGGTGTAAGGGAAAGCTGGTGGTGCCCAAGTGCTTGGTACGAGCTGTCATTGCTGCCATGCATGCGTACAGCCATCCGGGCCAGCGCAAGCTGGATGTGTTGTGTCGCCGCCGCTTTTTATTCCCCTTCTCTCCAAAAAAGCTGATTGCTGAGGTCATTGCCCAATGTCCAGTGTGCCAGTCATGCAAAGCGCCGAACAGGTCCAGCGCTGATACACTGGAGCACTTTCCCATTCCTTCCACCCCTTTCTCAAGTCTTGCCATGGATTTTGTGGAGTTAGATTCTGTCAAGGTGGACGGACAGAATTTTGATTCCGCTCTGATAGTTGTGTGTAGGCTCAGTGGTTATATTATAGCCATCCCCACCCGGAAGAAGGGGCTGGATGCTGCCAAATTGGCGCGCATTTTTCTGGAGCGCTGTGTTTTTTTTATGGGGATTCCGCGTGAGATTTTTTCGGACAATGATCACCTGATTACCTCCGAGTTTTTCAAAACTCTCTGTGCTCAAAGCGGAATCGAGCAGCATCAGGGGGTGAACTATAGGCCACAGAGCAACGGGAGGGCGGAGGTGGCGGTGAAGTCGGTAGTCAATGCCCTTAGGCGTTTTCTGGAGGAGCGCCCGGGTAATTGGGTTGAGGCGCTGCCGATGGCGCTCTGGGGTCTGAATGACCTGCCAGGGGCTGTCACCCCCTACTCCCCCCATCGGTTGGTGTTTGGGCGTGACCCCCCGGGGTTTGGGGACACACCCCCCATGGAGGATTGGCAGGGGCCTGAGGATGCCCTGCAGTTTTTCGAACGGGTTTCGCAGGAGCATACCCTGGTTCGTAAACGGCTTCATAAGCTGCATACAGCTGCACGAAAGAAATTTGAGGCACAACATCCCAAGTTGAGCTTGTCTGTGGGAGATGCGGTGTGGGTGCGTAACTTGCCGGGGGAGAGCAAGCTTGAGCGCCTATGGCAGGGGCCCTGTGAAGTGCTCCAAGTCGTCAGCGGTACGTGATTCAAGATTGACACCCCTGACGGCGTACAGGTGCTGCCAGCGACCCGGTTAAAATATTATGTGGCACCGCAGGGCAAGCGGGAACCTTTTCATTTTTATCGCAAGAGGCACAACCCACGTGCCCATGTGGAGGAGGAATGGGTCCTGGATAAGGTTCTGAAGGTGCAGTGGTTTGGGAAGGGCAGAAAAAGGCATCGCAAGTGGCAGGTTCTGTGGAAGGGCCATGACAAGCCCACGTGGGATCCTGCTTCTTCGTTTTTTCATCATGTTGCCCAGCCCTGGCGTGATTTTAATGCAGCCAAGGGACTGGATCTGCGTATTTCAGAAATTGTACAGTAACAACTCTGCATGGTCTTGCTATTTTTTGGTCTGGGCTCTGGACAGGGCAAACCGGGGCTCCGGGGACACCGTCAAGGCGATAGTCGCAGGATACCGTGGAGGATCATAATCGACACGTCCATCCCCAGACATGGGACAGGGTGTCAGGTGAGGGACAGCGACAGGTCCTGGACTCCCAACCGCAGTGGCGGGGGGGGGGGGTGCTGCGGATGCACAGTACTTGCTCTGATTTTTTTTCCTATTTTTTAATGGGACCTGCCGCTGATCTGAGATCTTGAGACCCCCCCACCCGACCGTTGCAGAGTTGCAGTATTGTGTTTTTCCTTCCCCTCTGTCCTACCTCCTTCTGTTTTGTGTCCCGACTGTTTGACAGAGTGGGGTTTGCTACGTTCCTCCCTGTCTGCTTGTGTACAGGTCTGCGTGCGGCTGGGGGCAATCAAGCCATCAAGGCAGTCCAATTCCCCCTGATGTCAGAATTCGGATCTCTGGGTAACAGGACAGGTTAAGACAGCGTCAGGCACAGTCCCACTGCAGGCAGGGTTCTGTCACAGGTGCTGTACATGCTCCAGGCAATGGATTCACAGCAGTTTTGTTGTGCTTTGCCCATGATTTGCTGTCAGAAAAAAAAAATTTTTTTTTTGGTTGCATGGGTGTGTTTGTGCTGTTTTTGGGTTTCTGTTCTGATCCTGCCAGGCATGTCAGGTCTGCCATTGGTCGCTATGGGTTGTCAGTCAGACCCAGCCCCTGGTTCTGACTTGGAGGGGCGTGCAGCAGACCAGCAGGACCTGACCCAATGGGACCCTAGGATTGGCCTACGGCACTAGATAGGGCTGACGTGGACCTGGGGATTGTAGTTCGGATGCAATTGCAAATCGTTGGATTTTATACTGTAGGCTGATGCGCCTTTGTTTGTTCGATGCGTCTGTATTCTCCTTTTCATCACAGACCCCTCTGGTATGGATTTAATGTCCTGATTTGGCTTTGTTGCTCTGCCGGATTTGCGATCGCGCCGTTGCCGCTGTTATCTCTGCCTTACCTCTTCAGCCGCTTGCTTCGGTATCGATACAACCGACCGCACTGCGGTATAGGCCTCTTCGGGGTCCGAGTCCGACTTCTCCTCGTCCGATATGCCGTCTTCATCGTTGTGGGTCTCGACTCCCACCGATAATCTTCGAAAATTTGCGGCTTCGGGCTGGTGCTCGTCGCTACCGGTTCCCACTCTTGGAAAACCCCACGTTGGTGGGTCCGACCCAACCGGACCATCGTATTGGTCCGCGATGTGATCCATGACCCTCGCCACGAACTCATCCTTCTCGTACTTGCCGGTGACCAACATCTTGTCATCCCACCAATGCGGAGATGTGACCATGGCCCGCCTCTTCTTGGCTGCCACACGGTCGTGCATCCCCATTCGCATGTAGTTGACGACGTCGTCGATCTCGGCGTGGGACAGGACGTCAATGCCATCAATTGGCTGATCCGTCCCCTCCTTGGGCTCAAACATGACCTTCATGGGCACCGCCTCCACCCTACGGATGAATGCTTCATCACCCGTGGGCTGGGCTTGCGCCCCATCCACCAGGAAAGCCTTGGTACCCCACGCTTGACCCGGGGAGGGCATTGATACACCCTTGGCGTCGATGAACAACTCCTCCTCTGGCCCGAATGACATCTCGTTCAGGGTGATGGAGTCCAGCGTCGACTTGAGACCCTCCAGCGGACATGGGGTGGATCCTATGCCGGTTATGACCAGGATCCCCTTCGCCCTATCCGCGATGATCTTCTCCACCGTACGTCTGGTAGTGTCCAGGGAGCCATGCCAATACATGGGTCCCCACTCCTTCAAACCCCAATGCCTGTGCCAGGCTGAGTCTCCTCGATGCCAATGCCTCCTACACTTCCGCAGAAGTGGGGCATCCCGGGAAGCGAAGACGTCCGTCTCGGGCGCTTCGGCTCCCAGCGTCCGAATCATCCTGGTGTACACTTGCGGCGCCATTCCATACTCCGTGAGCTGAACTCCACGGTCTCCTCTGGACTTGGCACCCACAGCTTGCACCGCACGGACGATCCGATCCTCTTCCTCAGCGTTCCATTGGGATGACCCGCACGCATAATCCGTAGACAGCCATGTGAGGCATTCATCGTCCTCCCGGACCAGCGTTGCACGATGGGGAAGGGCTCCAATGGCGTTGGCCACCATGAAGTCGTACCCCATGATCATATCCCAATCAGTAATGTCGGCCACATAGAAGTTTCCGGATAGAGTGCTTCTCTTCGCCTGATCAGGGCGGTTCAAGCGCTCATGTTCCCAGAATTCCATACTGATAGTGGCCTCATGGGTACCACCACCCATGATCTCTCCGGCTGGGCTGCAGGAATTCCTCCTTGAACAACCCTCTCCGGACCAGGCTCACCTGGGCACCCGTATCCACTAACACATCCACCACCTTCTCCTCTCGTCCGCACCGTACTCGCACTTTCAAGTGCAACTGCCGCTCGTCGCCATGAGGTGTATGGACGACTCTCACGGCATGCAACTCTAGCACGTCCGGGTGCATCAGGACTTCGAGGGTATGGTCACGGATGGTGTAGATCTTGGGTTGGTCCTGCCCGTCCACGGGGCTCTCCGTGGTCGCTCCTTCCTTCTTGCCATGTCCCGTACCCACATGTACTTCCCTTGGCAGGGCGCTCCAGGGGTTGGGAGTGGCGAAACTCAGTGGTTTTGGCTCTTCCGGAGCCTTCCTCGGCACCCGATGTGCCTTCGCTTTCTCTGGGATTCCACTGATTTTCGGAGGAGAGACCTCCGAGGTCCCACTCCCGTGGGGGCTCCTCTAGACTTGGCTTCCCGCAGCCCCTTCCGGCTGCGATCCGCCAGGACTTTGTCCACCACGTTGCTGGGCTTTGAGTTCCTCCAATGTCCTCAACATGTCCTCAGCAACCTCCTCGATCGACCTTACTCGTCGGTCTTGGCCAGGTCCACCACCATAGCCTCTTCCTCCGCCTTTTCCTTGGCCTTTGCCTTGGCCTTTTCCCCCGTCTCCGCCCTTCGCCTTCCAGTCGGAAATCCGCTGCTCCTTGGGCTTCTTCTCGGGGTGGGCTGCGAAGTAGGCCTTCTTGTCCGCCTCATACACCTTGCACTGACGATGGTCGTGTGCATGGTTGTTTCCCTTGCCATAACAGACCCAGCACCCGTCATGCTGAGACCTGTACTCTCGAAACGAGAGCGGTGGGTTCCCGATCCTCCTTGGCTCTTTGCCCTTCTTGGGTCCCACCTGGCTCCATCTGGACCGATCCTGCCCATTGTTCTTCACGTTATGCGCCACAAACGCGAAGAAATGGGCCTCCTCGTGATCCTCTCGGGACCAGTGGTCTCGGCCACTTCCACTACCATCCTCCGCGGAGTTGGCCGTGTCCTCCTGGATCTCCCGATGATGGCGGTCTTCTCGGTGTCCTCGTTGTCCATGACCATGCCGATCCTGCACGTGGGCCTCGTTCTTCGCATTGAGCTTCAACTCCACCGTGATGTACTTCACGATCTCGTCCAGGCTCATGCGAGCGAAGATGACTTGCATCTTCAGCGGCTCCCCGCGCCTCCACTCCACGTTGTTGAGGCGCAACAACCTTTGCCCCATGGAGTCCCCGAATACCTCCACGTACACGGCGTTCTTCAGGCCCAACATCCGGTCGGGTTCGCCCAGGTTCCTCCTGAAGAACTCCATGATACCCGCATGGGTATCCTCCGCCGCCATGATCCTCACCGCCACCCGTCTCTTGGCGCGCTTCTTCTCCTCGTCCTCCACTCTCCTCTTCCAGCTGCCGGGGAGGACGTCCTTCAGGAGCTGGCGGATCTCGCTGGCCTCGTTCCAATCCTCCACCAGCTTGAGGCATCTGCGGTACTTCCGCAGATACCGGTTCCACTCCCGGACCCGCAACTCACCGCGGTCCAGCGGCAGTGGAATGGACCACAGGTCCTCCAGCTTCTGATTCGGAGCGTCCACCCGCTCCTCATCCTCCAGCCACTGAAGGCAGGCCTGCTCCGTACGGATCAATCCTTCTCGGATCTGATCCCGCAGCTCCTCCTTCAGGTCCTGCGCCAGGCGGTGTGGGAATGTCCGGCATACCCACTTATCCCGCGGCGCTCCCCGCATCTCGCCGACGACCTCCTCGGCGAAGTCCTCCCAGTCCAGGATGAAGTCATCCAGGTTGGAGGGGTTCCCGTCGTAATAGGGGATCTTGATTCCCCTGAGGTCGTCAATCCTGATGGCGTCTCCGACGTCTCCAGCCACCACTCCACCGAGACGGATACCACCTGTGGCCGGGGGGTTTGAGTACACTCCCCGTACATCCCTCTCCTCCATGGAGTGCGATCCAGTTGGGCCTGAACCCATGGGGTTTTGGAATGCGGGAAGGATTTGCCCCATCGGCCGTCCATATCCCCGTATTGGGATCCTTCGCCCACAGGTTTCCGCTTGGATGGCCTCGACCACGTCCGTCGGCGCTTCCCATGGTTCGCCCCTGCATGGTCTGGTTCTGGATCTCGATCTTCTCTTCCGCATAGACTGCCATATTCGTCGTGAGCGGTACATCCTGGGCGGCATGGGACATCTGCACCGTCAGGCTCCTCGGGTCCGTGGCCACGTGCCCTTCCCGCCTGGACCCAGCCGGTGCCGTGTGTTCCCCGAGCATTGTTGACTCGCTGAACAGGGGAACAAACGGCAACGCACCCGGGTCAACACGCGGAGGCGCGTAGGGTGCCTCTGCAGGGCCGCCCATGGGTTTCTCCATGGCGCTCCTGAGGGTCTTAACCCGCTCCACCAGCTCTACCGCGGCCGGCTTTGCCGGGAGCTCCGGACCCGAGACGAGGGGCTGTCGCTCCTCTAGCCTTCTCAGGCGTCCCGACATGTCCTCCACTAAGTGGAGGAGGCTGTCCACCACTTGCTGCTGCTTCTGCAGGGCCAGCTCCAGATTCTCCCGGTACCGGGCCTGATCCGCTCGCAGCTCCTCCATGTGGTTCTCCGCGGCCGACTGGTCATCCAGAATCCCCGCGACGTCCTCCTCTAGAGCGTCCTTGGCGTTGTCCAGGCGGTCAAGATGATTCACGATGGCGTCCATCCCCATCTTCGGGTACTTGCCCATGAGGAAGGACACGTGCTCGCAGTGGCACGTAGCGTGATTTCCGCCGGATTCAGCGCATCCCGCGGTTCCCGGCACCTCAGACTCATCGCCCATAGGCGTATCGCCTATGGCGTCCGTCTCTGGGCCCGTGTGCCGGGGCACAGGTGTCGTCCGGGCCCTGGCTGGCCTCTCCAAGCCCTCGGCGTCGTGCTGCAAGGCGGGCTCGGGGGCCGTATGCGCCCTGGCGATCGGCGCGGACATCTCCGGCTCCGAAGGTGGCTCGTGGGCTGTCCGATAGCCCTCGGAGTGCCCCTCGGATTCCCACAGCCTGACCGGGCTGGGGTCCGTATCCATAGCCCTGGCGTCCCTTGCCGCGGACTTGGGTGACCCGCGCTTCCGGTAGCGCCGGGCCCGTCCTCCACTGCTGCCTGAATGGCAGGCCTCATCCGAGTCCTCCGCGGCGGAGCGGAGGTTGCATGCCTTTCGGCAGCGACGCTCACACATGGAGACCAGGTCCTCCATGTCACGTCCTCCTCTTCCCGACTGTCGTACTTCTCTTCGGGCTTCAACTTCCGGAGTTCGCCATGCTCTTGAACGTCTCCGCTCTTCTATGGCTCCAATCTCCGGCGTGGTCTCCACCGAGTCCACAATACGCACCCGGGGCGTACTTGGGCAGGGCTCATAATGGCCCAAGTCCCCGGGTCGGCGGTTGGTAGGGGCAGCAGGTAAGCCTCTGCTACCATAAAGAAGGTCCCTACCAGGACCGGCCCCCGCTGTGCCCCTTCCGCCAGTAACCCCCGCTGATTTACTCCGGATCAACGATTGCATTCCTCAATTTCCAGGGTCCAAATCCAAAAATATAGAAAATAAAATCCTCCTTCAACCCTGAATGGCAACCAGATCCCACAAGTACAGCAATAACCCAATTCACAATCCAAATCAGGCTGCGGGCTTTCGTTCAGCACACCGGTATTCCCACGGTGGCGGGCATGTACAAGAATTGCACCAAGGAAGAAAGCCCTGAAATTGGCATATGAACACAAATAAAGCAAAGTTGGGGAAAGATGAAAACTTATACAATCACAGCCATAGACCCCTCATTCCCTGGACTCAAGACCTTCCCTTGACTCATCAACATGATGCCCTGAACCCAGTCCAATAAGATGGTTAAATGCCATGTATCACAAGTCACTACATAAACCCCAAAAATGTGTTCACTCCCAAGCCTCTAAATCCTAGCCCAATAGGGGAGGTGGCGTGTCATGGCCTAGAGTGGCACTCAGGACCATGCCCTACCCTGACATAACCTTGGTTGGACTTGGAGTCGAATGGGCTTAGAGAAATGACCTATGAGTTTGAACTCATAACGTGCCAAAAACCTGCCAATTCACACCATATTGGCCATATATCCCATATATGCTCAAAATTGAAGTTACCACTTATCCGAAGGCTCAAAGCATGCATGGAATCGAAGTCTACTATTCATGGTGGATAGAGACCAAAGGCCAATGCCCATGTACATCCCCATTTTACCCTCGAAACCCCTTCGGATATGGGCGCCACGCACTGCCCAAGTCAGCCCATGATCTTGAGACCAATTCTTGTAATCCTTCGTGCGCCAAGCCAAATGGAGTACGCGATCCGGCATATGGTGGTGTTCAACTCCAAAGCATATGCCAACATATGAACAACATACCATGGTTCGACTCTCCATAGGCTTCTTGCTGTTAGCTGACCAGGTGAGTACACAAAACGCAAAAATGAGCAAAAATTGAGGTCAAAAACATGAAAATATGACCAAATACAAAGTTGTCATAATAGTATATCTCTATGCTCACCCATGATATCCGCTCATGGTTCAATACACAAATGATTGGAACCATTTGCGAACAATTCCCCCACTTGGATCCCCAATCGGGCGCATGGAGATACCTTCGCCACTAATATCTACATGCCCCATGAAAATGGGAGTGCACCCATGGATCTCTTTGTCATACATACCATGAGCAATACATATGCGGTAGACTTGGTCTAGCGCTTTGAATTCCACAATTGGGACATGGGCAAAGCCCTTGTCACGTATGGCTCCCCATCTCTTCGGCCACACGAAGATATATAACACGGGCGTGAGCATATCAAACATATACCATGCATACAACACATACCCTCAAAATATGGCTCCCACCATGATATGCCATGTCCCTCCATTGACATAACTTCACGTTAAAAATACGTAGGAACCCAAGGAAAGTTGCTATGCAACCCCAACACTCATGCGGTACACTCGAAAGTCACAATAAAATGTTCGGTTGCACGGTCCAAGAGTTATATATCACTTTATACCCTCTTGACCATTATCCCTTGCTATATCGGGCATGTGTATACACCAAAGGCGTTTGATGCTTCCTAAATTAAGTTGAGACCAAGGCAGTTCCAACCCAACCTTCCTTATTCTCTTTCCTCACACTCGCTCGTAGATATGGCTCTTCAACGTGGTCCCACGATTCGCTTTTGTTTCCCTTATATCTCCAAGTCAAATGGGTGGCAAGTATAAGGGAAACCTGATTCGGGCTTAGGGAAAAGAGTACGACCACTCGAAGAAGTCCAAATCAAGTGCGGCGATGTCGAAGTCGAAAATCCGATTTCGACATCACGAAAAATTCTGATTAAAATTTCGAGTGCTTATTTAGAAAATTGCGGAAGCAACGAACCCTTTACAGATGAAATCTGACCCTTCAGAAACGTTTCCGCCAAAATATCTGGAAATAACAGTTAACCAATCGGTTAACGCAAAATCGCGAGCCAACTGACAGTCGCCGATACATTGACTATCAGAACGGAAGGCTGAAAAATTACGGAAACATTATGATAATAAAACCCTGTTGATTCCTGATATTCCGATATATAAATCTCCGCTGGCGGTGCCTCGGTTCTGAATATGGCCGCTCATAGCCGGAATGGCCAAACCTATCACACTATCACATCGGGTTAGTTCAGGTGGATGGGAGAGTATGATATCAGCCAATGGCGGCTTGCCGGCACATAGATACACACCCCAAGTGACCCCAAGATGGCCACGGGGGTCCGAACCGGCTTCAGTAGGTGGAGCTGGATGCCACTGGTTCGCTGACTGCAGTTGCCATAGGTGGCACAGTCGCGGCTGGAGTCACACTATAGGTGGGGTAAGGCATCCCAGTAAAGCCTAGACCCTCAGCCATAGGTGGAGTGGTTGTGGGTGAGGATGTAGCTGGATGTGTGGCTTGGAGTGTAGTGGTTGTTGGAGAGGGTACTGCAGGGTAATCTGAGGCGCTCGGTGCGCTCTCAACAGGTTTGTCCTCGAAGGGCACCTCGTCGGATGGTCCGTGTCCATTTCCAGGGTCTACCTCTTTGGCTCCCATGTCCACTGCTTGCTTCTCCTTCTCCTTCTCTTTGCCTTCAGGTCCTGCAACGGATAGCCCACTGAAGGCAGCTCTCAAGCCCTGCAGGGAATCATCTCCCAGCCCACTTAAGGGCACTGAGGGTACAAGCTCCTCAGGTTCAGGTTCACCAGCAGGTTTGGGCGCTAGCGCTGGCTTGGGTGGTTGCACTGAGGGCGCTGTCGTCCCGGCAGTGTCCTCCGTGTCCATATTATATTTCTTCGCCTTTCAGTGGAGTCCGTCTCGACGTACTAGTTGTACTGCACGGGGTTGCAGGTACGCAAAGACTGAATATTTCTGCTACCAGAAAGTTAGAACATGCTTTCCCTGTTGATTGCTTTGATGATATTGTTTTGTTTGTGTGCCTGCTTCCTCCTGCTGCTTCTTGATGTAATTCAAGTTTTCCAAATAAATATTATTTTGATGAAATCAACCAGAAATAAGTACCCACACTGCAAGCAAAGGACCACAGGATCAAATCCACAACATGAAGGGCTGCAGTCAAAGGAGATAGTGTAGCAACAAAGAAAACTCAAAATATCTACCGATTTAAGAAAAGAGAGTTAAAAAATATGCTACAATCAAGGAAAAACTGCCCACATGGGCATCCTCTCTTTTATAGTGCCATCTAGAGATGTGCACTCATTGTTTTGGGCCCCATAGGTGCTGAGGTGGCATGGCTTGTGGCGCTAAGGTCACTGCCATGTGACATGGGATCTTCCTACTTAGCTAGGCTGACTGAGAATTGAACCCAGGACCTCTCAAAAAGAGGTGCCACAGCCCCATAGGGTGCAGACCACTAGGATAGCTAAGCATTCATGAGAAAATATAGAAAAATGTATAGGCTCTAGATGAATGTCAGCGCTTCAGTCAGTCCAGGAAATGGTGCATAAGTCCAATCAGCTGGGGGGTTAGGGGTCCAGACAACATCCAAAGTTCAATGCTTGGTTTTATAGGTCAAAATGTCTTGTCACCCCTTTTTGGTTTGGCCAATATTAAGATAAAAATGTGTTATGCCTTTAGGCCTCTCTATAACAACTAAAGCTAACCTTTTGGCAGCAAAATACATTTTTCTTACTCTTTACTCAGCTGAGCGGGCTGCGCAAGTTTCGAAAGACACAAAAGCAACGTACAAAAATTCTTTTTGTCTCTCGGACTCGTGCGGGTCGGCATGAAATATAATAGCGGTGGAACTCAGGAGAGTTAGCGGGCGACGTGATGTCACATCATCTTAGTTTGGTCGAACCCACACCTTGGCCGGAGTTCACGAGGACAATGTTTCATCGGCGTGTATTGATACGCCTTTTTTGACGTGGCACCGCGTTTGGGCGGAAGCTTGTCAACCGTCAATCCTCGCCAAATAGTGCGACACTACCCAGAGCACGGCTGTGTGCCTCTCGAAAAATCACAGATAACAAATACACAAGCGACCAAGCCCGGGTGGAAGACACTTGCCAGCAGGGCCGAGGGTCGACAAAAAGGGGCACTTGTCATCAAAGAGCCAATTTATCAAACTATACATTCATGAGGCTGCATCACCCTTGGAAGCTCGACAGGACATGTTCGGATGTCCAAGTGATCATCATGGGTCTCGATTAGTCAAGTTACCCATCATAGTTCCATTGGAGCTCGAGCTCTCCCAGGCTTTCGAGCAGACAGTTGGCGTTGCCTTCATTCATGACACATGCCGTCCATCAATAAACATCATGTCCGACGCAATGTGGAAGAACAGTGTTCTCCAAGGCGTGCTTTCGCACAAGGAGTCCTGCTAGCTGAGACACCAACCGAAAATTCGGATCACGAGGCTTGCCTTGTACTGAAAAATGAAGACATGCTGTCGTGCAAGGGGTTGATGATGCCCCATTCCGGTTCGCCATAGAAAGAACACAGGTTCGACTGCTGCATGCAGCGTCGTTCCGAATATCATCGTGTGTCGAAGATTGAAAAGCGCAATCCCACGAATCTTGGCCAGGGGTCTATGATTAGTGGAAATGCCGACTGAATAGTCGAAGAAGGATTGTCCGGTTGTAGTGTGGACTCGCCACCATCGAGTACCGGCAATCAAGAACCTTCGAAAAAGAATGACCACAGTCGGCCTGGCCGGCACCCCAGGGCGCCGTCAAGTGCAAAAAATGATGACCACAGTCACGTCGTTAGGGTGGCATACGTGGCCATACCGGTCGATCATTTGCAACGTCTCGGTTCGGGGGTCATTTTGAAGTCGACCAAAGTTGTGATGGACATATTGACCTTCGGGGAGTGCGCTTTGCAGAGGAGACCGAACCGCTTCTGCCCACACGAGTCTCGCTGCCGTATGGACAATAACAAAGTCGAGGTGCGGCTCATTTTTGCGGCGTACGGTTGGCCGGTGCACCTCTTTGTAGGCACGTCGTTTTCGAAAAGGATAATTGAAGATCAGAATATCGAAATGGTGTTGGAATCGGCAAGCAAGTATGGAAGGTCAAGAGGGTCCGGATGAAACGGGTCGGTGGCTGGAGAGTCGTTTCTGCCAAGCTCCTCGGCTTCATCGGTATACATGTCCTTTCGAAATTCGATACTCCTAGTCCATCGTGTTCTTCGCCAACCACTCTCAGTTCCAGGCATCATATACCTTGACGTTCCCATGCGCTCGATGAGATCACTTGCGCCGTCAAAGGGGAAGAGTTCCATGTACTTGAGATACTCTTGACGGTTCCGTGGTGCTTTACGATTTACCTCCGCCTGATGATGGCATCGAGGTCATGGTATCGTACTTTGAGTCCGGCCTAATAAGTGCTTGTCAATCGGATCAGGTTAATAGGTGCACTCGGGGCGACCACATCATATACTCCGGTCGCACTGTACGAGCACGTATTCGGTTGTCGCAATGTAACAAATTGCTGCAAGTGGACCAGCATGCCGCCCGATCGAACGGGGGCGCACTGGTATCACTTGTAACCCAATCGAAGTGCGCCAACTCGAGGGTGATGTGTTTTGAGAAGCAGGTGCGCCTTGTACGCCAGAAAAAGAGCTCGGTCCTCGAACAGCCTATCGCTGTTTGATACTCGGAGCTTTCCTCGATAGATGTGCTGCATCGGCAAATTGTTTTTCTCTGTTACTGAAAAACGAAAAAATGTCGCCATAAGTGGCGAAAACAGCCACACAACCTTTTCCGAAACCATTGCTAGAAGTGATGAAACAACGTACCCCCAAAGAGCACTTGTCCGCTTAGAAAAATATAGTCCTCCTCTATGCGCAAAACTTCTCCGAAAAAAGCTTACCTAAGATGGGGGGGGCGTTTGTGTCTCCAACAACTTGCTGGATGTAATCTTCGGAAATGTGCTATTATCACGTCATCTTTTTCTTTTGTTGCAACCATTAAATAATTGACCGAATCTCCACATCTCGATGTTTCCACAATTTGACTATTTAAATACATCAATAAAATAACACATGCACACGTCACTCATCCAAAATACTTCTTTCGCCTCAAAATACCCTGAAAAAAATGGATACTTTCGAAGTGTTTTCACGCCTCTTGCATGTGTTCTTACCATGTTTGCCTTTTTTTTGAAGCATTGCGAAAGCAGCCGTTGCTCTCAACATGGGGCCAGGCTGGGTATCTCCGGTCCCGTAGTGGCTCTATGGCAGCCCATCTTAGCATATGCAGGTTGCCAATTCACAGTATGTTGTGTCATACAACATTTTTCCAAACTATCAAGTTGCAACAACAGCATACATGTAGCCTCACCACTGCAATGGTGGTCCTCCTTCATTAGAGGATTTTTGATGCGGGGGGAGGGGGCTTACCCTATTTCCATTACAGGCATGGAGGTAGCAGAAAAGATGGAGGTTAGTCATCTTCCCTATGGAAAAGCATTGTTGAAATTGCAGAGAAGACACAATGTCGACAAATCGTCGGATTCCTCTACTTACGGAACGAACTAAATAGGTACATTCATGAAATAGATTTTTGCATACATCATTTAATTTTTTTTCATATTACAAAACTACCTACCGCATTGCCCATCAACTGTGGTACACTCCCTGCCACTAATCAAATACCCGGCAATGGTGGCATGCCTTGTGTTCACTAGAAGCATGCAGGAGTTTGAGGAAAAATTGAAATCTAGGGGAGGCTCCTGCGGTGCGCACACTCTGCGCGCTACTTTTATTATGACTTTCCAACATTCAGTCCCCAAATTCGCCATTACCAAAATGCAGCCCTCAAATAAACCAACACATGCCTCTTGCCCAGCAAAGAAAGCGACAAAGCATCCCTGCACAACATTGAATAGTAAAAACACATATAAAACGCCTTCACAACTTTGCTAGAAAGTTTTTTCAGTGAAATTAATCAAACAGTACCCGAAGCCCAGTACACCTGGTGTAGAATACCCTGTCCGCAAACCTCAAATCATAACAAATAACGAAACAGGTCTGAGGGGAGCAAAAACACATGCTCTGCAGCAGACACGCTGAATGTATCACTATGTACCCACCGAAGAAGCTTAGACCCTTCTGTACCAAAAAGACAACTTGGTTGCCCCCTTTTGTACTAAAAACCCCCGAGGATGGGTTTTCTCGGCGAAGTCTGACTACCTCCTTTCCACCACTTTCTACAACTTTTAGGTTCGCCGAATAGGAAAAGCCCCCCCCTTCCCACAACTCCAACCCCCCTGCACCCTTACCCTCGCCCTGCACCCTTACCCTCGTCGTTTTAGGGGTGACGAGTTTCCATAGCAGCTGTTTGCTGCATTTTTTATGCTACCATCTGCCTTTGCATAGCGGCACGGCTGCATATTTACGGCTGCCACCACCACCCCCCAATTCCGGGGTGCCCACTAGTTCTTTTCTGGGAATTCATTCACGATGAATTCCTTCTTTTTCCGGGGCTGAACCCTGGGTCAGCCACCTGCAGCATCCCCCCCCGCTTTGCCGCAATTTGCAAATCGTGTCCCCGAACCCTTGCCCCGAACGTTGTCCCAGTTCCTCCTCGCACAAACCTCCCCGCAATCCCATCCCACACGCCGTCCCATCGGAAACCTGTCCCAAGCGTGTCCCAGGCCTCACACTGATCCCTGTCCCAAAACCCTGGGCCAAACACTGTCCCACCCCTGACCCTGTCCCAAACCCCACCCCAAACCCCAAGCTCCTCAAACGCATTCTCGAACCAGGTGCCCCAAAGCCTGCCTAAAGGCTGGGGTTGTACTAAAAGTGAAAAGGCAAAACGGCAAATGCAACAGTGCATCCACGGTTTGTATGGTTGATATCTGGTTCACCTGGTTCCATTTGCAGATAGTGATACTGTACAATCAATGGCCTACATCACACGCTGGTACACGGGTTGTGGTGCATATGAAAATGGTCAGAAGGGGTCATAAAACGACCCCCTTGCAGCCATAACCCCCCACCCCAAATAAAGGCACCCCAGACAGATCATAACCCCCCGCCCTGCTAAAAGTGGTAATAAAACCACCGTGAGGGGTGATAAAACCCCCCCAGGTGTACCAAAATAGCCAAAAGAGGGCTGGGAAGTGGTTTTATGGCCCCTTTGGGGCGGCGGCTTATAACCAGGATCATGGTTCCCCCACCTTCCTTCCCTGGGCTTGTGCCGGGTCATGTATTGTACCCCGGGTATTGGCAATATTGTAACTGTCTCTCCCAAATGACTTACCAGTGTTTGGAGATCATGAACAGCTTTGCAGGAAAGTTTCTTTCGACATACTAGATATGCATCTTTCTTGATGCTATGCCATTAAGGAAAGGCCAAGGCAAACAACCCACTCAAACGGAAGTTCCAATAACGCATCTTCGGCTGGTGCCGAGTGGGCGTTGAGGTTGATTGCCGGGGCCAGAATAGGGATGAGATCAGGGGTCAGGGTCAAAAATGCGACCATCAAAATAGGAACTTTCGGCTTCATGCTTCAATTCAAACTTCTAATGTGAACTTCATGGTGCAATGCCAAGCAAACAGCAGCCACACAGTTGCCACACTGAACGAGTCATCTGCCCTAATGAGATAACATACAATGGTGCTCCATGTTGAATCTGGTGGGGTACAAAAATTTGGAGGGGAGCGCTCATGTGCTATGTTCCAGCATGGAAATCTGACCACTAACATGGATGAATTGTGTGGAAAGTGAAAACAGTGTCACGCCATGGGTTCATACATCTCAGGCTGTATGGAATTGAACAAGCATCCTTCGCTTTGGAATCCAACATGTTAAATCACAGCACGGCCCTCTGTCACAAGACCAATGGTGAGCAGATGGACAGTAGTAATAATAATTGCATGGGGCATGAAATCATCGTGAGGGGACAGAATATCAAAAAAAAAATAGCTTTGGAATATTTGATTTGTTGAGCTGTTGAGGGTGACAGACTACTGATGCAGTTTGTGCACCACAACCCCCCCAACACCCCTTTCCCTGGCAGCCAACGGCCAAATCGGGCGAAAAACACTTGAAGAGGACAAGTTTACTTGCAAAGTCCACGAGCTCTAAACTCGCGCAATTGTGCGGGTTTGCCATTGGCTACAGCTTGACTCATAGTAATGGCTCCAGCTTCACGCATTGCTATGGCTCCAACTTCACGCATGGCAATGGCTCCAGCTTCACTATTTGCTATGGCTCCAACTTCACGCATGGCAATGGCTCCAGCTTCACGCATTGCTATGGCCCCACCTTTGCGCATGGCCCCGGCCCCACCTGTCACTTATGGCTATGGCTACGGCGTTCACTCATGGCCATGGCTCCGGCTTTCACTGATGGCGATCACTCCGACTTTCACTCATGGCTATGGCTCTGGCTTTCAGTCATGGCTCCATTTCTAGGCTCCAGTTTCAGTTCGTTGGTGCAAGCACACAATGTTGCAGGCATCTAGCACTGGGAAATCTGCATTTTGGCGCAGCTGCTGCACTCAAGTCCCAATGCAATGAAGCCGGAGAGTTGTAAGCAAAGTTTCATTGAAAATTGGTTCGCACTTGCGCATGCGCCTGAGGCACTCGGACACAACAACGACCACTTGGAAATTACAGAAAAGATACGCCCATGTACAAGGTTGAGAGGCTAGCTTGGCACACCGAGTAAGTGTTTTGGTGCCCACCACCTAGTGCACTCCCCCCACCTATGGATTACGGTGGCCTCGAGGGAAAAGCTGGTTGGGACTATCTCTCTCCCTTGCTCGCCCTCCTATGCAGCCGCCGCGACGGTGCCTACCCTCCCTTCGGGGGAGGAGGGGTTAAGCACCATAGCTGCCCCTCCTAGGGGGGCAGAGGACCCAATGGCAAAAAGGGTTGCCTGACTGCCTGCGTGGAAGAACATGGGCTAGCCAGGCCTCCGCGACGCCCAAGGTTCATCGTGTGTTCCTCCAACCTCCCAGAGGGGTGTGCACGGGCCAACGGTGGGGTGGAGGGGGCTTGGACTAGATCCCTGCCTTGCCCTACCCTCCTTTGGCCCTACCTCCCAGCGGCGATCACCGCGCCCGCAGAAAATGCGGCAAAAAACATCGGCGAGCATTGGGGCTCCCTACACTTGGCATGGCGCCCTTGTGGCTGCCACGGGTTGGGGGCAGTGGGTGGGGGGGATCGGCGGGGGGGCGATCCCTGTCGATGGGTGCCGCCCTCATGGGGGAGGGGGGTGCGGGGTTTTGGGTTTGCACTCCCTGTCCGAGGAAGGCCTCAGGGGCCCATGGATTGCCTTGTCCGGGGAGAGACAAGGTTGAGGAGCACCATACTCGACCACGCGCAGACAGGGCATGTGCAGAGTGAGGGCAGCCCAGCCTGCTACACGGCGTGTTGTGCTTATTGTGCGTGTGGTGGGTTGCTTTGTTAATGTGTTGGGGTATGAATCCGCACAAGGGGTGGTACATATTACCAGCGGTGTCCCGCTTGGAATGGACTCAGTGTGCTGCCTCCGGCCTCTTAACTACACACGTACCCCGGATGCGCAGCAAACAATAGTCTTATCCTCACCATAAGTCCTACACTATTGAAACCCAATATTTTCCAAGGGTCGCGTTTCTTGCACGGATTGCAGCACCAAGATAGGCGGTCAATTTTTCGGTCCGGGATCCGAAGTCGGCCCACCCATCGGACCCGACCCAACATCGGAGGCTCCTTAGGGTGAAAAAAAAATAAGCGACTAACACACCAGTCATATTCCTCCATGTTTTGCTGCAGTTGCAGGGTTCATGTCACCAACCTACAATACAACAAACTATCGAAATATGCACAGTGCCCAGGTACCCCGGCTACGATGGCCCGGCGTGGCCCATCACAAGTCCTTGATCCTAGGACGGACTCACAAAGTGAACCCCCCCCCCCCTGAAAACCCCCAACATCCCCCGGTCAGCCCAGGTCAAGGGGTTGGCCCGTAATGCTCATCCCATGTAAGGGTGATAGACTCGGTCAATTCATGAATTTTTTCTTGTTTAAGTGAAACCTCCGTATCCATGGGATTGAAATCACCCTTGCTGAACAAAGGGGGTAATGGGGCTAAATTGGATGCTACATCCACATCAATGGCAGCAAACATTGTTGGCTGAATGGAGGTTTGGCCTGCACGTAGTGTTGTCGGGCAAAAACTTTTCCTAGGCGGTGCAGGAATAGGGGTTGCCTCAGCTTCATAATTGCTGGGGGTGTCATCATTCCTTACCTTAACAACACTACTTGTGCAAGCACTGCTATCGTTGGACGTCACCCTCCTGTGACTGTTAGGGCAATTGCTAGTGTCTATGTCACTATCATTGTTGCTCTTGTTGCTGCCTGACATCTGTCCCATCACCTCAAAGTATGATGCTTCAACAATGGGCCCGCGCCTTAGCTTGGATGCCGGTGAAGGATGGACACAAAAAGGGGCATCAGCCACCTTTGCGTGGAACGAAGCATCAGAGTCCACAAGATTGGGGTCATATATTGATGCCGGTCTGTCTATTTTTGCTTCAACGTCTTTGGGGACAGAGAGGGTGGTGTTAGGGTTGGGGGAGATGCCCAAGAGGGGCCTCAAGGGCTGTCAGGGGTGGTGGAGGGCAGTGTGAGTGGCACTGGTGATGCTCAGCTTGGGGGAGGGTGATCACCGGTAGTTCGGTCCCATGGGCCTCGGCACAAAATTGTAGATACCTCGGTGAGTTTGTTGTTGGCCTTCCATGTGGTCACCATCGCTGCGGTCTCCAATTAGCAACTTGGTGTTGCACGCGGTGTAGGTGTCGATAGGACTCTCCCGGGCCGAAGCGATCATCGGCTCGGTCCTCATAGGGGCACCGCGTGTCTCCGGTCATGTACACCTGCTACAAGTGGCTCCTCTCGATGGTCTATAGCGCACACTGCCTAGGGGCAACGGAGCAACTAGCTTGAGCCACATAGCCCGCGGCCCACCACCAAGAGGCCAGTGCAGCGTGTGGTACACGCCACACACCTACACCGATGTCAACCGTAGGAGGGCTGGTGCTCCTTTGTGTGTGCCGGGCCGAACTGAGTGTCTACACTTCATCCAAGAGCCCCTCAAGCCGGTCTAGCACCGTGTGCGTGAGGGCATGCGCCCCCACGTTTCACTTGGGATTGAGGTGGCCTGGGGGACGTGCCCTTCCATCCCAAGCTGCCCCCGAGATGGGCAAGTGCATACCCGTGGCACAGCGTCCATGGCTCCATGCCTCCCACCCCCGTCCCCATCGGCTCTTGAGATGGAGGATACCCCCTTGTGTCCTTTGGGAGCCGGGTGTTATGAACAACTGGGTGTGATGGCCCGTTGCCTTCACCTGGAGCCCGGACCCAGGGAACTTGTCTTGGGCCAAGTTGGTCATGGACTTTGAGATCTACATGCGCATGGCATGGCTTGCAACCCAGCACCACAAGCTACGCAGCATGGAGCTCCCGCTTTGCCCAGGGTCGGCACATGTGGTTCTCCGGGCCGGGCAGATGGTTAATAGAGACTTGGCGGCAGTGTAGTCAGACCGGTATGGGCGCAAATCTCCCTCGGCGGCTGATATCGTGGGGCGGTGGTGGCCCGGCTGCAACTGTAGGCCATGGCGCTCCACGGCGAAGAGTTGTGGCTCAAGCGTCTTTGAGTGCCGGTGTGACTGCATTCCGGGGGGGTACAGGCCCTCTTGATGGACTAATTTCCATCACCGGCGGACACATGCCCGTTGCTTCCCGCTATGGCTAGTGGACGCGTTGACTGTGTGCTTAGGGGACGCACCGGGCTGTGGTCCGGTGTTTGTGACCCCCAAGAGAGAGGCGGTGGACGGTGGGGGCACAGTGCCAAGAGCACGGTGTGCCCTCTCCCAACTGTTGCCTGTAGCTAGTAGCTAGTTGGTAGCCGGCAGCTAGCATGAGCCGCTGCTACAAAACGGGCCATGAGGCGTAAGGCCAATAGTACAAGCCACCTGCTCCAGTGCGGTACAGCTAGGGTATCAATTGTTGTTGCCGTATGAGTGCAAGGCAAGGATGGTGGTGTTGTTGCGCTAGCTTGTCCGAGCCCAACCTGCCTTGGAGAGATTATAGCGGCGGCCACAACATGCGATGCTGCAGCGCCTGGCATCGGGCGCTCAGCCTGTCACAAGTAGGAGACCATGCAATGTAGTGTTGTGCACACCTCGCTTTGGGTGCCATGTTGTGCTTGGTGCGCCGCAAGAGCCAATTTGCCCGGGGACCAGGGCCTTGCCCTCCCATAGCCGCCCTGGAGAGGGTGCTATCTAGCGATGGGGACCACCCAGTAGCCAATCCCCCGCCACCGCCTACAGCGCCCCCTTGGCGATCACAAGCACCACATGGCGAGTGCAGGCAACCCTCGTGCTCCTGTATTTTGTTTGGCGCATTTTAAGCTCCATGCAGGAGCTGCGATGGCCGGCATCTGGGGAACAAAAGGCTTGAGCAAGGCCTTCGCGTTGCAGCCCCCCACCGCCAGCCCGCTCGGGCCCCTATGGGAGGTTAGAGGGACCCATAATATACGCCTTGGCGTCGCTGAGGCCAGGCTAAATCATTTTCTTAAATGTGGGCAACATGGCAACCCTTTTTGCGGTGGGTCTCTAGCATGCCCCCCCCCCCCCCGCTACAGTAGGGCCAGTGGTGGCACCTAACCCCCCCTCCCCCCCGCAAGGAGGTCACGCACCGTCCCGGTAGCTACATTAAAGGGCCAGCAAGGAAGAGACAAACTCCCTTCCACCTTTTCTCTCTAAGCCGCCTTACTCTTGCGCAGCGCGCTAACCGTGCCCATGAACCGGTGTACTTGGGCCTATCTTTAATTTGATTTCCAAGTGGTCCTTTTTCTGTTACAGCGCCTCAAACGAATACGTAAGTGGAAACCAATTATCAATGGACTTCTATTGCCAATTTTTGTGGCTTTATGGCATTTGGATCCTCTGGGCCTTCTCCTTGATCAAAAGCCCTAGTTGCTCACTTGCATTTTCTTGGCTGGCGGCGGTTGTGGTGACCACCCATTATGGAGCCATGCTCCCTTGTCCTTGTGCATCTTTCACCCAAGCACAGCTTCATGTGAAAACAAAACAACTTCTACCGTCATCCCCAAACTCATTTCGATCTTGCCGCCTTAGGCCAGCACACGGTAATCCTTTTCAAGTGCGAGTTTTTTTGGGGACACTCACCCTTTGCACTTTGCCATTTGCCCGGATGAGGTGTTCAAGGGCTCCTACCCAACCTATCCCCAAGGTACCCTCATGAACCGATCAACCGTCAACGGCCTGCGTCATTGCACCGGCGTTGCCCTCACGGTCAATCTTCTGTAAGTCCCTCCCCTTGATGAACCCCCCATTTTCCCTGCCCACAACACACACATGGGCCTCATAGTCACCTTCGACGTGGCCAATGGCCCCCATCAACTTTTCCTCTGGAAATAGTTCAACTAGCGCTTCTTGGACTCCCCAAGGACACAATTTCTCCACAGACGGCTAAATGTAGTTTGGTCGTGGCTCGCACCGCATCCCAACCACCTTGACCTATTCGTGCGAGCATTGTGGCGGTATGCTCGTATCATCACAACCTCTCCACCTGCACTGAAACCCTACACCGAATTCAATCCTTGTCCCCCTTGGTCCCTTAGCAACGTGTGGCAGCCAACCACAAGGCACTGAGAAGGTAATGCCAGCGGTAAATTATACTGGATGCGATGTGCCCCGCCAATGGCAACGTCCACACCACTTTGAGCCGCTGATTGAAGCCGATCGGGCGGTGGCCGGTGATGCCCACTGCTGGCACTTTCTTCGGCCCTATTCTTACTACGAGCCGTGAAGTCACATTTTCCTAACATGGCCGGCGCTAGGCAGAGCAAGAGGCTACCAAAAAAAAACCCTTTTGCATCCTCCCATGGGTATACTATCAAACCATCCACAACCCCGACCCTCCACAAGTGTGCAAGAGCATCCCTACAGCCACGAAACACAGGCACCTCTGGTCCTATTCTAGTGCAAACAGTGAGTTGATGTCTTTCATAAGGCTTTGCCTTGCCCTAGGCGGGCTGGGTGGGGTTACGGATGCAAAACATGTCCTTTTGCCTCTTACCATGGCTCCATTGCCAAAGCATAACCCATTCCACCAGTACTAAAGGGTGGTGAAAAGAGCTTTAAAGCAATATAGCCAAAAACTATATAACGTGCACAGCCAACCCAACCACCAGCAAACGACGCCACCAGCCAACTTGACCACACTAGTCGGGTCGTCTAGTAGTCCATTGGCGTGTTGGTCAAATGGCCCAATCGCTCGGGTGCCTAGTGGTTATGCAGGCTGTTGGTCGGGTTACCTGGTGATTGGGTAAGGGGGATTACCATATGGTCGTGAAGCCGGCAAACGAGCGGTCTGCACAAAAATAGAAGAAACCACAAAAATTGCTGCTTATTCCAGTTAACCGAAGCAAGCGCCACATAGTTGGGCCCCTAGAAGAAATGTTTTGGCTTGAAATCGCGAAACTTTGAAAGATTTGTTCTTTTGGACCGCTCCCCCGAAAAACATGGTGGGTAATGTTTTCAACCCCCCATCCCTACCCCACCCCCCATTCAAAAAGCCGGTTTGCATGGGAAGGAGGAGCGGGGTCTACCGAGGAAACTGCACTCATTGGGGGGTTGTTTGGTTGAACGAAACAATGATAAAAAATAGAGGTTACCTCACAGCTTATCACCTGGGGTCAAGGCATGAAAATTAGCCGAGAGCCAAGAATGGGGGGGGGGGGGTGGTGTTTCTTCGATATCTAGGTCCACGTGGTTTTTATTTAACAACCTCTGCGAAGTGAGTCGCCATTTTGAGGTCAGATGAGGTGGGGGGGTTCCAATTTGTGAGCCACCACACATCGCCCCTTCGCACAAAACGTAGCATCCCGCCAAGCGGGTTCCAAGGGGTCAAATTTAAGGCAACTCTTAGGGGATACTTTTGCGACCGAGGATGATGATGACGATATTACAATGAATGAACCATCCTATTTCATACCTGGGTGGAGGCTACACAAATATCCCCTTCATTTGGGGGTAAATGGCGATCACGTGTGCCCTCAACCTCACATCCCCCTTTCGGGTGATTTCCCTCCCCGACTTAGGAAAATGACCAACCCATGGCGAGGGTCCAAGGCCTTGAACACCCAAAATTCACAAGATACTTGCACATGGTGGGCAACAGTGAAGAGGCTTTGCCAAACTTCCTCCCCGTTGTGGGTACTAGACCCGAGGGAACTTCATCACTGTCAAATTTGAGAACAATTCTAAACCCATAATTTGGGCGAGAGGCCTCACAACTACTGTTGGGTTGGGGTGTCCCCATATAATAATAGGCGTCAACCAAAGATGTGGGTCCACCAATTTGATTTACAACTACAAACCCTCACCTGTGAGCTGTCTATCAACGCGATGCTACGTACCACCCTAAATGAGATACACTAGGTGTGGAAACAAGACTCCAAAATGGCATTGCCTAGGGCTCAGTCCAACTCCAAGAACGCTATAGGGACTTGACCCGGTGCGCCTTGGGGTACCTGACCGCGCACAAGCGCCGTGCGAAGTAGACCAATGACACTTTGAATTCGCACACCTATTGAACGCTGCAGTACACACCTGTCAACAAATCTTAGCCTTGTACATCCACACCACCACGACAAGCACACAATCCCTATTCTTTGTACGCATAAGGGTACAAGAAGATGGCGATCCCACGTTGTAGGAGGTCCAATAGAGCCCCTCCCTAAAGGACATAAGGCGCACTGCCATGCAGCACGACGGAAAATCCAAGCCATATGACCACGCCATCTTCTATTGGAAACCATGTGGAACCACCACAGAGCTACAAACCGAGAGGCACACTCTGGCTCTGCCGAAATTTGTACTTAGCCCCAGCACTGCCATCACGGCTCTTGGCACTTTCCAACTACCCCTACTTGATAAAAAATAGGTGTATGTTAGTTTCCACTACCTTTGGCACTCGCGTACCGAAACTACGTTCAGAATGCATGAGTGCTATTGGTACATCGAGTGCTTGGGGCTGCACTTCCCTCATTCTGAACGCTAGAGCACCAAAGTGTTCTTGTGCGTAGTGACGCCTGAGGCGTGCTTTTGGCTAGCATTGTGACGTGTACCTCCTCCAATGAAGTTGGATGAACCCCAAGCCATTTTTGTCCTTCCAATGGGCAACGCTTGCACTCGGCGACATTTTATTTAATGACCCCGCCCATTCAGAACACCCCCGTATGGTGCGGTGCTACTGGTTCACCCCATGTGGCATGAATGTTCGGGCTAGATATCGGTCAAATGAGCCAACTAGCGATGAGTTGAGGGGAGCCACTTTGCAAATGGATTCCATACATCAAATGTAGCAAATCCACTTGAATGACTTGACCGCTAGGTGGGAAAGAGATGGGGCAATACGGCCGGTCCTAAGAACCCACGCTGAGCATATGCCATGAATGTATGAGGAACACCACAGAGACGTGCATGGCTTCCTTTTTTTTCTTCAGATGCACTTTCGGGACATCAAAGCACGGCTTTGTATCGCTGCCAATCTCTTGGAGGTTGTGAATCCGTCCCTAAACTTCACTAAATGGGCGTAGGTGGGCTGTGGTAGGACCTTAGATATGGCACGTATTCTGTGCAGCCGCAGAGCGTGGTGAGAAATTCTTTGCAAGCGAGCCACCCAAAACTAGAATCGCAGGATGAGCCACAAGGTCGGGGTTCGGGTACCGCCGATGACAAGCGGTCCAAGGATCGGTATTTGCACCTGGTTGCCGCGACCTTGTTGGTGGTGCGGTTCCTGGCACCCTTGAGCCACTGCTCAATTTTGAAGAATTTTGGTCTTATTTATGGTTCCCGGCCCCTTGTTTTCTCCAAGTGCTATTTAACATAAACGTCTTCTCAACGATCAGTTCCGGCTTTACCTTTGGTGCCATTTCTTTTGTCAAGGCGAGCCGCACGGGACAATCTCGAACGGCGTGAGGCCATACGGGACATTTGAAAGCGGCACTAACGCTTTGTATAGTGTTGTTGTGCATGTTTTTGCGTGTGTTGTGTTCCCGCGGGGTAGTGAGGTGGGATTGGGCACATACCAGAAGCACTAGAAAACCCGCCGGAACCCCTGCTAGAACACGTTCTGGTAATACAACCTCCCACCGCAACCCACGCCGGGGCCGATTTGAGCGCTAGAACTCCTGCTGGTACACCCATCAGAACCCCCCTTGGAAGCCTCCTAGAACCGCTTACGGCACGGCGGAAAAAGAAAAGGGGGAATTGCAAACGACCTGCGTGCGGGTCAACTTCGTAAAATAACTTTATATATAGATATAGATGCCAACATTTCACACACAAGGAAAGAGTTTCGGCCCACGGGTTCGGGGGTTTGATCCCGTTACCCCCAAATTCCTAAAAACCCGCCGCAACTGCCCTTTTTAGCCCACTCCTTCTAGCGGGACACCCCATGCATGCGAGTGAAATTCGTGCGAAGTCGTACCAAACTTGCACAAATTTCATACGAACCTAGTGCACATTCGTGCGAATTCATTCTCACGCGCAACATATAGGAATATGGGCTCTGACCATTTTTTTTGGTTTCCGGCACTATTTGGCCATGGGGGGTCGTTTGGGAGGGGACGTTTGATGAATGATGCGGAATGGAGCTGGGGCATGGGCACTACCCCTTCACCTGCCTGACATGCAACCAAAAATGAAGTGTCTTCATGACAAGACGTCAAAATTCTACCAAATTCGGGCGAATACAAATCCTCCATTCAAACAGATCCTTCACCCCCGCACGCCAAGACTGCATATCCTTATTGCCCCATTTCCATATCCAGCTACTGGCCCAATCCCCATTAAATTGATGGCCACATAGAGGACTTTTTGCTTTGAGGACTTGGTGTCTAATTAGTAGGGTCGCTATACGGTGCTGTATAAAACCTGCGGTTGTGCATATTGCGAACAAATTGTGGAACTTGCATTGTTTTCCCACCAAGTCTCCATTTAATTTTGTGATTGCGCCACGTACCCAAACAAAAACACATAGGTTTGACGCAAAACCATTACACGACTTGGCATTTGTTATCGTACATGAGTTACATTTTTTCTTTTAGAAGAGGCCGTTGAAATTTTGGACTCGCCCATGCTTGATGTATGGCGCAAGAAACAAGACGACCTTGTCAGGTGCTGGCAAACGGTAGCGGCCGTGGTGCACGAAGAGCAATGGGAGGTTTCACAATGTGGACCAAAGTTGGAGCCTAAGCCGAAGGCATAGGTAGGAGAAGTTGAACTTGTTCATAACCATGATCCGCACAATAGCAATAGCCATCATCCAAACGAGATTGTAGGCATGCAATAGGTGGTGTATCCCGTTGCTGGGGGCCATCAACACCTCCTGCCTGCATGCAAACAGCAGTGCCTGAATCATGGGTGGAAGGAGTGCTGGAAGAACGGGAGAACTGGGGCCAATTGATGCTACTTCAAGTTGCATTGGGCATTGTCCATCCGTGTACAATGTCCGGCATCATAAGCCTGCGGGACCTGTGAAAGTGGCTGGTGGGAGAGTGCTACAGATTTCAAGTGCCGAATTTCAAATTTTTAGTGTGGGAAGAAAAACACTCCCCCCTCCGCCCGTCGCCTGTGCCTGCAAGGCCGCTGGCTGTCTCCCACCCCCAAACCCCACCCTTTAGCACATTTCTAGTTGTTGCGGAGGATTGGGTCTCAAAATGAGGGATCCCCCCCCCCTCCTTTGCTCCGTCTTGATATCTTGTGTTTCATTCATAGTATAGGTGAACTACCTCACCGGGGGCGAGTGGCTGGCTAGACTTCAGCTACGGGCCTTTAGGTTAGGGACACATATGCCCACAAATCAAAACTTTTGTTCCCTACGGCTAAAGGCATCTCATGTTGCCGATGATATGTTTTGTTCGCACACCATTTGCTCTGTGTCGTATGCCCATTGATCCAAGCCGTCCATTCCCATAACATGTCCCAACCCCTGGCACTACACACGTGGTTGTTGAAGGCACCAACCCCGAAAGCTGTTTTTCACCGCCACTTCAAAGGGTTTGTGGCGGTGCTCAGAGGCTATGCTACTAAAAATGTCAGACATCCCATACATCATGAGGAAGGTAGCAGAGTGCATTACCACCCAATGCACCCACGGGGACGACTCACAGCCATCTTCACCCAAAAGTCCGCAATCACGGCAATGTATGCCCGTGCTGCACTGGTTTGTGCAGCCATGAGTGGCACACCCTCCTTTCAAAAAGGATAGCGGCTGGTGAAATTGCATGGCAACACATCCATGACGACGCAAACATGCCCAGGAATCTGTCTGAAGCATATCGTCGTTCAAGAGAATCAAGCTTTTTTGACAATTGAGCGCTATGGTCAAAACTTTCATAGTGTGTTTGAACAATTATGCAACCCATTGCCGTAGCATCTTTTTTAATGATTCTTAATGGGTGCCCGTGTTTTTTTGGGCCGGGGGGGGTCAACTTTTTTCAATGCTTGTAAACGGCATCCAAAAACCAGCAGAATTCCTTCAAAAGAGTTTTCTGAACTGTTTTTTAACGTTGGAACGTTCAAAATTGAAAACTTCCCACCAGTGTAAGCACACACACCTGCAAAACACAACAACCTTTCATGCGCTGCACCCCCGTTGTCACATGGAGTTCCTCCAACGACACGCAAAGCCCCCCCCCCCCCCCCCAGTGTCCCTTAGAGTTCAAATGACGATGAAGACTCCCAAAGAGCTTTGCCGTCGCATGCGCGGTCGTCGGCGTACTCGGTGGCGGGTGTCGCGGGCGCGGACCCAGTGGCGGGCTCCGCGGATGCGGGCCCGATGGCAGGCTCCGAAGCGGTCTGTGGCGATTTGGAGGTTCGGGTCTGGCTGGCTGGCCGCCTTGTTTGCTTGTGTGTGGGGGGGGGGGGGGGCTGCTGTGTTGCGCCCCCCCCCCCCCCCCCCGTGGGATTTTGCCATCGCACCGGGGCTGCCGCCTCCGTGGCTAAGCACATGTGTTCTCCCACTTTGTACGCTTTGTCCCCAGCGGCAAACCGCAGCCACTTGTGCCGCCCTGCCTTCGCCGCAGCCATGACCTCACCCGTCACCACCCCCTACGGGAACCGTACCCATAGTTGTGGGCCAGCGGATGCCCCCCCTCGTTCCCCTAACCCCACTTCGGCTACCCATCCCCGGCCCCTTTCACTTCTACATGCTTCTCTTTTTTCACCACTGCCCCCTTCCTCGCCCCTCCCCCCCCCTCCCCTGTGGTCTGCCCCTTGCGCTTCGTTGCCGCCTTCTTCTTCTTTGTCACTTTCACAGGTTAGGGTTCACCTCCTCCACCTCGTTGCTGGAGCTTGTGGTGGTGCTGAAGCTCCAGGAGGAAGAGGAGGGCTAGCACTGGAGTGTTAATCGGTCCGTGAACAACAAGTTTGTAGGAAACCCGCACAAACTTGGTACGAAGTCCAACACAGTTAGGTCATTTTTGTCTCAAAACACATTATGGTAGCCGCCAGTCTAGAGGGAAGGCCCCTGAAATTTCATCAATACGATGGTGGTTCATACCTTGCTAAGCTCTACACTCAAGTACCATCGAAGAGTCGCCGCACTGGTGGGCGTGTGCATTTGAAGGTCTTCTACCATGGAGCACAAAACTTTTGCAATGACGGAAGGCACAAACAACACATAGACCAAGGGATACCCGCCGTTTTCGTAACAGCAAGTGAGTACACATGTCGCTCTATCTATATTGCAACTTGAACAAGGAACCGAAAAATTGCAAGTCAGGGTAGCAATTCGAGGACGGGGGAAGAAGCCCCCGCGGAGCGCGGTCGGACAACGTCTCTATTGTACAACAACTTTCAAGAAACGCGGCTGTATGACAACCCTCGCAACGGATGACCCACCGGTCCCCCCTTGGGATCTTTCTCGTCAAAAGTATTGTCCATTGCCGCAAGCGTGACCGAACCCGGGGAAAAGAACCATTCGGTAGTGGTGCGGGCATCTGTCACACCATTGATCTCCGGGGGGATGATGTCGATGGTGACACCCGGCGCCCCGGATGCCATTGCAACGCACGGTTTGGTAGGGCGGCTATGCTCTTTAGCCCTGCACCAGTGGCGTTCCAGGGCAGCTACCCTCTCTTAGACCATATCCTTCTCCTCTCGCAAACAGTACTCGCGCTCCTATGCGGACCGTCCCTCGGCAACTGAATTGGGAAGCCTTTCCTCGGGGAGCCTTTCTGCACCTTCAGCGGACAACGCCCGCACATGACACCTGCCCCCCCCCCCCCACCTGCGCGTGCTCCCGCTGCTGCAGCCATGGGTCAACCTGCTGGGTGGCTGACACGGCCGGTGCAACCATAGCCGTCGTGACACCGACGGGCATGCTCGTGCAAGGGGCTTGGGCCAGGGGGCGCCCAATAGTTCAGAGGGCAGCCTTCCGCTTGGCCGCCACCCTCGACCGTCACCACCCCCCAAACATCCCCCATACTCAACCTGGATCGCCTCCACCCCCCGCTTCACTAGCCAAACAGAACCTTTGAGGATCGCAATGGGGACATGGTGGTGCATTGGTTGGTGGGGGAGAAGGAGTGTGACGTCGCATGCGGGAGGGTCGCAATGGCCTCGGAGACGGGGGAGGAGATGGTAGTGGCCCAAATTGTTGAATTGCTATTCAATGCCAATATGTTGGCAGCGTAGGCAAAGAACGCCTCCCTACTTGGGAGTTGGCAAAGCAAGGGGGCCTTTTGTTCGGCCGTGCGGACACCTTCGTTGAAAAGGGTGTCCCCAAAGCTGGTTGAGGAGGTCACGGCATCTGGATACCTCCACCCCAAGTACCTAGCGGCGGTGATTGCGGCTAGTCGGGGTAGTGGTCGTCAACTCCACCACACTGACGTGGCCGCAAGTACCCCATTTGGACAATGACATGTCCCGATGCCACCTGAGTAGTTTCCTCAGCGTGTTACACGCCTCCCGAGCCAAGGCATTGGCGGTATGGCGTTGGGGGAGGGGGGGGAGACTAGCTGGGACACTATTGAGTTGCATAGGGGGGACATGCTTCCCATGGTGTCCACCTGCATACATGATAGGATGCCTAAACTGCGGGGGCGGGGGAGGGGCTCTACGTGGCCAATTTTACCCTGTAGACTCTGGACCCCAAGCAGCAGTGGCACCACCCCCACCCCCCACCCTCCCTTTTGCCCTGTATGTGGGAGCATCGTTGGGGTGCATGGAATATGCCCTCTGTTGATTAGGTTGTTTGGGTTGGAGGGCTTGTGGTCCGGGGATGCAGCGTGGGCCCTCTTCGCCACCCCCGCAACCAACGTCCACGGCGCCGACACTTGTCCCTTGCACGGAACATTCGCATCCCCCACCGCCCTAGACGAGGACCCGGCGGTGCTGCAGACCACGGAGCACGCCCCGGTCTTCTTTTTGAGGGGACAGACCAGCTTGAGCTGGTGAATCATGGGGCCGTGGACGCCACACCCCCCATCCAGCCCATGTACGAGGTGGCGCCGCCGGTCGAGCCTAGTTCGCCCTTGCACATCATTAACATGGTGCCGCCGTGGATTAAGCCAAAAAGGGGGAAGACAAGGATACTCCAGTGTCCATGCAAGTGCCACATGTGCCCATGTTGCCGTGCGCATGGTTCTGTGCAATGGGATTTGAAATGGTGCCGAATTCACAAAAACAATGTGTGAACTTCGTACAACTAAATGTTACACGCAGTGTTTTTCCTCCCGCAATTTGGTTCAAATTTGTACCAAATTGGTACGATCTTCGTATGAACCACAGCCGACTTCGTCCGAAAACATTACGATTTCCTGTACACTGCCTATCCGTTGTGCCCTGTGGCTCCACCTATGTCCTTCACGAGTTGTTTTCTTTTCTCTCTCCGAGGTCCACTTCCACGCCTAGTCCTCAGACGTCCGGTCCCCGCCACACAACAGGTTGAGACCCGCCATGCACAGCAGGGTGCATGTGCACCAGCCTTCAGACCCCCCTGCCCCATCCGCGCCGCCCCTGAATAAGGAGAAGAAGGGGAAGACATGGACGGTGAAGGGTCCATGTGAGTACGAGATGTCCTCCTGTTGCGGTGCGTGGTCACGTGCAATATGATGTGAAATGGTTCCAAATTCACATAACCCTCGTACGAATTCGTGAGAAGTTCGTAAAAATGTAGTACCACTGAATGTGGCACGCAGTGTCTTTTCTCCGGGGAATTCGTACAAAATCGTACAAAGTTGTTACCGGTTGGGGCCACTCCCTTTACGTTGCCTAACTTATTTGCCCATGACCCAACCTTAGTCCTTCACGAGTGGTTTTTGATTTTTGCGTCCTAGATCCTCTTCCACGCCTCATCTCCGGGCGCCCGCCCCCCGCCACACAACGGGTTTAGTCCTCCTAGGGGTGGAAGGGTCCAGGCGCACAAGGTCTTGGACGCCGCTGCCCCATGCGCGCATGCGAACAAGGGCCCCGGTGAGGCAAGCAACTCCCAAAACAGCTAGAAGGGGCACCTGCGCGCCAAGAAGGCCCAATAGAAGGCAGTGAGCCCAATTCCTCCAAAAGGGGAGCCCAGGTTGGCCCACTTGGACTCGCCGTTGGTTGGTGTGACCCTGGTTGCCCGCCATGCCTTGTCGCAAGAGGTCGGCCCGTGCTTGCACGGCCGCAAGCGGCACGTGGCTACGGCGTGGGAGGTCCGCACTGCACAGCTGCGGGCCGATGACTTTAGAGAAGAGAAACGAGAGTTGGGTGTGTACTAGCGGCGTTCTAGGCAACTATTCCAGCGACGCTCCAGCTACGTTCTAGCGGCGTCGGCGCCTGTTTGGCTAAATTGACGCCAAGGAGAAGGTGAGTTGGGGTTGACCCATGAGGGGAAGATCCATGAGATCTCGGTGGTCTTGGGGAACACCGCGGCAACGGGGGGATCCAATTCCACGGGTGCAACCAACACCTGTCAATGGGCGTCGAAGTCCCGCTCGGTGCAAATGGGGTGGGTGTAGGGGCCAACGGGGACGATCCGGTGGTACTCAAATTTGCGGAGCGTGCAGAGCTCCGAGATGGTCCTCCACAAGGACCTGGGGGCCCTCATCTTGAGCACTAGTGCACACATCGCGGGGGGGGGGGGGGGCAACATATGCCTCAACGGCGGCCTTGCATGCCTCAACCGTAGTTTGCGTGGAAGTGGCGGTGTTCACATGTTGGACGGCGTTGTTGAAGTGCCGCCGTGCTATGGGGCATGATAGCGCCCACGTGGCCAAGTAATGGCCCACCCTCTCATGTTTGAGGTTAGAAGCCCCACTGAGGTCCCGTAGTGCCATGGACAATAGGGAAGTATGCTGCCCCGTTGAGGTGGGGGCAAAGGAGGACGTGGAGGGACGTTTCATTGCAAAGAAATACGAAATATCTATCCGAGGAATAGATGAACACAGAAGAATGCACGATGGGCAATAGCAAGCATGCACGACGGAACAATGAAGGAAATGGCACTTCTTGGTGGACATTATTTTTTCTGGTATTGATTTGGTCCACGCGGGCACATTTAGGCTAGAAGTTCTAGGCCAGAACAAAACTGGGTCTTCTAGCATGTACCAAGGTATGGTTCTTTGGCCACCCAACACATCTGACCCTCGTTGCCAATAGTCATGTTCTTGGCCCACGGCTGTAGCATGTAGCCACACAGGTTAGAAACAATGTTCTGATGTTGATAGAATGCTATTTGCAATTTGACCATGTGTGTGCACACCTAGACATCCGAAGGTACGGTGGACCCATGGCACACCTTTGACGTCACTAGGGACAATGTATCCTCATATGATGGCCTTCATAGGTTATGCAAAAGAGACATCCATGAGTCGTAGTGGCACACCAAGGCATGTCAAACTTCTAATCTGACATTGCCAATACTTTCATATGTGGATATTTATGGGAGGGGGATGAAACAATCTATGTTGCACGTCTGTAGCATAGAAAAATTCAAGAGGGCCTGGCTAAACACCCTTTGCTTTTTGCAGTGTGGCGGTGGTACAAAATTGCTGTGCTCAGGGTGTGCCGGCCGCTTTGGACTACTATTGAGTTTCCTGGCTTCCTAAGCTACCCCAATACAGTTAGTGTCCTCCGTGCCCTTGACCTCATTCTCTTGCGACGCATGGCCCTTGCCGTCTTTCTTGCGGCCCCAGGTCTCGGCAACAGCCTGTGCCACTCCCTTGCAAAGGGGTCGTGGTAGTTGCGCATTTTAATGGCTACCTTTGAGCGCATCCTCTGCCGCTTGCCTGCTTTGCAGACACTCATCACTAAATATGTCCCTCCGCTCTTTGTAATGGGACGTGATGTTAGGCGATGCCACTAGCGTCTTTACTTTCCGCATATTGAGTTTCATGTCCAAACGGTTGTGCAAATCACGTGGCTTCTCTTTCGCTGGGTCCATCGACACAAAGGGAGGTAGCAGTAGTTAGATGCCATCTCGTTGGCACTACTTAAATAGTCCGAGCATCACAATGTCCTCTCAACATGTGCATTCGTGGAGAAAAACCTTGACACAAACCTGAGTTGGCTAGCATGACCAAAAGTGACATGCGGCGTGCTGAGATTCTGCACCACCTTCGAGCTTTATTGCTCCTTTCACCCTCCAATAACCGCAAAACTCACCGTGCCAACCCAACCTTATCCCATGTCTTGCACCACCGTGTCCCGATGGGCCTTAAGGCACTCATACCAATTATGGAGCAAAGCCGACCTCTTCCCTAAATTGGGTTTGGTAAGCAAAGGAAAAAGGCCACGAACAAATGGCATGGCCAAACAAATTCCACTAGCATGTTGACCCATTTGCTCCGCCAAAACCAACGCATGCGCGGCGGTGTCTCCACCACACTCTTGCTACCACTGTGGCTAACAGAGATGCGTTGACCTATGAACGTATTTTGGTAGCGTTGAAAGGACAGATGCTTACGGAACACGTGACCTCACTACCTAGTACCGCACAATGGATAAGACCATGGCCCCTGTGCGACAAACTCCACTAAACCAACCACTGAACGTTGGATTGCTAGAGCCGAAACCGTCGCCACATGTGACATATGGTGCAAGTGTGGCACAAAATGCAAGGGCACGAGCCCAACCATACAGGTCACACGATCCACAACTTGGAAAACTTGCCCCTGTCTCCCCTCCCCCTACAAAGCCTCCGGCGCTCATAGCACTGTACTTCGTGCAAAAGAGGTCCGGAAAAGTGTTTGAGCCCCAGAATCCAAAAGGCAATGTGTTCGCAGAAACCTTCTTACCCCCCCACCCTTGCACCCTATGTTGACCGCAATCCTACCCAACTTAAAGCGGGGGGTGTACATGTTCTTGAGGCCAAGGTAGCAAAATGTGTGACCCTTTCTCGGCTCGGTGCTACCCTGCCTAAACCTGCGCAGGGCCAGCGAGCTCAAAGGCAACAAGAGGACAGTGTCAACAGATTGCGTGACATGGTTCCCATTGAGGTCCTCACTCGGAGTGAGTTGTCAACAACAACCAATTGCCCCAACCCTCCAGGACCCCATAAAGTCATCGGTTACCTTGGGGCCCATTCCCTTTGCACAAAGAACGAAGAAACGGATACCTCGCAGTAACATTGGGTATCTACTGAACGTACCAAACAGGTACATGCATCATGCACGCACATGCAATGTGCCTCCACACGTGTCGTCACACATGCAGCCTCTGTTCAAGACAGTTGACATCATTCTTCCTTTGAAGTGCGTGTTGGTCACCAAGGGTCATGTCAAGTGCCTGACACACAAACCATGTTGTCAGACGCACAAAAACCAAGACAAACATGTGGAATTTCAATCAACATCTATCCTTGAACCTGACCCCTCACCAAGAAGCTGTGCACCTATGCCCACCTCTTAATCACCACAACATTCGGTCCCACAAGTGACAATTCTTACGCCACTCATCAATAAAAGTGGATGCACTTGTAGCGCCACGCGTATTAGCCATTGTACAGACCGGCTTGCGGTATTTGCACTGGATGCATCAAGAACCGATGGGTCGTCATTTACGGCCGTGGAAGGTTTTGGTGTGGTATGACAATGATAATGCTTACCCTGCTTTGAGTGATATCAAAGAACATGTTGGGTGTGCAACAAATTGAATTGTGGTGATATGCTCCCTTTGGTTGACAGCGAGTGCACCACATGGCAATTGGCCTCCTCGTTCCCCTTGTCCTTGTCCTTGTCGTCCTCCTCCACCTTGTCTTCACTATTGTGGCAATCGAGGTACGTGAGGGCTGTCTGGAAGTGAAGGAGGCTACATGCTGCGGAAGACAATAAATCAAGGTATATGCACTGACAAAAGAAAAACATTCGCGGACGTGCATCGAGCACCTACACATTACACACTACTCCGGTCTAAATAATCCAACCAAAACTCTAGTACATGTTGGCTTGTAGCATGTAGGCAAGCACATCTGCTTCGGGAATGCGATGCACAGCACACAATTGTGTCACACACCCAACACAACAAAAGCAAGGTTGTCATGGCGTCGGATGCATGAACACTCTCCATGTTCAACACAAGGTTCACGCATTGAGGATCTCCTCCATCCAAGAATGTGATGCCATCCCAAGCCAAAAAAAAATATCCGCTGGAACACATGCACTTGTCTTCTGAAACACACGACGTACATGCCACATACACGTGCTTTCCTTTTGTGATGTCACATCTCTGACATACAACACAGACAGCAGAATGAACAGAAATCATGTAGCAAAGGACTGCTGGTGTCAAAGCATTGTTCAAAGAATGCCCATAAACAATCTACATCGCCGTTGAGACACAACAAGCATGTCGGACACCTGACACACCAAAACACAGCGACAGAAAACATTTCATCCTTCCAAATGAACTGTGAGTTGCTGATATGTTGGGCATACATCACACCAATACAAAGAGCAACTTAACTGTGCCCAGTGTGTTGTGCAGTGAGGTGGGAGGCAAAGAATGCACACCTACGTGGTCTTGCATGATACAACGTCAAGATTCACCTGAATGCTTTCGATGGAGTAGCAAAAACACAGATGACAAAAGGAGGCATGGCTCATCGTTGTAGGTGGCAAGCGTCTAATACAACACTATTTACTTTTTGGAAACAAACCCCTTATAGCCGATTGGGAAGGATTGTTTTCCTAGCAATCGAATTTTCCATGTGTGTTTCATCCCTTGGTTTGAAAACGCAAAAGAGCACACGGCAGATGCATGTCAATTTTGTCATGTAAGATGTCAGGCTGTCCAACCAACATCCCTTTGCAACCCTAAGTCAATGTTCGGTCGGTCTAGCCGAAAAGGCCGATAATCAGGGACAGGTGGCATTCGACTTTGGCAATGTTGGAGGGGGGAAGTATGTGGGGCTGGGTGGGAGTGTTCACCCCGAGAGAATGACACACCTCTGCGGAATGTCGAAAATAAAAAAAAGGGGGGGTCCGGAAATCTCTCCACCAAATTGGTCACCACCTTCTTCAAAAAAGACCCGACCAACGCCTCCACCTTCATGGGCTTAAATTGGTACCATAGGGAGAGGGTGGGGATGCTGCTAGACATGATGGCGCGGAATGCGTGTCTGCATGCCGGTAAGCTGTAGAGGGCTCAGTCTAACCTCCCCTTTTAGTGGCAATCCACCACTTCCTAGTGGTGGGACGATTGGGGCATCCTCCCGTCCTGTCGTGATAACCCCCTCCTCTAGCACATGTCCGATGTCAATGTCCGCACTACTCACTGGATGTGTGGTTTGAATTTGCATCGGGGATTGCCCCTCCCCCCCCTCACGTTTATCTCCTCTAACCCCTGTTGCACACATTTCCCCGACCCCCCCCATCTATGCCACATTTCACTCTTCCATCCCCAGCGCCCCTTCCCCTTGGCCCCCCCACATGGCCCTTAAACATGTTGATGGCCTGGCGTACACTATCAATACGGGCATTTTGCTGCCTAAGGCTTGTAGGACCAGGTGGCGGAGAACGGAAAAATTTGCCGTGCGGTGGGCCGTGAACAAGCCCACCGGCGGGGCACACAGCGCCGACACCAACCTTAACTTGCCCCAACCCGTGGGATGACATGATGCCCAACAAGCAGTAGTTTCTCTTCGGGGCCAGGATGAGACAAATCGCCCGCCAAGTCGGGGAGGGCTAGTTCCAGCTCTCGCCACAAGTGCGTGGCCCACCCCTTCCGCCGGAGCACACCCGCCTATTTTGACGTGGGCATGTTGATCTCTCTCTGCGCCGGGCAGCTTGCCGGTCTCCGCTTCCGACACCCAGCCCCACTTCCAAGCCCTTCCCATCTGGCCACATAAATACCCTTGACTAGGACACCAACATGGGGGGTGGGGATGAAGACCATTTCGCTCTCGTGCAAGATCTTGATTGTGGGTTCAAGGGTTGCTGGGGTGATGGAGGGGCAGAGGCTAAGGGGCATGTATGCCTACCCCCTCGCTAGTGGCCTCTAGCCAGTGCCGTTGGCCACCACGGTCGGCGTTGGCGGGGCGGGCCGTGGTAGGGCTAGTGATGGGAGGGGTTTTCACCCTAGGGGCATTGTTGTGTTTGGCGGAGATGACCTATGATTGGTCCGAGTATGCCTAGTGGGCCATGAGTGCCGGGTGGAGAGTGAGATGAGCGTTGTGGTAGCTAAAGTCCACCGTGTTGGAGTCAACGGGGGCTGGGGGGGATACACCTCAAATTGATTGGGGGGTCGGAAGGAGGTCCATGCGGACACGAGGCTCGCTAGAAATGAGTGGTGGTGGGGTTAAAGGGACGGCGGCACCATCGAAGGGCCGTGTGGGAGTACCACCTGAAGTGGGTGATGTTGGGGATGTGAAATTTCGGGGGGGATGACAGGGGGCGATGCCCAAATCCTCGCGCTATCGGGGGTCGGTAACATGTCAATTGAAAAGAAAGAAGGAATGATCATAATCAAGATTGGTGCTACAGTCCTGGAGGACAACCATATCACGTCAGGCGGGGGGGGGATACACCATATCATGCGTTGGGTCCACTCAGAAGGTGGGCAACCTTGGTCTTCCCAACGGGGTTATATTGCATGAGGCCAAAATGATTGTCAACGGTGTTGGGGGCAGGGAGGAGGCACATCATGTGCAGCAAGGGCGCAGCCTGACGCAATGTCCTGTAAAAGATGGTGGACCAGACTTTCCCCCTACAACACTCGTTGCCGGTGGGGGAGGCGAGGTCAGTATGCATAACATGGGGGGAGGGGCTGTTCAGGGATGCAGCCCAGGCAACCACCACCGCCTGAGGTAGGTTGTCGTTGTCGTAGGTAGCCTCCACCATGCGCTGCTGCTGCAGGTGGAGGGCCTAGTACACGTACGCGTGTCTACGGGGGGGGGGGTCGGGCCGGAAATGTAGGGAGGCAAGCATGCACAAGAACCGAGACATCCTCATTATAGCGAGGAGAGCTAACAGAATGAAAGAAACAATGCACATTCATACCAAATTCGTACAAAGGTGATACAAATTGTGTACCAATTTGTGCGAAGGCTGTATGAAGTTCGCACGCCGAATATGGCACGAATTCTATGCGAATTTTGAGTGCCAATCTAAGTGCATTCGACCGTATCTGAGTGACCATTGGTGACCTACCGGCAGGTTAAAGCCTCAAATTTGAGCAGATCGATAGTAGATCTGTTTTCGTCAAAATAGCACGAGAAACGCACGTGATCGGACCAAGTAGGAGAAATAACACAAGAATAATGGACCAATTTGTACCGCCGTGACTTGCTCATTCGAACGACCAGTTGGGGAAGGGAATCTACTCAAAGGCGCTCAAGGCCCAAAGGCTCTTGCATGCAATGCTAACACCGCTTCACACACTGCCACAAATGGAAATACCCTCTCTAGCCACCAAGGCTTGGGATGCGGCCAAAATAGTAGCACGTTAGTACGCTCCACATTTGCGACACCGAATAGGTAGAGGAAAATATAGTAACGGGACAAGCCTACAAAAACTACAGCTGCAATAAGTAGTTGCGGAATGCAGGTTTGTAGATGTAGTGTCTTCGCATCGGAGGACTTGGGCCTTGCACCACCACCACTGTTCCCTGGAAAAGCCTCGCGGAAATCAACCAACCCTTGCTTGGTCGGCTTATTGATGAATTGTTGGTACGCTCCAACCGGCCGGATGATTTTTTTGAGAAGCTATCGGGCACCTTGCACCACTGTCCGTGGATGGGGGTCTTGGGAGGGATACCCGCATTGATGGCATGAGTGCCCATGGCACGGGGACCTCTCTTTTGGACGCCAACTACCCCGCCAACAAACTGGTCCCTGGAGGCCCCTTGGAGGGGGCGGAGGTTGATTTGGCTTCGTTTGGATACCACCCGGTCCGTGGTCTGAGGAGAGTGTGCACGCCCAACTTGAGGCATGAGAATGCGGGAGTGTTACGTTGTCGTTCACTCGTACCCCTGCCTACGTCGTTGCTATCTGTGTTGTGCGGTGTCCCCTGGTGCTCCTTCTTTGTACACCGGACGCGCTCGGCTGGCCACCGATCCGATCACACGTTGGTGACCAAAAACTGCACCATGGTGGCCCACTAGCTATATTGTACCTCTTGCATGCTGTCGGCACATGTACATGGTCTGCCGGTACTGCTACCTAGTCGTGTGTGCCTTCACCTTCAGCGGCGATGAATGTGGATGATGTGCGGCCACACCACCCAATGTAGCCTCAAAGGCGGTTCAACCGCGTGGAGAACCCTCGTCCACTTTGGCCTGTGGCACGGGCATGTGTACCGCATCGTTACTATTTCTTGCCATTCGGAGCAGGGGCATGCCTCCAGACGCAGGTGCCAAATCCCCAGGTGTAGCGGCACTGGCAATATCCCCGTCTTTGGCGACTCCCCAAGAAGGTGCTCCATCCTTGGATGGAGGGCCCACGGCGGCCTCCTTTTGCACGGGTCGTCTATGCGTCACTCCATGTTTGTTGAGCCTTGGGCAATCGGGCGAACTCCGTACTTTGCTTGCAGTGGCAGCGGCACTGCCATACACGGCCCTCTAACACTGCCTCCATGGCCTACACATCTGCCAGGATGTTGCCCATCTTCTTTACGTCTCCCTCTGGCAGCAAGGCCTTCATTTCCTGGTAAGCCCCCCCCCCTTAGTGTACCCGAGCGGCCTCGTCAACGAACCATTGCAGTGCTCTCCACAGGGTATGTGAGCCGTTCTGCGGCATCTCTGCCAATGCCGCTACTGCTTGTGCGTGATATGCCTGCTTTGGCAACTGCACTCCGAGATCGCGGAGGCGCTCCACCACATACCGTCTGAGTGCTATACCCAGCACTTCAGCCGTGGCATTGTCCACTCATGTCTCCACTGGCACTGCTCCACACCACTTGTCGCCGATCCTAGTCACTTGACCCACTTTGCAGCCAAACGCAACGTTGCAGTTGTGTCGTGCTCGTGCGTCCAAGTACACTGCTATGTCTTTCCCCGGGACGGTGTTAGCACGGTTCTCCCCGGGGAGTTGAAGCGGCAGTCTTCCCCCTTGCTACCGGAGCTGAGTTGTCACGTAGACAATTTCCTAGCCTACCTTGCTCATCGCCCGACGCAGTGCGCTCTCTGTCGCTTCTGCAGCATGCTGGTAATACCGCGGGGCGGACCACACTCACAGCGGCAGCCGGGCAGTGTCCATGACCCGCAGGTCCTCCTACACCGCCGCACTTTACAGTGCAGTCCGTGGGTGCCGCACCTTGAAAGCGAGCCACAAGACCTACTACAGTGTGTTGGAGTCCATTTTGAAGTGTCGTGCATCTTCCTCCTCCAAACTTGCCCCATGGCAGTGTGCGAGAGCATGTTGACATTGAGGTGCCGGCGGGAACCATTTTGCTGCTGAGGAGGGGAGTGTATGCGGGAGTGGCCGCAGTCCCTCCGGAGCTCCCATTGTCGTGCGGAACTAAGGCCGCCTAGCCATGAATCTCTCCATGAGCTAGGTCGCTAGCGTCTACCCGCGGTGCCACACTGGCAGAAAGTCTCCCAAGCAGGCCGGCACATCATCGCCCTAGCACAGGGCTACGCGTACCTGGGGCTACGCGTACCTGGGACGTGAGCGTGGACACATCTCCTTGCTACCCTCTGATGAGTGCCCACTCCTCTTAGGCCGGCCATGACATCCATTCTATGCTCGTGTGGCGGTGCCGGCTTCTCGCTTGGGCACAAGAGTTGCGGACTCTGTTCGCGTGATCGCCTGATCACTGGATTTGCGGACTACATGCGGCCTACGGGCTGTGGCGGTGCTACCGCTGGTGCGTACTGGTGCCCTCACATTTGTCTTAGGCCCCGTTCAATTGCCGCTTGTTGCCCTCCGCCGAACCCTCGTCATGCTTTTTGGAGCACTTTTTGAAGCTACACGGCTGGTCAGCGCGGTGGCTGGCGCCTCTGTACCCTGTTCCCCCTGCCTTGATGGTTCCTTCGGGTTTTCTTGTCGCTCGGGAGGGTTGCTCCACGCACACTCCGACCACTCGCCGCTGAGCCGCTCTCGCTGGTTGCGGACCCTCTCCGTCCCGCGGACCCTTGCTAGCCCGGGTGTGCTGGGTCTCGGCCATTGCCCTGGCTCGGAGGCTCATAAGGGGCCTTTCCCTCGTGTGCAGCTTGTGGCCTAAGCCGCCGGACTCGCTGCCCTAGGCGGCCATTGTGCTGCCCCTGGACCTTGTGCATGCGCCGGCGCACTATCGTCTCACCGTCCCTTCGGGGATACAGGCCTCCCTCGTGGCCCACTCGCTACAGTCGGTCCGCACCTTTTTGTGTGACCTATCTGTTGGACCCAGGCCCCTTTCTTCGGACTTTTCCGGCCCTCACTGGCCCGGCCGCCACCCAACATGTGCCCGCAGGACGCCTCTCTGCCTGGAAGAGCATTGGGTCGCAGTGCGCAAATCGTTGGTAAGGCGGTCTGTTCTTGCGTATGGTGTTCCCGCTTGGCTCCTTCCCACCTCTTGCGCCTCGCGTGTCGGCCCTTCGGCTCCTAGGGGGCCTCCTTTGTCGCTGTCCACACGTTCAACACCTCGCTGCCCGCTGCCGCGATGGCCCGTGTCTTAGCGCCCTACACGTCCGCCCGGTCTCACAACCCCTGCTGGCGTCGTAGCCATTGTGCATTCGTGGACGCATTATCGCTCTCCATTTGCCTCGGGTCCTTTTATTAGTCTGCAACATATACCAACCGCTCCTGTGCGCCATGCCCCGTCCGCGCGCTAGAACGCTTTTTCTTGCTGTTTTTTCCCTACGGCGCTCCGCGGGTGCTCTTCACTTTGGCCGATGGCGCTGATCTCGTGCTCCCCTTGGCTCTCCTAGCGCTTCTCTTGTGTAGGCCAATGACACTGCCTACCGCTCGCTAGCCGGCTCACGTTCGTGTGCTGTGGTGCCGCGCCACCTGACGCACGGTGTCGTCGCTGCCGGCCGTTCCGCTCCTTGGCTACGCCCCCGGTGCACAGACAACTCCACTTCCGTCTGCATGCACCGCTGCGCTCCAAGCATCCCCAATTCGCTGTCCGAGTATCGTGATAGTGGCAGACTCCGCCCACGGCGGAGTCCGTCCCTGTGTGGGGCTGCGGCAATGCTCCGGGCAACTGTTCCGATCAGCCGTGCCCTTTGCCAGCTGTTGCGAGCTGTAGCGTGGTCGCGCTAGCGTCGCTATCAGTCACCCAGGTTTCGTCCTACGTGGGGTCACTGGCCCACAAAAGAACCCGGCTGATTGTCGCACACCTTGGCGGGGGCCCTAGGGCCACCCTCGTCTAACACCTGGAACTTGACATATAGCGCTCGCATCGGCATACTTCTTTGGCATCTCGCAGCTGGGCAGGGATGGGGGCTGGTCCCGTAGCGTCCAACCCACACGTGGTCGAGCGCTAGCTGGTGCATTTGGGCGCAAGGAGTGGCTGGAGTGCGGCGTCTCATGCCCTCCTCACGTGTCCGTCTCACCCTACATTAGGCGTGCCCTGATGCTACCTTAGACCGCGTAGTCGTACCTCGGGGCGCCCTCCTTGACAGGGTCCAAAACATCGCCGTCTTTAGTCCCTGCAACCGCCGCCCCGGCGGCGTCAGGCTCGAGGTGGGTGGTGGCCCTCCAGTTAGCGGCGGTGCCGGCCTTGGCCACCACGCTTCCCCCGCCAGCCACTGCACGTCTTGGAACGGGGGTGGAAGCCCCACCTGCTATGGCGCGGCAAGCAAGGGGGGCCCCCTCGCGGGCTCCTATGCGCTTCTTGCGTCACTGCCGCTGGTCGCAGATCGACGGTCTAGGCTACCGCTTCCGCTCCGGCTATGCCTCTTGTCTCAGCCCCTCAAACTCTTCGGTTAGCAAATTCTCCGGCCGGTGCGGTTGCGCTTCTTGCGGCAATCTCTGCTCGGGTCCCTGCGTTTGTCCTTGCTTTTGTGGCGGCTGCAGTTTGTGTTCTGGCCCCGCCTCCCATTGCGGTCATGGCCTCGGGAACACGTCCGCTTGGATTGCGCTCTCCCCCCGCTGCGTCGACGGCGTTGCTGGTCACGGTCGCGTTCTCCCGGGTCTAGGGTCTCGGTCTCGTTGCTCCTCTTCATCCGACGAGCTCTTGTCAAACTCCCACGGCTTGCCGTAGTTCCTACCGAAGGCCGCCATGGCCATAGCTACCTCGGCGCACAGGTGGGCCTCTCTTTCTAGCCCATGGGGCCCACCGCATGCAACACCATCTAGCTCTCAACCTCTCGGCACGCGTAACAGCTCACAATCCATTTCTTTGCTCCCTCCATTGGTACACGCTAGAAGACCCAATCTTGTTCTAGCCTAGAACACTCTAGCCTAGATGTTCTAGCCAAGATTAGATCAATACTAGAACGATATAATGTCTACCTAGATGCGCCAATTTCTTCATTGCTCCGCCGTGCATGTTTGCTATTGTCCTTAGTGCATTGTTCATTGGTTCCTTCTCTCGCGCTTAGATATTACACATTTCTTTGCAATGAAACGCCCCGCCACTTCCCCCCATGCTCCCTCCAACGGGAAGGATACTTCCCTCTTGTCTAAGGCACTACGGGACTTGAGTGGGGCTTCAAACCTCAAGGATGAGCGGGTGGGCCATTACGTGGCCACGTGGGCGTTATCATGCCCCCTAGCACGGCGGCAATTTAACAACGCCGTCAGATATGTGAACTCCGCCACTTCTACCCATACCACGGGTGAGGCATGCAAGGCCGCCGTTGAGGCATACGCCCCCCCCCCCCCCACCGCCATGTGTGAACTAGTGCTCAACATGAGGGCCCCCAAGTCCTCGTGGAGGACCCTCTCGGAGCTCTACACACTCCGTAAGTTGGAGTCCCACCGCACCGTCCCCGGTAGCCCCTTCTCCCGTCCACTTTGTACCGAGCGGGACTTCCAAGCACGTTTGAAGGAGTTGGTCGCCCCCGTGCCCGGCCAGGCTTGGTGCGGTCAATCAACCGCTCCTTCCCATTGACGTTCATCGTCCGGGGGGATGCCTAGCCTGTGCCCGGCGGCAATTGGACCCAACTCACCATCTCCTTGGCCAACTTCGACCGCTTGGCCCGCTCCCGTGCGGGCCTTTGGGTGTTGAGCATGGTCAATTGCGATGACAAGGCCATGGACACCCTTGGGATGTTGTGGAAGAGCAATTGGGAGGTACTCCTCTCACCTCGTGCCATACACTCGTTCTAGTTTTGATCTAGCTAGCCTCGGACACCGCTCGCTAGAAGCTAGACGACACTAGACTGGAACGAAATGAACCACCCCTCATGTCTCGTGTTTAGGTGATTCAAGACATCATCGACACGGGGCTCGTCCAATGGGGGGGCTCCAAGGAAGAGGCAAAGGTGATCCTAAGGCGGGGGATCAACCGTGGACACAAAGGGTGATCGGGGTGTCCACATGCCCCCAAGTGGGCTCCATGTTCAATGAGAGGATACGGAATGCCCAAAAGAAGACTTGGGAGGGTAGTGGTATCCCGCGGACCATGGAGGGTGATGAGGCCCACTACACGGCCTTCCTCCTTGGGACGCCTTCTTTGCAAGCCCATGGCTGCGGTACACAGCGGATTTTGAAATTGCCACGTGCCTGGGTCCTCTTGTGCATTTTGCACTTGACAATGGCCATGGACCGCTTTTTGGGGGAGTTTGGCGACCAGGAGGCTAGGTTGGTCACCCCTACGCTCCGTCAAAACCTGCAAGTTCTCCTGTCGGAGAGGCGCGCAGGTTGCAGCATTTATGGGTCAGCTTCCCCGGACGGGGAAGAGACGGCCAATTTTTTTGAGGTATGGCCGGATATTGCTAGGTGCCTCGGCATTAGGCCGAGCACGCCCAAGTACAAGGCCATCGCAAACCTGTGGGAGGTGCTGCAGGCGGTCTATTGTACATATCAAGGCCCTACCCCATTGAACTGCGCCGCCGTGGCAAGTGATTTCCGGCGGCACTGTACTGTCGGTACAGCATCATGGTATCTAATGAGCCTCCAGCATGATGTAGATACCATGTTGCAGAACATTAAGCCATTTGGGTTGGCTATGTTCTCGGGTGACATTTCGGAAAGCATCAACCGCTTTCTGAAACATGGTCATAACGAGCACAACATCCGGGCGGGGGGGGGGGCTGTCAGGTGGTGGGGGTGGACGAGATGTCGGGTCGTCAGTGGCCCGCCATCCATAGGGACCCCAATGTGCAAGCACAGTGCAGGACGTGGCTGTTTACATCCTTTGACATGTCGTGGGTTGTGCACGGGGGGCCGCGGTTGCAAGTGCCTCGCTTGGCCAAGGATGCCAAAGAGGTGAGCAGGGGCCAGGGCCACATGCAGGCTTCCCTCGAACAAAATATCCACCATCAGCAACATGGCTTCGAAGGATTTGATCCATCAGCTGATGCGACAAGTATTTTGTTGTGCGTTCTAGCGCTGACCTAGGGAAGCGTTCTAGTGTTGATCTAGGCAGCACGATCCGTCGCTAGAACGTCGCTAGAACGCCGCAAGAACGGTTGCCTAGAACGCCGCGAGAACGCTCCTGCGTTTTTTGTAGCAACAGCAGATGGCGGAGCTGCTGGCGGAGGTGATCGCCCAGCACGAGCAGTGGGCGCACCACACCGAGCCCAAGGCCGAGCAGGCCGAGGCCAAGGCCAAAGCCGCGGCCGAGGCCAAGCCCAAGCCCCAACCCCAAGCCCCACCTCCTCCTTTGCCACCCCCTCACCCGTTGGCCGCCAAGAAGTCGGCCACGGCGGCCACGGAGCACGCGGAGCTGGGCGAAATGCGGGGGGAGTTGCGAGGTCTCTCGGCTTCCCTCACAGCTCGGAAGGGGGCAAAGGCCAAGTTGGAGACCAAGGTCACCCCATGGGAGACCAAGCTGGTGGAGCTGCACAAGATTGGGAATGAGGACCGGATCACCATGGCGGAGCACTCGCTCGAGAAGGCGAAGGAGAGCGTGGAGGAGAAGGAGGAGGGGATCGTGGCGCTAGATCGCAGTGTGCGGAGGATGGAGACGATAGTGTCAGCGGAGGTGGATAAGGTGAAGGAGGAGGAGGTGGAGGAGGTGGTGGAGGAGATGGTGGAGGAGACGGTGAAGGAGGAGGTGGAGGCGAAGGAGATGGTGGAGACGGGGGTAGGGGGGGGGGGGGGTTGGGGTTTTTTTTGGGGTCGAGGGATGCGGGGGCCATCCATGACCTGCCATGGGACCCGGCCGCCCTGGCTTGCCCCCACCCCCCAAACTTGGACCACCCCCTCCTCGTCCCCGCGAAGAGTCCGGTTTGCTCTCCGTTTTTGATGCAGCGGGTGCATCACACGCTTTTGGGGGCGGGGAGCTGGGTATGGGTAGGCGAGGGGGGGGGGTCCACGTGGACAAGCCCATGCGGCTGGAGGTGGTCCGAGGGTGGTAGGGGTGGCATTGGGAGTTGCACGGGAAAAAATGGGGGGGGACGCCCCCCCCCCCCCGGAAATGGTGGTGAAGATGTTTGAGTTGGCCCAACTCAACCTCTTCCCCCCCGAGGGGAAAAGGGGGGGGGGCACCCACTGGCGATTCATCGCCAACTGCTGGGAAGCGCTGGGCTTGGGAGGGATGGAGTATGGGGGCAGGACCTGGACGCCGACCGGATCGGCGTTGATGGACATGGGGGGGTTTGACCCGGCGGCGGCGAACCGGGGGGCGTATGCCGGGTTGGTGCACGGCATCGCCTCCCGGCCCAAGTCCAAGCCCAAGCCCGCCGCAACCCCGGCAACTGCCCCCCCCCTCGCAACCGCACCCCCGCAACCCCTAGGACGCCTTCGCCAAGGCCCTGGGGGCAATCTCCCCCGCCGTGGTCCGGCAAGGCACGGTATGTTGACTGCGCTCTAGCGTTGATCTAGCGAAACGTTCTAGCGTTGATCTAGCCACCGCTGTGCCGCCGCCGCTAGAACGCCGCTAGAACGGTTGCCTAGAACTCCGCTAGAACACACCTGCATCATGTTTCTGTTCTCAGGTTGTGAGCGTGCGAACGTGTGGAGCCGACCCCCGCGGGCTGCGCGTGGAGTGGCGCGATGGCGGAGGCCGGACGCGCTTTGTGGGGGTCACCGAGTTGGGCCGGATGATGAGGATCGACCCCAATTTGGCCCTCTCGGTGCTGGACGGTTTGGGTAGGTGCGAGGCGGGCAAGAGTGCGGGAGGCATGGACCCGCAACACAAGGGTTAGTTGAGGGTGCAGGCTCGGGCGGGGGAGACCACTACTAGCAGCAGCAGCATTAGCAGCAACACCAGCGGGGAGAGGACACCCCCCCCGGGGCCCCCAAATCCAACCGCCGCCCCCCAAGGCCCCCAAGAAAAAACCGCTTCGGCAGTAGCGGAGAAGACGCGCCGCCCCGAAGCCCAGCAGACGAAGAACAAGGCCAAGCCCAAGCCTAAGGGCAAGGGCAAGGGGAAGGCGAGCCCCCCCCCCCCCCAAACCCCAAGCCCCCCCCCCTTGCAAGATAGGGGCCGGGACCCGTATGGGAATGTGCCGGGTGTGGGGGACACCCGGTATGTCCTTTGGTGTCATGGTGTCATGGGCCTCTCACATTAACAATCCCCCTTTTCCGCACCGCGCTTGAGAGTAGGGCATCCCATACTCGCAACAACAAGCACCCACACCATCCTACACTTTAATGGTAGAAGTAGAAGAGGTAGCATAAAAGCAAGACTCATGGCAAGATGCATTGCAAACTTTGCACTAATGCAGGCACCACCACGCAAGGGTTTGCAATGTTCCTCCCATTGCAAATAACCGTTCCATGTGACCTTTGAGGGCTCTTCAATATCCCAAGGAACAAAACTGCACATGACAATCTTGGCCCAAGCCTTTTGTGTGCGAGCACTGTCATCCACACCGGGCCAAACAGGCATGTGTTTGCCTGCCAAGATAGGGTACCTAGCTTGCAACACTAGGTATTGCAAATAATTCCTGTCATCAAGCACATTGCGGGGATGGCGATCCAGCATGGCATTTTCGGGGCGTCCATCACTCAATCCGTCGGTAACTTTATAAGTGTCCGTTGCACGCCGTTGCTCTAGTTTGATGAGACAATAGTACTCTAGGGTGCAAAGGGCCCTAAGCCGCTCCCCACGATAAGCATAATTGATAGGTGGCGTGACAGAAATTCGCTTGGTGATTCCGAATGGGAGTCTTCCGGGGATCGCCCTTGGCTCCCAGGGTTTACGTGTACCAAAAGGTCCAGTACATGGCGGAAGTGCGGCCCGGACACACCAGCATCCCAAGTGTGTGGAACATCAGTATAGAGCTGACGTTTGACACGGAGTGGTACTCGGATGATGCAATTGTGCTAGCGGCGTCCGAAGAGACACTGATGGCAATACTTAGCCAGCAATACGCGGTGGTGCTGCGCTTCAAGGTGCGTCCTGTCCCGTGGAAACAGGAGTATCTGCACATCAGGTGGATACTCGGGGCGGGGGCGACGATGGCCAGACACCACGCCAAGTATGGCAAGGCTCAGCGACGCGCCAAACGAGACAGCATCTTGGTGACGGGCAGCCAAGTCCTCGACGAGGCAGCCGGGACGGGGCTGCGGCGCAAAGTCCGAGCGGCAATGGCTGAGTGGGCGACGACAACCATACATCGCGCGCCAATCCAAGGCGTGGCACGGCTGTTCACCGAGCAAGTACTGGCACAAGTGTTGGCTCGAACCCAGGGAGCGCCACCGCGAGCTCCCGCAGGAAGCAGTTGCCAGCGGTCCTGGCCGGGCCACAGTGGCACAATACCGCAACAAGTGCAACACCCTGTGCGACGCTCCGCGAACCCCCTCCCCCCTTCCCTGCACTGTTGTTGTCCACGCCACACGGCATGAGCAGCTCAAGGGCCGACCACACAGCCAGGCCCCCTTGCAGGTTCCTGTGCACACAGGGCCCCCGATGTACTCACTTGCGCGAAAAGCAATAAATTCTGCATGGGCACACACCCGGTGCCTTCCGGGCAGCCAAAAGCACGAAATTTTGCAGGGGAATACAACCAATGCTTTCAGTTATGCCAAAAGTAGTAAATTCTGCATGGGCACACACCGAATGCCTCTTGTTCTGCCAAAAGCAATGAATCCTGCATGGGCACACACCCAATGCCTTCAGTTCTGCCAAAAGCGGCGCGGAGGGTGGACGCACGTCAACCCCCACCTTAGCTGCCAGACGTCCTGTAGCCGCAGCCGTTACACTTAAGCTCGACGCAGCCTGCCCCCGTCCCGTTACCAATCCAAGCACTACGGGGAGGAGCTGTAACCCACACCTCATGGGAAAAGCCCAGGCCGTAGCGGTGGCGCCTTTGCTTGACGCAGCCAGCCCCCATCCCGTTACCAAGCCAGGGACTATGGGGGGTGCTGCACCGGTTCCGCAAGCACCGCAGCACTCCTTCTCATATGCTGCAAGCACTGCAGCACTGCTTCTTAGCTGCTGCAAGTATTGCAGCTCTCCTTTGCTGCCACACGGTAGCAGTCCCGGAGCTCCAGCTGCTGCACTACAGCTTGATGTAGTCAACCCCCCTCGCATTACCAATCCAAGGACTATGGGGGGGTGCTGCCTCCCACTGCACCCGCCGCACGGCGAGGCCCAGGGCCGCAGAGCTGTCCATAGCCAACCGGCGTCACAGATGCGGTGCCTGGGCTCAGGCTGATTGCACAACCAACAAAAAGGCTGAAGCTGGACTCCCAGCTCTGGGGACTTGAAACGGGCCATGTCATTTCTCGGCCGTGAGGCAGGGCGGATGGGCCCCTGGGCTCAGCAGAAATTATTTTGGCCCCCACCCCCTTGTTTTCCCCACCCCTGGCTGTCACACCGCACGGCGGGACCGCCCAGAGCACAGAAGCCTCAGTGCCAAGCCACTGAGCCAAGCGGCTGTTTTAGTCTGCTTCCAAGTGCCCCGGTCACACGACCCTTGGGTAACTTCCGCGACAAGGCAAGGCACGGTATGTTGACTGCGCTTTGGCGTTGATCTAGCGTACCGTTCTAGCGTTGATCTAGCCACTGCCGTGACGCCGCCACTAGAACGCCGCTGGAACGCCGCTAGAACAGTTGCCTAGAACGCCGCTAGAACACACCTGCATCATGGTTCTGTTCTCAAGTTGTGAGCGTGCAGACGTGTGGAGTTGACCCCCGCGGGCTGCGTGTGGAGTGGCGCGATGGCGGAGGCCGGACGCGCCTCGTGGGGGTCACCGAGTTGGGCCGGATGATGGGCCTCGACCCCAATTTGGCCCTCTCGGTGCGGAACGGTTTTGGTTGGTGGGAGGCGGGCAAGAGTGCGGGGGGCATGGACCCGCAGCGCAAGAGTTAGTTGAGGGTGCAGGACCGGGCGGGGGGGACTGCCTGGGCTGAGCTTCGAGGGCGGGATGTTCAAGGAGTAACAAACAACATTTGCATAGCGCCTTGCCTTGCACGATCTGGCGCTCAAAGCTTGGCCGGTTTGATGGAACAACCGAGTGCCGTAGTTCAAATCATGAGTATTACAGTCTAGGCTCAAACCCCTAGACAATGGGCCCCAAGGGCAGAAGTTGCAGCTGCTTGCCTAGGCTAGGCCGCTAAACATGTCCGTGCCGCGGCACGTGCTCCCCCCAAGTCAAGCGCCGAGGGTAGTGCTTGTGGTGCTTGCGTACAATTGGCTCCTTGGGTGCATACCTTTGACAAAGTAGCCCACAACACCTCCCCCAAAGATTCGTATGGGTGATTGTAGAAACCTGCCAAAGCCCCCTCCATTCCCAATTGGTAACCTACCAACTGGAAGCGAGAGCCATGACGCGACGGCTCCGCAAACACATGATAGCAGTTTTCATCGATGAGTAAGCAACATTGCACCCAGGCACTACATCGGTGTCACGGGACCTGAAATATGTACCATCATCACCATGGACGGGTACGCACTTCGCCAGCCTGCGATCAAGCGGGACAGAGGGGGGCCAATACCATTGGGGTGGGGTGTCCTCTCCCCACTCTACGCTCTTGTGGGGGGGCGGAGTGGGGGTCCCCTTCTGAAAGCGCAATGAGGCGCCAAGTGTCGTGTGTGCATGGTGTTGCCAGCCCGGGGGAACTTGGAGATTACAGTTGCTATCAAAGATATCTGAATTTGAAAGCAGGATTTCAGTGAATCCATAGGCGAGGAGTCCCTACAATACAAGGGCATTTGCCGTGAGGTTGATTAATCTCTACGTCATATTACTCTCTCCGACAAAGGGGCCATGGAGCATGAACCACTGAGGGGGGGGGTGCTGGGTAGGGGGCGAAGGGGAGGATGGGTTGATTCGCCGATGGCTGAGAAGTGAGACATGGCCACTTAGGAGGGGGAGGATTGGACGGGGCTGCCCGAGTTGGTGCAGCTCGCCACCCGGTGGACTTAGGCTGTGTGTCCTCGCGCTTGGATGGCTTGGGGTAGGGTAGGTCACGGGAGCGCTTCACTTTCTTTGGGGGATGGGGTGGAGGTTGCTTGACTGACGAGGGAACTGGGTCTGGGATCTTTCTGATTGTGTATTCTTTTCCACCCTAAAATGGTGCTATTGGGATTGGATAAACAACATTCGTCCATTCCAAGCCAACCTCTCTGACGCTGCATGACGGATCTCCGCTGCACGCTGGCTCCACAAGTCTACCCTCTTGTCGCAACGCCGGTGCGACGTCTATGCACGAAGGTCTGTGACTCAGATCGTCGGTCCGCCAGATCTCTCTCTTGCGTCGTTCACTTCAGGCACAACAGTGGGTGTTGGCTTCCTCGAGCGGTGCCAAGTCTTTACTCGCCGTGGCGTCTGCTCTCCGGGCGCTCGATGTACCCGTTCTGTGGGCATCGCGGGACGAGGTTGGCTCCTTGTGCGCTGCCCTTACCCTCGTCCTCCCGCATTGGCTGTGCATACGGGATTCGTGCCGTTAGCTACCACCTTGAGGGTTTTTATACTAGTGCCAAGTCACCACGGGGGGGGGGGGGGCTTCAAAGAGGGGTTGTGGGCAAGATGCCGGGGGGCGACGTTGGGGGGGGGGGGGGGGGCAAGGAGTGCAGTCCCTGGGAGGGGGGGAGTCGGGCACCTCCGAACAGTTGGCTACGCGGCCGAGGTGTGATCGATCACATCGCACCGGCACCATCGGCGGAAAAGACAAATTCATGCATGTGGCAGCCTCGCCAGCCACACTGGCCTACCCCCGTCGCTGTACGGCGAATGCCTTCCTGCGTGACTACTCGCATTCCTCTGCGGAGACTGCATTTGTGTTGGTTTAGATTTGCGCATACACGGGCTTGGGTTTGGGGACGGTGATGGTAAGATGAATTTTCGCAAAGGGAATGGCCACTTGACGTGTTTACCTAAGAAGGCGCGGAATATCGCGAAGCATGTAGTGTGTTGAATGTCTTGTATGGGCCTTCCGATTGTGAGTCCATATCCCCAAATCAAGGTTCCACACATCGAGGTGCATGGTGTGTGAGTCTATATCCCCAACTCAAGGGCCGCAAGCCCGAGTCCATATCCCTTACTCAAGGGGCCACATGTAGAGCATTTCGTGTGGATTGTCGGTCATTTTACAGTCCAAGCAAACAAAAAAAGCAATAAAAAAATGTCACAATCCCCCATCGCAAAGGATGGCATCGAACCACACAACAATGCCATACAGCACATACCGTACCCTATCACAGCCACTTCTCCGCTATTCGGTACAATTGCCCTCCTACCCACGGGATCTTCAAAGCGATGTACACCACTGAAACGAGGGCCGGATCCGACAGTACCGTGGGCCACTGGCTCGTTTTGCCCGAAACCGACCGCTACCTCGTGTAACCCGCACTACAACACAACGGTCACCTCGGGGAGAAAGAGAGCGCGACCCACCACCGGACTTGTGTGCCATGACAAGGTTGAGGACAATTGAGACCGCAAGACCAGGCGGCAAGTCACAAGAATGGAGGCGCCACGGTTGACGGTGCCGGCGCCACGAGAGGCTAAAGCAGTCGTAAGAGCCCGGATAAGCACCGTGGGTCCAGGGCGTTAGGGAGACGGTACAGACAATTTGATGGCGGTTGCCGAGACGGAGGAGTGCACAAGGCTTGAGGAAGTGACGCAAACGGAACTCGACCCCACAGTTCCGTTGTGCGGAACAACAATCACACCGTGGCTCCGCCCCCTATCCGCAGATAGTATGCACGAAGTCGCCCCCCCCCTACCTCCCCCCCCTACCTACCCCCCCCTACCCCCCCCCTACCCCCCCCTACCCCCCCTACCTCCCCTACCTCCCCCCCCTACCTCCCCCCCCTACCTCCCCCCCCCCTTCCTTCGGCTCGCTTCGCTCGATAGACGGCTCAATTCGCTCGACGCGGGGGCTAGCCCGCGCACCCCGCTTAAATAACATGACTCCTGCGGTGGCCATAGACCGCCTTTTGTGTGCAGCGCCTTGTGTCTGCACCGCCTTCCGTGCGTACCACCTTGCTTGTGGCCCCTTAATGAAAACAAGACTCCTGCGGTGGCCACAGGCCGCCTTTTGTGTGTTCCGCCTTGTGTGTGCACCGCCTTCTGTATGCACCGCCTTGCTGTGGCCCCTTAAATAACAAGACTCCTGCGGTGGCCACAGGCCGCCTTTTGTGTGTTCCGCCTTGTGTGTGCACCGCCTTGTGTGTGTACCGCCGTGCCTGTGGCCCCTTATATAACATGACTCCTGCGGTGGCCACAAGCCGCCTTTTGTGTGTTCCGCCTTGTGTGTGCACCGCCTTCTGTGTGTACCGCCTTGCTTGTGGCCCCTTAAATAACATGACTCCCGCGGTGGCCACAGACCGCCTTGTGTGTGCACCGCCTTCTGTGTGTACCGCCTTGCCCGTGGCCCCTTATATAACATGACTCCTGCGGTGGCCACAAGCCGCCTTTTGTGTTTTCCGCCTTGTGTGTGCACCGCCTTCTGTGTGTACCGCCTTGCTTGTGGCCCCTTAAATAACATGACTCCTGCGGTGGCCACAGACCGCCTTGTGTGTGCAACGCTTTGTGTATGCCCCGCCTTGTGTGTGCACCGCCTTCTGTGTGTATGATCCTACCCCCCCCTCCCCCCCAACCCACCCCATCCCCCCCTTACGCCCCCTACCTTCTCGCCCCCCCCCCCTACCTCCCCCCCCTACCCCCTCCTACCTCCCCCCCCTGCCCCCCCCTACCTCCCCCCCCTACACCACCCCCTACCCCCCCCTACACCCCCCCTACCTCCAAGGTAGGGGGGGCGACTTCGTGCGATGTATGCATCCGCAATATGATGCTAAGAGCAGTGCGCGATGCCCGAGGCCTGGACGTGGGGACCCTTCCCCTGGGGGTACGATGGAAGCACGTGAGCGTGACGGACATCATTTGCATCGATGATGTATACGCGGCGCCGAACGCTAAGACAACAGCGGCTCTGGACGGAGCGGAAACGAAGTGGAAAGGCTGCTCTGTGTACGCCGACGTGACGATGACCTTCGGCACCCCAGCAAGCGAAGTCCCAGCGGTGTTCCTCATGCAGGATAAACTCTTGTGGATGTCTCTCACGATGAGGAACCTCTCGAACGCGCAAGTTGCGGCAGGGCGTACCATACTGGGCATGGAGAGGGCCCACATCCGATCAGCCAAGAGCGCGAGGGCAGAGCTCCAAGACTACATGGTAGCCAACCCACACAAAGGTGGCACGAGGTGAAGGGCCACATGGCGATTACCCGGCCCCCTCAAGCCAACCTCTTCAAAAAGAAGCCGCGGGCGTTGACGTGTGAGGACACAAAGGCGCTTCTCGGCGGGATAGGGCACCATCCGCCCACCAAGGGAATGACCGTGGTGCGAAGACCAGGATCATGGTGGCCATCCATGCGGCGGTGGCGCGCCGCCAGGGCAGAGACTGGGTATCCTCCGAAGAGCTGACCATCGTGTGGAGCCGTGAGCGCATGGTAGACGAAGAAACGGCGCCTCAGAGGTATGCTTGGACCCCGTGGCAGCGAGGAGGCTGTTCCTAGCAACTCAAGCGTCCCAAGCGGGGAGAGCTGTGGAACAGGCACCAGATAGGAGCCGCCAGCGGGCGGGTCCGCCGACGTTGCGAGCGTAGGCGAGACTGGAGCGCAAGATCGCGGAGGATAGTCCGCAGGCCAGTGTGGGGGCCCGAGAACGGGCGCGCCAGATAATCCGGGAGACGGCGGGAGCTGGCGCAGAGCTCCGCATGGCGACCGGGGTGGGAGAAGATTGGATTGACATCGTGCTCCATGAGGAAGAGCTGCCACCCGCAGAAGTGCTGATGGGGATGAGTGCAAGGCCCTGCTCAAGGGGAGGCTGCCGGCACGGGCAGAAGGTTGCAGGACGCCGTAGACATCAGCATCCCCGGGCGGGTGAAGGCGGAGGACACCAACAAGTACCTGGAGGTGGCGTTTGGGAACACCTTCGAGCCCCTGCACGAGACAACCGAAGGCAGCGTCAGCCTAGTGTCCCCGAGAAAGACGGCCGACACGGTACGCAAGGGGTCGGACATCGGAGGAGATATCAAGGCGCGCACAAAGAGGAAGTGGGAGGCAAACACTAGCGACGAGATAGCCTCCATCAACGATGCACAACAAGACTAGCGCAGGCGCGATGAAAGCGGCGGCAAGAGACGGTACTGGGCATAGTGACAGCAGACACGGCAAGGTCGCTAAGGAGCCCTTGGTACACGCTAGAAGACCCAATCTCGTTCTAACGTAGACGCTGCTAGAGTGGCTAGAACGAAAAAAAGAGGGGGTTACCCCCCAACGGGGGCGGGGGGGGGTTGAGGTACCTGGACCCCCCTTATCGGTACTGGGGGGCCCATAGTTTTTTTGTCACAATTTCATTGTTTTCACCTAATTTTGGAGGCCAAAGTTTTTCGTTGTAGCGGCTTTCTGGCGACGCACTAGCGAGCGCCTCTAGAACGGCGCTAGAACGCCGCTAGAACAATTTATATGAATGCTCCGCGACTCCTCAAAGAGAAGCTGCCCCGGCTACCATGGCGAGCCGTGGCCAATCACAGGGTCCGGATGCTTCACCCGACTCACGGAGCGCCGGGTTCCCCCCACCCATCCCCCGGTTAGCCCGGTTAGCCCCCCACCGCACCTAATAGGTCACTTGGAAGGTCACTTGGCGGGCCGGCGCCGGGTCACTTGGTGGTGGGTTAGCCTGCTTAGCCCGGTTAGCCCGATTAGGCCCCCTGCCCCCCCCCCCCCGGCCCCCATTCGCGAGTCGCGACACGTAGATTACCCCTCCTGCGTGGTGGGGGGTTGCCGGCGCTCATCCTTGCTCCCGGCACCCCCCTTCTCACCCCCCCGTGTCCCCTTCCTTCTCATCCCCCTTGTCACCCCCCACCTCACCCCCCTTGTCACCCCCCACCGTCTTGTCGCCACCCTCGCCCCCCTCGTCATCCCCGTCTTCCCCGTCGTCCCCGTCGTCCCCCTCCCACAAGGCCGCGCGGATGTGGGCCTCTGCCTCCTCCCGGGTACGGAAGAGGAGCTCCCACGGCACCCAGAAGGTGCCCCCCTCTTTCTCCTGCTTCCTCTTCTTCTCCTTCTGCCCCCCCTCTCCATTGGACCCCTGCAACACCACCTACCTCTCCCCCGGGTCCATCTCCTCATCCCAATCCCCAACACCGTCACTTGGCCGACGGTGCCCCCATTGCCCCCCTCCGCCCAAGGGACATACCGGGTGTCCCCCACACCCGGCACATTCCCATAGGGGTCCCGGCCCCTATCTTGCAAGGGGGGGGCTTGGGTTTTTTTGGGGGGGCGCCCTTGCCCTTGCCCTTGCCCTTGGGCTTGGTCTGCGGGCCTTCGGGGGGGGGGGGGCGTCTTCTTCGCTATTGTCGAAGCGGTTTTTTCTTGGGGGCGTGGGGGGGGGGGGTTGGGTTTGGCGGCCTTGGGCGCCCGCACCGCCCACACATCCACAACCCACGGTTGGGAAACACCGCCTAAGATGTACAAGATCCTTGCCCCAACAGCACTGGACACAAGGCAGCGTTTTACAGCTTTGCAAATGCCTCCACGAAATCGGCCGCGACAGAACCACGAAACAACAACATTTTTCCGTGCAGCGGAGCCAAACACCAGCCCACACTGAACGAACATTCCCACCTATGAGAATATCCAGTCGTAGCACAACTCCGAGACAGGTTTCAACCCTTTCTGAAAGTGGAAGACATGGCTTCTAATGGATCAAACTATCCAACCCAGCAACCAACTTCATTTTCTTAGAGGCAAGACCAAGAAAAAGTGGTGGACGCACGGCCAGTATTCAAGGACCCGAGGACTTTCGTTTGAGGTTGCCGCTAGCAGCGACGAGGAAATCAACGATCATGTGAAAATCCCCAGAGGAGCCCACGTAGACTACGCCTTGCCAACCGGAGTAACCCATTTACCCTACCAGCGCTTGGTCACCCTACAGCGGGAAGACCGCGTCACAGAGGTTTCGAGACAACTGTGGCAAGGCGGTCTGTTTTGTGCTTAAAAAATTGCTACCGGATCGCAGCGTACCTTTTGCCTCCTTGCCCGACTTCAGCCGAGGAATGTAACAGAGCGCGACAAACTGCCGGCTTTGTTGAAGAGAAAGGCTAGAAATCTGCTCCGTCTGGAATGGCAAAAAAGATTGTTAGGAAATATGCCACCCTTTTTGAAGATTTGACGACCTTTGCGGCGGATGAAAAGAACACAGTGTACGGGAAAAGCACATATGTTGCCACGTATGGCCCCACAGGGTGTGCGGCGCCTGCAAACACAGTCACCAATGAACTCATATTTGGGCGAACTCCAATTTGAAAGAGTACAAAGTGGGGTGGTAATATCCCTTGTCTGTGAGAAATTCCTTGAGTGAGACACAACAAAAGATGACACCGTGGACTAGTAAAACTCGAAGGACGGCAATGGGGAGAGGCAGCCCTTCACAAAAAAACCAATGATTGACAATGCAAAACCTCACCCAACTAGCAGAGACTGCTTGACGTCCCCCCAAAAAACCCCTCCCCCCTACCCAAACAAAATTCTAAACCCCATGCACCACGTTGCCCACCACGGTCGGTGAGATGGCCCAGGAATCGCGGCACTCTAATCGCTCCTTACAGATCGACCACATCCACAAGTGGGCTTGCTAGCACATGTGTGCACAACCAAGGGCCTTAGCCCCTGGGTGAGTCATCGGCAATTCCCCCTTGCGGCACCAAGCCCCCCGCCCCCCCTTGTTCATGGATGCCGCCATGTCGGGGTCCTGCACCTCCCGTTCGCGGGCATGTGGGAAACCATAACCGTCTTAGCAATGGCATTCCATGTGCTCTGTCTCCGCGCCGCCAATGGGCTATGGTGCCACCTTCCCCCGGGCGGTTTGACTCTTCGTGGGGTCACCCTAGCCCTGAGGATCCAAGTACAGGCATAGGCAGTAATTATGTGTCAAGAGGCCCCACCCCACCGATCCCGCCTTGAGAAGTGGTAGCTACATATGCGCAACACCCCCCTGCCTCCCTCTGGCATACTCATACACAGTTATTTCGTGGTGGACTCTGGATGGGTGCTCTTATTTCCTGGTGCACTCTGGATGGTTGCTATTACTTCTTGGTGCACTCTGAATATTTCCTGGTGCATTAAGGATGTTGACTGCTATTTTGTGCTGCATTTTGGATGGTTGTTGTTATTTTTTGGTGCACTCTGGATGGTTGGTGCTATTTTTTTTTGTTGACGCGAGACTCAAATCAGGCCATCGCCCAATTCATATCTCCAACATGAAATGGAAAGCTAGGGCTTCATGCAGGTGAGGCACGTCCCCATATGGGCCCGGGGTGTAATTTGTTGCTATTGTACACTCCATGAAGCGGTGTTTTGGTGCCACAGCCCCAAGGAGCCCACCTGTTATAGATTGTGAGGTAAGGTACATATAGAATGGACGACAAAAATTTAGAGAGGGGTAGAGAGGTGTGGAAGGAGGTAGACCGGAGGCATGCAAAAAACACACCCCTCAAAATGCTCGTGGCGTGGGACTAATTGTCCCTGGATCACCTCCATCCGAACGTATAGGTGACCCTGTACGCTGGATGGCGTCTGTGCCACAGAGGGTACACCATTGCGTCACTATGTGCTTGTGGCGGCGGAATTGTGTAGCAAAGATGTGCATGACTCACTTGCTTCTACTTGCTCATCTTTGGGATGTTTGAGTGGTGTGTCTCTAAATGTCCTTCAAAAAAACTCCCTAGAGTCTTTGAATGAGGATGATCGTGAGTGGGATCATGACGAGCGGCCTCGTACGCAGCCCTCCCTCAAGCGTTCCCTCCATGATGTGTGTGAAATTTATAGGTCGGCGACTCGGGAGTTGGCCGGAAGCCTCTTGGGAGGGGGGGGGGGTAGTTGGCGTCCTAGGACTTGCGTAGTCGCCCCCCCCCCACTGGGGGGGGGGGGGCATGGAAGGTTGTGCCTTGGGCTCTGAGCGTTGCACACTTTGCTCAAAGGAGGCCTCCTTGCCTTTGAGCGGGACGGGAGTTGCCTGAAAACTCTCCCGAGTCTTACCATCCGTGCCTTTGAGCGTGGTGGGGGTAGCTTGAACATCGTCGTGAGTCTCGGAAAGTGCACCTTGAACTTGGGTGCTTGGGGGGGGAAGGTCTTCCATTCCCTCACATCATCACGAGGCAGTTGAATGACCCGCATAGTGCGATCGGCATTTGCAACACACAACACATACTGGAAAAAACCTAGAGACATGCGGGTGATGCGAACATCCGAAAAACAACTCCGGTGATCCACCACCAGGTTTGTGATGTGCAAGCTCTGAAAACCACAACACCAACCCTACTTTTGAAATCCCAAGGCCCTGGGCTTGGTGGTAAAACCATGCTTCTTGAGCGCTGCTAAGAATAGGCGGTTCAAGAAAATGGAGCTCAAGGGTCCCTAAACCCAACGCTCTAACCCAAAACCACAATCGAAGGCACAAACAAACCAATGCAACCCCTCTTTGTCATCGCTATTGACCACAAAAGTGTGGCGACGGCACCAAGCGATGTTGTCTATTATGGAGCAAGTCAACAACCCGCAGCGACCTAGATAGTCTCTTGATATGAGTAACAACCAGAGTCCATGCACATGGTCCATCAATTTCCACGTCGTAGAGGTCTTGCTTCAACAACACAAGATATCCTTGTCCGTCAACCCATCTCTCACCACCAAAGGGTTGGTTTTGCTAGGGATGGTACTCCAGGTTTACCTTTTAGAAGTGGGAGGTGCGACAGGGGGCGCACTTGTCCTTTGCTCCCTTCACCTTCTTCCATGGCGAAAGTGGAAAGGGGCCAATAAACGCAAGTACAAGAAAATTGTCGTGGCGTGTAATTTTGTTAGCGGTGAGCGCTGGTACAAAAAAAATCGTACCGGCGCGTATTTCTTCCGGTGGTAACCACACATACCATTTACTCGCAATTGCCAAAAAAATACACGACAATGCGATTTTTCTTTTACTGGCATTTACCACAAAAAAAAAACAAGCATTACAACGTACACCTCCTCCAAGCATGGTAACATCTCCAGTTTGCAACTCTTCCATTCTGTTGTCACGTTAGAAACCATCCTCTGCGTGAAGGGAGAAACCATGTTATGGAATGTATTGCATCAAAACATGGGCACCATCACATGGTCCTCTGGCTCGTCGTTTGTAGTCGTTTGCACCACAAGAAGTAAACTCTTTACGATTCTATGCGGGCATGTAAAGGGGGATGTTATTCCAAGTTGCACTTCTGACTCCACTGTGCTCACAATGACAACATTTAGTGCATGTGACCCTCAGTCCTAATAAAAAGGACGACCAAGCGCAAAAATCAACATGCACCACTAGCCCCATACTAACCCATCTACCTATAGGGCTGAATTCATCGTCAAGCACCAAAAAATCGTCAGCACTTCCCATAATGTAAGTAGGTATCTCTTCCATGGCGGGCCACAAATGCTGCAAGCATCGTAGGAAAGCAACTCCCCTCTGGTAGGTATTGTAGCACTAGGCTTATGGTCATTGAGCTGGTGAGACCCGTCGGAATTTATGACCCTTTAGTGGTTGAGTGCCTCAAGTGCAGGTGGCGAATTCCAATAATGGCTAAAATGGCCAAAAAGGGCCGCTATTTGGTGGTGTATGGCACATAGAGTGTATGCGGCACGGACCATTTGCACTGGAACCAAACTAGTTCGGAAAAACATTTTTCTTGTACCAAATGGTGGCATTTGCACGCAACTAGCAGCCTCAATGACCTGCTTTTGGAGTCAGCATTGGCTGATATCAGCTTTGCAAATGACCATTTGTGCCCACTTTTGTCAAATCCCACCTTCTTTCACTATGCTTAACTGCCATGTTTGGCCTTGGCCATGCTTGTGGCGATGAACAATGATTACTAGGAACACTGGGGGCAATTTCCACACTGCCAGCACCCTTCATTGATCATCAAAACCAAATGGGAGTGCATTGCACAGCTGTCCTAAAAGAAAAAAGTCTTGGGCTTTGCAACGCCAACATAGACGAACATTCACGGGGAAGCCATCTTCATGGGACCTTCTCTACTTCAAAGTTTGGCAGTTGGTGGCAATTGGCGGTTGGCGGTTGGCGTTTGGTGGTCTCCGGGGGCTGTCCTTAAGGGCTGCCCTTTACAAAAAAGGTAAAAATCAGGGCTTCCTCAGGACACCACTGGTGCTCTGAGCACATGCCTTGGTCATTACCAAGATGACCAAGGGTCACTTGCAGCCCACAATGTGGTCAAAAATAGTTTTGGTCGAAAATGATTCTTGGAGCATTTGGGATGCTCAAACACATGGCTGTACTCCCTTTTGAGCTTGTGATGAACGGTTTTGGCCACCCAAAAGATCTAGAAAAGCTTAGAAATGCACCATTTAGTACAGGGGCTCTAGGGGCTAGGGATAGTGCTGTCCATCCGTGGAGGGTTTTGGATGAGTGCCGTTGATTAATGAGAGGCTCTGTGTGACTATTGTGAATGGGGGGGGGGGGGTTCTCGATGATTAGTGATAATTCCTCGAGGGTTGTCAATGGCTTATGAAATTTTCTTGTGGGCTCTTTCTTATGGGGGGGGGGGGCGAGGGCTGGACCTTGTACTGCTATGGACCCACACTCCCTACTATCTGTGACAACTTTGGGTGGGCTAGGGGGGCGGGGGGCAGCTGGAGCAGAATGGGTGGGGGGGGGGGGGGTTGGGTTTGGCTTAGTGCCCTGATCTTGCTAACCAAGACTCGCGACTAGTACCAAGCTGGGTCGTCGTGGAACTCCTATACCAAGTTGAAAAACGGCTCATTTTCACCTCAAAATTGACCACCGCATGGCACCACGGCATGAGAGACGCCTCATTGACACCAATTTGCAATCCTTTGATGGTCCTATCATTGTGGAAAAAAGACAGCCCTCATTGGAGACACCTGCTTCACACAACGGCAATTGTCGTCAAACAAAGCTGAAAACAGTCATTTTTTGGCCACTGAATCGGCCATACAACGGGCTAGATGGCTCAAAATCACAAAAGGCTTGTTTTTGGTGATGCGCATTTGCACTGCGGTCATTATGAGCAACTTGGATGCGAAGTATGAGCCATGGTGTCCACAGAAATGATTTTGGATCGTCTATTGCTGCTGCTTGCTACTGAATTACAATGAGACGTTTCTCACTCCGTGGTGCCATGCCGTGGTCCATTTTGAGGTGAAAATGAGCCATTTTTCAATCTCGTTCAGGAGAACCATAAGGATCCAGCTTGATCCTAGTTGCAAGTCTTGATAGGGTCTAGGGTGAGCAATGGAACACCCATTTTCAACACCCATTTGGGACATTGGGGGAGGGCAAATCAAGTGGCCATTGCCTCAAAACAGGCTAAAAAAACCCTTGTTTAGACACCCAAGTGTTTAAAATCACTTTTGGAAAAACGTATTTTTGGACCCTATTTTGGCTTCGACGGAGCCCATTTTCTAGCCTTCTAAAATCTTTTTGTGGCCAAAATGGGATAACACGGGTTCAAAACAGGCAGTTGCTTGAGCAACCAAATGGGTAAAAGATCATTTTTGGAAGAATGTGTTTTTGACCCATTTTGGGCCTTGTTTTGGTTCCAAAATACCACCCTTTAGCCGCCCTCCGAAACTGCCACTCCACTGGTTGGGGATTTCACCAAACAATGAAAAGCAGCCCTTTGAGGGGCCCTTTGGGTTCATCCGAAAACAATTGAAGGTGGCCGCCAAAGTCACGGCCACAAGGTATGGCCAATATGGCCATCAAAACCTCAGTTGACCACCCGATGAGACATCAATCTGGGGTGGTCAAAAATTCAAATGCGGAGGGGAACTCTTCCAGCCCCCCCCCCACCCCCCACCCCCGTGGCCAGACCTCTGCCCTCTTTAGGCAGGGCTTTTGGGGCACAAAGGGTGCCTGTTTCGGTGCTTTTTGGACCAATAATTTTCCCAAAAAAACGAACTTTGCCAGACAACAAACAATGAAAAAGGCCATAGAAGAAAATCCCCCCCCCACATTGTGGAATCATTTTTTCTGAGGATTGGGGTCTGGGGTGGTGCGGTAAAGCTTTGCACAAGGATGTACCTATTGCTGGGTGGACTGTTGTTGGGGTTTCCAATCTGTTGAAGGGCTACTCGAGGGCTGTTGAGGAATATGGTCTGACCTATGGTCAGACCTCCTTTGGCTGAGGGCTGGCATCAACGTAACCACACAGACCTGCATGGATATCTTCTTCTTCTTCAGATGCACTTTCGGGACATCAAAGCTCGGCTTTGTATCGCTGGCAGCCTCCTTGAGGCTGTTTTCATCCTGTGAATGCGTCCCTAAACTTCACTAAATGGGCGTAGGTGCTCTGGTAGGGCCTTAGAGGTCATTCAGAGTGTGGCAGGAAATATGTACAACCAGGGCAGTGAGAAATTCCCTCCGGATGGGCTGTTCAAACAATCACCAGAATTGCAGCATGAGCCACAAGGTTGGGGCTGAGGTACCATCCATGTCCGGCAGGCAACGTTACGGCCAATCCACCAGAACCGCTTGTTTGAAATCAAAGAAGCAGTAGGCCATGGGGGGAGTCCCTGCACTGTGTGCACACTGCACGCTACTGTTAGATTGTAGTCCACCGGACAAGCCCCTGGAGCCACCCCTTCCAAACACCTCAATACCAGGCCACCCCAACAAGCTCAGCTCCGCACAGCTGTTTCCTACATTCTGTTACCATAAAACCCCCCCCTTCCCACACCTGTGCCAATTCCTGTACGGCCCCTCCTCCCAGGGGGGGGGGGGGGGGCATTTCTGCGAAATGTGAAGTCATGGGGTTTTGCCTAAAATTGGCCACTTCGAAAAAAGGGGGGGGTTTTACCCCTTTTGCGCGCAACTGAAATTTTCCAAAACGCGCCGCGGGCAGTTACCTTGGATGTGCACAAGTGTGTATTTGTCCATTTTTTGGGCATGTCGAAGGAAATTTGGGGGTGTCTTGCTTCAAAAGTGATGGATTTTTGCATGCTTACTTGATGCTGCTGTTTCCCATATCAGGTGTGGCAGGGACGGGGTGGCCTAACGGGTTAGCATACAACAACGGAGGCCTCCACTCTACCTCCTAACCAATGCAATGGTGGTTGTAGCCGCCCACACCCCCTGCCTGGTGGGGGCATGGGCGATTTCTCTTCGGCGTGGCCCAACACCGAAGAGGGTGCCTTACAGGGTGCCCAATCTTGCAAGGCGTATGTTTTGTCACGTTTTGCGGTTCGCATCACCGCTTCATGGGGTGCCCAGTCCCACAATACGGTCATTTCGAATCGATTCGCGTTTCGGATCACCGCGTGGTTGTGGCTTGTCCCGTGCCTTCCTCCGCTCCCCTGTCCACATGAATGGTAATCCGCCGCACCTTTTCTCCTTTCTCCGCCTTTGTCTTCCAAGCACGCCGGGCAATCTGCTTCTCCACAATCCGATCACTTACTTCAATTGTTTTGGGGTGCACGAGCCGTAGGTGGCACTTGATATTCAATGTGAATGGGGATGCGGGGCACATCGGAACCAGACACTTCCTTGGGACATTGTGCTTCTTCTCCAATGCCTTCTTGTACTTGAAGCTATACCGGTAAGCGCAGTTGGTGCACACCTTCGTCCCATTCAACGTGGTTTTGCATGTTCCGGTGGAACGGCCGCAAAAGCCACATGGCTCCGCTTGTCCACGGTGGCGTGCGTCCGCCACGGCGTCACCTTTAGCAATGTGCTCTGCCACATGGTCCAACATTATGCGCAAGGGCACCGCCGCATCACAAAAGAGGTAACATCGTACATCATCTGCAGGCCGCAAGTCGCAAGCCTTAACTCCATCGTATGGCTCTGCAACCGTCACGGGGCAGTACTTGATGTCTTGGGCTGCGGCATCGATGAACGTAAACAAGATGTTCGGGTCTACTTCCCATCTTCCCTCATCGGTGATGTCCAAGTCCACAAAGGTGGTGGTCGCTACGTCCGCGTCGATGGTTGGACCAAACCTGCCACTCCATTGCAGTGCCACTTCCGCGTTTGGGCAGGAAAACGACAAGAATCTTCCAATAAGCTTTGCACCTTGGGTGTGCTTCAAGCCCATGGCCTACGGATGTGCAATCCTTGTGCCTTCCAAAGTACACTTTAGCAAGCTGAAGACCCTTGCCGATGTGCACTTACCCTTTGATGGAGAATTGTACGTTACCAACGTCGCAAACGGCGTTCCGGGCGCAACCTCGTCTGCGGGTGGGGGTGCAACACGTGGTCCCGGACATCGTCCTTCACCACTCACCCTTCGCAACCGCTCCGTACAATCATGCTCCAAAATTGCTGTTGAAAACCTTGTTGATGTACGGGGCCATGCGGATGGAGGAGCCGTCATTTAGTTTGACATATGCAACAGAGCGTGGATTGCGAGTCCCTAACCCCAACTCAAGGGGCCACACAACAAAGCGTGGATTGCAAGTCCCTAACCCCAACTCAAGGGGCCACGCAACAAAGCGTGGATTGCGAGTCCCTAACCCTAACTCGAGGGGCCACGCAACAAAGCTTGGATTGCGAGTCCCTAACCCCAACTCAAGGGGCCACACAACAAAGCGTGGACTGCGAGTCCCTCACCCCAACTCAAGGGGCCACACAACAAAGCATGGATTCAGAGATTAGCCCGGTTTCCTCAATAGCACCGGATGGTTGGGGCCCAAAAGAGGGCGGAAATGCTATGTCACCCCTGCATTCTTGGGGGTCCCCAACAAAGGGGACAAAATAAGAAGTCAAAACCTACGCTAGGGGCCACAATCAGAATTGGCTGCCTCACCCCTGCCTTATCGGGGGCCCACAAGTGGTCAGAAATGCTACATAACCCATGCATTCTCGGTGGTCCCCAAACAAAGAGGGACAAAATCAGAATTGGCTACCTCACCCCTGCCTTCTCGGGGGCCCACAAGTGGTCGGAAAGGCTACATAGTGGTAGTGTGAGGTGGACTAAGCAAACCCTTCCCCCAAAAAAGGGGGGGGATTCGGTTATGTGAAAACCGAACTTTTGCCTAAAATTTTGGCCAACGAAAAAAGGGGGGGGTTATGTAACACCCCCCATGCCGTCGTTCTCCGCAGATACGCCCCCCCCCCCTGCCTCCTCCCGTGTCTAGCGAACAACAAAGTCCTCAACAATTTGGTCCGAACAGCCGTGTTCATTGAACACGCTGTTCGGTATCTGATTAATTCGGTACCTAAACCCTGTAGCTAATTAATAGGTAAAAAAAAAAACGGTCCGAACGGAAGTGTTCGTTGGACAAGCCATTCGTTGGACACGGGGGGGGGGGGGGGCAGGTATCCGCACTGCAATTCCTGTGCCAAAGATGTGTGGGGAACCCAACTCCCATATCAGTGCAGCATGCACCGCATATCACCTCTGTGGCCAACAGCTGCCCATACCTTGTCCCTCTTCCGCTTCATTCCGCGCTTGGCTGCATCAGATTCAGGTAGTGCCTCCATGTAGCCGTCAATGGAACCATTCGCAAGCTTCGCCGCCACCTCTGCATTCTGCAGGAAATTTACAGCAGGGGGAATCTCAGCCTCACGCACCACAGCACAACAAAATCAGTGGACCCACACTCCCATTGTGGTATTGATGATCGAATTGCATTGGCATGATCGCCAGGAAACCTCAACCCGAACGGTGCATGCAAAGGCTCAAGCCCCAAGCACAGCACGGGATGTCCCTTCATGCAGCACCAGCTGCTGTGCGTGCGGACCACCCTGCAACGGCGCACGGATGGTGGGCATTACAAGGCCTGTGTTGATGCACACCTAAATGCGCACGCACGGCAGGCAGTGCCATGGAATGGCGTGGTGCAGACCATTGCTTAGCCACTGGGGAGATTTTGGCGGCCAACCCATCAGATCACCCTCACCAGATTACTTTTCCTGAATGGATTTGACAGTCCCAATGGTTGATTTCACAGTCCCATTGTCAGGAACGACGTGATGCAATGGAGCACCCGCCTCAGCATTGATCGTTTCGTGCTCGTTGCGTACTTGATGACTCCCCGCCACCTCCAGGGCAGCCCACACCTGTACGCCCTCAGCCCGAGGCACAGCGCGAGGCAGAGCACCGGCAGTGACGGGATGCACTGACCACATGGTCCCCAATGACACCTCAAATCCGCATGCACCCGAGCTCTGTAGTCCCACACCTTTGCCATTTGTACCCCCAGAGCCTTTTTGTAGTAGCAATAGATACGAGCCTACAGAGGGCAACAGATGACCAACACCAAAAGCCATCTCGCTCCTTCTGGAATTGCGAGGTCAAGGGATGACGCAGTCATGCACAGGCGCTGGAGTAGCCCCACTTCCCTTGCACAAAAGCACAGCTGAAGTTGGTGCAAACAACAGTCAGGCGGGGCTGCATTGCTTGGCCATAATCTGACTCCAGATATCACACCCTCAACAATATGCAAACTGTTCAGTCTCATGCTCCCGTGGGTAGACAAGGTCACGCTTACATGCAATCCACACAGGCAAAGCGGTCCTTGGGGGGTGGGGGGCAAGACATCTGGTGCACAAATAGAGATGGGTTGCAGTCTCAGGCACAATGTTGTTTTGAGCAGAAACAACACTTCACAAGCACAGTGCATGGAATGCAGAAGGACGTTTTTGTGCCCCTGTGCAAGGTACGCCATGGTGCCCACATTAATTCAATCCATCATCATACTGGACCTAACCTGCCCCCCTTGTGCAAGCACTACTAAAGTCACGGAAAACAACTGGTGAGATGGGGATCTCGTGCTGAGATAAGGCTGTGCTTCTGCACGATGCACAGGTGAGCGGTTGGCAATTCTCGGTAGGTTTGGGCTTCATTACAGCGTCCTCTTAAAATAATCAGAACAAGAAAGTGTAGGTTGATGTCTCAAGAAGTAGACGATGGTTGTCACCCGGCACATCACACCCTGAGCAATTTTACAATCCGTCCATTGTCAGGTGTCCTTGCTGACTCCAGCAATGCGCCAGAGGCACCCCCATGAATAGGGCATCTGTTCAACAAGGCAGCGAAGCTCACAAATCCTTTGTATATCTCAGGTGGTCCATATGGGGGTAGCCCCCGAAACCCCACTGTCAGAATTCTGACAGTAAAAATGGAATGGTGGAAACCCATGTTTGCATTTTTGGACAGAACGCCCCCTCCAGGTGACCTTTTGGCACTTTGGTGCCCAATTTCTGCTACTCAAAAACCAGGTGAAAAGGGGGGGTTTCGGTGTTTTTAATCGGCAAAATGAACGGATCAGCTAGTTTGGACGGGGCTCTTGCAAGGGACGTACTTGGGGGGGTTGTGTTCCAGAGGGTTGCAGCCGGTGGGAAATGGGAGGAGCACGGAACCATGGCTCTAGGACAATTTTTAAGGTCTACGTGGATGCATGGTGAAAATTGCTGTCAAACTTCCAAATTCTGACAACCCTTTTGTTGCAAAGCATAGTTTGGCGACCTGACCACACAGTTCAGGAGTCCTTGGCTCAAGGGCACACTAGTGTTCCCTCGCCAAACTCCCTCCACAATTGATGGTGGTCAGCAATGAGGAACTACATGGAGAAAAAATTGTCTTGTTTTTTTACGCCAAAACTTGTTTTCTCTAAAAACTATAGCATCCAAATTTAATGTTTTTCACTGTGCACGAACTTGTGTGGCCTGGAAGTCTTTGCTCTAGAGCGTTGTGCAGTGACACACTACCACCCAGTCATGTAAGAAGTCTCACACAAACATCATATGTGAGACATCTTACATGTTGCACATTCTTCGTCTTCTTTGTGCGCTCCTTTTTGATGAGCAGTGAAGGAACCAAATCTTGCACAGAAGCGCATGTGGTACGGAGACAAGGGCAACACGGGCACGGGCACACGTGCAGGTGCATTTGGACAATAATACACCAAAGATGCTATTACGTGTTGTGAATACCTATACCAATTCTGATACATATCGACACAGTACATCACATAACATAGAACAACCCAGAACATCCTCCAAAGGTCCTTTGACATCAGCGTGTGCTTCCCATTCACATTGTCTGCACACAAATTAAAAATTTTACAAATCGAAGTCCAAGGGACTACTCAATAGCTAAACAACAGACAACCGACAAAGAAATTTGTGCCAAACGGCCAAGAAAGAAAAAGAAGATTAGTTTGGATACGATAAAATAAAAATTATGCACCGTCCTCACACCTTAAGCACACCATGGAGGAAAAGAGTCATGGCAAGCGTCTAACACACCAGTTTGTGTTGAGGTAGCAGCCCCCCCCCCCAGAAAAAAATGCCAATCGAGAAAGAGTTACGTGCGGCACTTGGGGCATTGGTGACACGGATGGACAAAAGGATGTAGGTCTGTTCCGCGATCATGTGTTCCTTCTAAAACCGTTGTAATTACAAAAAAATATAAAACCGTACTGAAAACGCCGCCTCCTGATCGCTTTTAGAATTTAGTTTCAGGACGCTTTTAGAAAGGCACCAACTTCGCAAGTGTCGGACGTAGGGATCATTCCCCAAGATCTAGGGGGTGCCCATATCCGGTTCCGGAGGCCCAATGGCGACGTCCTCGGTGGGACCTTGCCAACCCTCCATTCGCGCATGAGGGCGTGTCCCTTGGAGGTGATGGTGGTGCTGGAGGGGCCGGAGATGTGGGGGAGGGCAAGAAAGAAGTCCAGGTGGCGGGGAATGAAGTCCGGGTGGCAGGGAATGGGGCACAGTTGGACGGGGTTGGAAAGAGAGGAAATCATGGCAGCGGGTATTGGGGCTATCCCCTACCTTGCATGAGCCAGCCCATCTCCATTCTTCCGCAGCTTCCGAAGCCCCTTCCCAAGCCCACGAAGGCCTCCAAGGCAAACACGCCCCACCCAAGACCACCACCAACCAGCCCACCCCCAAGCCCGCCTCCGAGAAGTTCAACTTTGAGTCCTCCGACGAGGACTTAGACTTCCACGGCGCCCCCAAAAAGAGGAGGAGAACAAAAGGGGGCTCTAGCGCAGAGGAGAGACAAGAGAGAGGAGGAGAAGAAGAAGGAGCGTCTGAACAAGAAAGAGGACAAGAAGAATGAAGAGGAGGAGAAGAAGGAGGAAAGGAAGAAAGACAGGGAGAGGGAGGAGGACGACGCCACCAGCCGGACCCACCCCTATGGGGAGGCCATCACAGAGGGGAAGGATCGGTGGGTGCCGTGGATGCAGGGGGGGGGAGGGTTGGGTTGGGTTGGGCTGGCGGCCTCATGCTCGAGCAGGCCCTCGGGTGTGGGCTTCCTGCCCTGCCCCACCACGAGGCTGAACAACCTGACTGTCCGGTTCCAAAGGCCGAGCGGACTATCGACAGCCACCAGACCCCACCGAAGCACAGGTGGGCGGAAGATGCCGTCGTCCTGTGTGTAGGCGCGCGCGCGGGCAGGGGTGTGGGCGGGGGCTGGGCCTTGCGTGTGGGGGGCAAGTGTGGCCTGGTGCTCCAGGCCCGGTGGGGCAGGCCATGGGAGCCCGACGCTGAGCCCACCGGGGAGTAGTGGGCCAGGGCATCGCATCCTCCTGGTCACAGAGACACGCTGCCCGCCCGTCCCACGACTGCGTACGCACGGGGACGGGTGTGCGCCGGGCCCGACTGGGGGGGACCCGCGCTCCTTGACTGCCTGTTGGCACAGGTGGCGCTGCTGTACTAGCTGGGTCCCGCACTCCCACGGCCTGGGGCGCTGGTGGCAGGTGGAGGGGTCCCTGGGCGCGCTGAGCGCTTCCCTGCCCTGGGACCTGCCCGGGAAGGTTCCCGGGTGCGGCGCTGCTGCCCCGTTAGTCCTAAGGGCCCGTAGGGCACACCACCGGACTGGCCCCTCCAAGGGAAGGGGGGGGTAGGGGCAGGGGTCGGCAAGTGGCTGTCTGGCCTCCAGGGGTCGCCCACAACTGCACTGCAGTGCACGGGGCTGTGCTGGCCTAGGCGTCTGTGATGAGGTTGGAGGGGCGCGTGCACACCTGGAGGTTCCCTGGGCAGGTCGCCCTAGGGATGCCCACAGCGGTCAAGCTGTGAGCCCTTCACAGCCTCCACTTTTCAGGCCCTGAGGGCGCCGACTCCGTGCACCCCTCCCGTCGGGGGCGCAGGCTGGGGGGGTTGAGTGGTGGATGGGTCTACCTGTCCGTTCATTGGCCCATGGTGTTCACTTGTTTGGGAGAGGAGGACCACCTGCTGGGTTACCATGCGGGTCCCAGATCCCGACATACTCGTCATTCAGCGTCCGCCCCTTTTCCGCGAGGGGAGGGACCTCGTTCACCATGTGCCGGCCTGCAGTGAGGGTGCGAGGGCATGCTGGGGGCGGGGGCGGGGGGGGGGGCGGGTCTCCTTTTGGTCCCGCCCCATTTCTGTTGGGGGGGGGGTAGGGGCAGCAAAAAGTCTGCTCCCCAGTTTCCTGGTCCCCAAGGGGAACCAGCCCACGGCCTGCACCCTCGCTTTGTGGTGGCTGAAATTTGGGCCGACTGAGGAGGGGGGGGGAGGGGGGGGGGGGGGGGGGCAGTCGGGAAGGTCACCGTGTCCCGGGTCAGGGATGGCACCCTCGAGGCAGGGTGTTATTATGTGTGGATGATGGGGTTGAAGAGGGGGACGAAGGGGATGAATAGGGAGGAGAAGGAGTGGTCCCATGATTGGCGCAAAGCTTGCAGCGTTTGGTGCATCTAGTTCAAAGGCACCTTCCAAGGCAGTACCACCAACAAGCCGGTATGCAATTTTTCAAGGTATTTCAAATGGCCTACGGCATGATACCACCTAATCAACTTGATGGGATTGATCAATCAGCGATGCCAACACCGGAAACATCCGCCGGAACGTGGCGGTACACACGTACTTGTGCCGCTGCCATACTCCGTATTCTAGGCGGACGGACGCACAATGGAGGGTGCAACTATCGGCCTGCATATGACCTGCCGAACATAAATCCGGGGAGGTGTGCATGGATTTTCATGTCAATCAAAAGCACAAGGTCACGGCGACAATATACCCGCACCTGTCATACCATCCCCATCAAGTGTAGCAACTCCAGGTGTCTGCCTTTCCACATCTTCGAAGGCAACATTGGCTGCCAGTTTTGCGGTTGCACATCCCCACACACGAAGTCCACAGGTACCCGAAGCCATTCCCGGTGCATACTCCCATTTGCAGCAACTACGATTGTGCCGTGCAGTTGTGACGGAAAGTTGCATACGCGTGCGGCCGCCAACATGTCCTCTGCGGCGTGCTCCGGTGGCATGTGTCCGCCATATGCAAACGGTGCTGAGCCGCAGCAACCGGAGTAGGCCGTCCGAGCACCACCGCAACGGTGACGTCCATGCTATGGTTCTTGTCTCCGGGCGTGACTGTGTAATGGGCTTTGAACAAGATGACTAACCGCATCACACAGTCACAATTCCAACAGTGGCCCCACACAGCCTGCACTACACGCATAGCAAGTTGCTGCAGAGAAAACTTCACATGCAGCCCCAGATGCGGCAGCTTGCGACGGTGGGCCCGCGGCTTTGGACGGCATGGTGCGAATCCCGCACGGCTCGCAACACATCACACGCTACCAGTGAACAACTGCTCATTAATTATGGGCACCCATTTAGGTGTCCTTTCTTGGTTGAAGTGAGTTGGAGAGGGAGGATCGTTCATAAAGAATCTCAAATGGTCCCTAAAGGACCTTGGACCTTATTTTGGCGGTTGCGCTACCGCCATATTGGACATATACTGAGGCGGCCCACTTGGGGGTGCCCAAAATAACTTGTATAATCGTAATGTGAGTTGTCTGTAGACACCCCCCTCCCCCGCTATGGGCATCATGTTTGCATTGGTGCGATTCGGGGGTGGTGCAGGCACGGGGTCCCGGAGGTGGCCAAGGCGGGCACTGTCAGAGTTGTGACAACCACGGCACCTTTGGCGCGGTAGCTGTGCGTCCATGGGCGAACGTGGACATGGACACATAGTACGTTTATGGAAGAACCGGGAATTTGGTGGTTGGCGGAGAAAATTGAGGTGCTTGCTCCGTGCTGCTTTGGGTCGTGGACCAACTATGCACTCGCGAAGTGGTATGGGTGCGTTGTTGCAACCGATGTCCCATGACGCAAGCGTTCATGCGCATGGGCATTTGGATGTGGTACAAACATCACCATCAACTTCTGACAATGGGGTCACGGTAGGGGGGGGGCGTGCCGCAGAGTGTGGCTCTTGGGAAGCACATGAGGAAACACAGAAACATGAAGATGGCATTTAATGGGACAACCACAAGTGCGGAGGCGGCAACCCTAAAGTACTTGTCTCGTCGACATGCGTGGATGTGAAACAATGTCAACCTAAACATCAACGGCTGGCGGTCCATATGATGCGACACCCACACCTGACTTGCGGTGCAGTCCTGCACCCTATGTTTCCGCGCTGCTTGCATGAGATGGATGTCCACATAAAATAGTACGAGGGAAATGTAGATGCTGCAAAGGATGTTGTGCTTCAAAGTATAGTGTTGTGCGGTGTGCGCACCACAAAGTATTGCGTGATAATGGGGCATGTAGCCCATCGCCGTGTTAACGTTGTTATACAATATGTGCGTGTCTGTGTGTGTGTGCAGCCCTGGTTGTTGTTCATGGTCTTATTGAACCGTGCATGCCTGTTTAAATGGAGGGGTTGAGGAATGGGAGCACATACGTGTGAAAATGTGTGGTATGTTGGCGGCTTTCAAAATTCTAATCATGTGGTGTGCAACCAGCGGATTAATTAGCAGTGGCCTACATCAGCACAATGCACAATGGCATGTGCACGCATACTGAATAGCACGGTTTGCGTTTGTGCCGTAGTACAGCACATCCACCACGTTGTACATTGTGCGCACTCCGCCCCGTACCCATCTTGTGCTTGAGAGCACAAAGCCCGCATCACATGTGCTTTGTTGCTTGCGGTGTGTAGGTGACAATGTTGCTGTGGTGCAACTATTTTGCGAAGGGCCAATGTAGGCTTCCACAAAGGGCCGAACAGAAGGCATGTTGTCAGAGTTCGGACCATGTAGCAACAATGCGATGCATCATGCTGCTTTGTGATGCAGAATGAGACACGCTGTGTAGTGTGCAAGCAGATAAGCACGCTCGGGTACCTACGTACATTCCTCCCGCTTTAGTGGGAAAGTGTAGAACATCCGCGCCCGATGGTGTTAGCAAGCACTTTGTACAAATGTTCTTGCAGTTGCGGGGGTGCCATAGGCACCGTCACAAGTGAGCCCATTTGAAGGTGCGGTGCGCGACAATGGGAAGAAGTTGCGCTGGCCATTCCGCCTATGCCTTTCAGCACACGCCAAGTTCCTCACCATTAAGTCAACTTGCTGGAGTCCAATGAGGATTGCTAACAAGCGCTCCCGCCACGGTGTCATGAATTGCAAATCTAAAGTGTGCCAAAGATGGGATCATTTTACCACTCAGAGCTCGGGCACTTCGGGCAGCTCGGGCACTACATTTATACCCATTGAAACCACGTTGGGAAGTGTGTCACACAACATACCTTTGGGTTGCTACAACTTTTCACCATGTCATGGGGCTCATAGCTGCTTTAATGTCAAAAAAGAAGGAACTAAATGTAAACATAAGGTGTCGCTGAAAACTTCCACTGTTTGATGTGAGCGACTTTAACACCACTTGCTTTCAAAGCGCGGGTGTTCCCCGTTTTTCGGGGATAAGAGGAAACATAGCATTCATTTTCGTGCTCTTTTTAAAAATGGTTTGTCAAACCCTAATCAAAGAATAGAAATTAAATGGGGCAATCTTTGGCGCCCTTCAGGTGGGTGTCTTCAAAAACTCCGCTTTGCCCGGTTTTGTAAGAGAAGTATCTGTGCCGCCTCCCATCTTTACGGCGGTTTTGATTTGAATGGGTTGCTTTTTACCCCTCTAAAAATGCTGCGTAAAAATATTACGCCCTTCGCTGTAAGCCGTGTGTAAAGATGTGTCCGTCTTGCCTCTGCAGCACCTTCCAAAGTGAAAAATATGTAAGATGGCCACTGGGGTGGAACAAACATCGTGGTTTGGGGCTTGTTGCCCCACATTTTAGCAAAAAAATGAACGACCGCGCCCTTTGACATGCTGTGTCTCAAAATCTCGCTTGAACAACCGTTGACAGGTATAAGTTGAAGTACACTGGTATGTGTTTCTTAGTCATGATCCTGGATGTACCACATGATAAATTTGACACAACATGGAGGTTTTATGTTCGCTAGGTGGCTACACAAACTACAAAGTCCTTCTCCGTTACAACGCCCAAGCAGTTCCGAGCATGACAACAATCAGAGGGTGTTCTTTGTAGCATGTGTGCAATGTGTGCGGGTTTGTTTTGCATTTATTTATGCCCTTTGAAACCACAAACTACTAGCAATCATTTAGCCTTGCTTCCCACCATTCTCAGCCCGAGGTGCAGAGAACAATTGTGGAAGAAGCTGTCTAAGTCAAATCGCCTGCTCGAACGCAACCGGGTGCCTTTGGAATCAGATTGAGTATTGCCTCTGCTGAGAACTGATTTGATTTACCTGAATATATGTTGTCATCATGACGCTAATGCATCAAAGGGGCAAACAAAGGATCAAACATTGACATTAATAGCTGCATTGATGCCGTTAGTGCCTGCGCCAGAGGTTCTAGTTAGATCTTCCAAGGCTACTTCCACCAACTCAGGTGAAAGTGGTTTTATCGGCATGTGTATAATCAATCGCACTTGAACATCCACTGGAAGTTGAATTTTAGTGCGGCCGCGGCTGGGCAGTCATACAAGTTCAAGGAAAGCTACAAAGCTTGCACAAAAAAAATGGCGCGCCAATTTTCCACCTTGAAAAGAAGGCATTTGAAGCTTCTTTTTTGCGGGCCATCACCAATGCAATCTGGAAGCGAGACGGTAGACCAGTGCAAGAAGTAATTGGAAAGTTGTTCCAGGGGAAGAGTTTTCCTTGGATGAACCAAATGCTCATAACTCGCTTTCAATGGAGTTGGTGAAAGTAGCCTTGGAAGGTGTTAACAGAACGTCTGCCCTAGGCACTATGATGTCACCGCAACCACTCATGTCTTTTTTTATGTCATTTTTGAGCATTTTCTTTGCATCTTTGATGCATCAGCTTTTTCACCACATTTTGTGGTCACGTACTTTAGCTTTGTCTCAGGTAGAGGCCACACTCAACGTGGTTCAAAAGGGGCTTAGTTGCGTTGGAGTAAGTAATTGGAGCACCTTCATCTTGGATGTGTGCTTTCGCATCGATCCCCTCCACCCCCTCAAGCTGGCAGTCGTTGGTTTGTAAACCCAATATGGGTTTTGTAAATAGTGAGTGAACATTACATCGCTTCGTTACACTTCCATTGGCCTACCGCCTATTGGAAATGTTACAAACTCCACTACACCAAGCCCCATAGAGCTAGGAAGTCTATTAGAAGAAACAATGGTCGAATAAGGACACAAAAGAGTCAGTGGGTGTGTCCATGCATGCCTCTCCATGCGGGCTCCGGGCATTTTGGATGACAGGCAAAAAAAAAACAGGCAAGCAGGCAAAAAAAGGCATCAAATATGTCTACCTTCCAATGATGTAGTTTTGTCGCGAGATATTAACATGAATGCAAAGTTTCACCTTTTTGACATGGAAGCACCAATTGTGCCATAATGTTAAAAATGTTTGTCGTTCCAAAGATATGCAATATGCCATAGTTTTTCACGCTGTCACCTCAGATGCCCGCCTTGCTTTTTTTGTTTGTGGGGAGGGCTTTCAACCCATTCATAATGACCATACAACATACACAAGGCAATAATCCAATTCCATATTCCGGTGGCATTAGGGATGTGATTTAGAGAATTAAGTTTCGCTATTTTTGGCATTTGTTTGTCATATCTTGCCCCATTGTCTTATAATGCAATGAATTGGAGCAGTCTTTGGTGCATTTGCTGTTGATCACGATGTTTGACCGGTCCTTTGCGGAAATAAAATGAAATTGAGTGATCTTTGGAGCGCTCTTTTTCAATTTCTTTCCTAAGGTTTTTCTTAATGGTCATTCTATGCGGGTTGCACGTGGCACATTGTGCACTCAGCACGGATACTTAGCCATGTGTGAAGACCACGCATCCCTGTTTGCCTCCAAGGGGTTTTCTCTTCGTAGGAGGCACTTTAGAGGGGGGCAAAGCCAAGCTGTTCCACAAAACAAAACGTAAAACTAGCACCGGGGCGTGCACGTCGCAGATACTCCCCCATAGGGACTGCCTGAAACACACCACAATTGATTTTCTCTCACAAAGGGGGGGGACAAAAATTCACACAATCGTGAAAATGTACTCTTCTGCCACAAAGTACCAAGACATCACTACAATTATCCCTCCAACTACACGCCACACATGGAAATGCAAAGGGAAGTGTGTTATGGCCATTATTTACTCAATTTGGTGACTGGAGCACACTAATAATGGTTTGCACAAACACAAGATGATTAGACGCAACGCAAAGTTCAATACGGGGGTCCTGACATTCAACAATTTTGTCACACACGAACAAGGAGTCTTGGAGTGTTGGCGCACAGAGCACGCCATTTCTATGGCACGGGCTGGTTTTGAGAACATGTTTGCATGTTTTCGTGGATTTGGCAACCCATGTACACAATGTTTTTGGCAAAGGAATTCCATAAGAGGGGCTGTAGGTATTTGGTGTCAAAAAGCTTGCTCATTTGAGGCAGCAAGGTGCAACAGAAGTATATAATGCAGGCTTACCCAAGTAGATGATGGGTTGGTGGCATGTGGGATATGGTGTATGAGTTGGGGATGTCTCATCACACAATGTCCTAGCGGCAGTGCCAACACCTAAAAGTTTAGGATTTAAGGGCTTCCTGCCTGCCCTGTTGACTCCGGAGGTAAGACAGTAATTATGGGTCGTGAAAGACTTGGTGGTGGATATAAGGGGATCATGGAGTGGTCCTCAAATAAACGCCGCCACAACTAGTACACAGGGGTAGACAAGTGGGTCACATAAAGCAATATTTCAGCCATGGGAGGTAACCCGACGGTTGGTTTGCATAGTGCAATAATTTGGATGCCGCACCATCTCATAGTGTTGTGAATAATTGGCTTGATTTAATTTAGCAGGCCGGCCACCGTGGATTAGACCAGGCTTCATTCCTATGAAGGTTGGGGGATTAGTAAACTGTCATGAATGGTCCACACCTCTTGGGAGGTGGGCCAAGGTTTTGCATCCGTGGGCGGGGGGGTTTGAGCCCCCTGCCACCGTGAACCACCTACGGGGAGGGACGGCGAGGGGATTCCTCAACAAACCTATTGTCCAAGCAAAGTTACTATGTGAAATTTCCGTAACTACCCCCACCCTGCTCGCTACAAGGTACAACTAGTAGGTCTACTCCCACGTTTGGTGTGTGTAATTCCTAAGACGGTCATTTGCAATTGCCAATAGAAGGTAGATCGGGCGTTGCATCAAAGTGTCTTAGGATGAGATGCAGCCAAAATTGAAGGGACAGAAATACCAGTGCTGTTGGCAATGGGGTGGGGTGAGTGTCAAGGATTTCATGGGGAAGGGTGGTGTGTGGGGATGGGACCTTTTTCGAGGGCCCCGTTATGGGAGCCCCTTTTTGTCGGAGGGGCATTTGGCTTGCTTTTTGGTATCCGTTACGGAAGCCACCACAAGGGAGCCAGCACGGGAGGGGTCAAAAAAGTGGGCGCAAAGGCCCGCCCTCAGAAACTCTTTCCCCCCACGCTTTTAGGGAAGATGCAATGATAGTAGGCGTCCGGTGGCGGTGTATTATCCTCTAGTTAGCCTGTTACAAACCTAGGCGACATGCAGCTACACGTGCGTCCGTCTGTCACTACTTCAAGGTGGCACTATTATGTGGTCCGAATTCATCACGGCTTCAATGACACACATCGACTTTTGACACACACATTTTCTTTTTGAAACCTTTGTTTCGCCATTGCTTTACACTGGTAAATCAAACCCAGCAATCCTGGTATTGTTACAACCCATGACCTACCCCGTATTATATCAACGAAAGATATGTCGCAATCTTTGGCTTGCTTTTTCCTTGACAATCTTGTATGAGCAGCCCTTGATAGTGATAAAGAGATTGGAGCGATCTTCGGTGCGCTTTGGTTTTTAAACCATTGAATAAACACTCCTTGATAGTGACAAAATGGAATGGAACGATGCTTGGGGGGCTTTGTTTTTTGGAAAAGTGTGTTTTCGCCCCTTGCTTAGCCACGATCCCAGATGGACCACATGATATAAACAACATACAACACTTATGTTCGTTAGGTGGCTATGCAAAAAACACCGTATTGATCCCAATTACAACGCCAAAGCAGTTGCCAATATGACAAGAATGAGATACTGTTGTTCGGCAAATAGGGGTTTCGAAGAAAAAGTGCGCCGAAGATGGCTCCATTTTATGTTATCCGTTTTAAGGGGTATTGTTCCAAGGTTTTCAAAAAATAAAGCGCGCCAAAGATGTCACGGGAAATTTGAAATCTGGACAAAGGCTACTTTGGAACCTCATACATATATGCCCACAGTTTTAAAGCATATTGGGTCTTATGGATCTTTGATAAAGAGGTTCTAAAATGAGATGACATTCAGCAGAACGGTTGCCCTTTGGTATGGCGACCATATAACCGACGCCAGAGAAACATTGGAAAAACACACATTGTCCATAAGATAGCATAACATTGTCCATATCATGGCATAAAACTTTGGTCTTCAGAGCACAAGCGTTCCGTGAGCCCTTGACGTTCGCCGGGCCTGAACATTGTGACAACTCTGTCTTGCGATTCCTAGCTTACAAAACATGAGAGTCAAGTCTTTTTCATGAACATCAATTACTCGTGCATTAGGGGCAGTAAGATCTATTTTCATCAAAATTTAAATGGTTTTAACCAAAAATTTTACAAAAATCCTTTCATTGAAGCTTCGCTAAATACTTTTACCAAAAAGTTAACCTAAATCATTCTACCAAAATAAAAAGTAGCGCAAAAGGTGAAGCAAAAAAAATTCATGATTTTCGTGAAAAGATTTTGGTAAAAATTTTGGTAAAAAGACTTTGGTTTGTGTTAGGAAAAAGATTTTGGTAAACATCTTTTCGTACAATAATTTTGGCATAATCTTGATTGAGGTGGAAAGATTTTGGTAAAAATGAGTTTGGCTAGTATATTGGATGTCTTCTTCAGTACGGCACCATCATTGATGAGTCCGATAGCGTCGCACACAAACTTCACACCATGGCGGTCAAACTTGCTTGTAATGCTCACCACAACCAAATCTTTGGTGTGCCCATGAATTTCGCGTTGTGCCCTACAAGAGGAGTTGAAGGATAGCAAAATTAATGGAAGCATATGGAGAATCTTGTCACCCTAGGCTTTGAGGGATGTGGCAGCATATCATAAATAAATGACAATTTCAAATCTTTCAACTTCAAATTGCGGCGACAAGGTCGAAGTGCGGACTTGGACAAATTGTGCAATCTCTTTGTCTTCAGGCGAGAGGACCACATTAACAACACCCTTGGAGACGATTGATTTGAGTATGTCATTGGCAACACTTTCTAGACCTTTCCATGAGAATGTTCCACCCTGTGTGGCCATGTGCACAGCATATTACAAATAGCAAAAGATTTTAGATGTCCTTTCCACAATTGGCCATGAGTAAGATTTGTCGGATGTTCTTTAGCGCGTCGGTGGACTTCAGCTGTAGCCCTTGGAGTTGTTTTTTGGGACCTCTTGTGCTGCCTTCATACTTCCCTCACTCATACTTGCTCCCAAATTGGGGATTCCGGATAGCAAATCTTGAAGGGTGTTGTCCTCCGTGACAATATCTTTCTTGTCAGTTCTCGGTGGTGTGACATGAACGTCCGCTAGCATTTGTTCCACCTTTTGGGGGTTGCTCCAAAACTATTGCTTGTTGCTTTTGAATTTTGTTCCGTGTGCTGCACAAGCACCTCTATCATCTTGTTACCATTAAACTTCATCAACAGCGCAATAGGTTGTTCGGATTGGTGATTTGCTCTGCTAATTCATTCCGTTGTGTTTGGTGGTGTACTTTTTGTAGGGTCAGAGGCCATATCAGAAATTTGACACCATTGTTTCTCCAACTCTTGTGCTTGATGGAGTGATTTGAATAGATGTTCACGGGCAGTGGCAAAGGGGGGGGTCCCTCGAAACTTGTACTTATTTTTCCAAAAACCCAAGAGCCAAAAATAAATGTGTTTTGTGTTTCGCATACTCAACATGTTGCTCGCCTAGCTGCAGTTCATCCTCCACCTTCGCAAGCTCTTGTTGCACTGGTTGAATCTAGCTGCATTATACAACGTTGTTGGTGACGTCGCCAAGACTCCTAACTCATCATCTAGGCTGCTCTCCACAACAACCATGGTGATTAATATCAAGAGGAATGGTCGGTTTCATAGAAATCTGTGTGATTCTGCGGTATAAATCGTTGTGGAGTGGGCGGATGCGTGGTAAAGTGCAAGTCTCTGTAAACATATGTTGGAAGCAGGAGTTGGTACAAACTATGCTTGAGACCGAAAGGTACATTAGTGGTGTTTGGAAACGTAAGCAAATCAACAGAGCAATCAACAAGGCTGAAGTTGTTGACCACGTCTTGATCCAAGAATCCAGGAAGTTCTGTCCGACGGAGTGTGTTCGTTGTTCGTGCACGGGATGCTCACTCATTTTGTACAAATAGACACCTGTTTTATGGCAAAATATTGGCAACGTAAAAAATAGACACCCAAACAAGAAAGAAAACCCGCTTAGGGAGAAGGAGGGTGGAAACTCTTGTCCGGTGCACCTAGAAATATGCCAATTGGATAACATGTACAAAAAAGATTGCCTTTGTCATGGGTTAGCTGCAAACTTAGACGCAAAATTGATAAAGGGTAAGGTGAGCGCATCCAATACTACCCCCAACCTCCGAAAAGCCCTCAGCGTTGAAGGTGTGGCACATCCAATGTTGATCAATCATGGTGAGTAGCAAGATACTGGATGCCCCTGCCTAGGCTCCATGCCCGCCAACGCTCCCACAAAAAAATGGCAGTGAACTCTTGTCTGATAGCTCAAAGGGTGTGACATTGCTTAGATAAAGCTGCACTATGTACTCACATCATTGCAAGCAGTGGTCGGAATGCAGCATACTCATAGGCTTATGTCATGTGGCTTGGATAAAACCAAATTATGTACGCACATCACCTCAAGCAGTGTTCTGAATGCACCACGCCTTCGGCCATTTCAGCTAGCAAAGGGCACCATAGACCACACAAATAGCATCAGAGCACCAACATGGTAAGCCGAGCCGTCAATATGCAACCTATGGACATGTGTGGTATTGTGTACACTTTTATGTGCACTAGCGCTTTGCGATTGACCATCTCAACGCCTTATGGTGTGTGTTCCTCCTCACACAATGCCATCCTGTTACATCTTGACGAGGTTTCTAGTCGGGAATCATGTTGGAACAGGCCATCCACAAAACCTCACCCATGGGGATCTCCAGGTCAAGGGGCAGAGGAGCGGTTGATTTAGGGCAGATGCTAGACAAGGGATGAAGGGAGGGGATCTTACATGGAGAAAGGCAACTAGTGTGTTTACCGCACTAGGTACCCTTCTCGAGGAGGTGGCTGAGAGGGAGGCTGTTCTAGGCAGGCTATCCCTGGTGGCCTAGATTACATCCAATATGGTTAATGTTTAATATTTCATATATGAGCTCATTCATATATGAACCTGCCAGGTATTAAGAGGTTAACTCGCTTTCCCATCGTTTTGCCACATTTTTGTCCTTCTTTATGTCTCTATATCACTATAGATCACTATCTATATCACAATGTCTAAGGGTTCTTATGGCGTACATTGCTGCACTACGGGATAGTAGAGGGGTCCCAAGGGTATGTGGTTGTTACCGCGCACACACCCCACTTTCCATGCCCACTATGCACCTCACTAATATCGCCCTTTTCGCTTGTTTAGCTCTTGTGATGTCTTTCTCTTGGGAACACACTTACACAGCTTAGCATGACCCTTACACGGCTAAGTGGCGGCAAGATTTGCGCGACCCATTGGTTGTGCAACTCCTCGGCGAGTGGGTGGCTTCATCCCCTTTGGCCAAGGCCCGATGGTCAGAGGCCACGGAGATAGGCTATCGCGCCCTTACTCGTAGTAAGCAATTGGAGGCGGTGAAACAATACGCCTCCTTCCTCTTTCCCGCGTCCAACCTACTCCGGCTCCTCATGGACTTGAACGTCCCAAAGGTTGGTTTCCGGGCCGTCTCGGAGTACGCCGGGGGTTTGCATACACGGCGGCAACAGGTTATCAATTCCCCCGGCCCATCCCCTCATGGGACCAATACTCGGACACATGGAAGGAGATGGCCAAGCCCGTTGAGTTGCGACCTCCTGTGTCCGTTGCGGATCCCCCCGCGAGTGGCCGCTCATGGCCGCTTCAATCTTGGGCGCGCTACGTCCAATCATGGCCTCCACTTGCGGATGTCATCGATTGGTCGCGGCCTCTCACATTCCTCGTGCGCGGGGATGTGTACCCATGCGCCGGCCACCACCAAACCCAAATCCCCTGCCCCCCCCCCCCCAAACCACCACCAAACCCAACCCCCCAACCCCCCCCCCGGAAGACCAACAACAGGTTTTATTTCGAGTCGTCCAAGGACTCAAGTGACGGCGCCATCCCACGGGGTGGCACCAAAAAGCAAAAAACTTACCACCCCACACCCAAGACAAAGGCCACCCCAGCCCCTAAGACCACACACACCCTCAAGCCCCCCCGCCCCCCCCTCGTCAAACCCACCACCCAACCCCCCAGGTGGGCGACAGTCCCGAGGACCCAATCGTCGGGACCGTCGCCCACGTCCCCTACCCCGGGGGTGTGGAGATGGGCACCGTTCGCGGTGTCCATCGCAACAAGGGTGGTGTTGTCTGGGTGCAATACCCAGGCAAGACCACCCTTTACAAGGTGGTCCGCGGCCTCCTCTTCCCCTCCCCCTAAGAAGCCGAAACCTATAGGCGAGAAGCGGTGGGGGGAGAAGAAGAAGGCAAAGACCAGCACTAACCCCTCTAATCCCCAGACTAACCCCCAGCCTGACCAACCCCAACCAACCACCAACGAAACCCCTAACCCCGTAGACAAAGAGAACAAGCAGAACAAAGAACAAGAGGGGGGTGACCCCGCAAAGGGGTCACACGAACCGTAAGGGCCCGGAAACGGATCCATCCGGCCATTATGGCCATATACAAAACAAGAAACGGAAAGCAAAGTATGCGGTATGTGTTCTTGTGTGTTTTTGTGCAATTGTAAGGCAGGTTAATATTTGAGTTCATATCTGTGAGTTGATATTGAGCCGGCGCTTTTTAAATATTTAATATGTGAGATAACAATTTCGAATATTAAAGTAAATATTAACTCCGAGTACCATTTTAACATTTTTGTAGATTTACACCGGTAGAACCCCCCGCTCAAACCCCGGGTGGAAAATGCCACCAAACGCGCAAGGCACCCCATAGGGGTGCAAATTTGCCCTAGGTATCCCCCATACCCCGTGTATAAACGCGGGAAAGTGAGTTAACCTTTTAAATTTCCCCCAGATATTAAAAGTATTGGATTTAATCTAGGCCACTAGGGATTCTTCGGGGGGCGGTGAACTTGGGCCTTGCCCAAGGCTCAGCCACCTGGCCACCCACCCACCCATCCACCCATGCTGTCTTTACCCTCCACCCATAGTCACATACAAGCACTTAATTGAGAAGCCACCATTGGCTGTAGTTCGGAGGAAGAATTGCACAACCCAACCAACCTTCAAAAAGTGGTCCCGGCATCACCCACCTTAGTACCCCAAGGCATTGAACCGACTCCAGCTTAACTTCCAGAATTGAACAGGGTCATGGGCACTCCCCAGAGTAGTGCTACTTTTACGAATATGGTTTGAGGGACCGATGTAGTAGTGGTTTGCAAATCTCAGAACCCTTCACAAACTCAAGAGCCAACGAAAGCGCACCCCCCCCCCCCGTGCGGAATGGGGGGGGGGTGGCCCAAAATGCTAAAATTTGGGGTCAAGCCATCCACCTTCCAAAATATGTTTGCCCATTAAGCAATAGCCTGGTTCAGCCCCATTTGGAATGAGATTTCGTATTGTGGCTCCCAGGAACGGTGGCACCAGAAGAGCCCAAGGGAAACCAGACGAACAAAGGGGGTATGGAATAAGAAGGAGTGCACTATCAGGGCGCGCCCGGAGACCTTCCTTGCAATGCCTTGAACTTCACAAGTCAGGAGCAAACAGCAACCAGCACCAACAAAACCTTGAATCCCCCCTTTTCTCCGCATGTCCCGTTTTCTTGTCACCTGTTCTCTAATGCCAATGTTAAAGATCTCCAAGGGTTTGGCAGTCTATGCGCTACAGCTCCCCAGTGTGCCCCGTGTGCCCAGTGTGCCATGGTTTTGGTGTGTGCTCTGTATTGCATCCCATGCCATGCAGTCACACCAGACATGATAACAAAGCTGTAGACAACCGCATGCTTCCAGTATGAGCCTCCATGACACAATGATGGGTCGCAGCCTGGATGTCCCTTAGAAAGGCCGGCAGCATGCTTTGGAGCCCTGCAGCCTTAAGCCACTTCAAAACCTGAAGACAAGATGCAAGGCCCATGGAACTCAGGACGCTGGCTGAACAGTTGGCGTCAGACCAGCACGAATTGCTTGTGCCTTCGCTGACACCGTTGCATATGGACAACACAAATGTGAAGATACCACAGTTGGCGCATCCCACGGACAGACGCCATGAGGTGTCAGCACCGTCCCACCATGACACAGAGACAGTGGGCTTTCCTGCATCTACTGCCCTGATCCCTATTTTCATCCCGACATCAACACCCTGTGCCATTCCAGTGCGTCTCTTTCTTTGTCCTGTGGGAGGAGATAAGGAGTGAAAAATTTGGTGTGAGACACACGGCATCTGAACAATTTAAGTTCCAAAGTGTTTGAAGGATTATGTGGCGCAGTGGGGAAGGGCGCACAGTTACGGTGGGGCGGCGAAAGGGCTGAAGGGTTGTGTCTCGTCAACTGAATGGGGCAGCCAGTAGCAATGATGGAATGAACAGGTTGTGTTTTGGGGTTGGGGAATGGTCCATAAAGGCTGATGGGTTACTGCGTGGTACAATGGTGTCCAATGCCATGCCGTGTCTTTGAATGACGCGGATGCCGGTGGAGGTTGTCCGTGTCTCTTGGGACTGGGGGAGAAAAGCGCAGTTTTGTCGCTGAGAGTAGGATGTCAACCCCACATTTCGCCTTGGCACCATGGTGCCCGAGCATTGAGCCATTGGTGTTGCTCGTGGAAGGTGGGGAGAGATCATAAGGAAAGCCTGACAAAGTTTACTAATGGGACTCATGGGATACTCCAGTGCCTAGAAATATGTGGACATGAGCAACTGGAGCACAATGACGTCCTTTCCTCAGAGCAATGTTTCCCTTCAAGAGTGAGAGCCGAAATCACGCCTTCTGTGCACCACAGAAGGGGAAAGCGCATTCTCTCCAGGGAAACTTGTTCCAAAAACTTCTGTGGCATACCAAGTACCCGCCCTCCGCATCAGCGTCATCAAGTGATGGATCGTAATGGAGACAATCCGGGGGAGGGGGGGGGCATCATGCTTTGCGGACCTGAGGTGCATCGGAAGGAAAACAGAGCTGGCCAATCTGTTCCCCTTCATGGTCCCCCACATCCGCTTACCTTCATACATCGCCTGTAAAAAAGATGCTTTTTGTACGCCTCGCGATATGATTCCATGACCTTCTTGAACATGGCGACATCCTCAGCGATGTCATCAATTGCATCCAGCATGAAAAGCTCTGTGTGTGTGAGGCACAATGCTGGGCATACGAGTAGGTCTGCAAGGAAGCTGGACCATCAAAAAAATGTCTGTCCCCAGGGCTATGGGTGATGGATGCTGATGTAACTGCTTCCTCAGCAATAGACTTGGGACTGCATGGGTGTGCAACAAGCCTTGTCGCTGTGCTTTCAAGCACACTATCATTAAATCCCATCTACAACAACGAGCATGATTCAAAGTGAATGCGTTTGTTTGGACAATGCTCTCTGCCACCATGTTTATAGGGTGTTAAGATGCATCCATGCCGGACCAGCAAGTGGGCTCCTTGAAATGGGGGTGTTCATCATTGGCAGAGGGTGCCACCCGTGGCATCAAATATGCGCATTTTGTTGAATGGAGAGGTCCATATAGCAAATTGCACACATTTGTTGGCAATATCCAATGGTACTTATGATGTAATGGTTGCTCTCTACTACATAAGGGGGGATCCGTACATTGCACACTATTTTTACACGAAATTCCCCCTGAAGACCCCCAGATACACCCTTTCCGAACGCCCTCAAATTTAGGCCACCTCAGGTACCCTATCTCAAGACAGGGCTGCGGGCGCAGCCAACTAAGACAACAGGATCTCAGAGAAAACATAGATAAAAGATTGAATGACCACTGACCGCTGACTACTATGCCTGAAGTGGCGTAGAACTCAAAGAATGATTCATTGAACACAATGATAGGGCGTATGATTTAGGCTTCAATCTATCTGCAGGTCAACAACGCCACATCAGCTTCCACTTTACCAGCTTCCATTGCATGTTTATAGTTTTCTTGCGCCATAGTGAGGGGAAATCAACCTAGAAAATAGAACATGTGGGGCAATGAGCAAAGAATGTGTGAAAAAGGGTGAAAATAGATGAAAATGAGTGAAAATGGGTGAAATCCCTTATATGCCGTATCCCCAGTGTGGAAGAAGTATCAAAAAAATCTGTTGTCAAACAACAATGATGCCCCTAGCATCACGAAGTATGAATTTTTAGTACGACCAAACGCCCAAATAGTTGTACCGTGTGCGGACTGCGCTAAGGGTACCCCACTAACAACAGAGCTGTTGGACGTTGTACATTCTCACCTCTCAACAAAAGGCACAATTAAACGTGAAATGATTAGCAACAACTATGTGCACAATCAACTCCATTACATGAGTTTTGTGCATTTGATGCACATTCATTCAAAGAATGTTGCAGCTGTGTGATTGGTGACATGTAGTGTATACTGTGCTTGCAACCTGGACTACCAAATGCCATTGTTGTACAAATGACTTGCGGTGCCAATTGCGCATGGACGGAAGACTTGGGGGTGTCAATATGTGGAGACGCGCTCAAAAAGCGCCCAATTGGTGTTTGGGGATCAATTTTTGGCTCCACTAGGCAATTTGGAAAACTTGTGGGAGAAACCCCGACAAGGGCGAATTTGATCTTCGATTCAGGAAATTGAACGGATGCCAGGTATGCGTATAAGGTCTGATATGTGATGTCTGGTGTTACACGTTGTGTTTGTGGTGTACACAAGAAGATATTTGATGTGCTTGATGAATCTCATGCTTGGAGGAATGGAATGACCACCCCTCCCCGCCCAAAGAAAATGGGTTTGCCAAAATCTGACACCCCCCAAAAAATAGGAAAAAACATGGTAAAGGGGTTGGGAAACTAGGGTATAGGGAAAATGGGGACTTGGAAACAGGGGACAGCCTAGAAAATGGGAAAACTGCTGAAAAACAAAAAGCCAAAAAAAATGGCGAAAAAACACGTGGGAGGGGGTGGGAAAATGGGGAAAATGGGAGACCACGGCACATGGGAAAATTGCAAAACCACAAAAATCCGGAAAGCACAAGCAAAATTTTGTTCAAAAAAAACCCAGGGGAGAGGGAAGGTGGAGAAAATGGGGGACCTTGGAAAACGGGAAAGACTAGCAAACATCATGAAATCAATGATTCCATCCATGGCATTGACACGTCCTTGGGAGCAGCAAGGTTGGCAGCTGCTAAGCAGTACCGGAGAACGAGTTACATCGTCCGTATAAGGAACGAAAGGGTCCCACTGGGCCAACAAAGGCAAGGCACGATGCATGGCAATGTCCCTTGCTTGTCTGTGGTTGCTACCACTTTCTAACTTGACGCCTAGCACATCCAAGCAATGGGGCAGTGTGGCCTTTGTCCTATCGCGCAGCTTGCCACTTTGTGCAGCCATTAGCAACTTCGTCTGCATCGTGGCCACACCACGCTTCGTGTTTGTCTTACATGGTGTAACCCAATCATCGGTGCTGTTGTTTTCGACATCCTCCCGGACATCATCTACAATGTGGATACCCACCTCCTTGCAAGGGTGTGGATCTACACAAAAGCATGCATGGCAAACCAAACATGTGTTGCGCGAGATGCAAACCTACCGCTTGCATGTGGCACACCCCATGCCTGTCCGAAAAAGTAAAGAAGTCATGGTTGCCAGCATATGTGTCAAGGGTAGCATCTGCTACAAGAACTATGAGCACATCTACTTTGTGACGTTCCCGACCCTTTCGAGACGGTGCGTTGTTGGCCAACGGTGTCTCCGCCCCCTCACGCCCCCAAAGAAGGGCAGCATGTCACCATCATCAGCCACTGCTACATGGCGGTGTAGGTATTGAAACATGGCAGCTTGCACGGATTCACGTGCATCCAGCTGATGTGACACCCTTTGCCATGGGCGTACATCGAACCATGATCGTACATCGAACCTGCCGTGCCACGGCCACTCCTTGTCCTTTTGCCCGTTGCTATATAGGGGGAAGGTTGGAATGCAAGGCCATGCACACGCTAAGGACATGTGTGTCCACAAGGCCCTGCAAACTATTGGTCAACCTCCCACCCAATTATATGGCCCGCTGTACAGCAACTTCAATAAGACAATATGTTCGCAAAAGTGCAAGGAGATGCCACACATTAACCCGTTGTGCATGCTCCCGTTCAAGGGCCATGGCCTCCCACATCTAGGACACCAGCACATTGGCAAAGCGCTTCACCGTGTGCTCCTTAAGGTCCATCCACTCTACCAAGGCACGGTCCGCATGCACATGTGTTGCATCCAACTCATCTCGGTGTAAATCCATGAAACGCCACAGCTAGTCTACACCGTATTGCGCACGCTCATTGCTTGGAAGTGCAAGCAAACGGCCGTGGTCCAACAACATTGCACACTCAAGCACCCGCCTCGGGTCAATTGTTGCATGTCCGTCCTTGTGCTTGCAAGCAACACATCCGTTACCACACGTGCCTCAGTGCAAGGAAAGGGGGGGGGGGGTTTGCAAACTTGTGGCCATCGGCATCGAACCGGACCAACTGCACACCATGCCAAGCATTTGTCGTTGTTTGCTCCTTGAACTGTACCATTGAACTGTACCAAGCCCGAAACCCTCCTCGCGGGCTAAATTCTGCACCCGTGCCTGTAACATGGTTGTAGCAGTGGCCAAAAAGGGGGCGCATGCAGCTCTGCAACATTGTTGAAACACCGCATACCATGCAAAATGTCCCCATGAACTAGACCTCATGCAAGGAAAAAATGGCACCACGGCGGTTCTCCCACATAACCTCTCCTTTTGTGGAATGTTGCACCTTCAAATCGAAATGCCATGCCATCCAAAAGACATTGGCCAAGAAAGAAGTGTTGCGACGCACATTTGCCCAACACCACCCGCTGCGGTGACTAGTAGGAATCATTGGCAATCCACTATGTTTATCAGGCTGCATGTGATCGTGGACACAGCTTTGCAAGTCCTTCCATTGCCGTGCCCCGTTGTACAGCCCGCACTGTCGACCCACAACGCTAGGCACTCGGTATGGGTAGGGCTGGTAGCCTACAATGCAAAGCCTAGCTTCCGCCGCAACACATGGTAGAGCTCACCGCGGGGTGTCATCGGCACCTACCATGTGCCAACAAGGGGAAACATGTTGTTCTTAATGGTAGACACATCAAAAGTCCATGGTGCAGCAGCACCGAGCAAACGTAGGTTGGAAGTCCCATACACAGCAACCGTCACAACCCTCTTCGCCCACCAATCGCGGTCTAGAATCCATGTTAGTAACACCGAGTGTAGCTCTTCTATGACCTCCTACCCATCACTAGATTGCACATCAACTTTGGAGGCCGATAGTGCCCCGTATTGTTTTTCGAAAAAAAAAATTGGATAGCGTAAAGGAGGGGGTGTTTCTACCCTAGATGTAGGGGGACCGGGGGCAGCGGCACGCGATTTAGGGGTGGGAAGTAGCAAAAAAGTGGCATTTTGCGCCTTCACATCCCGCGAACGCAACCACTGCTTTTTTCCCTCTTCGGGGTATGAAGTACGGAAAATAGACAAACAATAGTGTAAAGCTACATTTTGCGGCTTGATATCAAAAACAGAGCACGTGTTTGTCAACGGCACGTGGCGAGGTCGTCATGGCAACCGTTGTAATGCGCCGACAATAATGACCACATTGCGACCACACGTGAAGACTGATTGCACAATGTACCCGGGAACAACAAAGAACCGCACATGTGACAAATGAGGGCGCAAACAAGCAGTTTTGGCAAGCTGAGCTCTATAGAGCCCAGACCAAGGAACTTTCCTCGAAACTAGGGTCCTATTATGGTGATGTATACTAACACGACACAATACAACCAAACATGTAGTAACGGCGCCTAAAATAGGAAGGTGCTACTAGTTGAGCTCCACATAGCCCAAATCCACGGAAACAACAGAGAGTACCCATGAATTACGATAACTATCAACACATCCGGACCACCCGTTGGATTTGGTAGTGGATACCGTCAGTGGCGCGTTGTATGGTCTTGCCCCACCCCCCCTTCCTCCCCTACAGCACTCCTTTTAAATACCAAAGACCGCCAACCATAGACAAAACATGGTAGCATCGAGACATACTAGTCGAACAGTGTAAGGCACATACACAACAATTGCAAACACCTTCACATGCGCTGTAGGAGGTCCGTCAGAATTAGGGAATTGCTGCTGTACTGACTACAGATGGATGTGTCCCGACATCTTGGGATGCCTTAGCAGCCCAAGGGGGGGGGGGGGGTGCGAAACGAGGACATTTCCTAGGTTCGGAAACAATGCAAACCATCACCCACAAATTGCACATAGCACACAATGCATCCCCATTTCGCCAAAAAACATCCGTATATGTGCAAACACAGGAAAACAAGCATGCAAAATCCAAAAAATGGCATTCAAGTGCCAATCACATTGTCCACAAAAAGGATTTGGATGTCTGCACCAGTTGGATCTTGAAACAGTGTGGCAAAACTACTGAAAATATATGCTCTTTTCAAGCAAATTCGAATGAGACACGAAATTTCACATCATATGAAGAAATTATAGAAATCATGGTATGAAATTCCGACCTACAAATATGTGCAATCAACGTCTCCACACACCATGGGATATTCAAATGAATGGCACATTGGGTAACAAATATAGTACATGAGATACAAACAAACACAATTCCAATAGGCAGACTGCAACGTGTGCACTGCAGGCTACCAACACTGCAGATCAGTGTAAACAAATTTGATTGAAATTCGGTCGGGACAAAATCAAAATGAACATCTTCTGCTGAGAGCATGAAGATGGTGACATTGCATATGACTGCCACCAATTTCTCATCACAGTTCTAACCATCAAATCACCTGCGCCTCTTGTTGCCCAACGTTTTTCCTTTCCGAAGCGCCTTGCTCTCAGAGGGTTGTGTAGCACCACTACTGACTAGTTGCGAGAAATGCTCCCATCCTTCTAGTGTTTCCGCTTCCGAGAGCTGGCAGCCACTTCCCAAACTATTCACAATTTGACTCTCCTTCTCTTTCTCCTCCACTTTATGTTGCCGCTCTCCTGCCTCCTCCCGCGTCCGGAACTCCTGCTTAGCCTTCTCGAGCTCCTTCTGCAGTTGTTTGTCGTCTTTGTCCTTCCCTGTCGGCTTGGGGGTTTGCGGACCTGTCACCTCCTCAATTTCTTCCTCATTACTGCCCGCATGACCTCCCTCGTAACGATGCCCCTATTGCTAGAGCAGCGGTTGACCCGTGCGTGCCCACTGCATGACACTCAACATGCCATTCAATATCCTCCTCAGTATCGCCTTTCCACACGCTTCTCTTCAGCGGATTCACCACATTAGTTGCACAACACGAACCCTGAAACAATACGCCCCATGCGTAATTCAAGAGGACGGCCAAGTGGATGGACATAGCCAAGACTGACCAGGTCAGGGCGGCGGGCGTAGTACCATGCCCACAGGCAGCCCGATGCATCTATTTCCATGGATGCGCCATCCGAGTCGTCGTTGGGTCCTCTGGCAACTTCATGACCCACCACAGGGTAGCCAAATCCTGCTGCAACCCTTCAGTTAACTAGTTTTGCGCGAGGAAGTGCGGCACAGCAGGGCCTAGAGCGTGGGTGTTCACAAGCGACAAGGTTGAGTGCTCGAGCAAATACGGTTCTTCTTTGCGTCGCAAATGGAAGACAGCCATGCGCAGAGCTGTGGGGGACACCAGTTCTAGCTGCGAATGTCCATGCTGCTCCACAGCAACAAAATCCACTGTGTCCACGGAAGGCACCCCTTGGTACCCCTTGAGAGAGCACGCGCACGATGTGCGCACCGGGGATCCACCCTGCCTGCCGCAGGGCTTCGACAATGACGAGATTGTACTTTAGCATTTTAATTTCATTGGGCACTGCGGTCGTTGATCCGTTGTAGGCCAAAAATTCTCCAGATTCCGAGCCCTTGCCAACACGGACCTTTGCCACCTCACCAACAAACACCTCTACAGCCGGGTTCACGACTAGTCTCATGAACAGCCTGCGATGTGCTTCAACATCTTCTCGATCGCGGACCCACAGACTCGCCTTCAAAAACGCCCCGACCGCTGGCTATCGCGTGGCCTCACCATACTCGTAGCTCCCTTGCCATGCACCAAATTCCCAAGATGAGCGGTGCACTTCATTGCAATTGGAGGCACTTTAGCCCTGGTGCCTAGGTGTCCACAAGCAATAAAGGAGAGCATGTTTGAACAAGATCTGATGATTACACAAAGGCACATTGATCTGGCACCACGTAAATTTGTATCCAATCATCTGCCATGACGTAAATTTGCAGCCGATGGCATTCTGGGCTTCGCAGAGCCCATTACTCCCAAATTGCGAATATGAGGGCTGAAATCCGTCAATGTACTCAATCCGAGCTCTATGAAGCTCAGCATCACCAAAATGGAGAATTGGGGGTGTCAGGGGGGGTGGGGGTGGGGGTGCTTGGACATCATCGGGCAAGGTTGCAAAAGTCTAAAGTAGTGAAGGTGAGGAAGGTCTAATACACACGGTCGCTCAGTATCTTTAGTAAATTTGCATCCAACGATCTTCGGGGCCCTGCAGAGCCCGACATCTGCTGACATCTAAGATTGCTGATGCCAAGGTTAAAATTGGTCCTTGCACTAAATCTGAGATGTGCATAGCCTAGTTTGCCCAGAACAACAAATTAGAAATCACGGGTGTCTCGGGGAGCGGGGGGGTCCTTGGACATCACCAAGCAAGGTTGCACCAGTCAAAATTAGAGAATTGGCGGAAGTTCCAACATGCACAAGGCTCCGTAGTCACAGTAAATTTGCATTCAATGGTCTTTTAGGCTCTGCAGCGGCGAAGATAGTGAAATTACTTGATGTCAGGGTTGAAATCAATCCTTGCACTTGATCTCAGCTCTGCAAAGCACAGCTTTAGCGAATTGGTAAACCAGAAATTAGGGGTGTTTGGGGGGGAGATCCTTAGACACCCGGCAACTTTGCACCAGTCAACAGCAGCGAAGTGGCTTGAGTGGCTGGCGGATGCACTATAGCCGCAACCCTCCATTGGGGAAGCTGTGTAGGTCAGCACTATTGCCGTGGCCAACCAAGGTAGTCAATCCGCCTTTCAAGTGGGGAGCCAAGCCTCGTGTGGCAGGGAGAATGGGCAATGTCAAGGATTCGACAAGAGTGCTGTCCATTGCAAATGAGGTGGGTTTGCGCCGTACCAAGGTGACCATGAAGAAATTGAATATTGACGAATCCATGGAGTATGGCCAATCACAGCTTCTCGGCTGGGACCATCTGGCCGAAGTGAAGGAGGACCTACTTGGAAAGCCCCTTGACGGCCGGCTGTTGCTTATGGTCTGGCACGCCAAAGGTAGGGGACCGCCGCTTCACCATTCAATCGACGTAATGGGCTGGTTTGCCTGCCCCGTGTGATGTGCCGTGTTTTTGTATTCAGTGGGAACCCTTTGGGTGATCAGAGGCCGACACGGGGTTGCTGCATGTGATGAAATTTGCAAGGATGTGACAGCAATGATGGGTGAAGTCAAAGATTGGATTATCAACTTTGATGTGCGCATCATCAAATTTAATACATCGGATGAGATCAAGCGCTAGATGGCTTGACACCATAACAAGGCGCAACACAGTCGACACGAGAATAGTACCACAGCCGTTGAACTATTTCCCACAACTGGTGGCGGAGGATACACAGTGTAAGAAGACAATTGTCACCATGATGTGTGACCCTATCGTGGAGGCGGGGCTGACTGCGAAGTGGGGCAACACAAAGACAATTGTCAAGCAAATGAGGCCAGCTACCCATATGGCTCTGACATGTGGCACCACTTTCATGGACGCACTCAGCAAGATGGTCGAGCGCAAGCAAGTGTATGCGCTTTTTTACCATGCCATGCTTCAATGGAATGCAACCCGAAAATATGTGGCGTGTATGCAACTACATGGCCTTGCAGAAGAGTACAGTACCAGGCCTCCGAAAGCCGGCAAAGGAGGTCCTCGATGGGGAGGTGTGTTGGTTTTACTTTGGTCATCCGGACATGCCGGGTTAGTGCATCCACCCTTCAAGAGGTATGCCACTGCCTTATAAGCGTGCTGCCTTTCAATGTGACGCATTGTAAGCCATTTCCGATAAAATGGGGAGCTAGGACGCGGAGCCCAAATCAAGTGTAAGGACCAATTTCAACCCTAACATCAAGCAGTTTTAGTTGGCTAGGCTCTGCAGAGCGCACCCAACCATTGGATGCAAATTGTTTGGTTCCACGGAACGTTGTGCATGTTGGTGTCGTCTTCCCTTGTGGCCATCCCTCGTGTCTCGGCAAGATTGCCATCCATGCCAGTGCCGTTTGGTACATTACACATGTCTCAAAAACAAGCAATCTTTACACAACCAATCGGGTCAGCAAAAATAGCACAACAATCACACATTTCCAAATATGAATGATGGCAAATGGCAGATTCGGAGAGCAAACTAGCCGGTGTCATGCACTCAGTTCGTCACCTACAAGGGTTGAAATAGGCCAAAATGTCTCAAAAAAACCAAATCACTGCAGAGGCGTCTCCAATGGAACATCCAGTGTGGAGTGATAGCGAGGGCATGAAACAAGCCCAGCGAAATTTCCCTCATTGACACAGGTGCAGAGTAGGAGCAAGATTGGGCCCGTCAAATGACACTGTAAATGCGCTACAACTGCAAAGCCAAACCTGCCTAAGGCATTTTACCGTTAGACAATGTAGCACTGCAAGACACACCTTCCAGGGTTACACAAGCTGACACAACGCGTGCCAATTACAATATGAAAGAAGGGAGATGTGTGCACAAATCACTGCATGGTGGTGGCATGGTCCAGTACTGGCCCATCCCTAAGAAAGAAATACAAAATGACCAATTATGGGCACACATTGGGCAATCTTGAGATGGTGGGCGTTGCAGGGCCCAAAGCAACAAGAAACGGCAATACAACCCCTCGAAACTCGGAATCAAACAAAGTTGAGCTCTGCAGAGCTGAGACATTGGGGGGCACCATAACAAAAGAAGAGGCTCCAAGGGAGTGCACTGGCATATTAGCTGGTGCACAAATGCTCTTTCCTTACAGCACATCGTAAAGACACACGCCTTAGGGGGATTTCTTGCGTCGTGCACTGTGTGCTACTGTTGCGGGAAGTCCTCGCGTACTCGCTTAATTTTCATGCCCTCCGAAAATGGCCTCCAAGAAGAGTAAACCCATTGGCCATAGGAGTTGCATCAACACCCCTCCTTTCAATGTTGCATAAAGAAAACGTTGGGATGTCTAAAACCGAGTACCACATCCACAAGGGGGTATTCCGGTGGTTTTGCTCAATAAGCTAGCTCTGTGCCCACATTGCAAGCGTCATCAATGGTTCATATTGTTGGCATGTACTTCTGGCTGACGGGTTTGTGCCATCTGAGTAGCTTGATATCCGTTCTAGGTACATTGGCACAACAAGAAAATTTAATATTGTTGGTTGCTCCATCTCTGCAAGGTGAGCCCTATGCTCTGCCTGCATGTTATGCCAAACAACTCACATCTTGGCTCTCCCTACCTCCTTCCCTCCCCAAACGTGTGTCTCTGAACAGGCAAGATGTCCCATGCTAAATTGCATGCAGTTGGCGCTTGTGCTTCTTGCTTCTTCTCATTCATGCATGTGTGACTCGCTGTGTGGTGGTGTTGGTGGAAAGAGAACGTCATGATGGTGTTGTGGCGCCTCTTGAGTCCACATGTCACCCCAGTTTGTGTGTTCTCGGTGTTAGTATGGGCGCCAAGGCGAGTTGTGCATATGATGGGTGAGCAGCGAATATAACCACATGCACTCTCAGATGGAGCGGCGCTCACTTTGGGTGGCTTCGGCGCTCGTGCACCAGTTGGGGTGATCCGGTGTCGGGCCTAGGTGTCTATGGTATGAGTGTGCCCATGCACTTCCGTTTCAGGGCACAGCAAAGGTTTTGCCTGGTGCGACACGGTGCAGTGGGGAGGTGTAGCCACAAAAGGAATTGTCATCAAGATCACTAGACATATACTCGGTGTCGCTGAGAGGTCCATGTTGGGTCGTTGCCCTGATCACAGTGGAAATCGTATCATCCGGGGAGGTGGGGGTGAGTAGGCACCCATTGCCATCATGGGGCCTAGGCAAGGGTGGTAAGAAAACCACCGTACAAATGACTTCATCAAGTACAGGTGGGGGGTCATCATCCACGTCTGTGCCTAGGGGGCATGCATCATCACAATACAAGGCATTGGCAATGTCCCCTCTTCGGCCATGTCACTAGCCGCCTCGTTCCTTGGTATTCCCTAGTTTCATGGCACATGCACCCCTTCAAGGATGGCGGTATGGGCGTCAAAAGAGCTATAAAAGCATGTCCCATAGCCTTGCATGCGAAACTAGGTCGATTGCTGTGCACCAGCCCCTTGCTCTCCAGTTTCATGCACGCACGGTAGCCTCTTTGAAACCAATTTTGAATTTGTGATGCCCGGGGGGGGGGGGGGGGGGCGACCTCTCGGTTCTAGACGCCAACTACCCGCCCAAATAATTGTTGGCCGGGGGGGGGGATTGGAGGGGGGGTTCAAGGAGGGGCGAATGGGGGGGGGGGTCTAGGAGGGGCAGGGGGGGGGGCGCTCTGGGAGGGTCGGTTGAGCGGGGGGTCCAGGTGGGGCGATTTGGGCTGGTGGTGATGGGGGGAGGGGGGGCAAAGGGCCTGCTTACCTCCCCTTGCCTTCCCTCTAACCATACCATCACCATAAACCTAACCCTAACCTTTGCAGCCGGTTCGTTTGGCCATGCCAGCCATGTTGATTGGGCTGAACAAAATCCCCCAAATTTCGTTCATGGCTGCTTTTGCCACATCATTGCTCTCCATTTTGGACCCCAACACTCACTCTGGCCCTAGCCTAGGGTGAGAGCTAGGGCTAGGGTTAGGACTAGGGCTAGGGTTAAGGTTAGGTGTAGGGTTAGGAGTAGGCTGAGGTTGGGGGTGGGCTTTGGGGTCAAGGTTGGGTTTAAGGATAGTGTTGGGGTGCAAAGTGGACAAAATTTTCCTTGGGGCACCTTTGGTGTTCATGGAGCATAGGGCATCTTTGGCGCCCATGGACACCGGAGGGCGACACCTTTGGCAACTAAGTGTTGGCCGGAGGCCCCTAAGAGGGGGAGGGGGGGGGGGGCAGGGGTAGGTGGCATCCTAGGAGCCGCGGAGTCCCCCCCCCCCCCGGGTTGTGATGACAATCAGATTTTATTAGGAAATTTGTGTCAAAGAGTGATGGCACATAGTAACTTGGCCGTCTGGTTGTTTGGCTGTGATGTGCCGGCATGGGGCTTGCAAACCTCAAGATGTTGTGCCCCGTTGTGGCACTCGAAAAGTCCCAAAAAACTTTGAAAGGGGGCCATTGTCGGACCAAAGCGCAGTCAAAGTCCTCAAAAGTGCAATTTTCCAAAAACATCCTGGGCCTCATGGGATGCTTCACCAAATATCTTTAGCCTACTTCGAGCCTGTTTTAACGCATTTTGATCCATGCAGGGACAAATCCCTGGTCAAAGCCGCACAAACCATCACCATGGTGCCGAGTGGAGTGGGGAGAGGGGTTTAGATTAGAAAACGTGTGTGCGTGTGTGTGTGTGTGTGTGTGTGTGTGTGTGTGTGTTGTGCACGCGCGTGCGCAAGTGTGACAAACAGGCGAATGTATAAATCTTATCAGGTCACTTAAACAGTCACAAACAGACCCTGTCCGTCAACAACGCTTGGTACTGTTGACAACGGCCAGCTGGGCATCCCCAAGTATTGCGAGTGGTAAAAAAGCGGCAACAACCAAAGCAGACTGGTATCTCACCCCATGCGGCAGTCAGTCGACTACCACTCAACAGGATGGATGGCCTTGGGTGTGCACATGTTTATGCAATGCCTCTGCTGACCTGCTTCCCCTTGAGCTGCTTGCTCAATCAGGCATTCAGCCCTCAGGCACACGCACACGAGCGCACGCGCACGCATCTTTGGTTAGTTATAATGTCAGGCGAAAAACCATTTGCACGTGCCATCTAGTGAATGGGTACCCATTGGAAACGGCCACATGACATGGGTCTCTGTAGTGGTTGCACAACCGCACGCAGTGCTCAAGCCAGTGGGCGTTGCAGTCGCAAGTGACAAACAAAACAAAACCTGTGGGAGGCACAACCACCAGACCAGGAAACTGAAGATTTCCGAGATCTGGGAATCTCCTACCACCTCATTCTGTCCAGAAAATGGTTGCCCTTAAGCTGAAGGCGCACACTATGCAGCGTGGGGGCATCCTTTAGAACTCTCAGCGCACGCGCACCTGCGTCTCCGACATTGGCTGCATTAAGATTGAGGTCCAGTGTATGCAGTACAGGGGCCTCCTTGAGACAAGCCAGCGCATGAGCACCTTTGCTCCCCACGTTGTTTCCGCTGAGATCAAGAGTCAGGGTATGCAGCACCAGGGCGTCCTTCAGTGAAGCGAGCGCCTGTGCGCCCGTGACTCCCACATCATTGTCGCTGAGATTCAGGGTGAGGGTCTGCAGTAAGGGCGCATCCTTTAGCGCAGCAAGTGCCTCTGCACCTGTGGCACCCACACCGTTACCACTGAGGTCAAGGGTCAAGGAGTGCAGTGCCGACGCATCCTTAAAAGAAGCGAGCGCCTGCGCACCGGTGCTTCCCACATCGTTGTCGCTAAGATTGAGGGTCAAGTTGTGCAGGGTTGGAGCATCCTTCAGTGCAGCTAGCGCCTCTGCACCGTTGGGTCCCACATCACCGTATCCGAGATTCAGAGTCAGGGTGTGCAGGCCATTGGCGTTCTTAAGTGCAGCAAGTGCCTGTGCCCCACGGGCTCCCACACAATTGAAGCTGAGGTTGAGGTCCAGGGTATGCAGCGAAGCCGCATTCTTTAGTTCAGCGAGCGCCTGTACACCAGCATTGCCCACGATGTTGGATGCAAGATTGAGAGCTAGGGTACGCAGGAGTGGAGCATCCTTCAATGCAGCAAGTGCTTCGGCACCTTTGTCTCCCACAAAATTGTCCTGAAGATCAAGGACTAGATGCTGCAACACAGGGGCATCCTTCAACTCCGCAAGCGCTTGTGCACCATCGTCCCCCAAATCGTTGGAGCGTACCAGCACATCGAAATGTATGTCTGTGGCATCCTGAGCCTTCAGATGGAGCCTTAAGGTGTGCAGGAGAGGGGCATCCTTCAATGCAGCAAGTGCCCGCGCCCCCACGTCGCCAACATCTGTGTGGCCAAGATCAAGATTCAAGGTATGCAACAGAGGCGCATGCTTCAATGCAGCTAGCGACTGTGCTCCGGTGTCTCCTACATTGTTAAACCTGAGATTGAGGTCCAAGACCGAGAGCGCAGCAGCATTCTTCAATGCAGCAAGCGCCTGTACACCACAATCTTCCACAAAATTGGATGACAGATTGACCACCAGGGTATGCAGCACTGGAGCATCCTCCAAGGCAGCAAGTGCCTGGGCGCCTGCATTTCCCACACTGTTGCAGGTGAGGTCCAGGTTCAGAATATGCAGTGCAGGGGCATCCTTGAGCTCGGCAAGAGACTCTGCTCCAGCGGCCCCTACAGCGTTGAACCTGAGATTTAGATCGAGGCTGTGCAAGGAAGCGGCATTCTTCAATTTGACGAGCGCCTGCACACCACTGTCTCCCACAGTGTTGGACGCAAGATTGAGAGCCAGGGTATGCAGGAGAGGGGCGTCCTTTAGTGCTGCGAGCGCCTGTGCACCCGTGTCTCCCACATCACAGTCCTCCAGATTAAGAAACAGGGTACGCAGCACAGGTGTGTCCTTTAGTGCAGCAAGTGAATGTGCGCCTCTGTCTCCCACATGATTTTCCTCTAGATTCAGGTGGAGGGTGTGCAGTGAAGGGGCACCCATCAGTTCAGCGAGTGCAGCTGCCCCTGTTGCTCCCAGGTAATTAAATTGTAGATCGAGGGCCAAGGTATGCAGCGCAGGGATGTATTTCAGTCCAGCAAGTGCCTGTGCACCACGAGCTCCGACCCTATTGTTTCTGAGATTGAGGCCCAGGGTATGCAGTGAAGGTGCATCTCTCAGTGCAACGACCACGTGTGCATCACTGTCTTCCAAACCACAAAAGTTGAGGTAAAGTGTGTGCAGTGCAGGCGCTTGTCTGAGCACATTGATCGCCTCAGGTCCCAACGCAGAGAAATCCTTGCAAGTCAGTTTGCACAAGCGTGCATTTTTAAATGCATCAAGGGCATCTGCAGCCCAAGCCGCATTCAACACAACCTTCAAGTACCGTCTGCCTAGGAACCGACGCAGTCCAAAACACAGTAGGCTGACTGAATCCGACTGTACGAAATCAGCAACGCGTTCCCAGACTTCGGGCGGTAGTGGCATTGACATCACACATCTGCAGAAAATCAGGAGAGGAAATTGCTGTCAATGAATCTGCTCGCCAAGGATCTCATGGGAAGTAAACCCTCTTCCAAAACGCCTTAGCCGGGCATTCAATTCACCAGAAGGGAGAGGGCCATGGGTGTGAGAATGCTTCAATGTTTTTACCCTCCCACCAACAAGCAACAGCGGACACAAGCAGAATTCCGTGGTGCTGGTGATCATGGGGGGAGTATCAGCACGCGCACACCGTGCGCAAACCCCCTCCCCTTAGAAAGTAACGATCTGCGCGCGACTGTATCACACCCCTGTGGAACATACCCAAAATGACGGTTCCCTCGCCCCCCCCCCCCCCCAGAGGGAACACAAAGGAAGCAAAACATGCAAACACAAGGGCATATGAACCACAAAAAGACCCGGAAACTGCCTGTTCCGATGCATGTTCAGCTATCCTGAGAGACAGGCTCTGTGCCACTTTTTTTGGAGTATGTGGCGCTGTGCTTGGCGCTGTGGCGCTGTGTTAGGCGCTGTGGCGCCGTGTTTGGCGCTGTGGCGCCGTATTTGGCGCTGTGGCGCTGTGTTTGGCGCTGTGGCGCTGTGTTTGGCGCTGTGGCGCTGTGTTTGGCGCTCTGGCGCTGTGTTTGGCGCTGTGGCGTTGTGTTTGGCGCTGTGGCGCTGTGTTTGGCGCTGTGGCGCTGTGCTTGGCGCTGCGTTTGGCGCTGTGGCGCTGTGTTCCGGGTGATTTACAAGAGCGGGCACTGAACCCGTTCTCTTGTTTTGAGTTTGGTGTGGGGGGGATGTATTCTGTATTGAAATGAAGAGCTGGCATTGAACCAGTTCTCTTATTTGATTGGAGGATTGAGGAGGGAAGGAGGGAGGGACGAAATGTGCACCCGATTGTGGTGTGTAAGTTCACAGTCGTGCTGGGGAGGCATAGACTGGCAACTACACGGGTACTTAATCTGAGCACAACCCCTCAGGGTGCTGGTTGCGAGTGATTTCGTTCTGGCACAAGTAATGTTACGAAATCTCTGCAGGAATGGAGGAGTGAATCCCAGTCCGGTGTCCCTTCCCTGCTGCACCTCGCAGACCACTGTCCACTGAGGGTGACGGGTCAACCTATTTTCTCAGATTTATGCACATGCAGCACATGAGCGAGCCGATGGGGACCGGGAACACAGCGATAGGAGACTAGACACATGGAATACGGGCTGAAGAGCCAAACCAGTGCCTGTGGCGCCTATGATGGACTTCCGGCAACGCAGCCGCACCGTCGTTTGACCACAACACTGCTGGGGCAGCTATTTCGAACAATTCCAAAACTCACAGAGCATAGTAAATCGGTTGCATGCTGCATTGCTCTCCTGGTTGCAGACGCAGACTTACTGCAATTCATTCTTGAGGGCTGGACGGAGCAGTTGCGCAGCCCGGATTTTTGGAGGCCTGTGCACAGAATCGCCCAAAACAACACAACGGACTGATCTGTGGTGTTACATTGATTGATGCTGACAGTTCGGAGGTGTACCTACGTGCGCACACACTCTGTGCACCTGGGCGCAACAGCAGCTACAACGAGAGGCCCGTGCCTTGGAACTGGAATGACCATTCTTCTGTGCTTGTGTTTGGTAACTCACCACAAGCCACATTGACGCACTTGTGGCTTTGGGTGGGTGGCTTCTGTTCACCACCAGACACACATGCAGTGTTCCTGTCCTTGGTCCATCTGTAAGAGCCACTGTCCACTGTCAGGGTCATAATCATGATTGTCCACTACAATGCTCTTATTGGAACACAGCAACAGCACGCAGTTGGATTGACTGGATACATTCAATTTCTGTGGCAAAGGGGTGGATGGGCCGTGGCAGATGTGGACGCAGGGACAGAGAAAACCTGAAGGAGCATGCATGAAACCATGGAAGGTCGAAGAGTCGAAAGCATTAGGAGGAAGACTATTTCTTTCATGCACTCCTGAATAATAAAAGACACAAAAAAAAAACCCCAACTTGGCATTTCCCAGCACTGTTTCCAAAGACCTTTCATGACCGTGGTTGGGGTTGCAAAAAGGTCTGTGAAGTCACATGTGTCAGCCATGCACCTGCATCGTTTGATGCTCTTTTTGTTGGGCAACCTTTTGGACCCCACACCGGAAAGATTGCATATTTTGCAATGAAGACTGCCACATTGCAGAACATGAACGAGACCGAGTACACAGCAAAGCCATACACATTTCAGTGCTTCATGAATACCCGCTACCGTGCAAATCCTAAAGTTTCGCGGAATCCTAGTTTTTGTGTTGGGTGTTTTGAATTAATAATAAGCAAAATTTCTGCGGCGGCATCCAAAATGGGCAAAAATGGGCAAAATTATTTTTTCTTTGCGATTTTTTTTCGGAACCCATTTTTGCGTAGGGTGTTGGACCAAAAATTAATTTTTTTGCGGTTTTTTTTTGCGTTTTGGGGATTGAGGTTCATTCATTTTGTTGCTACTGCAAGAAACCGTGCTTACCTTGGACTCTGGGGGAATGTTTGCCCGGCGCGCGTCCGGCACGCTACCTTTCTATTAACTATCCCGACTTCAGCCCGAGATTTACCCTCTGATGGAGAAGGCCCCCCAAATAAACCATGACAGACTGCGCACCTTCCCTACAAAGCACGTTGCATAATTAGACAATAGCTGTGAATTCAACAACTCGAAATGTCATTTGTATTGTACTAAACAAACGGTACTTTGCCTTCACCTTTCGCATAGATTTCGCTGTGGTAATGAGTACCCAAGCCGCAAGCAGTTTCGACAGCGTTTCTGCCTCACGTCACAAGAACGAAGCGCAAACTCAGTATTCGCTACATCACCCCTGCCTTCTCGGGGTCCCCATGGTGGGGAGAAATCAATATGGCTACATTACCCCTGCTTTCTTGGGGTCCCCATGGTGGGGAGAAATCAACCTAGTAAGGAGTGGATGTGGTGGAAACGAGCAAAAAATGGAAGAAAATTGGTGAAACTGGGTGAGAATCCAAATATACCATATCCCGAATGTGAAAGAAGCATCAAAATACCCGTTGTCAAACAACAATAATGCCCATAGTATCACAAAGTATGGGGTTCTAGGATGGCTAGCCGTCCAAATAGTTGCACTGCGCACGCAATGCGCTTAGTGCACCCCCTAAAAGGTCACCGGTGGGGCAGGGGGTCAAAAAAGATGCCCGGCGCGTGCCCGGCGCGCGCCCGGCGCACTAACGTTCCCCCTCTGGGATTGCAGTCCATTCCTACACAGGGATGCAAAGGTCTATCAGTTGGACTCTGGGATTGCAGTCCATAGCACAGATAAGCACCAACAAGCATGGTTCAGGTCTACCAGTCCCCCCAAGAGAGACCCTCGGCCCGCGGGTTTACTCCTTTGTACCAACAACCAACAAACAGATTTGAATCACAACAAGACTGGCAACCCAATATCCCGAACTAGCCCCTTCATCTGCTTTGGGGTACATCAACAGCCACATTCAAATATCCATGTCCCGAACTAGCCCCTTTATCTGCTTTGGGGCACATCAACAGCCACATTCCACTATCTTAACACTTGTGACAATCCCGGATGCATCATTCTCTAAAAGCAAAGCAAGGTGCAAAATGGGGCATGAGACACGGAAGAGGAAGACAACAAGCAGTGGGGCAAATTCTCCCGCGATTCTGGCATTCTTGCAAAAGGGGGGCAGGGGCAAAACTTATTTTACTTTTGTGATTTTTTTTTGCGGAACCGATTTTTGCGTAAGGCATGAAGCCAATAAGTAATTTTCTTTTGTGTTTTATTTTTTTTTTGCGGACTACAACACCTTGTGCCAAGAATTAATTATTTTCGCAAATCTTTAGGATTTGCACGGTATCTCCGCAACTGCTAGATGAAGCTCGCCTCAACGCCCGGCAATTTTTGGGGACCAGCATTTGTCACTCCAACGTTGGGGCCTTCTTGAACTGCCGAAAAATAGGCGGGGCGCACATGTATGCATGAAAAGAATATTGTGTGTGGTCAAACACATACAGACAACACGTCGCGTGTTCGCGTCATCGGATTTAAAGAAGATCTTTGTCGCTTTTAGTTAGCACTTGGGCTACCCCACATGGAAATCTCCCGAACCATCGTCGCCACAAGTCCTCCGTTTGACCACGGATAGACTTAATGCGTACCACTCCTGATAGAGCCGGGGAGGGATGGAAGGAGGGCAACAAAACCAAACATGTGCCGTGAACCGGTGCTGTGGTACTCATATGGATACAGTTACTTAGGCTCGACAGTTTTTCCGCGCACGCCCGGCCATTAAACAAGGAGGGCTGCCCCACCGGCACCGCGAGCCTGCTCGGGCCGGACTGACGGGAAGCGGCAGGAACGAATAGAGCAATCCACAGACAACAACTGCCATTGGATTGCCCCCCGCCACCCCCAACCCCCAGTTAGTGTAGTGTAGTGTGGTGTAGTGTAGTGCAGTGCAGTGCAGTGTAGGGTGTCGTGTCGTGTCGTGCCGTGTCGTGTCGTGTCGTGTCGTGTCGTGTTGTGTCATGTCGTGTTGTATCGTGTCGTGTAGTGTGGTGGTACGTGGTATGGTATGGTATGGTATGGTATGGTATGGTATGGTATGGTATGGTATGGTGTGGTATGGTATGGTATGGTGTGGTATGGTATGGTATGGTATGGTATGGTATGGTATGGTATGGTATGGCATGGTGTGGTATGGTCTGGTATGTTGTTGTTGTTGATGTTGTTGAGGCGCTCAGCACGTGCCGGCGGGAGAAATTGCCAGACACGCTCTCCCTGGGCAGAGCGCAAGGGAGCAGTCGGCCGGCGCAACGCTGGCCGGGCGGGCGCCGACGACGACCGAGGGGGGGGGGGGGGGTGCCGCCTTCTGTTCGGGGGGGAGGGGGGCGCGTGTCGCTGAGGGAGGGACTACCTGTCCGCGTGACCCATGCTCCCTCCCCCACCGCGGGGGGAGGGTACGCGCACCTGTGCGAGACAGATGCGGGATGGGGGCTGGTGGGAGGCACCACCTGTCCGGGGACCTGCGGGGCCCCGGCTCCCCTTGCTGCTCCCACTCCCCCGCTACAGGGGAGGGGGCGTTCTTCCTCTGCGAAGGTGGAGGAGGGTGGCCGGGTGGGGGGGGTATGTATGGTCTATACCCCTGTGTCCCGGTTCCCTTGCGTGTGGTCAGCGCGGGATGCGCTATGGGCTGCTGTAGCAGGCAGCGGGGACCTTGCGGCACGTGGGAGCGCCCTCGGGCCCGCGGGGGTTGTGCCGCCCGCGGGGGTGGCGTGCCATATGGGATAGGGCCGGAGCGTGGCACAGAGGGCGGTGGGCTCGAACCGCAAGCCTGCGGGCCACACCGCCCTCACTTGTCTCTAGACAGCGTACGGGGTTCTCGGGTCCCCACCCAGGGTTCTGGGGTCCCCTCCCAGGGACCGTCGGTCCCCCCCGAGCGCGGCCTGTGAGAAGGGGGGCACAGGTTGGGGGCAAGGGGACGGAGGTGCGTAGGGGGGGGAGTGTGACACATGCTACGCCATGTGGCTGCCGGGGGCAGCAGGTGAGGGTTAGGGAGGGGTGCAGGGGAGTGGGAGTGGGCCTGGGGCCCCCGCCGTCGGTGGGGGGCCCCGAAGTGGTCTTGGTGCCTCGGCGCGAGGCCGTTGCAGCTGACCAACCTGCAAGGCGGAGAAGAAGGGAAGGGTAGGGGAGGGAAGAGAAGAAGGGTGGGAGGGGTGGCACGTGCGGCTGGGGGGGGGCGGGGAGGTGTGCGCGCGCGCTCGGGGGGAAGGGGGTTGGTGCGCTCTGCCGCCGAGCGTCACCGGGCGGCCGTCCGCAGCGAGTGCGCGGCCGGGGCTGGGCTAAGTCGGCCGTGGAGCCCGGGGCGGCGCCGGCGGTTGGGGGGCTGCGGACGGCCACGGGGCCCGCACCCCGCTCGGCGGGGACGAATCCCGTCGAGCGTCATCCACGGGGGCGAATCTTGGTGGAGGCGGGGGGAGCGCCTCGCCGTCCCCTCGCGGCCGAACCGGACCGGGACGGGCCCCGCCGGAGGGATACCGGGGGGGCGGGCGGGGCTCGGCAGCGGGGCTCTGGGGCCCGGGTCCCGGGAGTTCGTGGGCCGGCGCGGGGGAGACCGGGCGGGCCCCTGGGCTGCGGCTGGCGTGGGGGGGGCGTGGGAGGGCCGGGCTAGTTCAGGGGCGAACCCCGAGAGGCCCTCGGGGGCTAGGCGAGGGCTCCCGAGGGCGGCCGCTCCCTGGGGGGGGGGGGGGTTGCTCCCTGCCCCGGGGACGACGGGGGCCCCTCTTGAGCGAGGGCCATGAGGCAACGGAAACTGGGCTCGCATACGCCCCCGTGTCACAGGCGCATGGTCATAACCACATTGTTCAATGTTTTGCTTGCTGCACTGCGCGAGGGGGGGGGGTGGCGTGTGTCGCCCAGTGTCGGGCCATGTTGATTCATGGCCGCGCGGCGTGGGACTATATACCCAACCCTCCGCGCCGGAGTCCGTTTTCTGGGGGCGGGGGGGTGGGCGGGTGGGGGGGGGGGGTGGCGGTTGTCGTGTGTCCCCTCCCAAGGGGGGGGGGGGTCGCCGGTGGGAGCTCCGTCCGGCGTGGCCGAAAAAACCCGGCGGCGTCCCCGGGCCCTTGGGGCCTTTCGAGGAAAAACCTCAGATTCTCCCTGGGGGACTCCGCTATCTGGTATGGTATGGTATGGTATGGTATGGTATGGTATGTTATGGTATGGTATGGTATGGTATGGTATGGTCTGGTATGTTATGGAATGGGATGTTGTTGTTGTTGTTGTTGTTGAGGCGCTCAGCAGGTGCCGGCGGGAGAAATTGCCAGACACACTCTCCCTGGGCAGAGCGCAAGGGAGCAGTCGGCCGGTGCAACGCTGGCCGGGCGGGCGCCGACGACGACCGAGGGGGCGCCGCCTTGCCAGGGGGGGGGGGGGGGGGGAAGCGCGCGCGAGGAGGAGGGAGGAGCCACCTATGGGTGTTACCCTGGAGCCCTCCCCCGCCTCGGGGGGGAGGGTGGCCTGACCTTTGCGAAGCGGTGGGGGAGGAGGGGGGGGGGCAGGGCGTGGACCTTGGAGTGGGGAAGGCACGCCCGGGTGCGCAGTCACACCGCGCCTTGCCCGAACATCCCGCCGAGGTGGCCGTACCTCGTGTGTTGCCGCGGTGCGGCCGAGGGCGCTGGCCCGTGAGCCTAGCCGTCGTCGGGGGCGAGAGGAGGCTTGTGTTTGGCGTTTCTGGCTACTAGTCACCTCTGCGAGTGTCGTGGTGTGGCTGCCTCGCGCCCGGTGGTGCGTGCATGCGCGCGTCGGTTGGAAGGGAGGGCGGGCACAAGGGCGGGAGCACACGGAGCATTGGCACAAGGGTATATGTCAGTTGGCGTGTTGCGTATGGTCCGGCTATAGTTCCCTGGTGCCTGTCCCTGTGTGCGGGAGGCCGCGCGGCGTGGCCGGCGGGCGGGTCGAGGTCTGGGCCGGGCGCGTGGGTAGCGGCGGGCGGCCTAGACGGAGGCGGTGCCAAGTGGGCGCGGCAGCCTATGGCGGTCGCGGGGCGGCGCGGGCGGGCCGGCCGGTGGCCGGCGGCTTCACTGAGTGCCCGACACTGTGTGGTCGACGGGCGTGCCGGGGGCCAGGGCGACGTGCAGGTCGGGCAGCAGGGGGCGCACGTGCAGGGCGTCGGCGTGCCCGATGAAGACCTCAGTGAGGACCGAGGGATTCGCGGCAAGCAGGGTGCGTTGCCCGAGGCGGGGGAGGGGGGGCGGCGAGGAGGGGGAGGATGTTCGCAGCCCGCGACAATGGGGAGAACACGACGTGAGCGGGGTGCGGCCCCGGGAGAGGGGCTAGGGGAGTGGGACCACGGGAAGGCGGTCCAGTGTTAGGCGCCACGTGGCGCAGTGGCGGAGGAGCCACACCAAGGCAATGTTGTGCCGCAGGGTGAGGGGTTGGGTGCTGGGCGGAGTCGGGACGTGCGGAGGGAGGGGGGGGGGCGGGGGCAGTGACATGGGTGGGGGCCTGGCGGAGGAGGGACGTCAGCGACGAGTGAGTCGTGCTGAGGGTGGAGAGGAGCTCTGTGAGGAGCGCCGCCCTGCCGGCACTGTCCAGTAGAGCGGGGGTGCCGCGGGGGGAGGAGGAGTGCCACATGCCAAGCATGCTGAACCCCAGCTGTGTCGGGGGGCCGGGGAGCGGGGCTGTGGGGAGGCGGCTGGTGAGAAAGACAGTGGCGGTGGCCGTGCGGAGTTCGAAGGGGGAGCTAAGGCGGGGGGCGTGGCTGGCTGTGGCCACCAGCACGGGGGGGTGCGTGAACAGGCGCCACGCTAGGAGCAGCTGCATGGCGAAGTGGGGGGGGGGGGGCAGTGGAACTGGAGGTGGGCGGCGGCGTCCGGGTAGGGGCGGTGAGAGAAGGGGCATGTCACGCCCCCGTAGCCGGGGGGATGGTCCTGGGAGCGCAGAAGCCGCGTGTGCATGACGCGGTGGAGGGCTAGCCCGGGGACCTCGGCGCGCTCATACGCGAGGCGGAGCAGATGGGAGGACCAGCCTGGTGGTTGGGGCCGGAGAAGCTGTGCATGGGAGCGGACGGTGGCGGCTGCGTACGCCGCTTCCGCGGCACGGGCAGGGCTCAAGAAGAGCGCGCCGTGACGGAGCGCCACGATGCGGCCGTGGTAGAGTGTGGCCCAGGGGACGGTCCCCGGGGAGGCTGTGTGGAGCCCGCGGCGGGCCACGCTGTCGGCTTCAGTGTTGAGGGTGGCGAGGTGTGTGCTGGAGCTGGAGTCGTGTTGTGCGGGGAGCCATGCTTCGCGCATGCGGAAGGTGGTGGAGAGAAGGGCCGCCCGGTATGGGATGGAGAGGGCGAAAGTGGGGGGCGGGCCACGAGTGAGGTCGCACAGCTGGGAGGCGGTTGAGTCGGAGGTGAAGAGGGCCTGGCCGGTCCAGCCGCTGAGGGCGAACATGGCGGCGATCTTGGCGATCCACTCGGCGTCAGTGAAATGGCCGGCGAGGGCGTGGAGGCCAAGCCAGCCGCGGTAGAGCGTGCGATGGCGGGGGTGCCACAGGAGGAAACCCGCGCCGAGGCGGGTGCCCTCTTGGCTGCCGTCGCACGCGACCACCACGTAGGGGAGGGACTGGAGGGGGGCCAGCGAGCCGCAGTGGTGCTGCGGGGCGGGGCGTACAAGTGGGGAGGGGAGGAGGAGGATTGTGACATCGAGGGGGGCGAGTGCTTGCGCCAGGGCGGGCCCCTCGGTGAGCCATGAGGCGGGACGGCGTGGGGAGATGAGGGACGCCGTAGCGGCTGCGAGGGTGTTGGGGCCCCAGGAGGCTCGGAGGTAAGTCCGGAGGAGGTTGAGGGGGGCTCGGTACACTAAGAGGGGGGCGCCGGGGCTGCCTAGCTGAATGGGGAGGTGGAGGAAGGTTGTGTGGGCCCACGGGGGCAGGCGGAAGGCGTGGCGGTACGCGTCGTTGATGGCGGTTTGGTGGGGGCGGAAGGACGGGGGGCGATGAGGATGCCCGAGGTGACGTAGTCGAGGGGGGAGAGGCCGAAGGCGTGGAGGGAGCGGAGCTGGAGGATAGGGCAGGCCTCGCGGTCGCGGCCGGCCTTGCGAGCCCGGTCCATGGCCGTGCGGGATTTGTTGAGGAGGCAAAGGAGGGGGAGTTCGGGGAGGATGGGGATGCCGACGACCTCTGGGGGGTGGTAGAGGTCGGGCCGGTGTGCTGCGGGACGTCGGCGGTGAGGAGGGTGGGGCGGCCCGGGCAGGAGTCAATGCGGGAAAAAACCTGCTGCTCCGGGTGGATGATGCGGCCGGCGCGGCGGGAGCACTCGCAGCAGTCGGTGGCCATGGCTGCCACGTCTGCGAGGGAGGGGGTGATGAAGCGGCGGTCGTCGCTGTACGTGAGGTGGGTGGCGGGGAGGGATACTGAGTGGCCGGGGACGTTGAGCAAGAGGGTGATGGAGGAGTTGGGACGCATGGCCCTGGTGATCACCAGGCTGGGGGCCTGGTAGTGGAGCTGGGCGAACCCGTCGCCCTGGTTGCCCCCCTCCTCCGTGCTGAAGGGGTGGGCGAACCCTTCGCGGGTGGCCATGCGGATGACCAGGCGGCTGTAGAAGCCGTCTGCCCAGGGGCCAAAGTCCCACGAGGCGCGGAGGTGGGAGCGGAGGCGAGAGTTGTCTTGGCGCAGTACCCTGAGGTACGCGTCCGACTCGTCCCGGTCGCAGATGGCGCAGGTGCCGTGGGTGGAAAGGGCGGTGTAGGTGGCGGCGCGGGCCAGGAGGGCGAGGCGGAGGGCGGAGTGGACGGGGCGGTAGGCGAAGGAGGCGGGGGTATAGGTGGAGGTGAGCTCCAGGTCGGCGGCCGAGCGGGTCGTGGCAATGCCGGAGGCCGCGCCGGAGACGCCCGACTCCACGTCAACGGGCCGGAAGGAGCGGGTGAGGTGGCGGGGGAGGGGCTTGGTGGGCTTCCCCTTGTAGAGACCGTAGCGGACGGTCTCGTTGGAGACGCCTGGGGTGCCGGACTCCAGTTGGAGGAGGAGGTGTAGCAGCCCAAGGTGTACGCCGCGCGAGCCACGTTGTCGGTGGACACGGTGAGGGAGCGTTTGCCCATGCGACGGTGGGCAAGGGAGGTGGTGGTGATGAGGGGGGGTAACTTGCGGGCGGGGGCGTACACCATGAGGGAGACGGGGGACTCGGGGCGAGCGTTGGCGCGGAGGGCGTCACGGAGGAGAGGGAGCGTGAGGTCGGTGGGTGGGTGAAGGAGGGGGAGGCAGGAGTCCGGGAGGCAGCGGGCGCCGAAGAAGGCATGGTCCACGGAGATGTGCCGGTTGGCTGTCTGGAACCGGGACCGGGCTGTGACCTCGGCGAGCCGCTCCTCGCGTGTCGCGAGGCTGGCCCCCGGGTAGGGGGTATGCCGTGGAACGGCTCCAGGGGCGGGAAGGGCAGTCGGAGGACGGTCCGGGTGGCGGAGGTGATTGAAGGGGAGACGAGGAATGCTGTCCGAGAGACGTGGCCGCGGGCGGCATACGCCTCGAGGAGGGCCGAGGACTGGGCGGCCAGGTCGTGGGTGGAGAGGGGGAAGGTGAACCGAGCAAGGTGACGAAGCAGGGCGGGGGTGTCGGGCGGGCGCGGGAGGAGTTGGTGCGCGATGAAGTGGTGGGTGGCAATGTAGTGGTAGGGGAGGGCGGGGGGCAGGGAGAGCCAGCCCCACGCAAGATCTAGGGCGGCGGAGAGGGAGTCCATGTCCTCGGGGGTTGCCAGGCGCCATCGGAAGAGGCGCCAGGAGGGGGCGCCGCAGGAGCGGTGATGTAGGGTGAGGTGCGCCATCACCATGGCGTGGGAGGTGTGGCAAGGAAGGACGTGGTGGGTGTGGGAGGCAATGGGGCCGGAGGCGAAGATGTTGTCGATGGCGGTGGCACGGGAGGCGCCGTGGCGGGTGGTGAAGTCGGTGGGGGTGGCGGGGGGATTGAGGCGATGCCAAGAAGAGAGGGGGCCGAGGGCGCCGAGTGCGGAGGCAAGGGGGGTGCCTGGGGCGCCCGTGCTGTTGAGGTCGCCGAGGAGGACGCATAGGTCGCGCCGCATGCGGGTGCGGAGGTGGTTCGTGAGCTTGACCTCGGACAACCACTCGGAGTAGGAGAGGCGTGGGGGGAGGTGAGCGTTGAGTAGGAGGGCACGGCCCCCGTGTGAGAGCGGGACCGCGGAGCCTATCGAGTGCGGGCTGTCGTAGACGAGGTCGGCGGGCTGAGAGGGGGCGCGTAGGGACTGGAGCCACGCCGTGCGGAGGCCCGAGCCCTGCCCCGATGCAGAGCCGTAGTGGGCTTCGTATCGTAGGGGGAGGGTGGGGCGAGCCGCGGCCGTGTCCCAGAGCTCCTGCTCGGCGACCACGTCAGGAGACAGGGCTTCGAGCCAGGTGCGGGCGAGGGATGCCTGGCCGGAGATGCCGCCCTAGTTGTGAGTGAGGAAGGTGAGTGACGTGTCGCGGAGGGGGGTGGCCGCCTGGTCTCGGGGATCGGGGAGGGAGAGGATCCGGCGGGGGCGCGCAGGGAGTGGCCCACGGGACGGCCGAGACAGGGACCGCTCCGTGGAGGAGCATGTCCTAGAAGCCGACGACACAGCGGGAGGCGGTGTCCCGAGAGCATATCGGCGGAGCCTTGTGCGGGGAGATGCAAAAGAAGTGGGGCCAGAGGTCGGCGGGGGATGCGGGGAGGTCGACGAAGGCGGAGTGGCCGCAGTCGGGGCAGGCGGGGGAAGCGACGAGCGGCGCGTCGGGGAGGGCCGGGTGGAGCGCCCACGCGGAGGCTGGGCCCGAGGTGCGTGCGTACGCCGGGGACGGGGGGAGGGGGGTTGGCGGTACGGGGGTGGTGTCCCAGTAGGCGGTCCACGTGTCGCCCACGTGCAGGGGTGGGGTGATCCAGAAGGAGTTATGACGCTCGCGGGGGAAGGAGGCGAGCCAGCAAAACACCGTGGGAAGGGCGGCGGGGAGGAGTGTGGGGGGCAGCGACCAGATGGACTGGGCGGCGTGCAGCAGGGCAGAGGGGCGTCAGGGGGGAGAGGGGTGGCCAAGGGGAGCGGGAGGGGAAGGAGGTCAGCGGAATGGGTGCATCCGGGGCAGCGCTCGAGGGCCGGGCGGCGTAGGGAGCCGCAGTGGAGGCAAATGCGCGGGGCGAGGTCGGGTGGCGGGGCGCACGGGTGAGGGGGGGCCTCCCGTAAGAAGGGCCGGTGAGGGGGCTCCAGCCGGCGGAGGAGGCCTGCGCCAGCGCGGCAGGCGTCGCGCGGAAGGGGGTATCGGCCGGCGAGTACGGCAGCCCAAGCGATGGCCTGGAGGTCGGGAGCGCAGAAGGCGGGGAGGGTGTCGGGCAGGGCGAGTCAGTTGTGCCTATGGGCGCTGGGGAACATGGGGCCGCGGACCGCTCTGCTTGACGGAGCGGCCGAGGGCGTTGTGCGGCCCTGGTGCCGCGGTGAGCGTCCGGGGGAGGACTGCTGGCGGCTATGTTTGGCAGGGCGCGGGGGAGAGTCGCTCGGGAGGGGTGGTCGATGGGAGGAGGGGGTGTTGAGTGTGGCGGTCGGGGCGTGCCAGGGCTGGCCGTCGTCACGTCTGCCCTGGACTTTGAGTGACCAGCCCTCGGGGTGTTGGATGATGCGGGCGGGCGAACAAGGAGGCGTGCAGGGCGGGGGTGATGGCGGCGAATGCGTGTCCGCGGCGGGCGTCAGCGTCCGTGACATACACGACTGTCTGGAGGTTGTGCGTGAGGGTGACAACCATGGAGGCGTGTGGGCCAAGGCGGAGGCCGGAGATGCGGACGATGCCGGAGCCCGCTGGGGAGGCACTGACGGGGGAGAAGGTGGGGACTGTGGAGGCGGAGGTGGTGCCGGTGGCGGGAAGTGCGGGGGCGCCCGGGGGGAGGGGTAGGCCGAGGGAGGGCGGGCGGGGAGTATCGCGGGCGGTGCGGCGGCGCCTTGGGCTTGTAGGGAGGGCGTAGGTGGGGCGAAGGGGCCAAGACGGAACCAGTCAAGGTCCGCTGTGGTGCGCGGGGGGAGGGCGGTCTTGGTGTAGGAGATGAGCTACTGGAACTGGGCTGGGGTGGAGAGGCGGCCGCAAAGTCGCGCGATGGCGGCGCGGAGGGTGTCGGCGGCGTTGACGTGTTGGAGGTCCTAGTAGGCCTCTATGGGGAAGGTGGGGGCGCTGGCGATGGTGAAGGCTGCGGTCAGCTAGGGGGTGTCGGAATGGGCTTGTGCGGCGGTGATGAGGGGCTGGATGGCCTGCAGCGCGGGCAAGGAGGCAGCGGAGGAGGCCGCTGCCCCGTACGGCTGTGACACCAGGGTGAGGAGCTTGTTGATGTGGAGGTGGAGGGTGGGCTTGTGGAGGTCAGGGCAGGAGTGCCAGGCTCCCTTGGCGGCGAGAACCAAGCTGGCGGTGGTCGTGGAGACCGAGAGGTGCTGCACGGTCCTGGGGGGCAGGTGGCACCTCTTGCCCATGGCCACTATGCACATGGCCGTGTGGTGGGCGTCGGCCTTGGGGACTGCGGAGAGCCCGTCGAGTAAGGACAGTGTGTCCTGGGAGCTCGGGGCGGGATGCCTAGAAGAGAGTCTCCAAGTCAGACGGGGACTCCGCGGGTGGTTGCTGAGGCGGGGGCCGGGGGGGGGGGGGGCAGGGACGAGGGCTGAGCAGCGTCGCGGGGGGCGGGGGTGGAGGCGGGGGCCCCGGGGGCCGCGGGGGGATGGCTTGCCGGTGGGTGGACGCGGCGGGCTGCCGCGGCGATGGCCGTGGAGATGGTGGGGGTCCGACTCGAACCATCTCCTTTCCGATGGTTCAACTCGGTGTACCACCGCTGGGCTGGGAGGGGACACGGGGCGGGGACCTTGCCGTGGGGGGTGGCGGGGTCGGCGATGCAGCTGAGGGGGGGGGGCAGGCCGGCCGGGAGCCGGTCTGCTGGGCCGCCTAGGTCATCAGCCAGTGGAGGAGGGCGACCCGGGCGACCTTGGGCTTGATGGCCTCCTCGAAGGCCAAGAGGTCGAGGAGGCGGCGGAAGGGGACGGAGGGGGGGAGGTTGGGGGAGAAGGGGGAAATGTGGGCGAGGGCGGCAGAGGCGAGGTTGGCCTGGTCGAGGGGGGAGGCCCGGGCGCCCCAGTCGATGAGGGCACTCATGCAGGAGGCGTAGGGGAGCCATGAGGCGTCGTGGTGGGTGGTGAGGAGGGAGATCTGGTGTTTGGTGAGCTGTTCAGTGAAGGCGAACCACCAGAGGAGGGGGCTGGTCTCAATGGGGGAGCCTGCTAGGGGGATGGAGAGGACGTCCATATTCGCTGGCATGTGGTGTGCGTAGACGAGGAGACGTGGGGCTTGCTGCGAGTCCAGGGCGATGGACAAGACGGGCCAGGCGTCGGCCGCCGTCAACTGTTCGCGCTGGAGATCGGGGGACAGGGCAGTGAAAGGGTGTGCCATGGTACCTGCGGGGAGCGGAGCATGGGAGGGCCTAAGATACGGTGCGTAGGGGGGCGGGAGGACTGCTGCCGGCGGTATGCACCGGCGAAGGTGTCGGGCGGGGAAGTGGGCCGCGGGTGAGGCGGGGCGCGCGTGTGCGGGGGAGGAAAGAAGCCGAGGCAAGCGCTCAAGGCCCGGAGGCTCCGGCATGTAGAGCGAACAGTGCTACAGGCACTGGCGCAAAGAAGAAAGGGGGGGCGGGCGGGTATGTCTCGGGAGGTGGAAGCAGCGGGGTGTGGTGTCGGCGGTGTCAGCGTGTCGGTTGGCGGGGTCGGTGGGGGGGGGGCGCGGAGGGAGGGGGCGGTACCACTAGTGTGGGCTAGGGTGCGGGTGTGCAACGTCATGCGTGCCGCGCGCGGTGCCGCGTGCCAGGGGGGGGGGGGGGCACTCAACAGACAACGGTCCAGAGCTGGGCCCCCGGTGCGGGGTTGCGGGGGGTGTGAGGGCTGTGGGGGGTGTGTCGTGCGGAGGTGTGGGGGTGTGCCCTGCTACCTAGTCGCTTACTACGAGGAAGTGGCGAGGAAGATGAGTGGGAACTGAGGGACCTGAGGCCGCGAAGACTGGGGTGGGCATTCAGGTCGCTGGCGGCGCGTTATCCTTGGCTGGGATGGCCGGGGTGCCCTGGAATCCTGTGGGGGCGGAGGCACCCCACGTCGGCTGGGTGCGAAACCCCGGCCTGTATTTCTGTCACCGAAGTTCTTAGGGTTCGACCCCGGGAACTTACCCGCCGCGGGGACTGTGGGCCATGTCGGCCAAGGGGGAGGACAATGAAGAGGAGGCGGGGGGCCACGGTGGGCCTGGCGGTTGGCACCTTCCCCCGGCCTGGGTGAGGCCGTTGCTCGGTGCTAATCCCTCCTTCCTCTCGGTTCTGTGTGTGGGGGGTTAGGGTGTCACCCCCCAAACGGCTGTCTGTGCCCGGTGCCGTGGGTACGGGCCCCCGTTGGGGGCGGGTACAAAGCGCCCGGTTGCCTCGCCCCCGCGGCACAACGGCCCGCCAGGCGCCGTCAGGCCTACAACGCCAACTGGTGTGGGGGGGGGGGGGGGGCGCTCGGGGCAGTGCGGGGCCCATCCGCTCTCCTGGCGGCCCGCACTGCTTGTACACATGTCACTCAAACGCAAAGCATAGAATATTTTTTTTGGGACCGAAAATCTTGGCATGATTCCCAGCGTTGCTGACAATCGACCTGTAAATTTTCCAGCCGACAGGCCATGCAATCGCTCCTGGAATCCCTAGGGATGCAAAAATATCGGAAGCGTTTTTCCGACCGAAACCCCGACCGAAGCCCCGACCGAAACCCCCACCGAAACCCCGGCCGAAGCTGGGAGGGAGCCTTCCGAAATCCCTAGGGATGAAAAAATATCGGAAGCGTTTTCGGGGGCGATTTCCAACCAAAACGCCAAGGATTAATAAACAATCGACCCCGCCCCCCCACACACGTATTTGGGCATTTTTGGACCGTCTGACCCATATATAGTGAGGACATGTACAATGCTCCGCCGCTCCTCAAAGAGAAGCTGCCCCGGCTACCATGGCCAGGCGTGGCCAATCACAAGCCCCCGATCCTGGGGCTGACTCACGGAGCGCCGGGTTCCCCCCCCATCCCCAGCCCCACCCCCCACCCACCGATTAGCCCGGTTAGCCCCCCTTCGCGAACATCACAGTCAACACTGTTCTTTGCCCTCTTGTTTAAGTTCCGCCTCCGTGTCTGTCGGAAAAAAATCCCCCTCACTCAAGAGATGGGGTACTGGGGCAGAACTGGATTCTGCATCAACACCAATGGCGGGGGGAGGCAGTGCCCGAGTTGCGCATTGGCTTGGGCGCACTCCTGTCCGGCGAAATCTTTTCTTAGCTAGTGGAGGAGCAGCGGCTGCCTCCACATCGGAACTGCTAACGGTGATGGCACTGCTTGTTGCATCACTGCCACTACCACTACCACTGCCACTGCCACTGCCACTCCCACTGCTCCTGCCACTGCCACTGCCGTCGTCACTGCCACTACCACTGCATGACCCTGCATCTGACTCGGGATCAGGATCTGCTGAATCCTCAGCATCAACCATGATGCGCCGGTGCAACTTCGCTGCTCGTGGAGGCTGGGTGCGTTGGGTGGAACCCTGTGCCGCGGATACATCGCGTGGTGGCACGTACTCTGCCGACGAGTCGACATGGGTTGGGTCATGTACAATTGCCACGCCAGACGAGCGGGGCACAACAACAACCCTCCCTTTTTTTCGCTCCTGTCTGCGTGCCTTGGCCTCTGCCTTGCGTTGGCGGCGGGGCAGAAAGGCCCCGACAGCAACGTACGAAAAAGTGGGCCACCCGTGCAGGATTTCAATGCTAAATGCAATCCACTGACGTACCCCACTGCGTTCTGTGCCACAGCGCCCGCAGATGCAATATATATCATGTTCCAACACAGTAGGATCCAGTCGAAGAAGAATGAATTGGGTCACAGGGTGACTGAGGACTCTGATGGAGGATTGGGCCATTAGAGGACGTATGATATGCCCAGCAATGACCCGCCACTGTGGTGATGCACTCAGAACACACTGTTCTAAAACAACCCCCCGGCGAAGAGGTTTCCATAGGCGTGCTGGTGACCGTCGAAGCTTCCGGTCTGTGAACTTCATGTATAGTTCATGGCTGAGAGTTGCCCTGGTACTGTGCTCCGGACAGGTGGTGGTAAGGGTGGCAAATGTCTTGCCCAGTCGCAAGTCACGCTGCCGGCCTCATCGCTGAATTGGATCGGCAAATGCGGCTGAGCGAACGCGTGGGATAGACCATGGAGATAGAGTGTGGCTGTTGACCCACTTTCGGCATACTCCGAAATTAGGTGGATCAAATAAACATGGAGGTTGCCCCATGCCCCCCATTCCCCCTCTGGTAGGCATGTGTCGGAGGCATACAAAAGAACAACCATGTGGCAATACGACAAAAGCAGCAAATGAAAAGGCAAGGGACCTACACAGTCTTGCGCCACCAAAGCTAAATAATCCCGTGCCTCCCGGCCAGTAAAAGAAATGCCGTTGCAAAAGCGGCGTCGGACGTGGCTGCGGTAATGTTTACTGTCCACAGGGATGTTCACCAGCATATACCTTGGTGCCACAGTAGCCACATAGCGAAAGGGCTCACAGGCATCTTCTTCTTTTTTTGTGAGAAAAAACAGCAACCATATTCAACCATCAGAATTGTTCCTCCAAAAAAACAACGATTCCATCCCGTATCCCTCACACAACAAAAGAGTAAGAAGACCGTGGGATACCAATTTCTTGTTCCGTTTGTTCATTTTCAAAAAAAGCGATTGTCGCCCATGCCCCGGGCAGGCCACCTGAATCCGTGCGTTGCTCATCCCCACTGGCTTCCCCGGGGTTAGTCGCGCCGCCGGGACACCACGGATTCCGTTTTTCAGGGGGGGCGGTGGTGGGGCGGTGACCTGCCAAATTCAAAAAAATACCCTACTTTAAGCGCTGCCACTTCAGGGGTTGGGGAGGGGGGTGATCGTCAATTGTGTGTACATGAACAGTTTTTTGGCCCGGGCAAGAGAGGGAAACACTCATGCGTGAGCAGTGGTAGCCCAATCAGTTTCGAAAACGGGGCATGCCGGTCGCCAAAAAAGCAATCATTGTGCATAAGAGTCATCGTCTCAAGGCCCTATGTGCAAGCCACATCAGCCCACCGGTCAAACAGTGAAACCAGGGTCCTATGGGGGGAAATGGTCAATGTGTATAGTTGGTTAGATGGTGACTTTTTTACAAAAACCCTTGGAATTTCCTTGGGATTTAGCAAGCAATTGGGGATGCAAAGCTCCTGACAATTCCAAGCAATGTGCCAGAGCATTTTGGAAGCTATGCTCCTAGTATGTGCTTGGGTAAACTCCGACCGATCAGCGGAAGCGGTCACCCCGACCAATTTTGGCAGCCTGGATTCCGAAATCCCTAGGGATGGAAAAATAACGGAAGCGTTTTTGGGAGGAATATTCCCAGCAGCGCTGACAATTAACCTGTAAAGATCGGAGGGCACGTGTCAAGCAACGCTGACAAACATGCCCTGGTTCTCACCATTCTATGCTGTGCCCGTAGGACACATGTGATGTCGCGTCAGCGGGCGACGCGGGCTCGAACCGCACATGCAGGCCGCGCCGCCCTTGCAGGGGTGGGGTCCGGGGGGGGTGGTCCGGGGGTCAGAGCAGTCGGCGGGAGGGCGGCGGGGGCTCAAACCGCATACCAGCGGCCCCGCCGCCCTCCAGGTAGAGGGCGGAGCGCAACGGGTCCTCGGGTCCCCAGCCGGGTTCCTCGGGTCCCCACCCAGGGTCCTGGGGGCCCCACCCGGGGGCCGTTGGCCTCCCCCGGTCGCTTCGTGTGCAAGGGTCGCTGGGGGGGCACGCAACGGGCGAGGGGGGTGGGCAAAGGCCACTCGCGGCCATGACGGATGGTGCACACATATGGAGGGAGGTGTGATCCATGCTGTGTCACGGTGCGCACTACATGGGGGAGGAGGGCAAGGCCTGGACCCCCACCGCTGGAGGGGGGCCCTTCGGTCAACCGCGCGCAGCCCCGTCATGGCCGAAAAATAATTCGGCGGCGTACCCGAGCCCTTGGGACCCTTCGAGGACGAACCTCCGTGGCGGTCGCGGGGCGGTGTGGGCGGACCGGCCGGCGGCCGGCGGTGGCCCTGAGAGCCCCACTCCATGGGGTCGGCGGGCGCGCCGCGGGCACGCGCGCAGCGCAGGCCTGGCCGTGTGGGGCGCGTGTGCAAAGGCGTCGACGCGCCCGATGCGGGCCCCACTGCGGGCCGCGGGACCAGCGGCTAGCTGGAAGCGTGGCCTGGGGGCCGAGGCCTGGGCCGGGCGCGTGGGTAGCGGCGTGCGGCTGAGGCGGAGGCGGCGCCATGCGGGTGCGGGGCCCGTGGCGGCCGCGGGGCGGCGCGGGCGGACCGGCCGGTGGTCGGCGGCGGCCCTGAGAGCCCCACTCCATGGGGTCGGCGGGCGCGCCGGGGGCACGCGCGTCGCGCAGGCCAGGCTGCGGGGGGCGCGTGTGCAAGGGCCCCTCTGTGGGCTGCGGGACCAGCGGCAAGGGCGCAGCGTGGGGCCGCGCAGGGGCGTAGCAGCGTGGGGCCGCGCAGGGGCGCAGCGTGGGGCTGCGTAGGGGCTGCGCAGGGGCGCAGCGTGGTGCGGTGCAGGGGCGCAGCCGTGCGGGGCGGCGCAGGGGCGCAGCAGTGTGGGGCCGCGCAGGGGCGCGGCGCTGGGCTGCGCAGGGGCGCAGCGTGGGGCTGCTTAGGGGCGGTGGGGACACGGCGTGCACGTTGGGGGGGGGGGGGCTGTGGGCTGGTGGGTGGGTGCGCGCGCGAGGGGGACGGGGGTGCGGTGAGCTCAACCGCAGAGCGTCACCGTGTGGCCGACCGGGCGGAGGAGCGGCTGGGGCTGGCCAAAGTCGGCCGGGGAGCCCGGGGCGCTCAAAGTGTCCGGGGGGCCGCGGTCAGCGATGGGGCCCGCACCCCGCTCGGCGGGGACGAATCCCGCTGAGCATCATCCACGGGGGCGAATCCTGGTGGAGGCGGGGGGGAGCGCCACACCGTCCCCTCGCGGCCGAACCGGACCGGGACGGGCCCCGCCGGAGGGATACCGGGGGGGCGGGCGGGGCTGGGCACCGGGGCTCCGGGGCCCGGGTCCCTGGTGGTCGTGGGCCGGCACGGGGGAGACCGGGCGGGCCTTTGGGCAGCGGCTGGTGAGGGGGGGCGTGGAAGGGCCGGGAGGGCTCGGGGGCGAACCCCGAGAGGCCCCGGGGGCTGGGCGAGGGCTCCCGAGGGCGGCCGTTCCTTGAGGGGGGGGGGGTTGCTCCCTGCCCGGGCTGCGCAGGGGCGCAGCGTGGTGCGGTGCAGGGGCGCAGCCGTGTGGGGCGGCGCAAGGGCGCAGTGTGGGGCCGCGCAGGGGTGCAGCGTGCGGCCGCGCAGGGGTGCAACGTGGGGCCGCGGAGGAGCGCGGCGTGGGGCCGCGTATGGGCGCGGCATGGGGCCGCGCAGGGGCGCGGCGCGGGGCTGCGCAGGGGTGCAGCTTGGGGCCGCGGAGGAGCGCGGCGTGTGGCCGCGTATGGGCGCGGCATGGGGCCGCGCACAGGCGCGGCGCGGGGCTGCACAGAGGCGCAGTGTGGGGCTGCGCAGGGGCGCAGCGCGGGGCCGCGCATGGGCGCGGCATGGGCCCGTGCAAGGGCGCAATAGCGTGGGGCTGAGCAGGGGCGCAACGTGGGGTTGCGCAAGGGCGCAGCGCGGGGCTCAGCAGGGGCGTAACGTGGGACTGCGCAGGGGCGCAGCAGTGTGGGGCTGCGCAGGGGCGCAGCGTGGGGCTGAGCGGGGGCGCAGCGCGGGGCTGCGCAGGGGCGCAGCGTGGGGCCGCGCAGGAGTGCAGTGTGGGGCCGCGCATGGGGGAGGCATGGGGCCGCGCAGGGGCACGGCGTGGGGCTACGCAGGGGCGCAGCAGCGCTGGGCTGCGCAGGGGCGCAGCGTGGGGCCGCGCGGGGGCGCGGCGCGGGGCTGCGCAGGGGCGCAGCAGCGTGGGGCTGCGCAGGGGCGCAGCGTGGGGTTGAGTAGGGGCGCAGCGTGGGGTTGCGCAGGGGCGCAGCGTGGGGCCGCGCAGGGGCGCAGCAGTGTGGGGCGGCGCAGGGGCGCAGCCGCGTGGGGCTGCGCCGGGGCGCAGCGTGGGGCTGCGCACGGGCGCAGCAGCGTGGGGCTGCGCCGGGGCGCGGTATGGGGCCGCGAAGGGGCGCAGCAGCGTGGGGCTGCGCAGGGGCGCAGCGTGGTGCGCCACAGGGGCGCAGCAGAGTGGGGCGGCGTAGGGGCGCAGCAATGTGGGGCTGCGCAGGGGCGCGGCGCGGGGCTGCGGAGGGGCGCAGCGCGGGGCCGCGCATGGGCGCGGCATGGGGTCGTGGAGGGGTGCAGCAGCGTGGGGCTGCGCAGGGGCGCAGCATGGGGCTGCGTAGGGGCGCAGCATGGGGCTGCGGAGGGGCGCAGTGTGCTGCGGCGCAGGGGCGCAGCAGCCTGGGGCTGCGCAGGGGCGTAGCGCGGGGCTGGGCCAGGGCGCAGCGTGGGGCCGCGCAGGAGTGCAACGTGGGGCCGCGTATGGGCGTGGCATGGGGCCGTGAAGGGGCGCGGCGCAGGGCCGCGCAGGGGCGCAGCAGCGCGGGGCTGCGCAGGGGCGTAGCAGCGCGGGGCTGCGCAGGGGCGCAGCGTGGGGCCGCGAATGCGGCGCAGCGGGGGGCTGCGTAGGGGCGCAGCAGCTTTGGGCTGCGCAGGGGCGCAACGTGGGGCTGCACGGGGGCGCGGCAAGGGGCCGCGCAAGGGCGCGGCGCGGGGCCGCGCAGGGGCGCAGCAGCATGGGGCTGCGCAGAGGCGCAGCGTGGGGCTGCGCGGGGGCGCGGCAAGGGGCCGCGCAAGGGCGCGGCGCGGGGCCGCGCAGGGGCACAGCAGCATGGGGCTGCGCAGAGGCGCAGCGTGTGGCTGCGCAGGGGCGCAGCAGCGTGGGGCTGCGCCGGGGCGTGGTATGGGGCCGTGAAGGGGCGCAGCACGTGGGGCCGCGCAGGGGTGCAGCGTGGGGCCGCGCAGGAGTGCAGCGTGGGGCCGCGTATGGGCGCGGCATGGGGCCGTGGAGGGGCGCGGCGCGGGGCCGCGTAGGGGCGCAACGGTGTGGGGCTGCGCAGGGGCGTAGCAGCGTGGGGCTGCGCCGGGGCGTGGCATGGGGCCGTGCAGGGGCGCCGCAGCGCGGGGCTGCGTAGGGGCGCGGCGTGGGGCTGAGTAGGGGCGCAGCGTGGGGCTGCGTAGGGGCGAAACGGTTTGGGGCGGCGCAGGGGCGTAGCAGTGCGGGGCCGCGCAGGGGCGAAGCGCGGGGCAGCGCAGGGGCGCAGCGCGGGGTTGCGTAGGGGCGCAGCAACGTGGGGCTGTGCAGGGGCGCAGCAGCGTGGGGCTGCACAGGGGCGTAGCAGCGTGGGGCTGCGCAGGGGCGCAGCAGCGCGGGGCTGCGTAGGGGCGCAGCAGCGCGGGGCTGCGCAGGGGCGTAGCGTGGGGCTGCGCCTGGGTTGTGCGTTGCGCAAAGGTGTAGCATGGGGCTGCGCAGGGGCGCAGCGTGGTGCGGCGCAGGGGCGCAGCAGCGTGGGGCTGCGCGCGGGCGTAGCGCGGGGCTGGGCCGGGGCGCAGCGTGGGGCCGCGCAGGAGTGCAGCGTGGGGCCGCGTATGGGCGTGGCATGGGGCCGTGAAGGGGCGCGGCGCGGGGCCGCGCAGGGGCGCAACAGCCTGGGGCTGCGCAGGGGCGTAGCGGCGCGGGGCTGCGCAGAGGCGCAACGTGGGGCCGCGAATGGGGCGCAGCGGGGGGCTGCGTAGGGGCGCAGCAGCGTTGGGCTGCGCAGGGGCGCAGCGTGGGGCTGCGCGGGGGCGCGGCAAGGGGCCGTGCACGGGCGCGACGCGGGGCCGCGCAAGGGCGCGGCAGCGTGGGGCTGCGCAAGGGCGCAGCTAGGGGCTGCGCAGGGGCGCAGAAGCGTGGGGCTGCGCCGGGGCGTGGTATGGGGCCGTGAAGGGGCGCAGCAAGGTGGGGCCGCGCAGGGGCGCAGCGTGGGGCCGCGCAGGAGTGCAGCGTGGGGCCGCGTATGGGCGCGGCATGGGGCCGTGCAGGGGCGCGGCGCGGGGCCGCGCAGGGGCGCAGCAGTGTAGGGCTGCGCAGGGGCGTAGCAGTGTGGGGCTGCGCCGGGGCGTGGCATGGGGCTGTGCAGGGGCCCCGCAGCGCGGGGCTGCGTAGGGGCGCAGCCTGGGGCTGAGTAGGGGCGTAGCGTGGGGCTGCGTAGGGGCGCAACGGTTTGGGGCGGCGCAGGGGCGTAGCAGTGCGGGGCCGCGCATGGACGAAGCGCGGGGCTGCGCAAGGGCGCAGCGCGGGGTTGCGCAGGGGCGCAGCAGCGTGGGGCTGTCCGGGGGCGCAGCAGCGTGGGGCTGCATAGGGGCGTAGCAGCGTGGGGCTGCGCAGGGGCGCAACAGCCTGGGGCTGTGCGTGGGCGCAGCAGCCCGGGGCTGCGCAGGGACGCAGCAGCCCGGGGCTGTGTAGGGGCGCAGCAGCGCGGGGCTGCGCAGGGGCGTAGCGTGGGGCTGCGCCTGGGTTGTGCGTTGCGCAAAGGTGTAGCATGGGGCTGTGCAGGGGGCAGCATCGTGGGGCTGCGTGGGGCTGCGCAGGGGTGCAGCAGCGTGGGGCTGCGCAGGGGTGCAGCAGCGTGGGGCTGCGCAGGGGTGCAGCAGCGTGGGGCTGCACAGGGGCGCAGCAGCGTGGGGCTACGCAGGGGCGCAGCAGCGTGGGGCTGCGCAGGGGTGCAGCAGCTTGGGGCTGCGCAGGGGTGCAGCAGCGTGGGGCTGCGCAGGGGCGCAGCGGCGGGGGGCTGCGCTTGGGCGCAGCAGCATGAAGCTCCGCACGGGTGCAGCAGCGTGGGGCTGCGCAAGGGCGCAGCGTGGGGCTGCGCCGGGGCGCAGCAGCGTGGGGCTGCGCAGGGGTGCAGCGGCGCGGCGCTGCGCATAGCAGCTGTGTGGGGCGGCGCAGTGGTGGGGGGGCTGTGTAGGGGCGTAGTGTGGGGCTGCGCAGGGGCGCAGCGTGGGGCTGTGTAGGGGCGCAGCAGCGTGGGGCTGCGCAGGCGTGCAGCAGCGTGGGGCTGCGCAGAGCAGCTGTGTGGGGCGGCGCAGTGGTGGGGGGGCTGTGTAGGGGCGAAGCGGCATGGGGGTGCGCTGGGGCGGAGCGTGTGGCTGTACAGGGGCGCCGCAGCGTGGGGCTGCGCAGGGGTGCAGCAGCGTGGGGCCGCGCAGGGGTGTAGCGGCGCGGGGCTGCGCAGAGCAGCTGTGTGGGGCGGCGCAGTGGTGGGGAGGGTGTGTAGGGGCGCAGCTTGGGGCTGCGCATGGGCGCAGCGTGGGGCTGCGCAGGGGCGCAGCAGCGAGGGGCTGCGCAAGGGTGCAGCAGCGTGGGGCTGCGCAGAGCAGCTGTGTGGGGCGGCGCAGTGGTGGGGGGCTGTGTAGGGGCGCAGCGTGGGGCTGTGCAGGGGCGCCGCAGCGTGGGGCTGCGCAGGGGCGCAGCAACGTGGGGCTGCGCAGGGGTGCAGCAGCGTGGGGCTGCGCAGGGGTGCAGCAGCGTGGGGCTGCGCAGGGGCGCAGCGGCGGGGGGCTGCGCTTGGGCGCAGCAGCATGAAGCTCCGCACGGGTGCAGCAGCGTGGGGCTGCGCAAGGGCGCAGCGTGGGGCTGCGCCGGGGCGCAGCAGCGTGGGGCTGCGCAGGGGTGCAGCGGCGCGGCGCTGCGCATAGCAGCTGTGTGGGGCGGCGCAGTGGTGGGGGGGCTGTGTAGGGGCGTAGTGTGGGGCTGCGCAGGGGCGCAGCGTGGGGCTGTGTAGGGGCGCAGCAGCGTGGGGCTGCGCAGGCGTGCAGCAGCGTGGGGCTGCGCAGAGCAGCTGTGTGGGGCGGCGCAGTGGTGGGGGGGCTGTGTAGGGGCGAAGCGGCATGGGGGTGCGCTGGGGCGGAGCGTGTGGCTGTACAGGGGCGCCGCAGCGTGGGGCTGCGCAGGGGTGCAGCAGCGTGGGGCCGCGCAGGGGTGTAGCGGCGCGGGGCTGCGCAGAGCAGCTGTGTGGGGCGGCGCAGTGGTGGGGAGGGTGTGTAGGGGCGCAGCTTGGGGCTGCGCATGGGCGCAGCGTGGGGCTGCGCAGGGGCGCAGCAGCGAGGGGCTGCGCAAGGGTGCAGCAGCGTGGGGCTGCGCAGAGCAGCTGTGTGGGGCGGCGCAGTGGTGGGGGGCTGTGTAGGGGCGCAGCGTGGGGCTGTGCAGGGGCGCCGCAGCGTGGGGCTGCGCAGGGGCGCAGCAACGTGGGGCTGCGCAGGGGTGCAGCAGCGTGGGGCTGCGCAGGGGTGCAGCAGCGTGGGGCTGCGCAGGGGCGCGGCAGCGTGGGGCTGCGCAGGGGTGCAGCAGCGTGGGGCTGCGCAGGGGTGGGGGGGCTGTGTAGGGGCGCAGCGGCATGGGGGTGCGGTGGGGCGCAACGTGTGGCTGTAAAGGGGCGCAGTGCGGGGCTGTGCGGGGGCGCAGCGTGGGGCTGCGCAGGGGCGCAGCGTGGGGCTGCGCAGTGGCGCCGCAGCGTGGGGCTGCGCAGGGGCGCGGCAGCGTGGGGCTGCGCAGGGGCGCCGCAGCGTGGGGCTACGCAGGGGCGCCGCAGCGTGGGGCTGCGCAGGGGCGTAGCAGCGTGGGGCTGCGCAGGGGTGCAGCAGCGTGGGGCTGCGCAGGGGTGCAGCAGCGTGGGCTTGCGCAGGGGTGCAGCAGTGTGGGGCGGCGCAGTGGTGGGGGGGCTGTGCAGGGGCGCAGCGTGGGGCTGCGCAGGGGCGCAGCGTGTGGCTGTACAGGGGCACAGTGCGGGGCTGTGCAGGGGCGTAGCGTGGGGCCGCGCAGGGGCACAGCGAGCGGCGGCACAGTGGTGGGGGGGCTGTGTAGGGGTGCAGCGGCATGGGGGTGCGTTGGGGCGCAGCATGTGGCTGTACAGGGGCGCAGTGCGGGGCTGTGCAGGGGCGCAGCAACGTGGGGCCGCGCAGGGGCGCAGCGCGGAGCAGCCCCGGGGGGCAGTGTGGGGCCGTGGAGGGGCGCAGCGTGGGGCTGCGCAGGGGCGCAGCAGCGGGGGGTGCGCGGGGGCGCAGCGAGCGGCGGCGCAGTGGTGGGAGGCTGCGCAGGGGCGCATCATGGGGCCGCGTATGGGCGCGGCGCGGAGCTGCGCAGGGGTGCAGCAGCGTGGGGCTGCGCAGAGCAGCTGTGTGGGGCGGCGCAGTGGTGGGGGGGCTGTGTAGGGGTGCAGCGGCATGGGGGTGCGCTGGGGCGCAGCGTGTGGCTGTACAAGGGCACAGTGCGGCGCTGCACAGGGGCGTAGCGTGGGGCCGCGCAGGGGCGCAGCAGCGTGGGGCTGCGCAGGGGCGCAGCGCGGAGCAGCCCCGGGGGACAACGTGGGGCCGTGGAGGGGAGCAGCGCGGGGTTGCGCAGGAGCGCAGCAGCGTGGGGCTGCGCAGGGGCGCAGCGAGCGGCGGCGCAGTGGTGGGAGGCTGCGCACGGGCGCATCATGGGGCCGCGTATGGGCGCGGCGCGGAGCTGTGCAGGGGCGCAGCAGCGTGGAGCTGCGCTTGGGCGCAGTGTGGGGCTGCACAGGTGCGCAGCAGCGTGGGGCTGCGCAAAGGTGTTGTATGTGGCTGCCTAGGGGCGTAGCGTGGGGCTGCGCAGGGGCGCGGCAAAGTGGGCTGCGCGGGGGCGCAGTGGCGTGGGGTTGCGCATGGGCGCAGCAGCGAGGGCTGTGCAGGGGCGCAGCAGCACGGGGCCGCGCGGGAGCGCCCCAGCGTGGGGTTGCGCAGGGTTGCAGCATCGTGGGGAATGCGAAGGGGCGCAGCATGGGGCTGCGCAGGCGCGGCAGCATGGGGCTGTTCAGGGGCGCAGCAGCGCGGGGCCACGCAGGGGCGCAGCAGTGTGGGGCTGCGCAGGGGCGCAGCGGCGTGGGGCTGTCGTGTAGGGTAGAGGAAGGGGTGGCGTGAGGGCGGCGGGGGGTGTGGGGCCCGGCTCGACAGACTACGGTCCAGAGTCGGGCCCCTGACAGGCGGCCGGGGGCGGCGTGGGGTGCGTGGGGGGCGTGCCGTGGGGTGGTGTGGGGGTGTGGCCTGCTACCTAGCCTTTCTCTACGAGGATGTGGCGAGGAAGACGCAGGGAAACTGAGGCCGGAAAGCCTGGGGATGGGGGCTCGGGCGCTGGCGGCGGTTTATCCCCGGCTAGGATGGCCGGGGTGCCCTGGGGTCCCGTGGGGGCGGAGGCTCCCCACGTCGGCCGGGTGCAAAACCACGACCTGTCTTTCTGTCACCGTAGTTCTTAGGGTTCTACCCCGGGAACTTACCCGCCGCGGGGACTGTGGGCCGGGGCGGCCAAGGGGGATGACAATGAAGAGGAAATGGGGGGCCAGGATGAACCTGGCGGTCGGCACCTTCCCTCGGCCTGGGGGAGGCCGTTGCCCGGGGCTATTCCCTTGCTCCCGTGGCCGTGGTGCTGTGGTGGGTGGTGGAGTGGCTACCTCCCAACGGGTGTCTGTGCCCGGTGCCGTGGGTACAGACCCCCGTTGGGGGCGGGTACGAAGAGCCCGGTTGCCTCGCCCCCCCTGCACAACAGCCCGCCAGGCGCCGGTTGGCCTTTAGCGCCAGCTGTCGTGGGGGGGGGGCGCTCGGGGCAGTGCGGGGCCCCTCCGCTCTCCTGGCGGCCCGCACTGCCCGTAGAATGCAACATGGGGCGGCGCGGGCTGATACCGCACGCGCGGGCCGCGCCGCCCCAGCCGGGGGGGGGGGACAGGGGGGGGACAGGGGGGGGGTCAGGGGGTCGCGGCAGGTGGATGGAGCGTGGCGGGGGCTCGTACCGCGCACCGGCGGGCCCCACCACCCTCCGGTCGGGAGGCGCAGCTGCAGGGGTTCTGGGGGCCCCACCCAGGGGCCTTCGCCCCCCCCCGTGCGGTTTCGGTGTGGGGGAGGGGAAGCAAAGGCCACTCGCGGCCATGACACATAGCGCATAGGGAGGTGGTATGACACATGCAACGCCATGATGCGTGTGGCAGGGGGAAGGTGTGCAAGGCCTGGACCCCCAACCCGTGCCGGGGGTCCTCTTGTTCGTAAGGCGGCCGTCCGTCGGCGGCTGCGGCAGCCAACCTCCGGGGCTTCGCTACCTGAGAGAGGAGGGGCGGGAGCGTGGGGGGGCGGTGGGGGCACGGCGTGCACGTTGGGGGGGGGGGGCTGTGGGCGGGTGGGTGGGTGCGCGCGCGAGGGGGACGGGGGGGGGGGGGTGAGCTCAGCCGCAGAGCGTCACTGTGCGGCCGACCGGGCGGAGGAGCGGCCGGGGCTGGCCAAAGTCGGCCGGGGAGCCCGGGGCGCTCGAGGCGTCGGCGGGGCCGCGGTCAGCGGTGGGGCCCGCACCCCGCTCGGCGGGGACGAATCCCGCCGAGCATCATCCACGGGGGCGAATCCTGGTGGAGGCGGGGGGGAGCGCCACGCCGTCCCCTCGCGGCCGGGCCGGACCGGGACGGGCCCCACCGGAGGGATACCGGGGGGGCGGGCAGGGCTGGGCACCGGGATCCGGGGCCCGGGTCCCTGGTGGTTGTGGGCCGGCGCGGGGGAGACCGGGCGGGCCTCCGGGCTGCGGCTGGTGAGGGGGGGCGTGGAAGGGCCGGGCGTGCTCGGGGGCGAATCCCGAGAGGCCCCCGGGAGCTGGGCGAGGGCTCGTGAGGGCGGCCGTTCCTTGAGGGGGGGGGGGTTGCTCCGTGCCCGGGGGACGACGGGGACCCCTCTTGAGCAAGGGGGGGGGGGGGCGTGTATCGCCCGTGTAGGGCCATGTCGATTCATGGCCGCGCGGCATGGGACTACATCCCCAACCCTCCACGCCAGAGTCCCTTTTTTGGGGGGGCTGAGGGGGGGGGGGGCTGGCGGTTGTTGTGTGGTCCCTCCCTCGTGGGGGGGGGGGGGTCGCCGGCGGGAGCTCCGTCCGGCTTGGCCGATAAAACCCGGTGGCGTCCCCTGGGCACGTGGGCCCCTTCGAGGAAGAACCTCGGATTCGCCGGGGGGGGACTCCGCTATATGGTATGGTATGGTATGGTATGGTATGGTATGGTAAGGTATGGTATGTTGTTGTTGTTGTTGTTGTGGCACCCAGCACGTGCCGGCGGGAGAAATTGCCAGACACGCTCTCCCTGGGCAGGGCGCAAGGGAGCAGTCGGCCGGCGTCACGCTGGCCGGGCGTGTGCCGACGACGACCGACGGGGGGGGGGGGGGTTCCGCCTTCTGTCTGTGGGGGGGGGGGGGCCTGTCGCTATGAGAGGGACCACCTGCCCATGCCACCCTGGTTCCCTCCCCCGCCGTGGGGGGAGGGCGTGCGCACCTGTGCGAAACGGAGGCGGGATGGGGGGCGGGATGGAGGGGCCACCTGTCCGGGGACCTGCGGCGCCCCGGTTCCCCTTGCTTCCAGCCGCCACTCCCCCGCGACAGGGGAGGGGGCTACGTCCTGTGCGGAGGTGGAGTAAGGGGGTGGAGGGGGCGGGGACTATGTACGGTCTATCCCCAGGTGCCCGTCCCTGTGTGCCGTGTGTGGGAGGCCGCGCGGCACGGCCGGCGGGGGGTCCAGGCCTGGGCCGGGCGCGTGGGTAGCGGCGGGCGGCCGAGGCGGAGGCGGTGCCATGCGGGTGTGGGGCCCGTGGCGGTCGCGGGGTGGTGTGGGCGGACCGGCCGGCGGCCGGCGGTGGCCCTGAGAGCCCCACTCCATGGGGTCTGCCGGCGCCTAGTCACCTTTGCAAGTCTTCTGGTGTGGCCGCCTCGTCCCCGGTGGTGCGAGCGCGCGCGCGCTTCGGTCATTGGGGAGGGAGGGCACAAGGGCGGGAGCACAGGAGCACTATCATGGTTATACGGTGGCTGGCGTGTGGTGTATGGTTCAGGTGCTGTTCCCTGGTGCCTGTCCCTGTGTCCCGCTTGCGGGAGGCCGCGCGGCACGGCCGGCGAGAGGGTGGAGGCCTGGGCCAGGCGCATGTGTAGCGGCGGGCGGCCGAGGCGGAAGCGGCGCCATGCGGTGCGGGGCCCGTGGCAGTCGCGGGGAGGTGCGGGCGGTCTAGCCGGCGGTAGGCAGAGGCCCCGAGAGCCCCACACAGTGGGGTCGGTGGGCGAGCCGGGGGGGGCGCGCCCTGCAGGCCAAGCTGCGGGGGGCGCGTGTGCAAGGGAGTCGGCGTGCCCGATGGGGGCCCCTCTGCGGGCCGCGGGACCTGCGGCTAGCAGGTTACCCTGCCCGGGGGTTGAGGCTGGGGCCGGGCGCATGGGTAGCGGCGGGCGGCCGAGGCGGAAGCGGCGCCATGCGGGTGCGGGGCCCGTGGCGGTCGCGTGGAGGTGGGGACGGTCCAGCCGGCGGTCGGCAGTGGCCCCGAGAGTCCCACACAGTGGGGTCGGTGGGCGTGCCGGGGGGGGGGCGCACCCTGCAGGGCAAGCTGCGGGGGGCGCGTGTGCAACAGAGTCGGCGTGCCCGATGGGGGCCCCTCTGCGGGCCGCGGGACCTGCGGCTAGCAGGTTGCGCTGCCCGGGGGCTGAGGCCGGGGCCGGGCGCATGGGTAGCGGCGGGCGGCCGAGGCGGAAGCGGCGCCATGCGGGTGCGGGGCCCGTGGCGGTCGCGTGGAGGTGCGGGCGGTCCAGCCGGCGGTCGGCAGTGGCCCCGAGAGCCCCACACAGTGGGGTTGGTGGGCGTGCCGGGGGCGAGCGCGTCGTGCAAGCCAAGCTGCGGGGGGCGCATGCGCAGGGGCGTCGGCGCGCCCGTTGGGGGCCCCTCTGCGGGCCGTGGGACCTGCGGCTAGCAGGAAGCGCCGCTCGGGGGCTGAGGCCGGGGCCGGGCGCGTGGGTAGCGGCAGGCGGCCTCGGCGGAAGCGGCGTCCACGGGCCCGAGTGCCAGAGGCGAGAGCGGGGCGGTGCGTGCGGGCCGGCCGGCGGCCGGTGGCCTCACTGAGAGTCCCACACGGAGGGGTCGACGGGCGTGCCGGGGGCGTACGCGACGTGCAGGTCGGGTAGCAGCGGGCGCACGTGCAGGGCGTCAGTGTGCCCGATGAGGGCCTCATTGAGGACCGAGGGGCTGGCGGCAAGCGGGATGCGTTGCCCGGGGGGGGTGGCTGCGAGGAGCGGGAGGATGTCCGCGGCCCGCGACGCGGGGGTGAACACGACGTGGGCCGGGTGAGGCCCCGGGAGAGGCGCCGGGGGGAGCGGGACCACAGGCTGGCGGTCTACCGTGAGGCGCCAAGTGGCGCAATGGCGGAGGAGCCAGACTAGGGCGATGTTGTGGCGCAGTGTGTGGGGCTGGGTGCAGGGCGGCGCGGGGACGTGCGGCGGGAGGGGGGGGGGGCGGGGCGGTGACGTGGGAGGGGGCACGGCGGAGGAGTGACGCCGGCGACGTGTGCGTCGTGCTGAGGGTGGAGAGGAGCTCGCGGAGGAGTCCCTCCCGGCCGGCGCTGTCCAGCTGTGGGGGGGCGCCGTGGGGGGAGGTGGAGTGCCACATGCCGAGCAGACTGAACCCCAACTGCGTCGGGGGGCCGGGTCGCGGGGCGGCTGGGAGGTGCTCGGAGAGGTACACTGCGGTGGTGGCCGTGCGCAGCTCTAAAGGTGTGACGAAGCGGGGGGAGTGGCCGGCCGTGGCTGCCAGAACGGGCGGGTGCGTGAACAGGCGCCACGCGAGGAGCAACTGTAGGGCGCAGTGGGGGGGGCAGTGGTACTGGAGGTGGGCGGCGGAGTCCAAGTAGGGGCGGTGACAGAAGGGGCACGTCACTCCTCCGTAGCCAGGGGGATGGTCCTGGGAGCGCAGTAGCCGGAGGTGCATGATGCGGTGGAGGGCCAGCGCTGGGACCTCGGCGCGCTCATACGCGAGGCGGAGTAGGTCAGAGGACCAGCCTGGGGGTAGGGACCGGAGGTGCAACGTGTGGGTGCGGGTGGTGGTGGCCGCATATGCTGCCTCTGCGGCGCGCGCGGGGCTCAGGAAGACTGCGCCCTCACGGAGCGCCATGATGCGGCCGTGGAAGAGTGCGGACCAGGGAAGGGTCCACGGGGAGGCGGTGTGGAGCCCGCGGCGGGCTAGTAGCTCGGCCTCGGCGTTGAGGGTGGCGAGCTAGCTGGCGGAGCCGGAGTCGTGCTGCGCAGGGAGCCACGCTTCGTGCATGCGGAAGGAGGCGGAGAGGAGGGCAGCCCGGTACGGGATGGAGAGGGCGGAGGAGGGGGGTGGGCCGCGGGTGAGGTCGCAGAGTTGGGAGGCGGTGGAGTCTGAGGCGAAGAGGGCCTCGCCGGACCAGCCACGGAGGGCGAACATGGCGGCTATCTTGGCGATCCATTCTGCGTCGGTGGAGTGGCCGGCGAGGGCGTGGAGGCCAAGCCAGCCGCGGTAGAGGGTGCCGTGGTGGGGGTGCCAGAGGAGGAAGCCGGCGCCGAGGCGGGTGCCCTCTTGGCTTCCGTCGCACGCGACCACGACATAGGGGAGGGAGCGAACCTACCTCCGCGCCTCCTGGGGCCCCAACACCCTCGCGGTGGCCGCCGCGGCGTCCCTCGTCTCCCCACGCCGCCCCACCCCCTGGCTCACCGAAGGACCCGCCCTGGCACAGGCGCTCACCCCCCTCGACATCACCGTCCACCTCCTCCCCTCCCCACACGTGCGCCCCGCCCCGCAGCACCACGCCGGCTCTGTGGCGTGTGACCGTTGTTGTGATGGGTTTTTCTGACCGTGGTTTTTGTGGTCAGAAATTCAATGCTTGGTGGTTGCGTGCCGATTGTGGAGGGAAAGAGGGGCTGGGTCATGTTTGTGATGGTTTCTCTTGCTCACAACAACATTCGGATTGGTACTGCAAGGCAATGCAATCTGTTTTCTTGATTTCCCGGGGCACCGCCCTGCAAATGCGAAGCCTGATTCTGATTCTCAATCTGATCATGATAGTGGCACTGATTCTGAATCTGATCATGATAGTGGCACTGATTCTGAATCTGATCATGATAGTGGCACTGATTCTGAATCTGATCATGATAGTGGCAGTGATTCTGAATCTGATCATGATAGTGGCACTGATTCTAAATCCGATCATGATAGTGGCACAGCCCCATATATGAGCAACCCCCCCCTCCACTAGCGACACCCCTACACCTGTAACACCCTGTACAAACAATAGCCTCCTGTATGAGCGACAGCGCGAGGCATGGGCAACACTTGGGGGAGCTTTCCCACCTCAAGACCTCCATCAGTTCATCCCTGCATGGGTAGCTGCAAATTGCGTTGTTGCTCATTGCAATGGCATGCTGTCCAGGTAATACCGTTCAAAGCAACGGAGTACTGAAAAGTACCAGAGGAATCAATCAGTGTTGAAGCACCCCAGAACACCGGAAATCACAAAAAGCTAGGGATGCAAGGTTGCGGCCTGGTTGCAGGCAGGTGCATGACCTCCCACCCCCCCTCTCCCCCTGCGCAGGAGGTTGAGGGGGGCCCGGTACGCTGAGAGGGGGGCGCCGGGACCGCCCTGCTGGAGGGGGAGGTGGAGGAAGGCCGAGTGTGCCCAGGGGGGCAGAGGGAAGGCGTGGCGGTATGCATGGTTGATGGCGGTCTGATGGGGGCGGAGGGAGGGGGAGGGAATGAGGACGCCCGAGGTGACGTAGTCGAGGGGGGAGAGGCTGAAGGTGTGCAGGGAGCGGAGCTGGAGTATGGGGCAGGCCTCGCGGTTGCGGGTGGCCTTGCGCGCCCGGTCGGGGGACGCGCGGGACTTGTTGATGACGCGGAGGAGGGGGAGCTCGGGGAGGATGGGGATGCCGACGACCTCCGGGGGGGCGGTGGTGGTGGTGCCGGTGTGCTGCGGGACGTCGGCTGTGACGAGGGTAGGCCGGCCTGGGCGGGAGTCGATGAGGGAGATTTCCTGTTTGTCGGGGTGTATGATGCGGCCGGCGCGGCGAGAGCATTCGCGGCAGTCGGTGGCCATGGCTGACACGTCATTGGGGGAGGGGGTGATGAAGCGGCGGTCGTCGCTGTACGAGAGGTGGGTGGCGGGGAGGGACGCTGAGTGGCCGGGGATGGTGAGGGGGAGGATGATGGATGTGTTGGGGCGCATGGCTCTGGTGATGACCAGGCTGGGTGCCTGGTAGTGGAGCTGGGCGAACCCGTCGCCTTGGTTGCCTCCCTCCTCGGTGCTGAAGGGGTGGGAGAACCCTTCGCGGGTGGCCACGCGGATGACCAGGCGGCTGTAGAAGCCGTCTGCCCAGGGGCCAAAGTCCCACGTGGCGCGGAGGTGGGAGCAGAGGCGGGAGTTGTCCTGGCGCAGTACCCTGAGGTACGCGTCAGACTCGTCCTAGTCGCAGATGGCGCAGGTGCCGTGGGTGGAGAGGGCTGTGTAGGCGGCGGCGCGGGCCACGAGGGCGAGGCCTAGGGCGGAGTGGCCTGGGCGGTAGGCGAAGGAGGCGGGGGTGTAGGCGGAGGTGAGCGCGAGGTCGGCGGCTAGGCGGGTCGTGGCGATGCCGGAGGCTGCGCCGGAGACGCCCGACTCCACGTCGACGGGGCGGAAGGAGCGTGTGAGGTGCCGGGGGAGGGGCTTGGTGGGTCTCCTTCTGTAGAGGCCGTAGCGGACGGTCTCGTTGGAGACGCCCGGGGTGCCGGACTCGAGCTGGAGGAGGAGGTGAAGCACCCCGAGGTGGACGCCTCCGCCGCCGCGGAAGAGCGCTGCGCGTGCCACATTGTCAGTGGACACGGCGAGGGAGCGCTTGCCCATGCGGCGGTGGGCGAGGGAGGTGGTGGTGATGAGGGGGGGGGACTGGCGGGCGAGGGCGTACGCCCAGAGGAGGCGGGGGAATCTGGTCGGGCGTTCGCGCGGAGGGCGTCGCGGAGGAGGGGGAGAGTGAGATCGGTGGGCGGGTGCAGGAGGGGGAGCCAGGGGTCCGGGGTGCAGCGGGCGGCAAAGAAGGCGTGGTCCATGGAGACGTGCCGGTTGGCTGTCTGGGATCGGGATTGGGCCGTGACCTCGGCGAGCCGTTCCTCGCGGGTTGCGAGGGTGGCCCCCGGGTGGGGGAGGATGCCGTGGAACGGTTCCAGGGGAGGGGAGGGCAGCCGGAGGACTGTGCGGGTGGCGGAAGTGATGGAGGGGGAGGAGAGGACGGCAGCGCGAGTGACGTAGCCGCGGGCGGCCGATGCCTCCCGGAGGGCAGTGGACTGGGCGGCTAGGTCGTTGGTGGAGAGGGGAAAGGTGTACCGGGCAAGGGACCGTAGTAGGGCGGGGGTGTCAGGCGGGTGCGGGAGCAGCTGGTGCGCGATGAAGTGGTGGGCAGCGATGTAGTGGTCGGGGAGGGAGGGGGTAAGGGAGAGCCAGCCCCATGCTAGGTCAAGGGCGGCTGAGAGGGAGTCCATGTCTTCGAGAGTTGCCAGGCGCCATCGCAACAGACGCCAAGAGTGGGCGTCGCAGGGGCGGTGGTGCACGGTGACCTGCGCCAGTACCATGGCGTGCGAGGTGTGGCAGGGGAGGACGTGGTGAGTGTGGGAGGCGATGGGTCCGGTGGCGAAGATGTGGTCGATGGCGGTGGACCGGGGGGAGCCGTGGCGGGTGGTGAAGTTGGTGGGAGTGGCTGGGGGGACCAGACGGTGCCAGGCCGAGAGTGGGCCTAGGGCCCCGAGCGCGGAGGCCACGGGGGTGCCTGGGGCTCCCGTGCTGTTGACGTCGCCCGGGAGGACGCACAGGTCGGGACGCATGCGGGAGCGGAGGCGGTTCATGAGCTTGACCTCGGAAACCCACTTGGAGTACGAGAGGCGTGGGGGGAGGTGGGCGTTGAACAGGAGGGCACGGCCCCTTAGTGAGAGAGGGACCGCGGAGGCAATCCAGTGCGGGCTGTTGTAGACGAGGTCGGCGGGCTGGGAGGGGGCGCGGAGGGACCGGAGCCAGGCCGTCCGGAGGCCTGAGCCCTGGCCGGATGCGGTGCTGTAGTGGGCCTCGTACCGTGGTGGGAGGGCGGGGCGAGCTGCGGCCAAGTCCCAGAGTTCGTGCTCGGCGACCACGTCGGGGGATAGGGCCTCGAGCTAGGTGCGGGCGAGGGAGACTTGGCCGGCGATGCCGCCCCAGTTGTGCGTGAGGAAGGTGAGGGCTGTGTCGCGGATGGGGGTGGACGCCTGGTCACGGGGGTCGGGGAGGGAGAGGACGAAGGCGGGGGTCGGCTAGAGGAGGCGGTCGGGAGGGGGGGCGCAGGGGGTGGCCCAGGGGATGGCCGAGACGGGGACCGCCCCGGGTAGTAGCATGCCCTGGAAGCCCACCACACAGCGGGCGGCGGTGTCACGAGTGCACACGGGCGGGGCTTTGTGGGGGGAGGTGCAGAAGAAGTGAGGCCAGTGGTCGGTTGGCGATGTGGGGAGGTCGTCGAAGGCGGTGTGAGGCCTGGGGCGTCCACAGTCGGGGCATGCGGAGGAGGCGACGAGTGGGGCGTCGGGGAGAGCAGGGTGTAGCGTCCACACTGAGGCCGGGCCCGACGAGCGAGCGTACGCTGTGACGGGGGGAGGGGGGCGGACGGCAAGTGGGCGGTGTCCCAGAAGGCGGTCCACTTGGCGTCCACGTGCAGGGGCAGGGTGATCCAGAAGGAGGGGTCGTGGCGCTGGCGGGGGAAGGAGGCGAGCCAACCGCACACTCTGGGGAGGGCGGAGGCGAGGAGCGAGGGGGGCAGCTACGTGGAGACCTGGGCGGCGTGCAGGAGGTCTCGGAGGGGGCCCGGGGGGAGGGGGGCGGTCGGGGGGTGCTGAAGGGGGAGAACGTCAGCGGAGTGCGTGCACTCGGGGCAGCGCGCGAGGGCTGGGCGCCGCAGCGTGGCGCAGTGAAGGCATATACGGGGGGCGGAGGCGGGTGGTGGAGTGGGTGCGCGGGGGGGAGTCCCTCGGGTCTAGGGCTGGGGATGGGGCTCCGGGCCGGGAAGGAGGTCCGCCCCGGCGCGGTAGGCGTCGGGTGGGCGGGGGTAACGGGAGGCGAGGAAGGCCGCCCAGGCCAGGGTCGGGAGGTCGGGAGCACTGGAGGCGGGGAGAGTGTCCGGCAGGGCGAGTCAGTTGTGTCTGCGGGCGCTGGGGAACATGGCGCCGCGGACTGCCCTGCCTGACGTGGCGGCCGAGGGCGTTGTGCGGCCGTGGTGCCTCGGGGAGCGTCTGGGGGAGGAACGGGGGGGGGTGATTGCTGGCGGCTGCGTTTGGCGGGACGGGGCTGAGGGTCGCCCGGGACGGGCGGGCGGTGGGAGGGGGGGGTGTTGAGTGTGGTGGCGGGGGCGTGCCAGGGTTGCCCATCGTCCCGCCTGCCTTGGACCGTAAGGGACCAGCCCTCGTTGTGCTGGATGACGCGTGTGGGCAGCGAGGCGAAGAGGGAGGCGTGCAGAGCGGGGGTGATGGAGGCGAACGCGTGCCCGCGGCGGGCGTCGGCGTCAATGACGTACACGACGGTCTGCAGGTTGTGGGTGAGGGTGACCGCCACGGAGGTGTGTGGGCCTAGGCGGAGGCTTGAGACGCGGACGATGCCGGATGTGGCTGGCGAGGAGCCGACGGGGGCGAAGGTGGGGACCGAGGAGGCGGGGGTGGCGCCGGTGGTAGAGGGCGCGGGGGCGCCCGGGAGGGGGGGCTGGCTGAGGAGGGGTGGGGCGGAGAGTGGCGCGGGCGGGGCGGCGGTGCTTGGGGCTTGCAAGGAGGGCGCTGGTGGTGCGGAGGAGCCAAGGCGGAACCAATCCAGGTCCGCCGTGGAGCGGGGGGGGAGGGCAGTTTTGGTGTAGGAGATGAGCTCCTGGAACTGGGCCGGGGTGGAAAGACGGCCGCACAGCCGTGCGATTGCTGCGCGGAGGGTGTCGGCGGAGGAGACGTGTTGGAGGTCCTGGTAGGCCTCTATGGGGAAGGAGGGGGCGCTGGCGATGGTGAAGGCCGCCGTCAGCCAGGGAGTGTCGGCATGGGCCTGGGCGGCTGTGATGAGGGGCTGGATGGCCTGGAGTGCAGGCAAGGAGGCTGCGGAGGAGGCGGCGGCTCCGTACCGCTGGGAAACCAGGGTCAGGAGCTTGTTGAGGTGGAGGCGGAGGGTGGGCTTGTGGAGGTTGAGGCAGGAGTGCCAGGCACCCTTGGCGGCGAGTACCAAGCTGGCGGTGGACGTGGAGACCGAGAGGTGCTGCACGGTCCTGGGGGGCAGGTGGCAGTTCTTGCCCATGGCCACAATGCACATGGCCGTGTGGTGGGCGTCGGCCTCGGGGACGGAGGAGAGGCCGTCGAGTAAGGACAGTGTGTCCTGGGAGCTCGGGGCTGGGCCAGCCTGGAAGAGCGTCTCCTAGTCTGACGGGGGCGGTGCGGCCGGCTGCGGTGGCTGGGGACGGGGGGGAAGCGGGGACAAGGGTTGTGAAGCGTTGGGGGGAGCGGGGGCGGAGGCGGGGGCGGGGACACCAGGGTCCCTAGGAGGGTCATTCGCCTGCGGGTGCGCGCGGCGGGCGGCTGCGGTGATGGCGGTGGAGACGTTGGGGGTGCCAATTGAACCATCATCTTTCCGATGGTTCAACTCGGTGTACCACCGTTGGGCTGACAGGGGGCAAGGGGCGGGGACACGGACGTGGGGGCTGGCGGGGTCGAGGCGCAGCTAAGGGGGGGGCAGGCCAGCCGGCAGCCGGTCTGTTGGGCCGCCCAGGTCGCTAGCCAGTGGAGAAGGGCGACCCGGGCGACCTTGGGCTTGATGGCCTCCTCGAAGGGGAGGAGGTCCAAGAGGCGGCGGAAGGGGATGGAGGGGGGGAGGTCGGGGGAGAAGGGGGAAATGTGGGCGAGGGCGGCCGAGGCGAGAGTGGCCTATTCGAGGGTGGAGGCTCGGGCGCCCCAGTCGATGAGGGCGCTCATGCAGGAGGCGTAGGGGAGCCACGAGGCGTCGTGGTGTGTGGTGAGGAGGGAGATCTCGTTCTCGGTGAGTTGCTCGGTGAAGGCGAACCACCAGAGGAGGGGGCTGGCTTTGATGGAGGAGCCGGCGAGGGGGATGGAGAGGACGTCCACATTCGCCGGCATGTGGCGCGCGGAGGCCAGCAGGCGTGGGGGTTGCTGGGAGTCCAGGGCGATGGACAGGAGGGGCGAGGCGTCGGCCGCAGTCAACTGTTCGCGCTGGAGGTCGGGGGACAGAGCTGAGAATGGGTGTGCCATGGTGCCTGTGGGGAGCGGAGCAAGGGAGGGTCCGACACACGGCGTGCCGGGGGGTGGGAGGACCGTTGACGGCTGTGGGCGCCGGTTATGGTGTGGGATGGGGGAGGGAGGGGTGGGTCGGGGTGGGCGGGCGGGAGGAAGGAACAAGCCGAGGCAAGCCCGGAGGCTCCGGCATGCAGAGCGAACAGTGCTACCGGCAGTGGCGCAAAGTAAGAAAGGAGGGGGGGGGGGTTGGTGGGCCAGGCGTGGGTGGGGGCCGTCACTGGGCGTGGCGAGCGTCGTGAGGTGGTACCGGGCATGGGTGGCCACTGGGTGTGGCGTCAGGCGAGTGGGAGGGCGGTTGGGGGACGGTGGGAGGCCTGTGCCGGGGGCGGGTGTCGGGGGTGGGGTGGGGTGTGCTGGTGGGGGGCAGAAAAAGCCGAGGCAAGCGCTTGAGGCCCGTAGGCTCCGGCATGCAGAGCGAACAGTGCTACCGGCGGTGGCGCAAAGTAAGAAGGGGGTGGGGGGGCTGGTGGGCCCGGCGTGGGCGGGGGCTGCCGTTGGGTGCGGCGTATGTCGCGCGGTGGTGACGGCTGAGGGCGAGGGATGGGGGGTGCGTTTGGTGAGGGGAGGGGTGTCGGGCGTGGCGTGTCGGGGGTGTAGGGTGTGGGTGCTCGACTGTCTGCGGTCCAGAGCTGGGCTCTGGGGGGGTGGTGGCGTGTGGCGGTGGTGGGTGCGTCCTGCTACCGGAGTCCTACTACGAGGAAGTGATGAGGGCGTAGACTGCTTGGGGACTGAGGCCGGAGAGCTTGGGGCGGGGGCATGGGGCGCTGGCGGCAGGTTATCCCCGGCTGGGATGGCCGGGGTGCCCTGGGGTCCCGTGGGGGCGGAGGCTCCCCACGTCGGCCGGGTGCGAAACCACGACCTGTGTTTCCGTCACCGAAGTTCTTAGGGTTCTACCCCAGGAACTTACCCGCCGCGGGGACCGTGGGCCGGGACGGCCAAGGGGGATGATTACGAAGAGGAAGTGGGGGGCAAGGATGAGCCTGGCGGTCGGCACCTTCCCTCGGCTTGGGGGAGGCCGATGCCCGGGGCTATTACCTCTCTCGTGTGTCCGTGGTGCGGTGGTGGGTGGTGGTGTGGTACGCCCCAACGGGTGTCTGTGCCCGGTGCCGTGGGCACAGACCCCCGTTGGGGGCGGGTATGAAGCGCCCGGTCGCCTCGCCCCCCCTGCACAACAGCCCGCCACGCGCTGCTGGGCCTGTAGCGCCAGCTGGAGTGGGGGGGGGGCGCTTGGGGCAGTGCGGGCCCCCTCCGCACTCCTGGCGGCCCGCACTGCCTGTATAACGTAACAAGGACGACGCGGGCTCGAACCGCACGTGCGGGCCGCGCTGCCCCAGCCGGGGTGGGGGACAAGGGGGGGGACTGGGTTCTGCATCAGGTGGGACCGCCCACCGGCTGGTCCCACCACCCTCCACGTTGGAGTAACAGCTTAGGGGTTCTTGGGGCCCCACCCAGGGTTTTGGGGACCCCATCCAGGGGCCGTTGGCCCCCCCCGTTCGGTCTCTGTGTGTGAGGCATGGGAGGGGGGGGGGGACAAAGGCCACTCGCGGCCCTGACGCATGGTGCGTAGGGAGGGAGGTATGACTCATATAACGCCATGATGCATGCAACAGGGGGAAGGGGGGGCAAGGCCTGGACCCCCAAACGCGTATGGAGGGCCCCCTCGTCAGCCAAGCGTCCGCCCGTCAGCGGCTGCGGAAGCCCACCTCGGTGGCGACGGCTACCTGTGAAGAAGGAGAGGGGGTGCGGAGGGGAGGAGGGGCATGGTGTGCACGCGGGGAGGGGGGGGGGGTGTGGGCCGGTTGGCGGGCGCGCGCGCGAGGGGGTGGGGTTGCGGTGCGCTCAGCCGCGAGCGTCACCGTTCGGCTGACTGGGGAACAGGGGCGGCAGGGGCTGGCTAAAGTCGGCCGGGGAGCCCGGGGCGCCCGCGGCGCTGGGGGCCACGGTTAGCGGTGGGGCCCGCACCCCGCTCGGCGGGGACGAATCCCGCCGAGCATCATCCATGGGGGCGAATCCTGGTGGAGGCGGGGGGGTGCGCCACGCCGTCCCCTCGCGGCCGAACCGGACCGGCACGGGCCCCGCCGGATGGATACCGGGGGGGCGGGCGGGGCTGGGCTCCGGGGCTCCGGGGCCCGAGACCCTGGTGGCTGTGGGCTGGCGCGGGGGGGACTGGGCGGGCCTATGGGCTGCGGCTGGTGAGGGGGGGCGCAGAAGGGCCGGGCGGGCTCGGGGGCGAACCCCGAGAGGCCCCCAGGAGCTGGGCGAGGGCTCCTGAGGGCGGCCGTTCCCTGAAGGGGGGGGGGGGTGGTCCCTGCCCGGGGGACGACGGGGGCCCCTCTTGAGCGAGGGGGGGGGAGGGCGTGTATCGCCCGGTGTAGGGCCATGTCGATTCATGGCCGCGCGGCATGGGACTATATCCCCAACCCTCCGCGCCGGAGTCCCTTTTTGGGGGGGGCTGAGGGGGGGGGGGGGGGCTGGCGGTTATTGTGTGAACCCACCCATGCGAGGGGGGGGGTTGCCGGTGGGAGCTCCGTCCGGCTTGGCCGTGAAACCCGGTGGCGTCCCCTGGGCTCAAGGGCCCCTTCGAGGAAGAACCTCGGATTCGCCGGGGGGGACTCCGCTATATGGTATGGTATGGTATGGTATGGTATGGTATGGTATGGTATGGTATGGTATGGTATGGTATGGTATGGTATGGTATGGTATGGTATGGTATGGTATGGTATGGTATGGTATGGTATGTTGTTGTTGTTGTTGTTGTTGTGGCACCCAGCACGTGCCGGCGGGAGAAATTGCCGGACACGGTCTCCCTGGGCAGCGCGCAAGGGAGCAGTCGGCCGGCGTCACGCTGGCCGGGCGTGTGCCGACGACGACCGAGGGGTGGGGGGGGTTCCGCCTTCTGTCTCTGGGGGGGAGTCGTGAAGCAACGGATACTTAGCTACCATATGACCCCCGTGACACAGGCCATACGGTCATCGCTCTTCCAAGTCCAGTGCTGAATGTCGCCTTGAGTTCGCCCAGCTGGGCTATCGAATGTTTCATAGGCTGGCTTGGGTTAGACAGTTTACCTCACCCTCCCACTCTTTTGCGGCCTACACACCAGTTCACATTCACTGCTTCCCCCCTCTTCGCTCTCACTCATCATCTCTGCATCAGTGCTGTCTGTACTCCCTGCATCAGTGCTGTCTGTTTCACTGTCCCAATTCTCCTCTGGCTCTTCGTCCTGCTCGGGCATCTCCTCCAGCCCCAGCTCCCTCCACACTTCACTGGCCTCTTTCTCTCTGACTACCCCTGGCAAGGACAACTTTGCACCCCGCACAGCACATTTATCTGCCTGCTCGTTGCCCTCTACTCCTGCATGTGACGGGACCCACTGGATAGAGACACTGTCCCCTAATAACTGCCAGCTCTGCCAGAGCTGCATCCACAGGTCACGGTGTGCCAGCGCGCCCCTCGACCCCACCCACGCATGCCTCTCCCACTTCGCACACTTGCCCTGCAGCCCTGCCCAGACAATTTCGGAGTCCGTCACTATATGTAGCTTGACCCCTGGTGTTTTCCCCTGCACCGCTGCCAGCACTCCCCGCAGTTCTGCCCGTCCAATTGTTTGCTTTTCGTGGGCAGGAACTGCTGCCCGCACATTGCGCGGGTTACCAGCCGAATACCACACCCCATACCCTGCATGCGACACCCCTGCTGTCTCTGTCCGCGATCCGTCTGTATAGCATACGTCCCACCCATCCTTGAGCTTTTGATCTATTTCCCTCTGCTTTTCAGGCAGCAGAGACGCCCATCTGATCCATTTCGGCAGATGCCGCTGCCGTTGCGGCAGTATTGCTCCTGTAGGTGCTCGGACCCCCCCCTGAAACATTGGTGCCCCAGAGATAAACAACTGCAGTTCTCTGTAAATGTGCATTGATTCCTGCCTATACAGTGAGGTCTCATCACCCGTTGCCCACCAGAGCATAGTTGCTGCCCAGCGCCCCGCAAAATCCTGCACCGTAGGCGACTTGTCTCGAAACACCGCATCGCACCTCAGCCTCCATGACACAAATGAAGCCGCCCACAGGGTCAGTCCTTGGGTGGATTGCAGCGCCTTCAGCGGGTGTGTCAGCAGGCTGTCCTGCAGGCTCAGCTGCTGCCCCGTGTGTGACCACAGGGGCCCAAATGACTTTACTACCACATCAGACGCAAAGCTCATAAATTTGCAGAACGCCACTGCATGTCTTGTAGTTTCAAGCACATCGCAGAGCACACACTTTGGCCTGTGGTACACATGCTGCGTGCGTGCGCCCACTGATAGCTTTGCCCACAGCGCATGCCGTATATAGTCCTTCGCCCTGCCCGGTAGCTTCACTGCTTCAAAAACACCCCACACTTCTGCTGTTTGTCGCTCTGGTGGCGCCCCCAGGGGCTGCATAAACTGCAGGAATCTCCCCGACCCCATACTGCCCCACACTGGCGCCAGCTCCTGCACTCGTTGCTGCCGTAACCACTGCATCTGCTGCTCATAAATCCCCACCCACGTGGGTGCCACTACAAACGCCTCGCAACTTAAAGCTTCTCCCAACGTCATTACCCCTTTGCGTACCATCGCCGGCGCAAAGTACGTCCGCAATGCATCATTTCTAAACAGCACATTGTGCCAGATTGGCATACCCGACGCTTTCCCCACCACCGCCGGGTGTGGGGCGTTCCTCCGTAACTGTGAGAAGCACTTACATGACCGCTGCAACAATGAGCGCACTCCCCGAACCACTGCCAGCTGGCAGTATGGCAGAAACCCCGGCGACAGATAGAGCCCAATTTCCCGGGCCCATGCCGCACATGCGTCAGCCCACGGTCCCGCGTACCGCCGCCGATGTTGGATAAAAGAGATCCACAGTTGAGAGAACAGGAACAGCGCATAGACCCTGAGCGGCTGGGTTTTTAGTCCCCCTTCCCGTGAATCCGCCGCCACCATGCTCGGGGCCAAGCCCCACGACGTCACGCCTAGCGCCATGGTGAAAACCATATTCATCGTCGAGACCACGCTAGCATCTGGCTCACACACTCTCGCAGTGAGGTTCACCAGCGGCTGAATCCACACTTTATATAATTCTGCTCGCTCCATCTGATCCAGAGGTAGTGATTTTAAGAACGCAGCTCGTGACTTCATCTTTGCCAACGTTGGTGCATACGCCTGCGCACTGGTTACATGACCCAGTTGGATGCCCAGGTACCTTTGCCGCGGCACCACCTGGACGCCAGCCACCTGTTGTGGTACCACCTCCCCGGGCGACTTGACCAAGGCATACGTCTTTTTGTAATTGATGTGCAGCCCCGAGTACAGACCGAATTGCGCTAGCGCCGCCAGAACCTTGCGTGCCACCGCGTCTCTCTTACGCCTCCTGCCCACAAAAGAGATTAGCAGGTCGTCTGCATACAGCAGCAGCTCCGCCTCTGGGCAGTCACGTTCGACGAGGAAGATGAGGAACACAGTCAACAGCGCAAAAACAGCCGGGGAGAGTGGATCCCCTTGGCGAATCCCTGAGCCCGGCACCATGCACACCTCCCGCACATATCCCGAGTCAACGCAGAATAGTACAGCCCCTTTGAGGGCCGACACCAACAGCCGGACATACGGCTCCGGCACCGAGAAAAATTGCAGCGCTGCTGCGAAGATGGCATGTTGCACTGTATCGTATGCCTTCGAGAAGTCCACTAACAGCATATTGATGTGCTCTGATGATTCCCACATCAGGCGCGCCTTTTCTATGTGGTCCAGCATCCTACGTCCTTTCATAAATCCTTTTTGACTAATGGGGATAATAATCTGCAGCGCATCCTGCAGTTGTATGAGTACCACTGTAGCCAGCCATTTGAACACCACATTCTGCAGCGCAATCGGCCGCATGTCCGCCAGCATGTCAGCCGTTGGCGTTTTCGGTATGTTCCTTTGCAGTGAGATGACCCACCCTGGGGGGCACTCCCCCACCCGCAAGCACTCCTGGATTGCCCACAGCATCGGCCGGACGCATTCCTCCTGCAGCGCCTTGTAGACTTCTACTGGCAAGCCGTCAGCTCCTGGTGCAGATCCCTCCTTCATTCACTCTAAGGCCGCCACTACAGTCGCCTCTGTCAGCTGCTGCATGATGGACGGCACAGCCCTCCGCAAGCGGGCTGGGATCGGCAGTGACTCCATCCACTCCGCGCACTGTTGCTCAGTTACGCCTGAATTTCTCATGATCCCCCCCCAGAACCCCTTAAATGCCTGTGCTATGGCAGTCGGATCCGTCACTCTGTAACCCTTCGCATCCTTGACCGATGACATGTTTTTTCTTGCTTGCAGCTCTCTCATGAGTTTTAGCACCCTGTGCCTCCTTTCTTGCTTTTTTTGGCTTCGCTCCTGCTTAGTGAGCAGTTCTCGCTTAAGGGTCTGAGTCATACAGTGCTTCCATTCGTAATTCGTTTCATCCTGCCACAGTGTTGCCAGTACTGCATATGCTTGTCTCGTGGACTCTGGCGCCAGCCCCCTGTCCTGTAATAGTTCCCATCCTTCGGTTGGGACTGATACAGGCGTCGCCCTTCGCAAGATCGCACTTAGCGTGGACTCCATCCGTTTGGGATGTCGCCTGCGCCATGCAATTCCTTCAGATTGTAGCCGCGCAATCAACTGGTCCCACCACTGCATTACGGTGTCCGGCTCCCGGAGATGGTTGATTTGGCCAATTTTTCTTTTAATGTCGCCCACTGCCTCTTTATCGGCTAGCATTTCCACCGGGAACTTGAAGCGCGGTGTAACCCGCTGCTGCTGTTGCCTGCCCATCTGGCATATCACTGTACGATGATCCGACTGCTGCGCCACCGAGGTATAGGCACTCAGTATAAAGCCCCGCAGGTTCTCCGACACATGGATTTTGTCCAGCCTCCGGGGCCTCCACCTGGTGCAGTCCCGTTGGCGCCAGTCATAAGTGTACCCCGAGGGTCTATCCTCCCTCTCCCCGTGCAATACATCCCATACGTCACACATTCCCGCGGATGTTAGGCACTGTGCCTCTTGTGCCCGCGCCAACCGATTGTATTTGGCTTTGATTTTGCTCTCCTTGACCCCCATATTGTCAAGCTCTGGGATCATGTACGAGTTGTGGTCCCAGAGCATGATCACTGGTAGCGCCCTGCCTTTCAGGTGTGTTTCAATTTTTTCCCATTGCCTCTGCCTCTCTGGTGCCTCATGATGAAGATGGCCTGCTACCACCAGCACCTTCGTGGTGGTCACATGCTCCAGCTCCCCAATCACGATCCTGTGCCCCACGTGTGCCTGTGATACCAGTCTCCAATGCAAATGTGACCATAACAGCATTAATCCCCCCCGATAGCCCTGGGGGGTAGGGACAGCTGCCACTCCAAAGCCCTGCTTTTCGAGCCAGAATCTTTGAGATTCCATCTCCGGGCTCGTGGACATGTGGTGCTCCTGCACCGCGCATATGTGAATGTGCTGGTCCTTCAGCAGCCAGACCAGCAGCCTTCTTCGTTGCTCCTTACAACTCGCTGGCCGCGCCAGCCACCCATTTACATTGGACGTGGCCACTGCTGTGTGGCCTATGAGCCATCCCTCGTCACTCATCTCTTCCTCTTGTTGAACTTGATCACGTCACACTCCATCGGAGACGTATCTGACGCCGCACCGGAGCTCTGGGACTTATGCTGCGAGTCCCCTTGCCTTGTTCCTCCAGCCTTTGCTCTGCGGGCCGCATACTCTGCGCTCGATATGACTTGCATGACACATCCGCCATCAGACGCCCTGAACACTGAGCCATTGAGCTCTTTCACGCTGTGCGCCGGCACAGATAGGCGCCACGTCATCGTTCGTATTTCTCCAACTGACAATCGCATGCTCTTCAGCACCACTTTGTCCAGGCCAGCCGTGCCCAGGACATCCGAGAGTGCTGGCATACCCCACCACGGAGGAACATTGATGAGGAACGCGTTCGCCGTGTCTCCCCATTCCGGTGGACAGTCTGCTATGGCCTCCGCACAGTCTTCTGGGTTGACAAAGAAACCTGTGGACTCGTCTTTCACCTTCAGCCCATATGTGGCGGTCGCCTTCTCCAGCTGTTCGGTGAAGAGCGCATTCGACTCCTTGTTGAGGCCAACGCGGATCTTGTTGAATCCTACCACCTGTATCGCCACCCCAGACGACACCTTCAGGACTCCTTCAGGTTTGTGCTCCCAGAACATTGCCAAGACATAGCTAAAGAGGAAAGCCGCGTGCTGTCCCCTCTTTTCCGCTGAGATATACAACTCATATCTATGCTCTTTGTCGTCAACGCCGTCCCCTTTGTACCACCGCAATGGCATCACACTAAACCGTGCCTTGCGTCCAAACATCTCAACTAGTCGGTGTGCATCTGCCAGCTTCAATTTGCAAAACAGGTATCTGGATTGCCTGGTGTCTGCACCTGGGACCACCACTGCCTCAGCCTTTGTGATATTGAGCTCGTCAAACAGCTCTGCCTCCCAATCTTGCCTGTACTGGACCACAGTCATTTTATCATCCTCTGCTGGCCCCTGGAAGACACGGACATTGGTATCCTCTCCTGGCATGAACATCCTCAACTGCCGGAATTTTGGCTGCTGCTGTGACTGCCTGCTCTCTGGCGTTGATCGCAGCACCCACGCCATCAGCTGCTTTTTTAGCACAATGGACCCCAGCGGCCGGTCTGCCTGGACGACGATGCACGGGTTAAACGTGACATTGCCTCTGACTGCCAGCGCCTGATTCAAGAACGGTTCCGGGCTGTCCTGTACATCTTCAAACAGCACCAACGTCAACTTATTGAGCTTGTCCACCCCAGCAATTAATTTCTGGATCACCTCATTGACACTCGCCATCTCAGACCCAAATGCACACACTGTGACGTTAGGATGTGCCCCGTGGAATATCTTGGTCAGCTGTGATGTCTCAGCCCTGTTGACAATGGACAGCTTGTACGATACAGCTCCATCGTCCAAATCTGCTCCTCTCTTCACCCAGAATTGATCTTGAAGCCAGTAGTCCGTATCGTCAATCCCAGACAGTACGACCAGCTGCTTGCTGTCCAAGGGGACGATGACGTCATCCCCAACCGTTGCCTCTGCGACACGCAAGTCGGCACCCGCTCGGCCTGACTGCGACGCGCGCTGCGACATGATCTCCGGCGTCCGCTCAGCAGTGACCCCACACGGGGCTTTGCATTTGCATTAAGAAGACACCGAAAAAAAATAGACACTCAGAAAGTGTCCTGTCTCTGGGGGGGGAGGGGGCGCGTGTCGCTGTGAGAGGGACCACCTGCCCATGCGACCCTGGTTCCCTCCCCCGCCGTGGGGGGAGGGCGTGCGCACCTGTGCGAAACGGAGGCGGGATGGGGGGCGGGATGGAGGGACCACCTGTTCGGGGACCTGCGGGGCCCCGGTTCCCCTTGCTTCCAGCCGCCACTCCCCCGCGACAGGGGAGGGGGCTACGTCCTGTGCGGAGGTGGAGTAAAGGGGTGGAGGGGGCGGGGACTATGTATGGTCTGTCCCCTGGTGCCCGTCCCTGCGTCCCGTGTGCGGGAGGCCCCGCGGCACGGCCGGCAGGGGGGTCCAGGCCTGGGCCGGGCGCGTGGGTAGCGGCGGGCGGCCGAGGCGGAGGCGGCGCCTTGCGGGTGCGGGGCCCGTGGCCGTCGCGGGGTGGTGTGGGCGGACCGGCCAGCGGCCGGCGGTGGCCCTGCGAGCCCCGCTCCATGGGGTTAGCGGGCGCGCCGGGGGCACGCGCGCCGCGCTGGCCTGGCCGCGGGGGGCGCGTGTGCAAGGGCGTCGGCGCGCCCGATGCGGGCCTCACTGCGGGCCGCGGGACCAGCGGCTAGCTGGAAGCGTGGCCTGGGGGCCGAGGCCGGGGCCGGGCGTGTGGGTAGCGGCGGGCGGCCGAGGCGGAAGCGGCGCCATGCGGGTGCAGGGCCCGTGGCGGCCGCGGGGCGGCGCGGGCGGACCGGCCGGTGGTCGGCGGCGGCCCTGAGAGCCCCACTCCATGGGGTCGGCGGGCGCGCCGCGCGGGCCAGGCTGCGGGGGGCGCGTGTGCAAGGGCGCCGGCGCGCCCGATGAGGGCCCCTCTGTGGGCTGCGGGAGCAGCGGCAAGGGCGCAGCGTGGAGCGTCACCGTGCGGCCGACCGGGCGAGGAGCGGCCGGGGCTGGCCATAGTCGGGCGGGGAGCCCGGGGCGCTCGGGGTGTCGGGGGGGCGCGGATAGCGGTGGGGCCCGCACCCCGCTCGGCGGGGACGAATCCCGCTGAGCATCATCCACGGGAGCGAATCCGGTGGAGGCGGGGGGGAGCGCCACGCCGTCCCCTCGCGGCCGAACCGGACCGGGACGGGCCCCGCCGGAGGGATACCGGGGGGGCGGGCGGGGCTGGGCATCGGGGCTCCGGGGCCCGGGTCCTTGGTGGTTGTGGGCCGGCGCGGGGGAGACTGGGCGGGCCCCTGGGCTGCGGCTGGTGAGGGGGGGCGTGGAAGGGCCTCACTGCGGGCCGCGGGACCAGCGGCAAGCTGGAAGCGTGGCCTGGGGGCCGAGTCCGGGGCCGGGCGCGTGGGTAGCGGCAGGCGGCCGAGGTGGAAGCGGCGCCATGCGGGTGCGGGGCCCGTGGCGGCCGCGGGGCGGCGCGGGCGGACCGGCCGGTGGTCGGCGGCGGCCCGGAGAGCCCCACTCCATGGGGTCGGCGGGCGCGCCAGGGGCACGCGCGCCGCGCAGGCCATGCTGCGGGGGCGCGCGTGTGCAAGGGCGCCGGCGCGCCCGATGAGGGCCCCTCTATGGGTTGCGGGACCAGCGGCAAGGGCGCAGCGTGGGGCTGCGCCGGGGCGCGGCATGGGGCCGCGCAGGGAGTAGCGTGGGGCTGCGTAGGGGCTGCGCAAGAAGGAAATCATATTAAGGAGCAATAGTCCATGGGGCTTCCACCCATTCCAGCCCCCAAACTCACCCAAGGGGCAAGTCGCGCGGGTTTTTGGAGAGCTGCCGCCCTGTATGACAAGAGGCTCCTCCCTCCATCCTTTAGGTTGCCTCACGTAAGGCCCGTCCATGCTTCATGAGCCCTGCCGCACTGTTGGGAGACACAGTACTCTCCTGCATGCTGTACAGCATGGTGGAGTGTCGTGCATGGGGATCACGAACCCACCCCTGGCCCTGTCGGGCCATGCCGGGCAATTCCGTGCGTAGGGGCTGCGCAGGGGCACAGCGTGGCGCGGTGCAGGGGCGTAGCCGTGTGGGGCTGCGCAGGGGCGCAACAGTGTGGGGCCGCGCAGGGGCACAGTGTGGGGCTGCGTAGGGGCTGTGCAAGGGCGCAGCGTGGTGCGGCGCAGGGGCGCAATAGTGTGGGGCGGCGCAGGGGCGCAGCAGCGTGGGGCTGCGCAGGGGTACAGCGCGGGGCTGCGCAGGGGTGCAGCGTGCTGGCGCGCAGGGGTGCGGCGTGGGGCCGCGGAGGAGCGCGGCGTGGGGCCGCATCTGGGCGCGGCATGGGGCCGCGCAGGGGCGCGGTGCGCGGCTGCGCAGGGGCGCGGCGTGGGGCCGCGCATGGGCGCGGCATGGGGCAGTGCAGGGGCGCAGTAGCGTGGGGCTGCGCAGGGGCGCAGCGTGGGGTGGCGCAGGGGCGCAGCAGCGCGGGGATAAGCAGGGGCGCAGCGTGGGGTTGCGCAGGGGCGCAGCGCGGGGCTGAGCAGGGGCGTAACGTGGGGCTGCGCAGAGGCGCAGCGTGGGGCTGCGCAGGGGCGCAGCGTGGGGCTGCGCAGGGGCGCCGCGTGGGGCTGGGCAGGGGCGCAGCGCGGGGCTGGGCAGGGACGCAGCGTGGGGCCGCGCACGAGCGCGGCGTGGGGCCGCGCAGGGGCGCGGCGTGTGGCTGCGCAGGCGCGAAGCAGCGGTGGGCTGCGCAAGGGCGCAGCGTGGGGCTGCGCGGGGGCGCGGTGCGGGGCTGCGCAGGCACGCAGTGTGGGGCTGCGCAGGGGCGCAGCAGCGTGGGGCTGCGCTGGGGCGCGGAATGGGGCCGTGAAGGGGCGCAGCAGCGTGGGGCTGCGCAAGGGCGCAGCGTGGGGCTGAGTAGGGGCGCAGCGTGGGGCTGCGCAGGGGCGCAGCGTGGTGCAGCGCACGGGCGTAGCAGTGTGGGGCGGCGCAGGGGCGCAGCAGTGTGGGGCTGCGCAGGGGCGCAACGCGGGGCTGCGCAGGGGCACAGCATGGGGCCGTGGAGGGGTGCAGCATCGTGGGGCTGCGCAGGGGCGCAACGTGGGGCTGTGTAGGGGCGCAGCGTGGGGCTGCGCACGGGCGCAGCGTGGGGTGGCACAGGGGCGCAGCAGCGCGGGGCTGAGCAGGGGCGCAGCGTGGGGTTGCGCAAAGGCGCAGCGCGGGGCTGAGCAGGGGCGTAACGTGGGGCTGCGCAGGGGCGCAGCGCGGGGCTGCGCAGGGGCGCAGCGTGGGGCTGGGCAAGGGCGCAGCGCGGGGCTGGGCAGGGACGCAGCGTGGGGCCGCGCACGAGCGCGGCGTGGGGCCGCGCATGGGCGCGGCATGGGGCCGCGCAGGGGCGCGGCGTGTGGCTGCGCAGGCGCGAAGCAGCGGTGGGCTGCGCAGGGGCGCAGCTAGGGGCTGCGCGGGGGCGCGGTGCGGGGCTGCGCAGGGGCGCACTGTGGGGCTGCGCAGGGGCGCAGCAGCGTGGGGCTGCGCCGGGGCGCGGAATGGGGCCGTGAAGGGGCGCAGCAGCGTGGGGCTGCGCAGGGGCGCAGCGTGGGGCTGAGTAGGGGCGCAGCGTGGGGCTGCGCAGGGGCGCAGCCTGGTGCGGCGCAGGGGCGTAGCAGTGTGGGGCGGCGCAGGGGCGCAGCAGTGTGGGGCTGCGCAGGGGCTCAACGCGGGGCTGCGCAGGGGCGCAGCATGGGGCCGTGGAGGGGTGCAGCAGCGTGGGGCTGCGCAGGGGCGCAGCGTGGGGCTGCGTAGGGGCGCAGCGTGGGGCTGCGCAGGGGCGCAGTGTGGTGCGGCGCAGGGGCGCAGCAGTGTGGGGCGGCGCCGGGGCGCAGCAGTGTGGGGCTGTGCACGGGCGCAGCGCGGGGCTGCGCGGGGGCGCAGCGGCGTGGGGCTGCGCAGGGGCGCAGCAGCGTGGGGCTGCGCCGGGGCACGGCATGGGGCCGTGAAGGGGTGCAGCAGCGTGGGGCTGCGCAGGGGCGCAGAGTGGGGCTGCGTAGGGGCGCAGCGTGGGGCTGCGCAGGGGCGTAGCGTGGTGCGGCGCAGGGGCGCAGCAGTGTGGGGCTGCGCAGGGGCGCAGTGTGGGGCTGCGCAGGGGCGCAGCAGCGTGGGGCCGTGGAGGGGTGCAGCAGCGTGGGGCTGCGCAGGGGCGCAGCAGCGTGGGGCCGTGGAGGGGTGCAGCAGTGTGGGGCTGCGCAGGGGCGCAGCGTGGTGCGGCGCAGGGGCGCAGCAGTGTGGGGCGTGGCAGGGGCGCAGCAGTGTGGGGCTTCGCAGGGGCGCAGCGCGGGGCCGCGCAGGGGCGCAGCGCGGGGCCGCGCAGGGGCGCAGCAGCGTGGGGCCATGGAGGGGTGCAGCAGCGTGGGGCTGCGCAGGGGCGCAGCGTGGGGCTGCGTAGGGGCGGAGCGTGGGGCTGCGCAGGGGCGCAGCAGTGTGGGGCGGCGCCGGGGCGCAGCCGTGTGGGGCTTTGCAGGGGCGCAGCGCGGGGCTGCGCGGGGGCGCAGCGGCGTGGGGCTGCGCAGGGGCGCAGCAGCGTGGGGCTGCGCCGGGGCGCGGCATGGGGCCGTGAAGGGGTGGAGCAGCGTGGGGCTGCGCAGGGGCGCAGGGTGGGGCTGCGTAGGGGCGCAGCGTGGGGCTGCGCAGGGGCGTAGCGTGGTGCGGCGCAGGGGCGCAGCAGTGTGGGGCTGCGCAGGGGCGCAGCGTTGGGCTGCGCAGGGGCGCAGCAGCGTGGGGCCGTGGAGGGGTGCAGCAGTGTGGGGCTGCGCAGGGGCGCAGCGTGGTGCGGCGCAGGGGCGCAGCAGTGTGGGGCGTGGCGGGGGCGCAGCAGTGTGGGGCTTCGCAGGGGCGCAGCGCGGGGCCGCGCAGGGGCGCAGCAGCGTGGGGCCATGGAGGGGTGCAGCAGCGTGGGGCTGCGCAGGGGCGCAGCGTGGGGCTGCGTAGGGGCGCAGCGTGGGGCTGCGCAGGGGCGCAGCAGTGTGGGGCGGCGCCGGGGCGCAGCAGTGTGGGGCTGTGCAGGGGCGCAGCGCGGGGCTGCGCGGGGGCGCAGCGGCGTGGGGCTGCGCAGGGGCGCAGCGCGGGGCTGGGCCGGGGCGCAGCATGGGGCCGCGCGGGAGTGCAGCGTGGGGCTGCGCAGGGGCGCAGCGTGGGGCTGCGCAGGGGCGCAGTGCGGGGCTGCGCAGGGGCGCAGCGTGGGGCCGCGCAGGAGTGCAGCGTGGGGCTGCGCCGGGGCGTGGTATGGGGCCGTGAAGGGGCGCAGCAGCGTGGGGCCGCGCAGGGGCGCAGCGTGGGGCTGCGTAGGGGCGCAGCGTGGTGCGGCGCAGGGGCGCAGCAGTGTGGGGCTTCGCAGGGGCGCAGCGCGGGGCCGAGCAGGGGCGCAACAGCGTGGGGCCGTGGAGGGGTGCAGCAGCGTTGGGCTGGGCAGGGGCGCAGCGTGGGGCTGCGTAGGGGCGCAGCGTGGGGCTGCGCAGTGGCGCAGCAGTGTGGGGCGGCGCCGGGGCGCAGCAGCGTGGGGCCGCGCAGGGGAGCAGCAGCGCGGGGCTGCGCAGGGGCGCAGCGCGGGGCTGGGCCGGGGCGGAGCGTGGGGCCGCGCGGGAGTGGAGCGTGGGGCCGCGTATGGGCGTGGCATGGGGCCGCGAACGGGGCGCAGCGTTGGGCTGCGCAGGGGCATAGCGTGGGGCTGCGTGGGGGCGCAGCAGCGTGGGGCTGCGCAGGGGCGCAGTGCGGGGCTGCGCAGGGGCGCAGCGTGGGGCCGCGCAGGAGTGCAGCGTGGGGCTGCGCAGGGGCGTAGCAGCGTGGCACTGCGGAGGGGCGCAGTAGCGTGGGCGCAGCAGCGTGGGGCTGCGCAGGGGCGCAGCAGCGTGGGACTGCGCAGGGGCGCAGCAGCCTGGGGCTGCGCAGGGCGCAGCAGCGTGGGGCTGCGCTGGAGTGCAGTGTGGGGCTGTGCAGGGGCGTAGCAGCGTGGGGCTGCGTAGGGGCGCAGCAGCGTGGGGCTGCGCAGGGGCGCGGCAGCCAGGGCTGCGCAAGGGCGGAGCAGCGTGGGGCTGTGCAGGGGCGTAGCAGCGTGGGCGCAGCAGCGTGGGGCTGCGCAGGGGCGCAGCAGCGTGGGACTGCGCACGGGCGCAGCAGCCTGGGGCTGCGCAGGGCGCAGCAGCGTGGGGCTGCGCTGGAGTGCGGTGTGGGGCTGTGCAGGGGCGTAGCAGCGTGGGGCTGCGTAGGGGCGCAGCAGCGTGGGGCTGCGCAAAGGCGTAGCGTGGGGCTGCGCAGGGGCGCGGGGGCGCGGGGCTGCGCAGGGGTGCAGCGGCGTGGGGCTGCGCTGAGCAGCTGTGTGGGGCGGCGCAGTGGTGGGGGGGCTGTGTAGGGGCGCAGCGGCATGGGGGTACAGTGTGTGGCTGTACAGGGGCGCAGTGCGGGGCTGCGCAGGGGCGCAGCGTGGGGCTGCGCAGGGGCGCATCGCGGAGCACCCCAGGGGAGCAATGTGGGGCTGCGCAGGAGCGCAGCAGCGTGGGGCTGCGCAGGGGCGAAGCGAGCGGCGGCGCAGTGGTGGGAGGCTACGCAGGGGCGCACCATGGGGCCGCGTATGGGCGCGGCGCGGAGCCGCGCAGGGGCGCAGCAGCGTGGGGCTGCGCTTGGGCGCACTGTGGGGCTGCACAGGGGCGCAGCAGCGAGGGGCTGCGCAAAGGTGTGGTATGTGGCTGCGTAGGGGCACAGCGTGGGGCTGCGTAGGGGCGCAGCAGCGTGGGGCTGCGCAGGGGCGCGGCAGTGGGGGGCAGTGCACGTGCGCAGCAGCGTGGGGCTGCGCAGGGGCGCAGCAGTGTGGGCCGCGCGGGGGCGCAGTGGCGTGGGGCCGCGCGCGGGCGCAGCAGCGAGAACTGTGCAGGGGCGCAGCAGCGCGGGGCCGCGTGGGGGCGCTGCAGCGTGGGGCTGCGCAGGAGTGCAGCAGCGTGGGGATGCGAAGGGGCGCAGCGTGGGGCCGCGCATGGGCGCGGCATCATGGGGCTGTGCAGGGGCGCAGCAGCGCGGGGCCACGCAGGGGCGCAGCAATTTGGGGCTGTCGTGTAGGGTAGAGGAAGAGGTGGCGTGAGGGCGGCGGGGGGTGTGGGGCCCTGCTCGACAGACAACGGTCCAGAGTTGGGCCCCTGGTGGGAGGCCGGGGGCGGCGTGGGGCGCGTGGAGGCGTGCCGTGGGGTGGTGTGGGGGTGTGGCCTGCTACCTAGCCGTTCACTACGAGGATGTGGCGAGGAAGACGCAAGGGAACTGAGGCCGGAAAGCCTGGGGATGGGGGCTGGGGCGCTGGTGGCGGGTTATCCGCGGCTGGGATGGCCGGGGTGCCCTGCGGTCCCGTGGGGGCGGAGGCTCCCCACGTCGGCCGTGTGCGAAACCACGACCTGTGTTTCCGTCACCGAAGTTCTTAGGGTTCTACCCCAGGAACTTACCCGCCGCGGGGACTGTGGGCCGGGACGGCCAAGGGGGATGACAATGAAGAGGGAATGGGGGGCCAGGATGAGCCCGGCGGTCGGCACCTTCCCTCGGCCTGGGGGAGGCCGTTGCACGGGGCTATTCCCTTCCTCCCGTGGCCGTGGTGCTGTGGTGGGTGGTGGTGTGGCTACCCCCCAACGGGTGTCTGTGCCCGGTGCCGTGGGTACAGACCCCCGTTGGGGGCGGGTACGAAGCGCCCGGTCACCTCGGCCCCCTGCACAACAGCCCGCCAGGCGCCGGTTGGCCGTTAGCGCCAGCTGTCGTGGGGGGGGGGCGCTCGGGGCGGTGCGGGGCCCCTCCGCTCTCCTGGCGGCCCGCACTGCCCGTATAATGCAACAAGGGGCGGCGCGGGCTCGAACCGCACGCGCGGGCCGCGCCGCCCGAGCCGGGGTGTGGGACAGGGGGGGGACAGGGGGGGGGTCAGGGGGTCGCGGCAGGTGGATGGAGGGTGGCGGGGGCTCGTACCGCGCACCGGCGGGCCCCACCACCCTCCAGTCGGGAGGCGCGGCTGCAAGGGTTCCGGGGGCCCCACCCAGGGGCCTTCGCCCCCCCCCGTGCGGTTTCGGTGTGGGGGAGGGGAGGCAAAGGCCACTCGCGGCCATGACACATGGTGCATAGGGAGGGAGGTATGACACATGCAACGCCATGATGCGTGTGGCTGGGGGAAGGGGTGCAAGGCTTGGACCCCCATCGCGTGCGGGGGGTCCTCTTGTTCGCAAGGCGGCCGTCCGTCGGCGGCTGCGGCAGCCCACCTCGAGGGCTTCGCTACCTGAGAGAGGAGGGGCGGGAGAGTGGGGGGGCGGTGGGGGCACGGCGTGCACGTTCGGGGGGAGGGGGGGCTGCGGGCTGGTGGGTGGGTGCGCGCGCGAGGGGGACGGGAATGCGGTGAGCTCAGCCGCAGAGCGTCACCGTGCGGCCGACCGGGCGGAGGAGCGGCCGGGGCTGGCCAAAGTCGGCCGGGGAGCCCGGGGCGCTCGAGGTGTCGGCGGGGGCCGCGGTCAGCGGTGGGGCCCGCACCCCGCTCGGCGGGGACGAATCCAGCCGAGCATCATCCACGGGGGCGAATCCTGGTGGAGGCGGGGGGGAGCGCCACGCCGTCCCCTCGCGGCCGAACCGGACCGGGACGGGCCCGCCGGATGGATACCGGGGGGGCGGGCGGGGCTGGGCACCGGGGCTCCGGGGCCCGGGTCCCTGGTGGTTGTGGGCCGGCGCGGGGGAGACCGGGCGGGCCCCTGGGCTGCGGCTGGTGGGGGGGGGGGGCGTGGAAGGGCCAGGCGGGCTCAGGGGCGAACCCCGAGAGGCCCCCGGGGGCTCGGCGAGGGCTCCCGAGGGCGGCCGTTCCTTGAGGGGGGGGGGGGGGGGGGTTGCTCCCTGCCCGGGGGACGACGGGGGCCCCTCTTGAGCGAGGGGGGGGGGGGGCGTGTATCGCCCGGTGTAGGGCCATGTCGATTCATGGCCGCGCGGCATGGGACTATATCCCCAACCCTCCGCGCCGGAGTCCCTTTTTTGGGGGGGCTGAGGGGGGGGGGGGGCTGGCGGTTATTGTGTGCACCCACCCATGCGGGGGGGGTCGCCGGTGGGAGCGCCGACCGGCATGGCCGAAAAAACCCGGTGGCGTCCCCTGGGCCGTGGGCCCCTTCGAGGAAGAACCTCGGATTCGCCGGGGGGGACTCCGCTATATGGTATAGTATGGTAT